>CM060938.1:941948319-942672486 GCA_030765085.1 Allium cepa | reverse complement strand
CATTTCTTTATCAATTAATTTCATATTATCATTATATTTGTACCTAATTTAAGTGCTTACAATTTGAACGTAATATTTCTCAATGAAATTCTCATTATATTTTTAACACAAAACATATGTTCCACATATCATTAATTAATTACCATTTACTTCTATCTCCTCTTAATGGAAAGATATAATTACTATTACTAATAATGATTTAATCTCAAAACATAGCCTAATACAGGGAAGATAATTAATCCAATTGTCTATGTTAAACCCAATATCTATATACCAATTTAATTCCAACATTTAATTACAAATGTAATAAAACCTGCTCATTATATATTTAAATTTCAAACAAATCCTTTTATTTTGATTTACATTCTCATTATTAAATCAAGTATTCGCTTATGCAATTGATTAACATAAGTTTTACACTCACCACTCAACAGTTAACGTTTCTTCTTATATCCATTGTAAAATTTCAATTACATTAATTCTCCATTAGTTACCAAATAAATTTCTAACAGATTTAATAATAAGAAAATAAATAAAACAATGGTTATACGTTAATAATACATATCTATTAACTTATTGTTTACAAATGAAGGTTAATAAATTTACGTATAAAATAATTGATTTCATACTCCATATTAAAACCAATTGCAATTAATAACATAAGGTTACATCATTTATTCTATTCCTTGTTAACCTTTATTATTTTAATTGATTGAAATTACGTTGACATAGTATAGTGGTCAATTCAATCAATATTAGCCAATTATATGTTTTATCTCATTAAATTATTTGTTTTAAGATTTATCTTAAAGTCAAAATTTATAACCTAATAAGACTCAATTTAATAAATCATAAATTTAAACTTTTGACAATAGTAAAGCCCAAAACCTCATTAAATTTAATATTTTTAAATATCAAAATAAGAGTTGTTACAGTCTCCTCCACTCAAACTTTTTCGTCCTCGAAAAGGAACAAGAAGAAATTGAGGAATTTGAAATATTTTATTCAAAATGATCAATCTATAAACAATTTAACTTACATATTTTAATTTAGTATAAATTTGAAAATAACTCCATTCAGTTATTGAATATAAATTTAAGTCTTTAGTATTTACCCTTGAAGAGAAGAAATATTTCAACATATCTAAAAATTTAGTTAAAACATTTAACCTCATTCACTTAGTAAAAATATAAGATATATTTAAAACGTCCTCATAGCGTTATGCAAAGATTTTTCAAAAGTCTAAAACAATGTTAGAAATTTATATCAAAACATTATAATAAGCTTTAAAATAAGGTTCCTTAAATCCAAAAAAAAATTTAGACTCATTATTTTTAAAATAAGTATAAACTCATTATTATTAAACTGAAACTAATAATGTACTCAAATCTTACATTAAATTTCTTATTCAAAGTATAAAATTTCATACCTTCATAATTAATTTAAACACTTGTTTCAAAATGAATATTCTAATACAAAATTCAAATAGTAAATAAACCTACAAGCTTTACTATTAGTACTTTGAAATCAAGTAAATATTTCAAACTACACTTCCAACATAGGGATTCAAATTTATTTGTCAAGTATATTTCTATAAATAAACTTCGCAAATCAAATTTTTTTTCCATTTATATAGTATCTTTAAATTCTATATTCAAAGAAACTTATATAAATTTTACTTGCAATATTCATTTGAATGCTTCATTTGCAAATAAATCATCTTTAATACTTTATTACTTTACAAAATTTCATTTGTAAAATTTCTTGCTTCATTTTTAAATAACATTTAAATATTTTAAATAGCATTTTTATAAATATATGCAAACTATTTTAAAATAATCATTTACATCATTACTTATATTTAAAAAGAAGCTACTAAAACCCTTAAATCCATTATTTATAAATTTATTAATTTTATCTCAAGATACTTTCCAAAGGACTTTTGGCACATTCTCTTCATACACCGTTACCTTGCTGCATTGAGAACTTCATCAACACTTAGAGCTTTCAAGATTAGAGGAATACATCGAAGAAATTCACGAAGAAACCACATATCTTCAACATGAATTTAAGGACTTTAATCGACATTGAAGCTTAAGACTTGTTCCAAATCACTTGTAACTTGAAATATATTGTACTTAAGAAGAATTGTATCAGCTTGTAACGAGATCATTAATAAAAGTACTTAAAGTGGACGTAGGCTATACCCCTAAGCCGAACCACTATAAAATTGTTGTTGTTTGCTGCTTTTCTACTGTTTTCTGCTTATAATCTGTTCCCGAGCTTTCGGGTGGTGCTTTCACAACTACACTTCACGCACCGGGGTGTTAGCGTTCACATTTTAGCGTTAACATTTATGGTGCTTTCACTAAGAATTGAACTCAGGAAAACTGTCGTCATTGCTTCGCAGAGATTTGTAGAAAGAGTTTCTTTAAAAACCAGAAGTCTATCTGAGATTATGGCTCCTGGAAGGAAAAGTAGATCTGTCAGATCTGGAAACATTCAAGAGGGAACCTCCGCTTCCCCTGTGCCTAATCAACCCACTCCATCTGTTGGAGTTACGAAAGCGGAGCTGGATGCTGTGATTCTAGGGCTAAACCAGCAGATAAACGCCCAAAATGCACAATTAGAGGCTCAAAGTGCCCAGAATGCTCTGATTCTGAATAAGTTGAACGACTTACTTGGGGCAAACAATCAACCGACTGGTAATGAAAGGAACTATGCTTGCAACGTTCATGATGTTAATGAAAGGAATGCTCCTGAATGGGCTACTAGTCCCTTTGAGCAGGCAGTACCTGAGGCCGGTGGATCTAGAATTCGGCATGATGAGGAATATCTTTCTGGAATGGTCCGGCAGATCATGAAAGAAAGTATGCAAAGGGTTGAAGATGAGAAGGAATGGGGTTTCGCCCCAAGCAATACTCCGTTTACTGAAAGAATCTTAAAGGCAGAATTTCCAAGGAAGTTTGTACCTCCGACTATCCCAGCTTATAAAGGGACAAGTGACCCGAATGAATTCTTGTATAAATATGATTGGCACATGACAGGTGCCAGAGCCTCGGACGAAATAAAGTGCCGATATTTCCCCGTATACCTGGAAGGTGTGGCTCTACTATGGTTCACCAAGTTGCCAGTCCGATCTATTGATCAGTTTTCAGACTTAACCAGAAAATTCAAGGAGCAGTTTAGACTATATGCTTCGAAGGCCAAGGACATCATGTCACTGTCAAGTTTAGAGCAGAATCCTGGTGAATCTATCAGATCTTTCTTGAACCGCTTTAATATAGCGCTGGCCGAGGTGGACAATGCTGAACCACGAATGATATTGACTTATCTGATGAGAGCTATTGATAAGTCAAGCGAATTTGGAAAATGGTTGAATATGAAAGAGCCAACCTCCCTCGAAAAGTTCTACAAAAAAGCAGATGAATTCATTCGCTTGGAAAGTCGTCCTTTGCCAGTAAAGACAGTGTTGGAGAAAGCAGAAGACAACACCGTCGCTCCACGCAAGAATGAATCGGTGGGGCAAAAAAGGGAGAATAATAATGGGAAGAAACAGAGTAATCTGAAGAAGCCCCGATCCTTCAAGCCATCAGAATATACTCCATTATCACATACGCCGAAGCACATCTACCTTGCCACTAAAGATTCCGTCGATTTCCCTAAACCTATCCCTTTGAGGACCGGGAAAAAAGCCATACAGAGTGGGAAATTCTGCCGCTTCCACAATCAACCCGGTCATGAAACTGATGAATGCCGTCAGTTGAAAAATCTGATTGAAGAGTTGCTAAGAGAGAACAAACTGCAGCAATTTGTGAAGAAGAATAGCAACAATCCTGCATCGTCAAGTCAGGGGCAACAGGTTCCTGTTCATCAGCCCAGGACGGGTGAGAAAGCTACGGGACATGAATCTGGAAGGCCCGTTATCAATGTCATTACAGGAGGGCCTCACCTAGCTGGCAAGAGCTGGGGTGAGATGGAGAGATATTCCAGGGCTTTGAAATATGCCCCAGCCGAAGAAGATGTCTTTGTTTTAGAAGACACTACGCCCCTGAAACAACAGAAAACTTTTAGCGATGATATTATTTTCAGAGCCAGAGATTCCACAGGTATTGAAGCTCCTACTCTAGATCCCTTGGTCATCTCGGCTGGTATTGGACCGGCCATTGTCAGAAGAGTCCTCATTGACTGCGGAGCATCATGTAATATCCTCTTCAAGAAGACATTTAACCAGATGAAAATCCCTATGATCGATGTACAAGCCTCATCACAGAAGATCGCTGGCTTCACTGGGGAGCCAAAGCAACCAATTGGGACCATCGATCTGCTTGTAGAACTTGGGGAAGCAGAAAAGAAAGTGGTCCGCAAGCAAACATTTGTGATTGTCGATGAGTTTTCTGCTTATAATGCTTTTCTTGGCCGTCCAACACTCGCAGCATTCAAAGCTATCCTAGCCCCGTGGTGCCTCACTATTAAATTCCCTACTGACAATGGGGTAGGAGTTATAAAAGGGGATCAAAATGCTGCGCGAGAATGCTATTTGACAGAGCTGCGAGAGTCAAGAAAAAGAGAAATGGGAAAGGATGCGGCAACCCCAGTCCGCATCAAGGAACCAGCCTTGTAGCAATTACGGGGCGGACCCTGCACTGGCGAGCACAGCGGGGCACGGAAAGAAATGGATCCCAGAAAGGCCAGTGCAGGGGAGAATAGAGTAGTGCCGGTGGAAACGACAGTTCCGGTACCTGTTGACCCGAAGGACCCAAATAAGGTGTTGAATGTGGGTTCACAGCTTAATGTGTCAATTCAGAATATCTTGATATCTTTCCTGAAAGCAAATCTGGATGTCTTTGCTTGGACTCATGCCGATATGTGTGGGATATCTCCAGAAGTTGCAGTACACGCTCTGAATATTGACCCAAAGTTTACGCCAGTTAAACAGAAAAGAAGAACTCAAGGTCCAGAAAGGTCAGCAGCATTAAGAGAAGAAGTTGATCGACTCATGGAAAATAACTTCATCAAAGAATCTACATATCCGAATTGGGTTTCAAATCCTGTGCTGGTCAAGAAGGCTAATGGAAAATGGAGAGTGTGCATCGATTTTTCTGATCTAAACAAGGCTTGCCCCAAAGATTGCTTCCCGCAACCCAGGATCGATCAACTGGTAGACGGAACTGCGGGACATGAATTGTTATCTTTCATGGATGCCTACTCCGGTTATAACCAAATCATGATGCACGAGACGGATCAGGAGGATACAAGCTTTATCACAGATGTTGGACTTTATTGCTACAGAGTTATGCCCTTCGGATTGAAAAATGCAGGGGCAACCTACCAAAGACTTGTTAATGCTATGTTCAAACCGCAATTGGGCAAAACCATGGAAGTCTACGTCAACGACATGTTAGTGAAGTCCAGGAAAGCAGCGAATCACATTGAACACTTAGCAGAAATGTTCGCAGTCCTTCGGAAATACAGAATGAAACTTAACCCTCTGAAATGTACATTTGGGGTCGAGTCCGGAAAGTTCTTAGGTTTCATCGTCAGTGCTAGGGGCATTGAGGCTAGTCCTGCTCAAATTACTGCCTTGAAAGAAGTTAAAGCTCCTAGAACGAAGAAGGAATTGCAGAGTCTCAACGGAAAGGTCGCCGCCCTGAGTCGGTTCATTTCCAAAGCCACTGATAAATGCATCCCATTCTTTGACGCCCTGAAGAAAGGAAAGAAGAATTTTGAATGGACTTCCGAATGCCAAAAAGCCTTCGATGAGTTGATCCGTCATATGGAAACGCCTCCAATACTTTCTAGGCCAGGCAATGGTGAGGATCTTCTTATATACTTGGCAGTATCATCTCATGCTCTAAGTGCAGCGCTGATACGGGAAGACAAAAGGATTCAACATCCGGTTTACTATATCAGCAAAAGACTCACTGGGGCAGAGCTGAATTACTCCAAGTTGGAAAAACTCGCCTATTGCCTACTAGTTGCATCAAGGAAGCTGAGGCAATATTTCCAAGCTCATCCTATCAAAGTACTCACTGATCAACCTCTAAAGCAGGTCCTATTTCGCCCTGAAACTTCGGGTCGCCTTCTAAAATGGAACATTGAACTCAGTCAATATGACATCACTTATCATCCCCGAAAAGCAATCAACGGACAAGCTTTAGCTGATTTCATTGCAGAATTCACAGAGAAAGATAATGGTGAGGAAGAAGCGATCAATGATTCCCCAATCCAGTGGAAGATGTATGTTGATGGCGCAAGAAATGACTACTGTTCTGGAGCCGAAGTGGTACTTGAAACTCCTGAAGGTCGATCATTATGTTATGCACTAAGACTGGAGTTTCCTTCAACAAACAATGAAGCAGAATATGAAGCTCTTATTGCAGGTCTGAAAATCGCTAAAGAGCTAAACATTCGAGCATTACAAATCTTCAGTGATTCTCAGCTTATTGTATGTCAAGTCAAGAAGGAATTTCAAACAAAAGGTGGAAACTTGCCTTCCTACTTGTCAAAGGCTTGGGAACTCCTATGTGAACTCGATCATTATTCAATAAGCCATATTCCCCGGGAAGAGAATACGAAGGCAGATTCCCTCGCAAAGTATTCAAGTTCTGGTGAAGCTCAACTATTGGGATTGGTTCCCGTAGAAGTCCTCTCAACACCAAGTATAGACGAGATGGATATAGATTGGATTATGAATGTATCTCAAGAACAAGAGTCGTGGATGACTCCAATATTTGATTACCTACTCAGAGGTTCTCTGCCAGAAAATTCGATAGAAAGACGAAAGCTACTAAGGAAAGCCTCTCGCTATGTAATTCAGGATGGCCGATTGTACAGACGGGGATTCTCAATGCCATTGCTTCGATGTGTATCCCGGGAAGAGTCCAAAGTCATCCTAGCTGAGGTGCATGGAGGAGAATGTGGTGATCATTCAGGTGGTCAAACATTAGCAAAAAAAATTCTCCGATACGGATATTTTTGGCCAGAAATTAATCGAGATGCTGCAGATTACTCCCGAAGATGTGACAGATGCCAAAGATTTGCCAAAATTCCTAGAGCACCTTCTACCGAACTCACACAGATGGTCAGTCCATGGCCGTTTGCGATTTGGGGAATGGATCTCATTGGGCCGCTACCAACTGCCAAATCAGGGATTAAATATGCTATTGTTGCAGTTGATTACTTTACTAAATGGGCTGAAGCTGAACCATTGGCTACTATCACTTCTAAGAAAATGATAAGCTTTGTGACCAAGAATATCATTTGCAGATACGGTGTGCCTCAGAAAATAATCACAGACAATGGTACTCAGTTTGAAAGCGAGGAATTCCAGGATTTTTGCAAACGATTCAAAATCCAGAAAAGCTTTTCGGCAGTAGCTCATCCGCAGGCAAACGGGCAAGTGGAAGCAGTGAATAAGATCATCAAATCAACCATCAAAAAGCAACTCGAAAGAGCAAAAGGTGGTTGGGTCGATAAACTACCGCTTGCACTATGGGCATACAGAACTACTCACAAAACTGTGACTGGGCATACTCCTTTTTCGTTAGCATACGGATCGGAAGCAATGATTCCGGTTGAAGCAGAGGTCCCTTCACACAGAAGAACCCATTTCAATCAGGCAGAAAATGAAAAGCTACAACTTGAAGCGCTAGATCTCCTTGATGAAAAAAGAGACGAAGCTAATCTCAGAGTTGCAGCTCATCAGCAAAGGATAGCCAGACATTTCAATTCCAAAGTTCGTCAACGCAGCTTTGAAATTGGAGATCTAGTCCTGAAAAGAATTATGACCGCGACAGGTGTGTTTGGGCCCAATTGGGAAGGACCATATGTGATAGGTCAGAAGCTTCTTGACGGCACATTCAAACTCACTACTGTTGAAGGAGTTCAAATTCCAAGGGCATGGAACAGCAATCACTTGCGTCCATATTTTACTTGAAAATTTTGTTGAAATAATATAAAAGAGTTGTGGATGCATGATTCTTGCAATTGAAAGCAATTGTAAAACTGATGCAAGTGATTAATGAAAGAATATAAAGTGGATGTAGGCCAAAATTCTTGGCCGAACCACTATAAATCTTGTGTTCCTTATTTTTATTACATGTTTGCTTTATTTTCGATATAAAAGTACATAAAATGTATTGCTGAAATGTCGATTTAAATTTTTGCAAACAATGGAAATAAAACTTGCGCATAATAAGACCGAGCGATTCCCACCATCATTCAATAAACAAATTTCAAGTCACAAAGACCCCGAATTCAAATCCTAGATAGGAAATACTTCAATTGAACGGCTAATGATTTCGATAGAAACGAGCCCTTGCTGATAAATTGAGATTGTTTGAACAAACAAACATCCAATTAGGAAGCTAGTGCCCGTTCTCGCGAACTTGCCTGGCAATGAAGTACACTTCCTTGGATTAAACAAGCTACTTGCAAGAAAAGGGGAATGAAAACTTGAAAAGAGAAAAAAAAAAAAGAGGATCGGTGAAAAGGCATAAGCAAGAAGACAAGGAAACAACCAAAATCCATCATCGGCAGCACAAGTCCTCTTCAGAGGCACAACTCTTCGGAGGATAAAAGACCTCTAATGGGTCATATGCCACAAAAAAGAAAGTTCTCTACTCAACAAAAAAGATTGGAGGAGTCATGACCCTCCAACCATGCGAGAGTAACTTCCAGGCAATGAAAACCCTTTCTGAGGCACATTTCACCAGGAGTTGAAGTGAAATAGCCGCTCTTCGGAATTTCACTTCACCAGAGTTGAAATGCAAACAAAGAAAAAGACCTCTTCGGAGGCACATTTCACCAGGAGTCGGAGTAGTTACTCTTCGGAGTTTCACTTCGCCAAAGTTGAAATGCAAACAAAATAAAAGCCCTCTTCGGAGGCCCATTTCACCAGGAGTTGAAGTGTTATGACCGCTCTTCGGATTTCACTTCACCAGAGTTGAAATGCAAACAAAATAAAGACATCTTCGGAGGCATATTTCACCAGGAGTTGAAGTGTAACGGCCGCTCTTCGGAATTTCACTTCACCAGAGTTGAAAGACGAACAAAATAAAGACCTCTTCGGAGGCACAATCAAGAAGAAAGACCTCTTCGGAAGCCCACGTTTCGCCGAGATTGAAATAAAACTTCCAAGTGTTGAAACGAGAAAAGGCTTTCTAAGGCAAAACTCTTTGGAGGTACACGTTTCACCGAGATTGAAATAAAACTTCTGAGTGTTGAAACGTAAAAAATCCCTCCTCAGAGGTACAACTTTCTATATAAAAAAAAAAAATCCTCATCAGGGGCATACTTTAACTTCCGAAGAAAGAGTAATTTACCTATTCTGGGGAATAATCTTCCTCGAAAAAAAAAAAAGAAGAGAGAAAAAGAGAGAGAGGGAGTTAAAGTACCCTTCAGAGGTCCGCTTTACCGCATAAAAGAATTCACTTGGTAAAAAATGTACTTAAGCAAAAGAAAGAAGTGATTTCTTCAAAGGTCGAAGCGCAGAAACTTATACAAAGAGGGTTGTACTTTGCAAAAATTTTCTTTAAAGAATAAAATAATTATTCTTTAGCAAATATGAGTGCAAGTCCCCTCGAAGTATAGAATATTGCAGCAAACTTATGGAATGGGGGCGATATAGTATAATTACACACAATATGGTATAGCCAAACCAGCAAAAGGTAACGCTCAAGTAACATGCCATAAGCTCGCTGCAATATCGTGTAAATAAACTTGTGCAAAAAATAAATAGTAAATGCATTCTCAAATTCAAACAGGAGTTTGTACAAACGAAGAATCATTTTATTCAACTATAATGCAGATACAGGTTTCAAAATAAAAGCGGGGGCCGGTACCCGCACAACTCTCGGCCAGTTCATACAAAAGACAAAAAGCTAAAGTCTTCACTTCTTTTTACTGCCTTTGGACCCTTTACCCGGCCGAATGACCAGCTTTTCAGGTCGGCCAGTGGGTATAAGGGAGGAAGGAGAGGTAGGCGCAGCTGGCCCAACTTCTGGCTCCTCTTCAGTGGCAGTGATTATCTTCCCTCTCCTCTTTGATGCTCCTTGCTTCCTTCTCCTCTTCGAGGAAGACTCACTTCCTTGAGTGACAAGTTTAGATAGAGTTATGTCGTCAGAAGGAGTCCGCTCCGGAGATATGTCGCCTCCCTCAAGTCCCTCATCTTTCTGCTCTTGCGAAGCAATGGGATCATCCAGGCCATGGAGAGCCTCTATTTGTTCCTCCAGTGATCCAGGCTGCGAAGCAGAAGGAGGAGCCACCTGAAGAGATGGAGGAGGGATTACCGGAGAAGTAGAGATTTGAGCAGTGCTTGATACTTTTTCTACAGAAGAAAAGAGGTTAAAGTCAGTAAAGAGAGGAGATGAAGGTTCACCAATAAAGTCAGTAAAGAGAGGAGATGAAGGCTCATCAAGGTTGAGAAAATAGCCAAGGAGCTCATGAAACTCATGCGAAATAAATGAGTAACCCGCTTGAGCAGAATTGACAGTAGCGAGATTAACAGTGAAGTTACCTGGAGAAGCTGGTTTCCTGATATCGACTTCATAAGCTTGCGCATCAGCGCTCTCATCACCCTCATCTCCACCTTGTATGCTTGTAATCTCAGTGGTAACTTTGGTGGGAGATGCAAGATGGGAACTGGAACCAATAATGTTGACTTCAGACGAAGAAGGTGGCTGGACTAGAGTAGTTGAAGTGGTTTTTTCCAGCTGGTCCCCTTCCGTCACTTCAGTTCTTAATTTGGCAAGTTGTTCCTTTCTCTTGGCGAGGGCAGCGCGAGTGTCATCATCAAAGTAATGCCTTTCCAGGGCTGATTCGTCATAACCAGCACCTTCAGCACCAAGCATCTCAAGGGCGGCCTCCCACACTTCAGCTAAAGTGATCTCATACTTGGGACCTAGAAAAGCGAGGCTTCCACGCCCCAAGACGCTATGCAAGTAGAAGTCGAATAATGTTGAGCCGAAGCTGTTTTTGGTCGCCTCATGAGATTCTTCGGCTGCGATTTTGCCGGCGACAGCCTCATCACGCTCCCTTTCAGTTTTGGCAAGCTGAAGCTTAAGCATTTGTATTTCCGCCTCCTGGGAGTTGTTTTTCTTTCGGAGCTCAGCAATATCAGTAGCATAGCCTTCACTGATTCTTTTTTGTACTTCGAGCCTGTCTTCGGCATCCCTTTGGCTAGCGTGAGCGTCTCTCACTTGTTTCAGGAGCACTTCTTCTTTTTGAGAATAGGAAGTAGAGGAAGCAGCAAGCTCATGTTTCAATTCCTCGACTTTTGCTTCAAGCTCCTCATTGTAAGAAGCAATGTTCCTCATTTCGGTGTCGTGTTGCTCAACGACCTTTTGCCATTCGGCCTTATCGTTTTCCATAGTAAGCATGGCCTCTATGTTGGCACGGTTAACTCTTTGAAGCTCATCGACAAGCTTCTGCCAGTTTGACATCCTCTCGATATCAAGTTTGACGGCGTCGAGATTTCGCAGCATGGCAGACTTGTCGATGGGGACCAAGTCTAGGTCGAACCTCACTCCCTTAAGGCACCATTGAGTAAATCGGCTCTGCAGAGTGGCAGGACCCGGTCCAACTCGAAATTTGGGCCTGCTAATTATCGTTTGAATGTATGATTTCCCAAGAGCGGGAGAGTCAGAAGGAATGTCGAGCGAAGCAGGAGTAGTAACTTTCTCAGGAGTAGTAGAGGCCTGCTTTTCACTGTGACGGGCTCGTTTGCTTAAGTCTTCACCCATGTGACCTTTTCCTCGATCGTCATGAGATTTTCTCTTGTGGGAGTCATCGCCTTTTTGCCAAGAATCATGGCGCTCTTCTCTCTCCCTTCTTTCACGACGTTCTTCTTCAGTCCTCCTTTCATGAGCCTTTCGGGCAGCCCTTTCTTCATCAGATCCTCTGTAGGAGGAAAAGTAACGCCTATAATCATATTGACCACGCCCCCCGTAGCGTTGGAAATCCTGATAATATGATCCGCCGCGTGTCATTGAAGGATCTGAAATAAGAAAAGATAAGCTTTAGAAATCTTTAAAGTATGAGAAGATAAGTGCATAAATGTGCTGGAAAATCCTTAGTTGTGTGTGAAGTGCAAACTACTCGCGTTGGACTAACGAACCACTCATCAGTTGGGGGGAAGTGATAGGTCCCACTGTCGGTGACAATTCTTGGGATAAAGGAGTTGGAGTCTGTTGGAGGGCAGATGTCGCTTCAATCATCGGGGGTACAGTTTTACCACAGGCAGGGTCATCTTTAAAGAGCTCTTGGGAAGTGACGATTATGTCACTTAAATCCCCAATGAAGTCATCACCATCATGCCCGACCTGATTCCCTCCATCAGCTCCTTTGTCGGCACTCTTCCTGGTTTGGGAAAGGGGCTCCTCTTCTTCTTCAATTATGGGAGCAAGTGCGGGCTTTTCGGAGGGTCCCGCATCATCTCTTGGAGTAGAGCACTTTACTAGTAAGGTTTCTGCAGAAATTTCTCCTCGCATGTGCTCTTTAGTGGAGATCGGAAGATCAGGAGTTTTCACCGGAGAATCAGGAACCTCCGTTGGAGCTTCATGAGGCTGAGTAAAGCGAGAGGGATGGAGGAGTCCGTATTGATGTAAAAATTCATCGTTTAGCAGAAACTTTATGCTCCTCTCTTCTACCGGCACGGCATTTAATCTTTCAAAAATTTTCTTAAGGCTCGGGTCCCTAGCAGGGGGTGGAAGTGCTAAAACAGGAAAAGAATGAAATTAGCAACTGAGGGTTCAGATCTCGAGAAAGTTTCAAAACGGAAAAAGTAAAGACAGGAAATCTTACTTCCCACTCTCCAGATGGCATAAAACCCTGGAGGGCAGCGAACAAAGAAAACTGATTCAAAAATTCGTGAGCGCTTTCGGAGAGATCAGTAATAAGTTTGCGGTTTCGAGCGCTTCTTATAACCACGATGGAGGGATGGTCTTTAATTTTCGTGAATGAGCAAAAATAGCAGATCTCCCCAAAGCTTGGTAATCGATCCAAAACTCTCCTAAATAGAACACATAACCCCATCAGAATGGCGTAGCCATTGGGGTGTAATTGGAATGGAGAGATAGACAACCGAAGCAGGAACTGTTGAAGAAAGTCATTAAAAGGAGGAATAGCGCCGTTCAAGCACATTTGGCGATTAACGGCAACAAAGCCAAGAGGGGGCCTATCCGCGGTGTCATTTGGCGCCGGAAGTAAGACGTCAGCATCATCAATGCCAAACTGGACGCGCAGTTGGTTAAACACCCGCTGATTCAAAGTTGTGGATGTTCTCTCCGGAGGGTTATCTACAGGGATAGCTACTGGGAAGACATCTTCAGCCTGGCCCATCGGCTCTTCTTGATGAGAGGTCATTCTACACAAGCAACTGGATGTTCAAATGCGAAGGTGCGCGTTTCCTAAAAAGTGTGAAGTGTTGTGCAAGACTAATAAAAAGTGACAAGTATATTTACCTGGAATTATACTGATCGATTGTAAACATTTCAGAACTTGTTAATCTAAAGCTCAAGCATAATATTAGTGCAAGCGGGTCGATTTCTATTGACTATTTCAGCATTGCTTTGGTATTTTGTTTGAAATTGATAAGTTAAAGGCACTTCATACACACAGTTTATTCAAGTTAATCATCTATTGTTGACTAATCTGTCATTCGATGTGGGCAGTCAATGACAAGTATATTCGTCCCAGTTTTCTGTGAATGTTGTATTGAACAGGTTATTAACCTGCAAGTCAAAATAACCTGTGAATGAGTGCAATAAAATTCAACAGTTCGAAGTTAATGCAATGGTCCAATGTTCAAACAGAATTTACTCAAGTCATAACCCATCAACGGTTCAAAAGTTCTGAGTCGGCAGTGCCCTAAGTAATGAGTCGTGGAGATAAGGAGATTATCTCCAAGTCTTATCTCGGCAACGACTCAGGGCTAAGTCTTATCTCGGCAACGACTCAGGGCTTAGGTCGTGGAGTATGTTAAAGGAGCTCTGGTGCAAAATAATAAGGAAATCTCTAAGTTTTATCTCGGCCGCGACTCAAAGGTTGTATCTCGGCCGCGACTCAAAGGTTCTATCTCGGCCGCGACTCAAAGGTTTTATCTCGGCCGCGATTCAAAGGTTTTATCTCGGCCACAATTCAGGGGTTCTGTCTCGGTCGCGACTCAAAGCTCAAGTTGAGGAGCATGATGAGTCGTGCCATGATTAAATCGTGAGGGTCACTGGGTCATACGAAAGGAGCCGAGTCAAACCTACAGCAGCATTCGAATCAACCATCTAACCCATTAACACAATAAACTCTCAATCTACAACTCTAATTTTATCGCGTCAGTGGATCGCCTCGAGTTGCAAATCATTGAATCAGACAATCCTCAATCCATCAATGATTAGAGCAACCTAACTCGCAAAGCTCAAGGGGATAAATTGAAGAAAAGGACGGTGCGCACAGGGAAATGATGATCGACAATCAGAAAGGAGGCGAAATTGCTTACGTGGTGTGATGTCAGAGATGATCGGAGGAGATTTTGAGTTGAAATTGCTTTTGGGAGCTTGGAGATGTGTTAATGGCGGAAAACGACTCACGAGATCGGTAAAAGAAGAAGAAGATAAGAATGACGATTCATGCTATTTATATACCAAGGTAGTAGGATATGAGTCGGCACACGCGGGGTAAGATAAGTCGAAGCACGCGACCTACGACTTAGGCGTGTGCTTCGAGGGGCAAATGTTAACCCCACTGAAGCTTGGGCCGACTCATCAGATAAAGCATTAAGCGACTCAGAAGATTTACGACTCACCATGAGTCGTTAGCGGTTCAAGTGTGCAAATCAGAAAGCCAAGTACAATTAACTCGCGTACGACTCAATGACCGAAGAAGGAACTCACCGACTCATATGATCTAGGTCCGACTCATCAAAGACCGGCTCAGCTAGTCTCCGACTCAACTATTGTGCGACTTATGGAAGTTTCTGACTCAGCGACTCATGACTCAACGACTCATGGTTCAACGACTCAACAGGTTCGCGACTCATCCTAAGGAACGACCTAAGGAATGTCATGACTTATGGATACCTACGACTTATGATAAGTCGAGTACGACACATGCTAATATGAGAGAAGTTATGATAAGTTGACTCGGGAACGACTTATCTCTTGGGACCAAGTCAGCAGTTCGGCCTTGAGTTAACATGGGGCGACTCACCATGACTCGTCCACGACTCAAAATCGTTGAGTCATAACCCATCGCCACAATGCCTAGGAAAATTGACTCGGACACGACTCAAGACTTGTCATGAAATCCAGCAGAGGAATAAGCCATGAAGAGGGGAAAGGTTGGTTTTATAAGTCAACCACGACTTAGCCTGACTCGGGGACGACTTAGCTTGAGTCGGTCACGACTCAGGACTTGTGCGCAGAATTCATGTCCAAGCTTGCCTATAAATTCATAGCCACCTCCAACATTCAAAGGACTTTTGGCACATTCTCTTCATACACCGTTACCTTGCTGCATTGAGAACTTCATCAACACTTAGAGCTTTCAAGATTAGAGGAATACATCGAAGAAATTCACGAAGAAACCACATATCTTCAACATGAATTTAAGGACTTTAATCGACATTGAAGCTTAAGACTTGTTCCAAATCACTTGTAACTTGAAATATATTGTACTTAAGAAGAATTGTATCAGCTTGTAACGAGATCATTAATAAAAGTACTTAAAGTGGACGTAGGCTATACCCCTAAGCCGAACCACTATAAAATTGTTGTTGTTTGCTGCTTTTCTACTGTTTTCTGCTTATAATCTGTTCCCGAGCTTTCGGGTGGTGCTTTCACAACTACACTTCACGCACCGGGGTGTTAGCGTTCACATTTTAGCGTTAACAGAAACGGAATAAATCTCCTATGTTAATATGCTAACTATTCCAAATCAAAAACTTAACCAAACCTTCAAGTTGTTTTCTTACCATTTTATTATTGTATATTTTTTTAATTAAATTCAAATTAAGGAATATTTAAATAAATCAAATAGTCCAACTAGAAACAATCAACAATATTCAATTCTTTGTTTTAATGAAATTAAATTAACATTCATTGACGAAATATTCACGTTATTTGATAAGAATATTCTTATCAAGAAACCTTCCTTTTCTTTTATTTTTATCAAAACGTATTACTTTTTATTACACATTCATTTACAATTAAAACCTCCCCCTTTAAAACCAACTTATATTTAAAGATTATCCCATTAAAAAGTCATAGAAATAATACTTCGTACAACCACATCATTTCTTTATCAATTAATTTCATATTATCATTATATTTGTACCTAATTTAAGTGCTTACAATTTGAACGTAATATTTCTCAATGAAATTCTCATTATATTTTTAACACAAAACATATGTTCCACATATCATTAATTAATTACCATTTACTTCTATCTCCTCTTAATGGAAAGATATAATTACTATTACTAATAATGATTTAATCTCAAAACATAGCCTAATACAGGGAAGATAATTAATCCAATTGTCTATGTTAAACCCAATATCTATATACCAATTTAATTCCAACATTTAATTACAAATGTAATAAAACCTGCTCATTATATATTTAAATTTCAAACAAATCCTTTTATTTTGATTTACATTCTCATTATTAAATCAAGTATTCGCTTATGCAATTGATTAACATAAGTTTTACACTCACCACTCAACAGTTAACGTTTCTTCTTATATCCATTGGAAAATTTCAATTACATTAATTCTCCATTAGTTACCAAATAAATTTCTAACAGATTTAATAATAAGAAAATAAATAAAACAATGGTTATACGTTAATAATACATATCTATTAACTTATTGTTTACAAATGAAGGTTAATAAATTTACGTATAAAATAATTGATTTCATACTCCATATTAAAACCAATTGCAATTAATAACATAAGGTTACATCATTTATTCTATTCCTTGTTAACCTTTATTATTTTAATTGATTGAAATTACGTTGACATAGTATAGTGGTCAATTCAATCAATATTAGCCAATTATATGTTTTATCTCATTAAATTATTTGTTTTAAGATTTATCTTAAAGTCAAAATTTATAACCTAATAAGACTCAATTTAATAAATCATAAATTTAAACTTTTGACAATAGTAAAGCCCAAAACCTCATTAAATTTAATATTTTTAAATATCAAAATAAGAGTTGTTACAGTCTCCTCCACTCAAACTTTTTCGTCCTCGAAAAGGAACAAGAAGAAATTGAGGAATTTGAAATATTTTATTCAAAATGATCAATCTATAAACAATTTAACTTACATATTTTAATTTAGTATAAATTTGAAAATAACTCCATTCAGTTATTGAATATAAATTTAAGTCTTTAGTATTTACCCTTGAAGAGAAGAAATATTTCAACATATCTAAAAATTTAGTTAAAACATTTAACCTCATTCACTTAGTAAAAATATAAGATATATTTAAAACGTCCTCATAGCGTTATGCAAAGATTTTTCAAAAGTCTAAAACAATGTTAGAAATTTATATCAAAACATTATAATAAGCTTTAAAATAAGGTTCCTTAAATCCAAAAAAAAATTTAGACTCATTATTTTTAAAATAAGTATAAACTCATTATTATTAAACTGAAACTAATAATGTACTCAAATCTTACATTAAATTTCTTATTCAAAGTATAAAATTTCATACCTTCATAATTAATTTAAACACTTGTTTCAAAATGAATATTCTAATACAAAATTCAAATAGTAAATAAACCTACAAGCTTTACTATTAGTACTTTGAAATCAAGTAAATATTTCAAACTACACTTCCAACATAGGGATTCAAATTTATTTGTCAAGTATATTTCTATAAATAAACTTCGCAAATCAAATTTTTTTTCCATTTATATAGTATCTTTAAATTCTATATTCAAAGAAACTTATATAAATTTTACTTGCAATATTCATTTGAATGCTTCATTTGCAAATAAATCATCTTTAATACTTTATTACTTTACAAAATTTCATTTGTAAAATTTCTTGCTTCATTTTTAAATAACATTTAAATATTTTAAATAGCATTTTTATAAATATATGCAAACTATTTTAAAATAATCATTTACATCATTACTTATATTTAAAAAGAAGCTACTGAAACCCTTAAATCCATTATTTATAAATTTATTAATTTTATCTCAAGATACTTTCCAAATATTATTAATAAATCAATAATCATTTACTTTAAATATATTTTATTTAATTATTAACTTCTAAAATATTTACAACACTGATAATTTACTATTAAACCATGTTGTAAGTTATTAAACAATAATTTAAACATTTCAAAGTATATAGAATTGACAAAAAATGACCAAAATGTCTTTTATATAATACTATATCAAAATACTTTTATTACTCAATGTCTTAAAAGGTTTATCCTCGTTCTTGCAGACTCTGGCCATGCGTTGGATCAGGCGCAAAGCTAGAATTCTTCAAGTACTTAGTAGACCTGTTTCAACACCGGTGAAAATACTTGAAAAACCTTTTGAAAACACATATGGAAAGTAAAATCCAAACAAAACAACCAAACCAAAACCTTTGTCCAACCATGGTTCGCAGATGCACAATGGTTGCGCCTGGATCCCCCCGGATACAATCTGTATCCGTAAGCTTTCTCAGCCCTGCGAGTTACGCCATGATGACTAGTAGGGTGCAGGATACACAATGGTTACGCCTGGGTCCCCTAGGAAACAATCTGTACCCCTAGGCCATCTTAGCTAGGTATTTGCGCTACTAATGCGACCTACACAGATTGCAAGATACCCAATGGTTACGCCTGGATCCCCCAGGAAATAATCCATCCCCCTAGGCCAGACTCAGCCAGGCAGTTGCGCTATGTAGTCGCGAGAGAAAAAAAAACCATGGGTCACGCCACGGTGGGAACACTCGAGTATCACATCCGGTAAACCAAAAAAAAGAGAGAATAATATCGATAGAATGATTCCACAATGTGGCCACAAAGCAGATATCAAGCAGAAGGCACTTTCCATATCTTTACTTCGAAAATATGTATCGTATAGTACCTTTTCAAATCACTTTCAAACATCATACTTATATAAAGTCCATTATATATAGGATTCCATTTTCAATCGAATACTTTCCAAATTGAGTACCTTTCAAATCAATAGGTTTCAAACCAATTTCGTACTATAGAAATCAGTTTTATATAAGTTCGATAACTCCCAAATCAAGTATTTAGTAAATCAAGGTTCTCAAAAAATTTCTCGTTTCAAAATCATTTCAGTTTCAAGATCATGTATGATTTCACAAAATTTTGTTCCAAATTAAATATATTCAGTTTCAAAGTTTCTTAAACAATAGGTTTAGAAAATAATCCAAATTTCCAAATCAACAAAATTTAGGTCAAAGAAATTCATTTCCAAAATCACCATATAAGTACTGGCTTTAATTCCAATCTAATTTCAAAACCAAATATTCTTCTCAAAATCAATATACCCAAAATGGTTTCTAAATTTATAATTATCCCTTTAAAACCTTTAAACTATTTATTTCTATATGAAAAATCCAATTTTCCTTTTTCAAATTATTTATTTAACAAAAGTTTCAAATTTACTTAAGTCATACTCTTCATACTTTAAACATACAAAACTAAACTTATATTCTTTATCAAATATTTTATACTCTTCGAAATTTCTTAGTTTTAAAATTTTAAACCTTGATTTGGAAGTGCTCGAACCTTCAAAATAGTCAGTGAAATCAAATTTCAAATCCAAGAGTTGGAAATCAGCAACAAATCAGTAAATCAATTTTTTTTATGAATAGAGTTATACTAAATCAAATCGAAAACTCGAGGATTGAACACCAACTTACTTTAAATTATTTCAAATATATATACCTATATCTTTCGAATATCAAATCATGCTTCGGAATTTGAAATCAAAATTGGTTTCACAAAGTCACTCGCATAGCAAAGCTATTAAAGTGGCCTCTCCCTACTCTGAAACTCAAAAATCAATGTCGATGATGCGTGCACCCATCACCGAAATTATTTTCCAACAACATAAGTGAGTTCTGGACTTCTATTTTCTTGAAAACTTCTTTGAATTTTTTTTTCCTTTCGAAATCCTCGGAACTCATTTGAAGTCATTTGAAACATTTCTTATTCAGAAAATACTTTCAAATCTTATTATTGTATATATTTCAAAATCTTAAACCAATTTTCAAAAATAACGGAGTCCAATCTCTCGAATTTCAAATTCAAAACCTTCCGGCTATAAATCATTTTTATATAAATCAATTTTCTTATAATATTTTCAAAATTTTAAATCTTTTCGAAACTTCAAATTCTCCTTTTTTTTATAGGTACATAATCCTTATCGAAAACATTTTCTTTTTTATATATAGAATAAAATCATAGTTACCCAAATATAAATTTTGGTATGTAAAACAATTTTAAAATACAAACACATTACCGATAACTATATAAGTCATAAAATATTACTCCTTTATATATATCATATAATATTAGGAAAAATAATTTCATTTCAAAATTTATACAAAACATTTTTATAACACTAACAAATGCGCGCTCTCGTATATACACTCAGACAACTCATTCTAGGGTATTACTACCCTATCTCTAATGAGTTAACCCTAACGGGCTAAGGTATGTCTAAACCAAAGCACTGATACCAACTGTAACAACCCACCTTTTTGGATGGTTCAAATCGATAATAAATACATTGGTACCTATGTTCCACCTTTACGACCAGCCTCTCGACTGCACCACCAACCCCCACGGGGACATGTAGGAGTAAGAGTCAATCGTTCGCTACCAAACCAGGAAGCGAGAAGCCCTTATCGTGTTGCACCCTCCAAGTGCAATGACAAACACACATGTCAGAATCAAACCATTCAAAAGGGAGGATTGTTAATGGGGTAAAAAAGAAAAAAAAGAAAAAGGAAAGAGAAAAACAAAATACAAAATCTCACAACGTAATGACAAAATATAATAATCAAATAAACAGTTCATGAAGCTATTTTACAAATAACATTTGATTACACTTTTACAAATTCAAATCAGAGTTATACACATATCATAAATAACCAAATAATGTAGCGGAACACAGAATGTAGTGGAATAATAAAAAGCAATAATATACCGAATCTTCGTCTTCGTCCACCAGAAATAGTCCTCAATGCTGAAAAACTCAGGCTGAACCGAGCATAAAGGAAAATAATACACTCGAGTCAGAACTAAAAATTTTATGCAAATTAAATCAAAAGTATATGAAATAAGGAATGCAGATAACTACATTTTTGAAGGTTCAAATTTCTGGAAATGTTAATGTCTCCATATTCAAATAAAATGGGTTTCACAATAGATCTATTCTAGTATATTACAAATTTACATAACAACTCCCAGTTAAATTTAATGGTTTAGAGATTTGATTTATAAAAATGTTCCAAAGTTTTAATATTCAGCTTTTTTGGAAACTTCCAAATGTTTCAAAATTTAATTTTGAAAACTTTCAAGTAAGGTAACGAAGGTTTACTTCCCAAAATCATTTTTATGGTTCAAATAGTAATCTAAACATACTATTTTTCCTCTGATGTAAATACTTGAAATTCATGGGTTTTACATCCTTATTCAGTTTGCAAATATGAAAATTTAAATAATTACAATAAACTATAGGGTGATAACAAGGATATATCAAATAAATGAACAAATATACATTCAATCACAATAGCATCCATCACAACTACAATCAACATTCAAATCAATCAATTCAACAAATCAACCAATTCAATAACATGTCACAATAATTATTAGTCATCACATATTGGAATTTAGCTATTCAAATTAAATATTAATAAATATTCCAAACCAACAATCAAAAATTTATCACTATATCACCTGGTTAACTTGCAATAAAATTTTAGTATTTCGTGAGTGAGTTTAAACACTCACCTTCTGGATTTTCCTTTTCTAGTCGGATTTGGATCCGCTACTACTTCCTCCTTTCGATTTGTTTCCTTTTATCTTAATCTTTTTTTAGAATGTTTTGGAAGAGATAGAGAAATTGTTATAGATCTGGCCTTAAAGAAAAAGATTTGGAAGAAAAGAATAATGTTTGGAAAAGAAGAAGAAAATTTAAAGAAGATGAAGAATTGAAAAAGAAAAGGAAGCTTTCAAAAAGAAGAAGAAGAAACAAAAAGATCAAAAATGAAGCAAAAAAAAAGAAGGAGATTTAAAGAAGAGAAAAAAAATGAAAACGGAAAGAGGAAGTGTAACGCCCCGGAAATTTTCGACTTTCGAAAATTCAACATCGATACTCACTTTATCGACTGCCGAGAAATCGGAAGCCGAAAACCCGAAATGTTATGGTTTAAGAAAAAGAAAAAGAGAGAAAAAGAGAGAAGAAGATAGAAAATAGAGGGAAAAAAAGTAGAAAATAGAAAATACTGAACACATAGAACGGAACAGAAAACAACAGAACAACAACAGAATCTCACAATTCGCAGCGGAACAACATATAATAATAAATGAAAAATATTTAAACAAAGAACTAAATCAGTTATTACATTTTTTTACTTTACATCATATCATCAGAGTGCACAACATCAAACAACAACAAACAGTGCAGCGGAAAAAGAAATACTATATAACTAGTACTACGCCATGCCATCCAGCTTGCCTCCAGCAACTCCAGAATATCCAGAATATCCTGATAAACCTAACTCTTGACTGCCCGTGTGGAAATTGGTGGGCACCCAGAGTTTAGGAAGGGAAACAATAAACTCCGAGTCAGTCATGTGACTGGTGTGAGAACTCAAAATAGTTTATTTATCTTTAAAATCAAAAATAGAGGAATATTTTTAAAGTCAATTCGCAATGCTTTTAAAAATGAGACTACCATAAGGCCTCCCGCACGCACACACAATGCAAACGCAGAATCGGAGGAGATTTCTCCTTATGATAGTCAAAGATGCTTGATACGCATTAAAAAGAACATTTGATATTATTACTAGTGCATAGTGTAGAGAAAAATTCATTTCGAAAGTAGAATATAAATCTTAGCCAACATACGACCATTATCGTATGCCTACTATAGCTACCATCCAAACAGTGGTGACCACCATAAGTGAATGGCAGGTCCTACAACTAATACCGTACAAGTTTCGTATTGGGAATTGGATTTCCAACGAATGATCAGGCCAAGGAGCTTCCCATTGCCACATGAGAATGCCTCTGGATGGACATCCCCGAGAACCAAACCGGATCTCTACCAACACAAGGTCGGGTTACCCCTAACTGAGTAACAACTGACCGAATATGCCATCCCCCGGTCCTTTGGGACCTTTCACCGAGCACTCGCAATCAGTTCACACAATCATAAAGTGTTTTCAACATGAGTAAGTATCTGGGCTACATACCATGATACCACCCTTTTCCAGAAGGAAATGCACATATCCTAAAGGGCACTACCCCTCATAACCTTGCCGCATCTTTCCTGTTTTGACCATTCACGGGGTGTGAGGCTCGACGAAGTCACGTCCACAAAAACATACTTTATACAAAAGCCATGCTTTGGGTCAACAAATGATCATAGAAATGATCACCAAGATAGACGATCAAATAAACGATCCTATCACAAATAATCAACACAATGATCATTTCACAGCAACACTCAGCATGTCACATTACCAAATTGGGAATATATCGCTGATAACATTCAACAACATAACCTCTGAGCTCGTACGTCTCAGAGAAGGGTGTTAAGCTAAAAGAATAAATTCTCCACCACCAACAGAAATATATTTGAAAGAAATCTGCTTTATATCTCAATTTGTAATGTCAGACATACAATCCATACAAGTCTGTTCCGGGATCGAACAGAACCGAAGGCACTTACAAAGAAGTCCTTGCAATCCGGATATTCACAATCCTGATCGGATTTCCCATCACATATGGAGAACTCAATACCGGAGCAACTCGGTGCAGAGTCAATCGACAGGTCATCCTATCGCTCTCGCAAATATCCGGTCTTCAACACCGATCTTCAAATGCAATTCATAACGACGTATCACATATTCGGGATGGGTTATACGACCCCATGGTCCTTTCCCGGTTAACCCGAATAGTGAGCGCTTATTCAAAAATAAGTGTGGCATTCAAATTCAAACAAATCACATCAAATACCCATTCAAAGGGAAATATTGATAGTCGGTTATTGTACTATCAATGAATATGCACACATCACCAGTTTCCAAATAATTTTCTAAATTATTTATTTTCCAAAATATCTTTACAAGATATATAATTTTCAATACTTCAAAAATAAATCAATATTTATTTTTAAACCCATTTTCCAATTTCATTTATAAATTTCATATTGAATTTATATTTCACAATATCTACTGATCTACGATTTTCAATAGGTTTCAATATTCCTTTTCAATTTATCTTCAAAAAGATGAATTCTCAAAATATTCACTTATATTGGAAAACATTTCCATACTTACTTATTCATAAGTAATTCACAAATTTTATTTATTTTCAACACTTAGCAAATATTCAATATACTTCAATCGAAATTAAGTATATATTTCATTCTTTAAGGAAATCATTCTCTTAAACATATTTATTTGGGCCAAAACGAATGTTGCGTAAAACATCGTTACGACAACCCAAAATCACTAGTATAGGGATTCGAAATTAAAATAGATATATAAATCCCAATACTATACAAAACATTTCCTTTCGGAAATCATTTACTATAACAACAGTGTTATAGTCCACCATTTCCTTTTATTTCTCGAAAACGTCTATTTCAACGATAAATGTTGAAATCTATGGTTTCGAATCTCAACACATTTTAAAACATCGTTAGATCGTTTTAATTCTATTTAAAACATCACATTCAAAACAATTTCTTTAACATATTATTCACTATTCAAAAACGTGAATATACTACGTTAACACATTTCATCCTTTTATTCATTTTATTTCCAGGGATTATTCACAGTCAAAAATGTGAATATAACTCCATTAATAGGTTTCAACAATTTTCTTATCAAAATAAGTCGTTTGCGAATTTATAAAACAACGCTTATAAATTCTATTTCTATTTATTTTATAACCACTTCCTTTATAAATTCCTTTATTAACCTATCTCAATTCATAACTCAATTATAAAACAAAAGTTCATATTATAAGTCAAATACTTATAATTTATTTGTTTACAAAATCGTTCCTTTAAACTTCACAATTATAAATCTTATAACTTATAAGATTCATTTATTTATCCAAAACCATTATTTTAATAACTTTACAAATTTTATAAACCTACTCCTTATAAAATTCCATTTATAACTTCGCCGTTTATAATTCTATAAATTTCATTCATTTATGAAATTCATTTACAATTCATTCTAACACTTATAAAAACTCGTTTTATAATTCAAATCTTTTAATTTATAAATTATCAATTTATAAATCTTTTATATAAATCAATTTATATTATTCTTGTAAAACATCTTTAATCTCCTTTATAATTTCATCATTCTGATTTATAAAATAATTAAATTTCATAAATCCTATATTTAAACTTTTCACAATAAATTCTAAAATGCCGATTAAACTATTTTATAAAATCATTAGCATCATATTCTCAAAAATCAGTTTTTAACTATATTTCTCAAAAATCATAATTTTTATAACTTTAAAAATTATAACGTTTATTTATTTAAAATGGATCAATTCCAAAATTATTTTATAAAACGTATACTTTCAAAAATCTCTTTAAAACATTTTAAAATTCCAAAATTTGGTCCAATGATGCTACACACCAAATAGTCAATCACGACAACAACGATATCATATATCGATATGAAAATCAATGAATATCAAAATATCCATAATCAAATAAATACTGTTGAGGAATCCAGTTGGATCCCTCCAATCTGTTTCCTGCATCCACAAACATTAGCACAATACCAATTTCGCTCCAGTACGAAATTATCGCGGTATATGGGATTTAAAATATTATCCGCTTAATAGACGGCGCAATAGGGTCTCATCCGCTAACAAAAATGCGGGAAATCAATAACTCCAATATATATATATGCCAATATATATATATTGCTATTATATATAATACCAATTTCACTGTTTATGAAATATTCGCGGTATATGTTTTTAATAAATAACATCCGCTTACTAACGGCGCATAATGTCTATTTTAACAATCAATAGATAACAATCATCATTCAAACATGCATTTAAATATTTTAAATCTAACTATTTAAAATAAAATCGAAACTGATTCGATTGAGTGAGAAGTTCTCACCTTGATTTTATTTTCGTTTTAGCGATTTATTTCAAATAAAATTAAACGGACGTTTAATTTTACCCAAAATTCTCACTAACTCCAAATGACTCCAATCCAACTCCATCGCGTAGTGCTCGTCCATACGATTCCAACGCAACTAGTTTCGCGCGTTTTCGGCCTCGTATGAAAAAGTTATGCATTTTCAAAGTTACACGATTCATAATATTATAATTTACAACATAATTTAAAATTTTAATACCCTACAACCTGCATCCACCGTCCATCACAGATCCAACGCGCCTCCTCTTCTCCTTCCTCTTCTCGTATGTGCGTGCGTCCCCCCCCCCCCCCCCCCCCGTATAGCCGAACCCATTACCATAAACTAGGTTTTAATCTTGCAACTTCATCATTCACCTATACTTCGATCAGGCACCTCCATGCGACTCACCTCAATCCCCTCCACGTTCGGCCAGAGCACGGTGGCACTCGGCCCCACCATCTGCATGCAGTTCGAGGCCGAACGCGCGCACTTCCTCCCCATTTTCTGGCCACCACACTGCTCGAAACTCGATCACAGCCGTTCAACTTGAAGCTCTCATCGCCCTCTTCAATACTCTAGTTGAAAGTTTAGCCTAATTGTCGACGGATTTGGAGAAATTGGAGGGGGAAGTTGGGACGTTTCTGGCCGTTTATCAGGGAGGTGGCGGCTGCGTTTATAATTAGGGTTAGGTTTCTTTTTTTTTATTTTTTTTTTAGAATGGTGGGCTATTTATAGGAAAAAAATCGAACACTATTCATCCGGAAATTCCGAACTCCGATTTACGCGCCGTAACCAGCGTTTCTAGGGTTTAACCCACGTTCCGGACACAATGGAACAGGTTTCGAAAGCTAATTCAGACATCTGTGCGAGTTATGGCAGTAAACGTTCAATTTAAATTAAACCGATTTAAATCGATTTCTAGGCGTTTTAATTTGTACAAGACAAACGGTAAATCCAATTGACACGAAATTTGAAACCTTACAATAATATCACATTACGGATCCGATGAAACTAGTTTTGTCGAAATCCGAGACTTTTTGAAAAATGGCTATTTTAACTCGCCAAATTAAAATTAAAAATAATTCGATGCGTTTCGAGCTGCCACGATCAAACGGTAACTCCGATTGACACGAAAATTGAAATCCGGTAATAACTAACTATTACGGATCCAATGGAATTGGTTTCGTTCAATTCTGAGACTGTTCAAAAATTGACTATTTTCACTAGTCGATTTAAATATTAAAATATTCAATTTTCACAAATTAACTCTTAATTCGATTTTAAAAGTTCTAAAATATCTTTCTAACTCCAACATGATAAAATAAAATTTTACAAATCATTTTCAATCATATTTAACTCAATTTTCAATTATTTCCATAATTTAACATATTAAATTATCGATTTAATTATCCAATTAAATCCAATAATTCAAAATAAAAATTATTCGACTTATAAATTCACTTTTTAATATTTAAAATTAATTAAATATTCAAATTTTAATTATTAAAAATTCTGGGTCGTTACAATCTTCCCCCCTTAAAACAATTTCGTCCTCGAAATTATTAAGTAAGAAAAGTTACAGAATCTATTAATTTTCCAAAAATCCATAGTTAAATTTCTTACAAAACTTTTACTAAGTTTTCAAATCATACTTAGTTATCTTTTCAAACAATTACTATGGTTTAACTTTCAATTCCAATCAAAGTTAATAGTTTTCAAAATTTTCCAATTTTCTCAAATTTTTTCTAACGCCTTAAATTTTCGGAAAAATTCGCCATAGTCTCCTTTGCGCGGCTCGATCCGAAAAAAAAAATGACAGTATATATATCATAAATATACATCTCATCAAGTAATGAGGCATCCCGAAGGGAAAAAGTATAAAAGTACGGTATTTAATCCGAGATATGTACCTTATATTTTATTAGCGAGCATATACGGCTAATATAGCGCGAAAGCGAGCTCCAAATGCGAAGCAAACGCGATCCGCACCTACTAATCACTCAACAAACAACATGAGAATAATGCATATATGACATTAGTATCAATATACAACATATAGCAACATAATAACTATATATGCTAACATAGCAAATGAAACAAAAGCAATAAATGCAAACATCAACCATCTATAATCCATAACCAATAAATATTCATTCATATTCAAGTTGGTTCACTTCCAAATCAAATTCAATTCTATTTAAGATTCACTTAACTTCCAATTGGATTTTAATTACTTTAGCTTCCAATTTCCTTAATTCAATTTCATTAACACTTACTGAATTATATACAATCAATCAACTAACAACCATATAACAACCAATGTATATCAATTACAACCAAATTCCTTTGCTTATATTCATTCAATTTAGTTTCAACACCATCACTTTCAATTGGTTTAATTAAATTGATCTTCATTCAACTATTCAACTTTCCAATAACATTAAGATTTTAATGAATTAACACTTACATTCATTATTTCATATCAACTTAATTTACATTCAATTCATTCATTCAATTCAATTACAACAGTTGAATTTCATTTCATAACTCAAGTTCATATTTATTTAATCCATTTGATTATTTACTTCGATACCAAAATCAATTCCATTCAACAACACTTAAGTTATATTCCATTTAACTTTAAATTCATTTTTATTTTACAACTCATATTCATAAATATATTCATTAGTTTCACTTCTCATATGTATAAGTTTATTTCGCAATTGCAAATCACTTTAATTATAATTCAATTCTTATAATTCATTTGCTTATACAATTATTCTTCAATTTAGATTATTCAAACATCTAAACAATCAACTTATATACACTTTAATAATTATGAAAAATTATTCCTTTATATATAAAAATATAATCAAGGTAAAATTATTTCATTTACCCAACTTAAAACAATATTGTGTCGGTTTATCTTGTTTAAGAGTTTAGAAACCCCTTTCTACGATAGTTAGCTAGACTACATCGACCGAAATCTATAAACAATCAACCGATAAGTCAACACAATACAAAACAAATTTATATTCACTAACAAATACGCTATCATAGCTATTATTACACTCAAACTCATTCTAGAGTACTACTGACTCTATATCTAACGAGTAATACCCAACAGAACCATGGTTGTCGCTTAACCATATGCTCTGATACCAAATGTAACGCCCCGGAAATTTTCGACTTTCGAAAATTCAACATCGATACTCACTTTATCGACTGCCGAGAAATCGAAGGCCGGAAACCCAAAATGTTATGGTTTAAGAAAAAGAAAAAGGGAGAAAAAGAGAGAAGAAGATAGAAAATAGCGGGAAAAGAAAGTAGAAAATAGAAAATACTGAACACATAGAACGGAACAGAAAACAACAGAACAACAACAGAATCTCACAATTCGCAGCGGAACAACATATAATAATAAATGAAAAATCTTTAAACAAAGAACTAAATCAGTTATTACATTTTTTTACTTTACATCATATCATCAGAGTGTACAACATCAAACAACAACAAACAGTGCAGCGGAAAAAGAAATACTATATAACTAGTAATACGCCATGCCATCCAGCTTGCCTCCAGCAACTCCAGAATATCCAGAATATCCTGATAAACCTAACTCTTGACTGCCCGTGTGGAAATTGGTGGGCACCCAGAGTTTAGGAAGGGAAACAATAAACTCCGAGTCAGTCATGTGACTGGTGTGAGAACTCAAAACAGTTTATTTATCTTTAAAATCAAAAATAGAGGAATATTTTTAAAGTCAATTCGCAATGCTTTTAAAAATGAGACTACCATAAGGCCTCCCGCACACACACACAATGCAAACGCAGAATCGGAGGAGATTTCTCCTTATGATAGTCAAAGATGCTTGATACGCATTAAAAAGAACATTTGATATTATTACTAGTGCATAGTGTAGAGAAAAATTCATTTCGAAAGTAGAATATAAATCTTAGCCAACATACGACCATTATCGTATGCCTACTATAGCTACCATCCAAACAGTGGTGACCACCATAAGTGAATGGCAGGTCCTACAACTAATACCGTACAAGTTTCGTATTGGGAATTGGATTTCCAACGAATGATCAGGCCAAGGACCTTCCCATTGCCGCATGAGAATGCCTCTGGATGGACATCCCCGAGAACCAAACCGGATCTCTACCAACACAAGGCCGGGTTACCCCTAACTGAGTAACAACTGACCGAATATGCCATCCCCCGGTCCTTTGGGACCTTTCACCGAGCGCTCGCAATCAGTTCACACAATCATAAAGTGTTTTCAACATGAGTAAGTATCTGGGCTCCATACCATGATACCACCCTTTTCCAGAAGGAAATGCACATATCCTAAAGGGCACTACCCCTCATAACCTTGCCGCATCTTTCCTGTTTTGACCATTCACGGGGTGTGAGGCTCGACGAAGTCACGTCCACAAAAACATACTTTATACAAAAGCCATGCTTTGGGTCAACAAATGATCATAGAAATGATCACCAAGATAGACGATCAAATAAACGATCCTATCACAAATAATCAACACAATGATCATTTCACAGCAACACTCAGCATGTCACATTACCAAATTGGGAATATATCGCTGATAACATTCAACTACATAACCTCTAAGCTCGTACGTCTCAGAGAAGGGTGTTAAGCTAAAAGAATAAATTCTCCGCCACCAACAGAAATATATTTGAAAGAAATCTGCTTTATATCTCAATTTGTAATGTCAGACATACAATCCATACAAGTCTGTTCCGGGATCGAACAGAACCGAAGGCACTTACAAAGAAGTCCTTGCAATCCGGATATTCACAATCCTGATCGGATTTCCCATCACATATGGAGAACTCAATACCGGAGCAACTCGGTGCAGAGTCAATCGACAGGTCATCCTATCGCTCTCGCAAATATCCGGTCTTCAACACCGATCTTCAAATGCAATTCATAACGACGTATCACATATTCGGGATGGGTTATACGACCCCATGGTCCTTTCCCGGTTAACCCGAATAGTGAGCGCTTATTCAAAAATAAGTGTGGCATTCAAATTCAAACAAATCACATCAAATACCCATTCAAAGGGAAATATTGATAGTCGGTTATTGTACTATCAATGAATATGCACACATCACCAGTTTTCAAATAATTTTCTAAATTATTTATTTTCCAAAATATCTTTACAAGATATATAATTTTCAATACTTCAAAAATAAATCAATATTTATTTTTAAACCCATTTTCCAGTTTCATTTATAAATTTCATATTGAATTTACATTTCACAATATCTACTGATCTACGATTTTCAATAGGTTTCAATATTCCTTTTCAATTTATCTTCAAAAAGATGAATTCTCAAAATATTCACTTATATTGGAAAACATTTCCATACTTACTTATTCATAAGTAATTCACAAATTTTATTTATTTTCAACACTTAGCAAATATTCAATATACTTCAATCGAAATTAAGTATATATTTCATTCTTTAAGGAAATCATTCTCTTAAACATATTTATTTGGGCCAAAACGAATGTTGCGTAAAACATCGTTACGACAACCCAAAATCACTAATATAGGGATTCGAAATTAAAATAGATATATAAATCCCAATACTATACAAAACATTTCCTTTTGGAAATCATTTACTATAACAACAGTGTTATAGTCCACTATTTCCTTTTATTTCTCGAAAACGTCTATTTCAACAATAAATGTTGAAATCTATGGTTTCGAATCTCAACACATTTTAAAACATCGTTAGATCGTTTTAATTCTATTTAAAACATCACATTCAAAACAATTTCTTTAACATATTATTCACTATTCAAAAACGTGAATATACTACGTTAACACATTTAATCCTTTTATTCATTTTATTTCCAGGGATTATTCACAGTCAAAAATGTGAATATAACTCCATTAATAGGTTTCAACAATTTTCTTATCAAAATAAGTCGTTTGCGAATTTATAAAACAACGTTTATAAATTCCATTTCTATTTATTTTATAACCACTTCCTTTATAAATTCCTTTATTAACCTATCTCAATTCATAACTCAATTATAAAACAAAAGTTCATATTATAAGTCAAATACTTATATTTTATTTGTTTACAAAATCGTTCCTTTAAACTTCACAATTATAAATCTTATAACTTATAAGATTCATTTATTTATCCAAAACCATTATTTTAATAACTTTACAAATTTTATAAACCTACTGCTTATAAAATTCCATTTATAACTTCACCGTTTATAATTCTATAAATTTCATTCATTTATGAAATTCATTTACAATTCATTCTAACACTTATAAAAACTCGTTTTATAATTCAAATCTTTTAATTTATAAATTATCAATTTATAAATCTTTTATATAAATCAATTTATATTATTCTTTTAAAACATCTTTAATCTCCTTTATAATTTCATCATTCTGATTTATAAAATAATTAAATTTCATAAATCCTATATTTAAACTTTTCACAATAAATTCTAAAATCCCGATTAAACTATTTTATAAAATCATTAGCATCATATTCTCAAAAATCAGTTTTTAACTATATTTCTCAAAAATCATAATTTTTATAACTTTAAAAATTATAACGTTTATTTATTTAAAATGGATCAATTCCAAAATTATTTTATAAAACGTATACTTTCAAAAATCTCTTTAAAACATTTTAAAATTCCAAAATTTGGTCCAATGATGCTACACACCAAATAGTCAATCACGACAACAACGATATCATATATCGATATGAAAATCAATGAATATCAAAATATCCATAATCAAATAAATACTGTTGAGGAATCCAGTTGGATCCCTCCAATCTGTTTCCTGCATCCACAAACATTAGCACAATACCAATTTCGCTCCAGTACGAAATTATCGCGGTATATGGGATTTAAAATATTATCCGCTTAATAGAAGGCGCAATAGGGTCTCATCCGCTAACAAAAATGCAGGAAATCAATAACTCCAATATATACATATGCCAATATATATATTGTTATTATATATAATACCAATTTCACTGTTTATGAAATATTCGCGGTATATGTTTTTAATAAATAACATCTGCTTACTAACGGCGCATAATGTCTATTTTAACAATCAATAGATAACAATCATCATTCAAACATGCATTTAAATATTTTAAATCTAACTATTTAAAATAAAATCGAAACTGATTCGATTGAGTGAGAAGTTCTCACCTTGATTTTATTTTCGTTTTAGCGATTTATTACGAATAAAATTAAACGGACGTTTAATTTTACCCAAAATTCTCACTAACTCAAAACGACTCCAATCCAACTCCATCGCGTAGTGCTCGTCCATACGATTCCAACGCAACTGGTTTCGCGCGTTTTCGACCTCGTATGAAAAAGTTATGCATTTTCAAAGTTACACGATTCATAATATTATAATTTACAACATAATTTAAAATTTTAATACCCTACAACCTGCATCCACCATCCATCACAGATCCAACGTGCCTCCTCTTCTTCTTCCACTTCTCGTATGTGCATGCGTTCCCCCCCCCCCCCCCCCCCCCCGTATAGCCGAACCCATTACCATAAACTAGGTTTTAATCTTGCAACTTCATCGTTCACCTATACTTCGATCAGCCACCTCCATGTGACTCACCTCCATCCCCTCCACGTTCGGCCAGAGCACGGTGGCACTCGGCCCCACCATCTGCACGTAGTTCGAGGCCGAGCGCGCGCTTCCTCCCCATTTTCTGGCCACCACACTGCTCGAAACTCGATCACAGCCGTTCAACTTGAAGCTCTCATCGCCCTCTTCAATACTCTAGTTGAAAGTTTAGCCTAATTGTCGACGGATTTGGAGAAATTGGAGGGGGAAGTTGGGACGTTTCTGGCCGTTTATCAGGGAGGTGGCGGCTGTGTTTATAATTAGGGTTAGGTTTCTTTTTTTTTATTTTTTTTTTAGAATGGTGGGCTATTTATAGGAAAAAAATCGAACACTATTCATCCGGAAATTCCGAACTCCGATTTACGCGCCGTAACCAGCGTTTCTAGGGTTTACCCCGCGTTCCGGACACAATGGAACAGGTTTCGAAAGCATATTCGGACATCTGTGCGAGTTATGGCAGTAAACGTTCAATTTAAATTAAACCGATTTAAATCGATTTCTATGCGTTTTAATTTGTACAGGACAAACGGTAAATCCAATTGACACGAAATTTGAAACCTTACAATAATATCACATTACGGATCCGATGAAACTGGTTTCGTCGAGATCCGAGACTTTTTGAAAAATGGCTATTTTAACTCGCCAAATTAAAATTAAAAATAATTCGATGCGTTTCGAGCTGCCACGATCAAACGGTAACTCCGATTGACACGAAAATTGAAATCCGGTAATAACTAACTATTACGGATCCAATGGAACAAGTTTCGTTCAATTCTGAGACTGTTCAAAAATTGACTATTTTCACTAGTCGATTTAAATATTAAAATATTCAATTTTCACAAATTAACTCTTAATTCGATTTTAAAAGTTCTAAAATATCTTTCTAACTCCAACATGATAAAATAAAATTTTACAAATCATTTTCAATCATATTTAACTCAATTTTCAATTATTTCCATAATTTAACATATTAAATTATCGATTTAATTATCCAATTAAATCCAATAATTCAAAATAAAAATTATTTGACTTATAAATTCACTTATTAATATTTAAAATTAATTAAATATTCAAATTTTAATTATTAAAAATTCTGGGTCGTTACAGGAAGGTGAAGCGAGAGAAAAAATGAGATGGAAGTTTTATTTGGAAAATGAAGCTACAGAAGATGAGATTAGAAAATGAAATATGTCTAAAGGAATGAGAATGGAAACAAATGAAAAGCTAATAAGGTATATATAAACAAACTAAGAATTGAAATAAAGTAAAATATGAACAGCCCTAAAACGTAGTATTGAAAGATGTGAATTAAATGAATATGAGGTGATAGAAATATTAAGATACAAATGAATAAATAAAATTAGAGATTATTTAATAATAAGGAAATAAAGGTGGACGTACAAAATGCACGTTTAGTTTTAAATACTTTAGGCATTGATAATGCATAAGGAAATGTATGTAGGAATGAGAAAAATTGCAAACCAAAGGAAAATAAAAATTATAACAACCAAAAATGAGATGGAAAGAATTAAATCTAGCCTAAAAGTTTAGGCTTAGGTATTAAACCGAAGGAGAAATGAATGGGCCAAGTTTTAATAACGAGGTAACTATTTTAAAACGTACATGCAATAAATAAATAAAAAAGAAATGAAGGGACGACATACACATCTTGAAATTCAATTTTTTTCGAAACGTAACCAAATTAATTTCATCACTCATATAATTCTCAATTTGTACATATATAAATTTTTATCTACGCACAATTAATAAAATTATAATTACATTAAAATGAAAACGTTTAGTTCTTTTATTTCCATTAAAGCACCATTTCTGTTTAACACAAAATTTACGTTTCTTTTATTAAATCTATTATTGCAATCAAAGTTTTCTTCCCTTTTAATCGAAATCTTTCCATTACGTTAATTGCAATTAATAACAAAGTTAAATTTCAAAATAGATAAACCAAAATGGATGAGAAATAGGATAATTGTTTCCTTAAGTCATTTAAACATGTTTATAAATTTGTTTTTTTACACCACCGTAATAAATAACTTACTTAAATTATAATCCTATTCTTGAAATCAATCTGTATGCTAAAACAGCGTTCAAATAAATATATATTTCCTTTTTTTAACAAATCATTCTGTTCTTTACTCTAATGAAATTAAATCTACATTCACAAATAGAACATTTCAAGGCAAGGCTCGCGTGTAAATAAATAAAACTTACTGGAAGACCAACAGAGGCATGCATTTAATGAAAGAAAGTAGTAATAAATAAAATAAATGAAAAAGCGACGGATTTAAATTTGAGAATGTAGTCCGTACATAGAAATCACAAATCAAATATACCTTAAAAACAATTCATTTTAACATATTTTATTAACGCTAATACGCTTAAATTTACACACATATATGTATTTTTATTTAGTAAACAGTAAACAAAATTAAACACTACAATTAACATAATGAGGACCGCCACCCCACACATTAAAAGATGAACTGAGACCCCAAAGTCAAATTTGAAACGGAATAAATCTCTTATGTTAATATGCTAACTATTCCAAATCAAAAACTTAACCAAACCTTCAAGTTGTTTTCTTACCATTTTATTATTGTATATTTTTTTAATTAAATTCAAATTAAGGAATATTTAAATAAATCAAATATTCCAACTAGAAACATACAACAAAATTCAATTCTTTGTTTTAATGAAATTAAATTAACATTCATTGTTGAAATATTCACCTTATTTGATAAGAACATTCTTATCAAGAAATCTTCCTTTTCTTTTATTTTTATCAAAACGTATTACTTTTTATTACACATTCATTTACAATTAAAATCTCCCCCTTTGAAACCAACTTATATTTAAAGATTATCCCATTATAGAGTCACAGAAATAATACTTCGTACAAGCACATCATTTCTTTACCAATTAATTTCATATTATCATTATATTTGTACCAAATTTAAGTGCTTACAATTTGAACGTAATATTTCTCAATGAAATTCTCATTATATTTTTAACACAAAACATATGTTCCACATATCATTAATTAATTACCATTTACTTCTATCTCTTATTAATGGCAAGATATAATTACTATTACTTACAATGATTAAATCTCAAAATATAGCCTAATATAGGGAAGATAATTAATCCAATTGTCTATGTTAAACCTAATATCTATATACTAATTTAATTCCAACATTTAATTACAAATGTAATAAAACCTGTTCATTATATATTTAAATTTCAAACAAATCCTTTTATTTTTGATTTAGATTCTCATTATTAAATCAACTATCCCTTATGCAATTGATTAACATAACTTTTACACTCACCACTCATCAGTTAACGTTTCTTCTTATATCCATTGTAATATTTCAATTACATTAATTCTCCATTAATTACCAAATAAATTTCTAATGGATTTAATAATAAGAAAATAAATAAAACAATGGTTATACGTTAATAATCCATAAGTATTAACTTATTGTTTACAAATGAAGGTTAATAAATTTACGTACAAAATAATTGATTTCATACTCCACATTAAAACCAATTGCAATTAATAACATAAGGTTACATCATTTATTATATTCCTTATTGACCTTTGTTATTTAAATTGATAGAAATTACGTTAACATAGTATAGTAGTCAATTCTATCAATATTAGCCAATTATATGTTTTATCTCATTAAATTATTTGTTTTAAGATTTATCTTAAAGTCAAAATTTCTAATCTAATAAGATTCAATTTAATGAATCATAAATTTTAATTTCTGACAATATTAAAGCCCAAAACCATATTAAATTTAATATTTTTAATTATCAAAAATTGGGTTGTTACAAGTGTGTACAAAAAAGAGTAGATAAAACAGAAGAAATGAAGAAGCATATGCCCATCGAAATAGAAAGTGAAGTAGGTAAAAAAACAAACAATGAAAAAATATAATTTGAACATGAAAAAAAAAAACAGACTCTAACTGAAGTGCATCAAAAAGAAGAGTTGAAAAAATAAAGTCAAGTGCAGAGAGACAAAACAGAAAATACTCAACATCTTCAAGAGGATATAGATGTAAAAAATCAAAATGCACCATACGTCATTTCAGTGCTTGACTTTACCCCTCCATCTTTCAAACTTTATGACACAAAAGACATTGAAAGTGAAAAAACTGAAGAAAAAAAGATGCAGAAGAACCTGTGCAACCAGCTGTTAGAAAATAGAAAGAAACAGCCACAAAATTAAGTGACAAAAAAAATCAAAGCAACACAAAAAATGACAGTTCTTATATTCAAAGATTGAAGGCAAGAACAAGAGTGAAAAAACAATGTGATTGCTTTGAATATGGGATGAAAAAAAAGTAGCTAATAAACCAAAACCTGAAAAAAAAAAAGATGTTGAAAACAAAAGCGAACAAGACAATATTCCAACGCCACTTGCAGTAACAGGGCCAACACTTTCAGAGATAGGGCTTGGACATTGCAAATGTTTGATCTATCTCAATGGTGAGCAAGAAAACATGATCAAAACTTTCTTTTCATTAATGATATCATCACAAAAGTAAGTGTACAAATATGTATACTAATTTTATATATGAAATTAAGTTTATTTAACATATACAAATTGTTTTTCTTAACATAGTGTAGTTGTATGGGAAGATAAGGACACAACCAGAGGAGGTTGTGTCATAACAAAGAATACTCTAAAACATGTACTAGAAGGAAACGAGACAGATGGGTAGGTACATATTTTTTTTCTTTACATCAAAACTAATACCAAAATAAAAGCATAAATGATGCCCAAATCCACGACATGTTTAAATAGACTTGATGCTTTATTATTTTTATACTTATCAACATACACAACCAATATTAACATTACTGATACTATTTACAATTGAATATTGATTCACCAATAAAAAACTTATACTTTTCTGATTTCAATATAGATTATAGATTGGTATGTTTCAAAATGTGAACTGGAAGAACACAAATATGCTTTCACAACTACAATGACGGTAAATAAAACTTTAATATCCAAGTACATAATAATTGCTTCATTTATTAAATCATAACTTATTTTCATATTAAACAGAAAGCAATTGTGTGTGATATAAAGGGTGTGAAAAAAAGTCTTGTCCTCCCTATGCTAGAATTCATTGTATAGGATAAATTTGCCGAAAGTATATATTTTCCTTTGCATTGTGAGAAGCACCCGACATTAGTGACTTTAACATACCCAACAATGTAATGGTGCCATGTTGATTCTAATCGCCCCAGAATATCAAATGAATGAAACAATTCCAATTTAAAAGAAGCTACAAAATTTGTATGAGATTTCTCTTTCCTTTTAAAAATAATACTTATCACATTGAATATGACCTAAAATTTTAATATATTACATGTTTTAGAGACATGAAATAGAGGACATGCTCAAAGAAATCTGGAAAAGCAATAACATAACAGACATGGAGGTGAAACCAAATGATACGCATCAAATAAAGTGTGCACAGCAAGCAAAAGACACTTAAGTTTTTTGGGTCAAAATGTTATCTATTGAGAACAAAATGAACAATACAATTGAAACTACTAGTCATAATTAATTGACAGTTGCTCATAATTCAAATTATCTATGTTTTTGCATTATAATATTTCATACGTACTTCTACACATCATTGTATACATTTAATATTTAATTGAATTTGATTCTTAACAAAAATATTGAAAATTATTATCTCTCAATTCAATAAACTTTTAGTTCAGAAATAAACAGTTACTGTAGGAAGAAAACTGATAACTACATAAAAGAAACTAATACCGATAGAAACAAAACTGACACCTATATAAAACCAACCGATACCTACAGAAATTAATACTAAGTGTGCTAATAAAACTATTAAATATTATAATTCAAAGCATACTATATGCTTGTCCATTATCTCTGATATTCAAATTTTTATATTAATTATAAACCTATTAATACAACTGATGCAAATTGATACTAATATTACATTTTGGTTTCAACAGGCTTGACTGTGGAATATTTTTAATGATATTCATCGTTTCGTTGAACAAAAGTAGGATACCAATAAAATTGGAAAAGAAGGAAATATTATCAACAAGCGCAAAGATTGCACATGTAATATTAACAGATGTTGAACACTGTTGGAATCTATCTAGATACATGTCAAGCTTAGAAGAACAAAGAAAAAAAAGAACTAAATTAATATTGCGTTATTTCACAATTAAATTTTGTACTTGTAAAGTAATGTTGTTCTGTTGAAATGTGTACTTGTGAAGTAATGATGTTCTGTTGCAATTTCGTACTTATGAAGTAATGTTGTTCTATTCTTAAAACAAAGCTGCTCTTACTTGTAAAAATGATACCGATCTCCTGGAATGATATATTGTAGTTGATGTTCTTTTCTTTTCCTGTTGTTTATATTATAACAAGATTAACTAGTGTATATTCTATCATGTAACTATGGATCCCACATAATATTATCAGTTGTATAATGATATTATCAAATTTCATATAATATTTCAATACAAAACACTAACTGGGTATCAGTTCTTATGAATGATATTATCAGTTTTGCTAAAACTTACACTCCACATACATTATGAAACAACAATTAGTGTTGGTGTTAGGTTTTGCTAACACTAGATATCATTCTAATTATTTAGTAGTAATGTTGTCAATTGTAGCACATATTATAATACACGAAACTAATACTAAAAACAAACCAAAACTGATACTAAAGTAGTTTATATCCAATCAAACAAACATTATCTCCAACCAAGCTAACTGATACTGAAACTGTAAATAATGATACCAAAACTCGAAAAACTGATACATGTAAAAACTTATAAAAATTGGTACTGTAAAAATTGATACTGTAAAAATGATACTGGTACCAAAACTTGTAAAAACAAACAACAGAACCGATACTGCAAAACCATATAACTGATACTATCATCTATACTAAATAGCTGAAATTAAAATCAATTTCATAATTGTTAGACTAAATAAAAATAAATAACAAAAGTTTCAATTACTATAGACCACCAAAACAAATCTCACATACACTTATTACTCCGAACAAATTCAAAATGTCAAATCATATACTCTTTGAAGCTTGACAATTCCGTTTATTATGACCAAATTGCTTGCACTCGCCACATCTGTTTTTCTTGTTATGAAAATATGAAAATCCTCCTTTGCGCTTTATTGATGGTCTACCAGCGCCACGTTTCTCCTTTGGTGGCTTGATAACATCCCGAATGATACCGTCAACAATAGGCCTATCATAATTTGGAATAGGATTTATAGCATTGGCATAAGAACATCGATAAGCATCAACAGTGAAATAATTCTCGACAAAATCATATACAGACAACTTAGACTTGTTCATATACTTTATAGCATGAGCATAAGGAAATCCCATAATTTTCCATTGGTTGCAACTACAAACCCATTCCTTCAAATAACCACAATGAGAGTTTGGAGATTTCACATCAAAAGCAAAATAAGAAGATTTATATACATCCCATCCAAATCCTTCTTCAATCAATTCACCTAAACGTAACTCCATAAAAGGGAAAAGACTTGTTCTCACAAACAACATTCTTCTCTTCTTCTAGCCATTTGTTCCATAATCTTAACACGAATACCATCTAAACACAAAGTAATAGGCAATGCTTGTTCATCTAAAATCCAACTATTAAAACTTTCTTCAACATTGGAACTACATTCACCATAACGTTTCCCTGGAAAAAATAAATCCACCCGCTTATCAAATGGTTTATCCTTTAGAAAATTCACACCAGCAACACCACCAATTTGACAAAACTTAAAATGTGCTCCGTCAAAATATAGATTACAAGATCTAGAACACATTTTGAATAGATCAACAATAGACACATTTGCATTTTAGGCTTTTACTGCTGAAAGAAGATTTTGTTCCATATGCAAATAGCAATAACTGTGATAATCTGAAGGAAAAACATCACGAACACCTGAGAGCAAACCATGGCGACGATCTGACTTAAAAACCAAAGTATGATCTTCTTGAAGCATTTGTTTTAAATGGTTCAAAAACCATGTCCATTAATCCACATTTTCTACAGAAATTACACTCATAGCTAAAGGGAAGAAACCTGCAAATGCAAAAATAATTAATAAAAAACTAAAAGTAATTATGACCATAAATCTAAAACAATTCATAAAACTGATACTAAAAGTAAATAAACTGATACCTAAAACCTGATATGACCACTATAAAAATATTGATAACCACAACATTATGCACATTAATCTTCATTCTAAAAGAACAAAGTAACAAAAATTGACATATATAATGATACAAATGAAATTTCAATACTACATAACTATAAATGATACCATATATTAACATACTTGAAACTGATACTAACAAAATACAAAAACTGATACTAATCTCCTCCTAAGCAGTATGAAATTATAATACCAAATACAAACTTACAATTCAATACAATGAAAATTCTAATACTAGAAACTTTGCTAATTGTAAACTACAAATCTTAAAACTGATAGCAACATAATACAAACTACAATAACAACTTAATATTAATGATTATGCCAAGTATTATGATCTCAATACAAACAAATCTAATCTGAAAACAAAGACATACCTTGATCACCATTTTTTGCAGTAGCACCCATCAACATACCCGAACGTCCCTTCAAGTGAGTAGCATCTACGAATATCATAGGACGACAATACTTGAAACCAAGTAAACAAGCGCCAAAAGCAATAACCACCCTTTGAAATTCATTACTACAAGGATCAACATCCATATCAACATAACTATCTAGATTAGACTTCTTCACTGCTTCCAAATACCAACTCAAATCGTTATAAGACAAAACATCCTTACCATGCAATTCCATCAGTGCAAGTTGTTTAGCATGATAAGCATAACTGTGAGACAACTGAAAATTGTATTCTCTTTTAAAATCAAGTATAGTATCTTTAGGCTTTTTACTAGGACAATCACGGATCTCATCGATAATCATCGATTTAACAAACGAACTAGATATATGTGGATTATTCACATTTCCAAGACTAGACCCACAAGAATGATCAGCAACCAAATTTCTCATAAAAAACCTTTTCAATTCTCCAGAACCACTGTAAGGACCCGATTCTTCGACTTTCGAAAACCGACATCAATATGTTCACTGTATCAACTGCCGAGCACTCGAATGCCGGAAAACCGAACACTTAGGGTTTAAAGAAGAAAGAAAGAGGTAGAAGAAGGGAGAAAAGATGGAACAAAACAGAAAGAAAACAACAGAACAATATCAGAATCTCACAATCGCAGCGGAACAACATATAATAGATAAATGAATAATCTTTAAACAAAGAACTATATCAATTATTACATTACATTACATTACATTATCAGAGTGTACAACTACAAACAACAACAAACAGCAGAAAAGAAATACTATATACTAGAGAATACGCCATGCCATCCAACTTGCCTCCAGCAACTCCTGAATTCCAGAATATCCTGATAAACCTGACTCTTGACTGCCCGTGTGGAAATTGGTGGGCACCCTGAGTTTAGGAAGGAAAACAATAAACTCCGAGTCAGTCATGTGACTGGTGTGAGAACTAAAAGAGTTTATTTTATCTTTAAAAACAAAATAGAGGAATATTTTTAAAATAGGTTCGCAATGTTTTTAAAAATGAGACTACGATAAGACCTCCCACCACACACACAATGCAAACGCAGACTTGGGGGAAATTTCTCCTTATGACAGCCAAAGATGCTTACTACGCAAAATCAAATCATTTTTGATATTGTTATTAGTGCATAGTGTAGAAAACATTTCGAAAGTAGAATATAAATCTTAGCCAGCATAGGTACCATTATATTATGCCTACTATAGCTACCTCCTGAAGAAGCAGGTTCTACAACTAAAACCGTACAAGGCTCGTATTGTTTCTTTGGATTTCCAACAAATGGTCAGGCCAAGGAACTTCCCATTGCCACATGGAAACGCCTCTGGAATGACGTCCCGAGAACAATACCGGATCTCTGCCAACACAAGGCCAGGTTACCCCTAACTGGGTAACTACTGACACGAATATGTCATCCCCCGATCGTAACCGATCTACATCCAAGGATCCTCGATTTCCAACAACCACAAAGTAATAAGTTTGCAGCAACAACATAGGTTAAGTATCTGGGCTCCATACCATGATACCACCTCTATCCAGAAGGAATGACATACACTAAAGGGCGCTACCCCTAATAACCTTACCGCATCCTTCCTGTTTTGACCATTTTCGGGGTGTGAGGTCCGACGAAGTCTCGTCCACAAAGCCACGCTTTGGTACAAAGCCATGCTTTGGGTCAACAAATGATCAAAGTAATGATCACAAAGATAAATGATCAAACAAATGATCCTATCACAAATGATCAAACAATGATCATTTCACAGCAACACTCAGCATGTCACATTACCAAATTGGGAATATATCGCTGATAACCATCAACTACTTAACCTCTGAGCTCGTACGTCTCAGAGAAGGGTGTTAAGCTAAGAGAATAAATTCTCCTCCACCAAAAAAAATATATTTGAACGAAATCAAATTTATATCTCAATTTGCAATGTCAGATATACTATCCATACTAGTCTGTTCCGGGATCGAACAGAACTGAAGGCACTTACAAAGAAGTCCTTGCAATCCGGATATTCACAAATCACGTCCGGACTTCCCATCACATACGGAATTTCTATACCAGGGCCATTCGGTGCAGAAACATTCGACGGTAATCCTTCCATTTTCAAAAATATCCGGTCTTCAACACCGGTCTTCAAATGCAATTCATAACGATGTATCACATATTCGGAATGGGTTATACGACCCAAAGGTCCTTTCCCGGTTAACCCAAATAGTAAGAGCTTATTCAAAAATAAGTGTGGCATTCAAATTCAAGCAAATCACAACAAATACCCATTCAAAGGTAAATATTGATAGTCGGTTATTGAACTATCAATGGATATGCACAACATCACCAGATTCCAAATAATTTTCCAAATTATTTATTTTCCAAAAATATCTTTACAAGATACATAATTTTCACACTTCAACCGTCTGAAAACAATTTTCAAATCACTTTTCATCTTTACCACTTTAGAAAACAAATTTCAAACATTTTCCTTACACGGAAATACTTTCATTTCAACATGGTTCATTTAAGCCAATTAAATAAATCCTTAACGATTTACTTTATATTTACGTTCCAAATCCGTAAATATATTCCCACACTTCAAAAATAAATCAACGTTTATTTTTAAACAATTTCCCTTTACATTTATAAATTCCATAGTGAATTTACATTCCAAAATATTTATGAATAGACTATTTCAATTATTCATTTTCAATTTATCTTCAAAAAGATAAATTCTCAAAAACGTTTCATTTCACATTGGAAAAACATTCCCATACTTATTTAATAAGCAATCCAGAAATCCATTTATTTTCAACACTTGGAAAATATTCAATATACTTAAATCGAAATTAAGTATATATTTCATTCTTTAAGGAAATCATTCTCTTAAACATATTTATTTGGGCCAAAACGAATGTTGCGTAAAACATCGTTACGACAACCCAAAATCACTAGTATAGGGATTCAAATTAAAATAGATATATAAATCCCAATACTATACAAAACATTTCCTTTCGAAAATCATTTACTATAACAACCGTGTTATAGTCCACCATTTCCTTCTATTTCTTGAAAATGTCTATTTCAACAATGAATGTTGAAATCTATGGTTTCGAATCTTAACACATTTTAAAACATCGTTAGATCATTTTAATTCTATTTATTTCTTTAACATATTATTCACTATTCAAAAACGTGAATATACTTCGTTAACCAATTTCATCATTTCTATACGTTTTATTTTAAAGGATTATTCACAGTCTAAAACGTGAATATAACTCCATTAATAAGTTATAACATTTTACTTATCAAAATAAGTCGTTTTGCGGATTTATAAAACAATGTTTATAAATTCCATTTCTATTTATTTTATAACAACTTCCTTTTATAAATCTCCTTTATTAAGCTATTTCAATTTACAACTTAATTATATGACAAAAGTCCATATTATAAGTTAAATGCTTATAATTTATTTGTTTACAAAATCGTTCATTTAAACTTCCCAAATTATAAATCTTATAACTTGTAAGATTCATTTATTTACCCAAAATTATTCTTTTAATAACTTTACAAATTTTATAAACCTACTGCTTATAAAATTCCATTTATAACTTCAACGTTTATAATTCTATAAATTTCATTCATTTACGAAATTCATTTACAATTCATTCTAACACTTATAGAAACTCGTTTTATAATTCAAATATTTTAATTTATAAATATCAATTTATAAATCTTTTATATAAATCATTTTATATTATTATTTTAAAACGTCTTTAAACTCCTTTATAATTTAACCATTTTGATTTATAAAATAATCAAATTTCATAAATCCTATATTTTAAACTTTTTACAATAAATTCAAAAATCCCGATTAAACTATTTTATAAAATCATTAACCTCATATTTTCAAAAATCAACTTTTAACTATATTTCTCAAAAATCATACTTTTTATAACATTAAAATTATAACGTTTATTTATTTGAAATGAATCAATTCCAGAATATTTTATAAACGTCTACTTTCAAAAATCAATTTTAAAATCCTTTTAAAATTCCAAAATTGGCCCAATGATGCTACACACCAAATAGTCAATCACGACAACAACGACATCATATATCTGTATATGATAATCAACGATTATCAAAATATCCAAAATCAAATAAATACTGTTGAGGAATCCAGTTAGATCCCTCCAACCTGTTTTCCTGAATCCAAAGATGTTAGCACAATACCAATTCCGTTCCAGTACGGAATTATCGCGGTATATGGGATATAAAATATTATCCTCTTAATAGACGGCGCAATAGCATCTCATCCGCTATATAATGCGGGAAATCAACTCCAAGTACATAAATAATACCAATTTCACTATACTGTGAAATATTCGCGGTATATGTTTTTAATAAATAACATCCGCTTACTAACGGCGTATAATGTCTATTCTAACAATCAGTAGATAGCAATCATCATTCAAACATACATTCAAGAATTTTAAATATAACTATTTAAAATTAAAATCGAAACCGATTCGATTGAGTGAGAAGTTCTCACATTGATTTCAATTTCGTTTTCAGCTTTTATTTCGAATAAAATTAAACGCGCGTTTAATTTTACCTGAAATTTTCATTAATTCCAAACGACTCCAATCCAAATCCACCGCGTAGTGCTCGACAAAACGATTGCAACACACTTCATCTCATCAGTTTTCGACCTCGTAGGAAAAAGATATCATATTTTAAAGTTTACACGCATTATAATTATAAAATTAATTTACATTCTCTATTTCATTTCTGAACCTCATCACAGTCATAGCCGTTCGTTTTCCAAGCCTACAGATCAAAACCGTTGTTTGCATCACCTTCCCCTCCAGTTTTTCTCACGCACGCGATAACCCATTTTCACGTTCAAGCCTTGATGGCCGCACCTCCCTCTGGTCGACCGGACCTCGATCAAACGATGCCATCGCGTGCGCCTAGCTCCCTCCATAATCGCCGAAGGTCCGGCCATGCTCGGTCGAGCCTGTCACTCGAAAAACGTGCGCGAGCATAGCGCCTTCCATCTCCGATCGACGTCGATCCATGCAACGAAACCCAAACATCACCGTATAGATCTAAAGCTCTCATCACACTCTTCAATTTTGTAGTTGAAGCTTTCTCAAATCGATTAATGGATTGCAAGAAATTTGAGGAAGAAGAAAATTGAATTTCGGCCATTGATGTTATTAGTGGCGGCTAGGCATAGAACTGAGACCCTAGTTTTTGTTTGCAAATGGTGAATATGAGGTCCATTTATAGAAAATTGCCCAATTTACTATTCATCCGGATTTTCCAAACTCCAAACGAAGCGTGCTGGTTGGTGTTCCTAAGGTTTACCCTGCGTTCCGAACACAATGGAATGTGTTTCAGGAGTTAATTTTGTCATCTGTGCGAGTTATGGCAATAAATGTTCAATTTAAAATTAAATCGGTAAATCAAATTTCTAGGCGTTTTAGCTTGCCCCGGACAAACAGTAAATCCGATTGACATGAAATTTGAAACCATACAATAATATCACATTACGGATCCGATGAAACTGGTTTCGTCGAAATCCGAGACTGTTTGAAAAATGGCTAATTTCACTAGTCGATTTAAATATTAAAATATTCAATTTTCACAAATTAACTTCTAATTCGATTTTAAAAGTTCTATAACATCATTATAACTTCAATATGATAAAATAAAATTTTACAAATCATTTTCAATCATATTTAACCAAATTTCCAATTATTTCTGTATTTTAACTATTAAATTATCGATTTAATTATCCAATTAAATCCAATTATTCGAAATAAAATTTATTCAACTATTAAATTTCACTTATAAATATTTAAAATCAATTAAATATACTAATTTTAATTAACAGAAATTCTGGGTCGTTACAAACTTCCCCCTTTAAAAGAATTTCGTCCTCGAAATTACCAAGTAAAAAAAGTTACAGAATCTATTAACTTTCCATAAATCCATAGTTAAACTTCTTACAATAACTTGCTAAGTTTTCAAATCATACTTAGTTATCTTTTCAAAAACAACTACTATTGTTTAACTTTCAACTCCAAATCAAAGTTATAGTTTTCAAAATTTTCCAAATTTTCTCAAATTTTTTCTAACGCCTTAAATTTTCGGAAAAATTCGCCATAGTCTCCTTTGGGCGGCTCGATCCGAAAAAAAATGACAGTATATATATCACAAATATACGTCTCATCAAGTTATGAGGCATCCCGCAGGGGAAAAAGTGTAAAAGTGCGATATTTAATTCGAGATATGTACCTTATATTTTATTAGCGAGCATATACGGCTAATATAGCGCGAAAGCGAGCTCCAAATGCGAAGCAAACACGATCCGCACCTACTAAACACTCAACAAACAGATGAGAAACATGTATATAGACAATAGTATCGATATACAACATATAGCAACATAATAACTATAAATGCCAATATAGCAAATGTAGTAAAAGCAATATATTCAACCATCAACCAACTATCATCCAACTGGCATCCAACTAACATTCATTTTCAATTTGTTTATATTCACTAATTCATATTCAAGTTGGTTCACTTCTAAATCAAATTCAATTCTATTTAAGATTCACTTAACTTCCAATTTGATTTCAATTACTTTAGCTTTCAATTTTATTAACTCAATTGCATATGGGGTTTTATACAATCAAATAATTTTCATATAACAACCAATGTATATTAATTACTACCAAATTCCTTTGCTTATATTCATTCAATTTGGTTTAACACCTTTACTTTCAATTGGTTTAATTAAATTGAGTTTCATTCAATTATTCAATTTCCAATAACATTAGATTTTAATGAATTACACTTACATCCATTATTTCATATCAACTTAATTTACATTTAATTGATTAACATTCAATTCAATTACAAAAGTTGAATTTCACTTATATAACTCAAGTTCACATTTATCACTTAACTTTATTAATTTACTTTGATACCAAAATCAACTTCATTCAACATCTCTTAAGTTATATTCCATTTCAACATTATTTGGTTTTACTTAACTTAAATTCATACTTATAAATCAAATTCAGATTCCCAATTCTAAAGTAAAATTTCCATTTAACTTTAAATTCATAAATATATTCATATAGTTTCACTTCTTATATATATAAGTTTATTTCAAAATTGTAAATCACTTTAATTATAATTCAATTATCCTTTAAATTTACTTATATATATATTCTTACATTTTCAACAACCAAACAATCTACTTATATACACTTTAATAATTCTGAAAAATTATCCTTTTATATATAAAATATACTGAGGTATTTTTTTTTCATTTACCCAATTTAAAACAATATCGTGTCGGTTTATCTTGTTTAAGAGTTTAGAAACCCCTATCTACCATAGTTAGCTAGACTATATCGACCGGAATCTATAAACAATCAGCCGATAAGTCAACACAATACAAAACAATTTTATATTCACTAACAAATACGCGCTCGTATCTATTATTACACTCAAACTCATTCTAGAGCACTACTTACTCTATCTCTAATGAGTAATACCCAACAGAGCCATGGTTGTCGCTTAACCATATGCTCTGATACCACATTGCAAGGACCCGATTCTTCGACTTCCAAAAACCGACATCAATACGTTCACTGTATCAACTGCCGAGCACTCGAATGCCGGAAAACCGAACACTTAGGGTTTAAAGAAGAAAGAAAGAGGTAGAGGAAGAGAGAAAAGATAGAACAGAACAGAAAGAAAACAACAGAACAATATCAGAATCTCACAATCGCAGCGGAACAACATATAATAGATAAATGAATAATCTTTAAACAAAGAACTATATCAATTATTACATTACATTATCAGAGTGTACAACTACAAACAACAACAAACAGCGGAAAAGAAATACTATATACTAGAGAATACACCATGCCATCCAACTTGCCTCCAGCAACTCCTGAATTCCAGAATATCCTGATAAACCTGACTCTTGACTGCCCGTGTGGAAATTGGTGGGCACCCAGAATTTAGGAAGGAAAACAATAAACTCCGAGTCAGTCATGTGACTAGTGTGAGAACTAAAACAGTTTATTTTATCTTTAAAAAAAAAATAGAGGAATATTTTTAAAATAGATTCGCAATTCTTTTAAAAATGAGACTACCATAAGATCTCCCACCACACACACAATGCAAACGCAGACTTGGGGGAGATTTCTCCTTATGATAGTCAAAGATGCTTACTACGCAAAATCAAATCATTTTTTATATTATTAGTAGTGCATAGTGTAGAAAACATTTCGAATGTAGAATATAAATCTTAGCCAGCATAGGTACCATTATATTATGCCTACTATAGCTACCTCCTGAGGAAGCAGGTTCTACAACTAAAACCGTATAAGGCTCGTATTGTTTCTTTGGATTTCCAACAAATGGTCAGGCCAAGGAACTTCCCATTGCCACATGGAAACGCCTCTGGAATGACGTCCCGAGAACAATACCGGATCTCTGCCAACACAAGGCCGGGTTACCCCTAACTGGGTAACTACTGACACGAATATGTCATTCCCCGATCGTAACCGATCTACATCCGAGGATCCACGATTTCCAACAACCACAAAGTAATAAGTTTGCAGCAACAACGTAGGTTAAGTATCTGGGCTCCATACCATGATACCACCTCTATCTAGAAGGAATGACAAACACTAAAGGGCGCTACTCCTAATAACCTTATCGCGTCCTTCCTGTTTTGACCATTTTCGGGGTGTTAGGTCCGACGAAGTCTCGTCCACAAAGCCACGCTTTGGTACAAAGCCATTCTTTGGGTCAACAAATGATCAAAGTAATGATCACAAAGATAAATGATCTAATAAATGATCATATCACAAATGATCAAACAATGATCATTTCACAGCAACATTCAGCATGTCACATTACCAAATTGGGAATATATCGCTGATAACCATCAACAACATAATCTCTGAGCTCGTACGTCTCAGAGAAGGGTGTTAAGCTAAGAGAATAAATTCTCCACCACCAACAGAAATATATTTGAAAGAAATCAGCTTTATATCTCAATTTGTAATGTCAGACATACTATCCATACAAGTCTGTTCCGGGATCGAACAGAACCGAAGGCACTTACAAAGAAGTCCTTGCAATCCGGATATTCAATAATTACGTCCGGACTTCCCATCTCATATGGAATTTCTATACCGGGGCCATTCGGTGCAGAAACATTCGACGGTAATCCTTCCGTTTTCAAAAATATCTGGTCTTCAACACCGGTCTTCAAATGCAATTCATAACGACATATCACATATTCGGAATGGGTTATACGACCCCAAGGTCCTTTCCCAGTTAACCCGAATAGTGAGCGCTTATTCAAAAATAAGTGTGGCATCCAAATTCAAGCAAATCACAACAAATACCCATTCAAAGGTAAATATTGATAGTCGGTTATTGAACTATCAATGGATATGCACAACATCACCAGATTCCAAATAATTTTCCAAATTATTTATTTTTCAAAAATATCTTTACAAGATACATAATTTTCACACTTCAACCATCTGAAAACAATTTTCAAATCACTTTTCATCTTTACCACTTTTGAAAACAAATTTCAAACATTTTTCTTACGTGGAAATACTTTCATTTCAACATGGTTCATCTATGCCAATTAAATAAATCCTTAACGATTTACTTTATATTTACATTCCAAATCCGTAAATTTATTCCCACACTTCAAAAATAAGTCAACGTTTATTTTTAAACAATTTCCCTTTTCATTTATAAATTCCATAGTGAATTTACATTCCAAAATATTTATGAATAGACTATTTCAATTATTCATTTTCAATTTATCTTCAAAAGGATAAATTCTCAAAAACGTTTCATTTCACATTGGAAAAACATTTCCATACTTATTTAATAAGTAATTCACAAATCCATTTATTTTCAACACTTGGAAAATATTCAATATACTTAAATCGAAATTAAGTATATATTTCATTCTTTAAGGAAATCATTCTCTTAAACATATTTATTTGGGCCAAAATGAATGTTGCGTAAAACATCGTTACGACAACCCATAATCACTAGTATAGGGATTCGAAATTAAAATAGATATATAAATCCCAATACTATACAAAACATTTCCTTTTGGAAATCATTTACTATAACAACATCGTTATAGTCCACCATTTCATTCTATTTCTTGAAAACGTCTATTTCAACAATGAATGTTGAAATCTATGGTTTCGAATCTTAACACATTTTAAAACATCGTTAGATCGTTTTACTTCTATTTATTTCTTTAACATATTATTCACTATTCAAAAACGTGAATATACTTCGTTAACCAATTTCATCATTTCTATACGTTTTATTTTAAAGGATTATTCACTCTCTAAAACGTGAATATAACTCCATTAATAAGTTATAACAATTTACTTATCAAAATAAGTCGTTTTGCGGATTTATAAAACAATGTTTATAAATTCCATTTCTATTTATTTTATAACAACTTCCTTTTATAAATCTCCTTTATTAAGCTATTTCAATTTTCAACTCAATTATATGCCAAAAGTCCATATTATAAGTTAAATGCTTATAATTTATTTGTTTACAAAATCGTTCATTTAAACTTCCCAAATTATAAATCTTATAACTTATAAGATTCATTTATTTACCCAAAATTATTCTTTTAATAACTTTACAAATTTTATAAACCTACTGCTTATAAAATTCCATTTATAACTTCACCGTTTATAATTCTATAAATTTCATTCACTTACAATTCATTCTAACACTTATAAAAACTCGTTTTATAATTCAAATATTTTAATTTATAAATATCAATTTATAAATCTTTTTTATAAATCATTTTATATTATTATTTTAAAACGTCTTCAAACTCCTTTATAATTTCACCATTTTGATTTATAAAATAATCAAATTTCATAAATCCTATATTTTAAACTTTTTACAATAAATTCAAAAATCCTGATTAAACTATTTTATAAAATCATTAACCTCATATTTTCAAAAATCAACTTTTAACTATATTTCTCAAAGATCATAATTTTTATAACATTAAAATTATAACGTTTATTTATTTAAAATGAATCAATTCCAAAATATTTTATAAACGTCTACTTTCAAAAATCAATTTTAAAATCCTTTTAAAATTCCAAAATTGGCCCAATGATGCTACACACCAAATAGTCAATCACGACAACAACGACATCATATATCTGTATATGATAATCAATGAATATCAAAATATCCAAAATCAAATAAATATTGTTGAGGAATCCAGTTGGATCCCTCCAACATGTTTTCCTATATCCAAAGATGTTAGCACAATACCAATTCCGTTCCAATACGGAATTATAGCGGTATATGGGATTTAAAATATTATCCGCTTAATAGACGGCGCAATAGGGTCTCATCCGCTATATAATGCGGGAAATCAAGTCCAAGTACATAAATAATACTAATTTTACTATATTGTGAAATATTCGCGGTATATGTTTTTAATAAATAACATCCGCTTACTAACGGCGTATACTGTCTATTCAAATAATCAATAGATAACAATCATCATTCAAACATACATTCAAGAATTTTAAATATAATTATTTAAAATTAAAATCGAAACCGATTCGATTGAGTGAGAAGTTCTCACCTGATTTCAATTTCGTTTTCAGCTTTTATTTCGAATAAAATTAAACGCGCGTTTAATTTTACCCGAAATTTTCGTTAACTCCAAACGACTCCAATCCAACTCCATCGCATAATGCTCGACAAAACGATTGCAACGCACTTCGACTCATCAGTTTTGACCTCGTAGCAAAAAGATATCATATTTTAAAGTTTACACGCATTATAATTATAAAATTAATTTACATTCTCTATTTCATTTCTAAACCTCATCACAGTCATAGTCGTTCGTTTTCCAAGCCTATAGATCAAAGCCGTTGTTTGCATCACCTTCCCCTCCAGTTTTTCTCACGCACGCGATAACCCATTTTCACGTTCAAGCCTCGATGGCCGCACCTCCGTCTGGTCGACCGGACCTCGATCAAACGATGCCGTCGCGTGCGCCTAGCTCCCCCCCATCATCGCCGAAGGTACGGCCATGCTCGGTCGAGCCTGTCACTCAAAAAACGTGCGCGAGCGTAGCGCCTTCCAGCTCCGATCAACGTCGATCCATGCAACGAAACCCAAACATCACCGTATAGATCTAAAGCTCTCATCACACTCTTCAATTTTGTAGTTGAAGCTTTCTCGAATCGATTAATGGATTGCAAGAAATTTGAGGGAGAATAAAATTGAATTTTGGCCATTGATGTTATTAGTGGCGGCTAGGCATAGAACTGAAACCCTAGTTTTTGTTTGCAAATGGTGAATATGAGGTCCATTTATAGAAAATTGCCCAATTTACTATTCATTCGGATTTTCCAAACTCCAAACGAAGCGTGCCGGTTAGCGTTCCTAAGGTTTACCCCGCGTTCCGAACACAATGGAATTTGTTTCGGGAGCTAATTTGGTCATCTATGCGAGTTATGGAAATAAACGTTTGATTTAAAATTAAATTGGTAAATCAAATTTCTAGGCGTTTTAGCTTGCCCCGGACAAACGGTAAATCCGATTGACATGAAATTTGAAACCATATAATAATATCATATTACGGATCTGATGAAACTAGTTTCGTCAAAATCCGAGACTGTTTGAAAAATGGCTAATTTCACTAGTCGATTTAAATATTAAAATATTCAATTTTCACAAAGTAACTTCTAATTCGATTTTAAAAGTTCTATAACATCATTATAACTTCAATATGATAAAATAAAATTTTACAAATCATTTTCAATCATATTTAACCAAATTTTCAATTATTTCTGTATTTTAACTATTAAATTATCGATTTAATTATCTAATTATGCGAAATAAAATTCATTCGACTATTAAATTTCACTTATAAATATTTAAAATCAATTAAATATACTAATTTTAATAACAGAAATTCTGGGTCGTTACAATCACAGGAACCATGGACTTTGAAAAGACAACCATCCTTATATGAAGAGAAAATCACAATAACTCTTGTAGCACAATTCTTTAAAAATACTAATTCATACCCCTTTTGAATTTGATATGCCATCTAAAACTCTCTAAAACATTCAGCCCCTCCAAAAAAAAAACAAAAACTCCTCAACATATCTTTTAAATAACTTTTACCATTAACAACAACATTTAAACAGACAGATATAGTAGAAGATGAAGAAACACAAAGATACGATGAACTTGAAATAGAAGCACCATCAACATATTCGAATTCAGAACCCTTAACCTTAACAGTAAAACCGAAGAAAGAACTTTTCTTGTATAACTGAAAACAAATCATGCTCTGAATATCGTAATCAGTGTCAACCATAATAACTTTATCCTCAAGTACATAAGAAATCTGAATAGAAGAAGCAGTTAATTGAGGCCAACATCGACATATCTCATTCTTCAACTCATACAAAGAGTAATCGATAGACAATCGAGTGCTAAAAGTGTTAGTATTTAACACAAACTGACAAAGAAGGCTGTTATCCCCACTGCCAAGAAAAAACATCAGTAAAAATATGTTCAATTTAGAACAGTGATTATTCAAGTTCACAAATCTGATACCTACCATATACAAAACTGATACCAAGTTACTGATAATAGAAATAATGAAACTAAGAAAAAATAAAAATGATACCCAAAAACTGAACCCTAAAATATGATACTTTTCCACTCTATCACAACTTTACATACAACCAAGCAATAACACTTTTTCAATCATCCCAACATTAATGAAAGAAAATGCAAGATAAATTAAATGAAAAGCAAATTAAAATACAACACTGCATAAAGAAACGAATAATAATAAAAAACCTGCTGCTACTTCCACAATTTGCCATAGATGAACAAACAAACACCGAGGACAACAACACTACATATCATTTGTAAAAATGAACACAATTAGAAATCATAACCAAATTTTTTTAACTCGAATAGAAAAACAACAAAAAATAGAGTAATATAAGCATACCTAATTAATACAATTTGAAGAAAAACGAGATCACGGTACAAATATGAAAAGAACGAGATCAACAAAATGCACGTAAAAAAATGATCGATGAACTAAATTTTCAGAAGGACGAAATTGAAATAACCGAACGAAGTAGATCAATATTTTTATTGCAAGAGAGATATTTGATTACGATTGAAAATTTTGATCGAAAGGAAGAAGAAGAAGCGCGCGAAAGTGGGCTAGAACGAAAAAATGATAATTTGTTCTTTAGAGAAAATTATTAGCGGGCTGTCCAACATCCAAAAAAAGCCCTAAAAACTATCCTTGACGAAAATTTTCTATTGTTGTAAATCAGCTATAGTAATTGCATGTCTGAGGGAAAAGAGAGCTTTTTCAGCCAGCCCGGTCTAGTTTAAAATTTCCTCTTCTTTTTAGTAAATTGGTCAATGGGCCTTCTAGTAGAGTATAGTTGCAAATTAAACGATGACAATATTCAGTATAGCCGATGATCTATGATAGTGAGGTAGGTAGTGGTCCACTAATCAATGCATCTCCTTTTGGACTTAACACATATTTGGACCTATCTCTACGGTTAATAATGAAACTAAAATAAATAGAATTTCTACCGCGTAATTTTGAAATTCTGAAAATATCGTAGATAGCATCTCATATTCGATCGTTCATGAAAGAAATATAACTATTGATTTTTAACATTCACCACCATCCCCATTGTAACCGGCTATTAAAGAAATCTCATTATTAATTTACAACATCCACCACTAACTAAGCTACTTGAAATAAAGACGTTTTTGACCACCAAAGATTTTCACTTTTAATGCGCACAATAAAAAGCAACGCTATTACAATAAAATTATTTTTTTCCATTAAATAATTCTTAAATAAAAAGTTCTTAATTTATTAGATGCACACAGGCGTGCGCATTTACACTAGTTATGATAAATACGGAGTAGAAGGTGAAGGGTGGTTTGCGGACAAGAGAGGTGTGAGTCCCCTGATGAGTTATAAAATACAGCGATGAATTTTTGAACATGTAGTTGAAATATATTACTCATGGCCAGTTGAAAAATGGAAGGTGCATCACTTGTTCAAACAGCATTACCAAACAATTATATTGACCGTCACGTGTTTAAGTGTATAACATGAATGCATACGAAGTGTTGTTTTAGGGATGTAACTTGAGTGAACTTGTATTTCAAAATAACCACTACATAAATTGAGATTTGAAAAATTGGTAATAATAATTCACCAAGTGATTTGTCTATGGTCGGGATCAGAAATGTAACATTTAACATTTTTACATGATTAAATAATTAAATTAAAAATGGTAATATCATAATTTTACAATAAATGGAAAAATAGAAAATTTTTATAGAGATTAAATTGGACCTTGGGACTCATCCTATTGCCTTCAGAATTCCATTTATAGTCGGAAAACATATATAACTTGCTAAATCTAATTATTTTGACCAAAAAATAGAGAGTTGATGCAAGTTGCATTTTCATAATATTTTGATTTTGAAATCTAGCCCAAATTTGTCATTTCCAGCCTATAAATAGATATGCAAACTATATATTCTAATTCTATTTTAACCTAAATACCTTACCGCTAATCTCCATCACATTCGTCATCAAATCACAAAACAAAATCAAATCAACTCCACGTCAAATCAAAGAGCATACATGGAATATAACAAAGTAAGTTACTCGAAGAAAATTGAGGCGAATTGGAAGGAAAGAACGAGGATTCAAATAAGATCGAAGAGAAAACACGGTTAATTGGCAAATGGGACTCATCATATTTGGGTATATGCTGCTAAGACGTACTAATTCACTCTTCTGTTCTTAATCTAATTATAAAAAGATTAAATTGGATAGTAATCATATTAAATTGTATTAATTCACGATTAGGATGTAATATGTCATGGCTAGATAATTAAAAAATAACTTTTAATTGTAATTAAACAATTTTCTAATCTCTCCTTAATTAAAAAGTGCTACAAATTAGACATATTATATATTAAAACTATAGAACTCGATGAAATGATCTATAGGTGCTGTTCATTTGTCGATTGGGTTAATATTTTGATTAAAAAACATATTGGAAGTTCGACGAATGTAGACCATCCGTTTGAGTTCAACTTTGATGATAGGGTTATCAAAGGGCATGGATGAGAAGAAGTGATCAAGTGGAGCGCTATGCAACAATCTAATCGACACCAGTGGTGGACGACAGAAATCTAGCTTAAAGATGTTGTGATAGCGGCTTGATTGGGCGAAGTAGTGGCTACTAGAGTTGGTCATAGGTTGATGTGGCGATGGCGAACTCAATCGTGGTGTCTAATTGGCTTCTAGAGGCATATACCGATGGTAATAAGAAGGGTAGGCGGTTGACGCTGGTTTCAGGCACATGAATCAAGCAGATAAGAACGTTTTAGATGCACAAATAAAACTAAAATGTTAGTAATTAAATTATAAACGAAATAATTAGTAAAACCATTATTTTTAAACACTTATATCTTTCGCATATGATCTTTGTTTCGTATGAGATTCATGGCATCATGATCATCGCGAGACAAGAAATGTTTGGGTATACTATTTGCTATGTCTTAGTGAAATTCAAAAAGCTATCTTAGTTTGGGAAGGTTCGTTATATGAACAGATAGGGGGTGTTTCAACTTCAGCGTGTCCATACATGTATGTTAACGCTAAAATTTGAACGCTAACACCCCGGTGTATGAGTTATAGTTGTGAAAGCACCACCCGAAAGCTCAGGAACAGATTATAAGCAGAAAACAGTAGAAAAGCAGCAAACGACAACAATTTTATAGTGGTTCGGCTTAAGGGTATAGCCTACGTCCAATTTAAGTACTTTTATTAATGATCTCGTTACAAGCTGATACAATTCTTCTCAAGTACAATATATTTCAAGTTACAAGAGATTTGGAACAAGTAGCTCAAGCTTCTATGTCGATTAAAGTCCTCGAATTCAAATTGAAGATGTGTAGTTTCTTCGTGAAGTTCTTCGAAGTCTTCCTTTGATCTCGAAAGCTCTAAGTGTTGATGGAGTTCTCAATGCAGCAAGGTAACGGTCTCTCAAGAGAATGTGCCAAAAGTCCTTTGAATGTTGGAGGTGGCTATGTATTTATAGGCAAGCTTGGACGTGAATTCTGCGCATAAGTCCTGAGTCGTGACCGACTCAAGCTAAGCCGTCCCCGAGTCAGGCTAAGTCGTGGTTGACTCATAAAACCAACCTTTCCCCTCTTCATGGCTTATTCCTCTGCTGGATTTCATGTCAAGTCTTGAGTCGTGTCCGAGTCAATTTTTCTAGGCATTGTGGCGATGGGTTACGACTCAATCGATTTTGAGTCGTGGACGAGTCATGGTGAGTCGCCCCATGTTAACTCAAGGTCGAGCTGCTGGCTTGGTCCCAAGAGATAAGTCGTTCCCGAGTCAACTTATCATAACTCCTCTCATATTAGCATGTGTCGTACTCGACTTATCATAAGTCGTAGGTATCCATAAGTCGTGACATTCCTTAGGTCGTTCCTTAGGATGAGTCGCGAACCTGTTGAGTCGTTGAACCATGAGTCGTTGAGTCATGAGTCGCTAAGTCAGAAACTTCCATAAGTCGCACAACAGTTGAGTCGGAGACTAGCTGAGTCGGTCTTTGATGAGTCGGACCTAGATCATATGAGTCGGTGAGTTCCTTCTTCGGTCATTGAGTCGTACGTGAGTTAATTGTACTTGGCTTTCTGATTTGCACACTTGAACCGCTAACGACTCATGGTGAGTCGTAAATCTTCTGAGTCGCTTAATGCTTTATCTGATGAGTCGGCCCAAGCTTCAGTGGGGTTAACATTTGCCCCTCGAAGCACACGCCTAAGTCGTAGGTCCCGTGCTTCGACTTATCTTACCCCGCGTGTGCCGACTCATATCCTACTACCTTGGTATATAAATAGCATGAATCGTCATTCTTATCTTCTTCTTCTTTTACGATCTCGTGAGTCGTTTTCCGCCATTAACACATCTCCAAGCTCCCAAAAGCAATTTCAACTCAAAATCTCCTCCGATCATCTCTGACATCACACCACGTAAGCAATTTCGCCTCCTTTCTGATTGTCGATCATCATTTCCCTGTGCGCACCATCCTTATCTTCAATTTATCCCCTTGAGCTTTGCGAGTTAGGTTGCCCTAATCATTGATGGATTGAGGATTGTCTGATCCAATGATCTGCGACTCGAGGCGATCTACTTGACGCGATAAGACTAGGGTTGTAGAATGAGGGTTTGTTGGGCTAATGGGTCAGATGGTTGATTCGAATGCTGCTGTAGGTTTGACTCGGCTCCTTTCGTATGACCCAGTGACCCTCACGATTTAATCATGGTACGGCTCATCATGCTCCTCGACTTGAGCCTTGAGTCACGACCGAGACAGAACCCCTGAATTGTGGCCGAGATAAAACCTTTGAGCCGCGGCCGAGATAAAACTTAGAGATTTCCTTATTATTTTGACCCAGAGCTCCTTTAAAATACTCCACGACCTAAGCCCTGAGTCGTTGCCGAGATAAGACTTAGCCTTGAGTCGTTGCCGAGATAAGACTTGGAGATTTCCTTATTATTTTGACCCAGAGCTCCTTTAACATACTCCACGACCTAAGCCCTGAGTCGTTGCCGAGATAAGACTTAGCCTTGAGTCGTTGCCGAGATAAGACTTGGAGATAATCTCCTTATCTCCATGACTCATGGCTTAGGGCACTGCCGACTCAGAACTTATGAACCGTTGATGGGTTATGACTTGTGTAAATTCTGTTTGAACATTGGACCATTGCATTATCTTCGAACTATTGAATTTTATTGCACTCATTCACAGGTTATTTTGACTTGCAGGCTAATAACCTGTTCAATACAACATTCACAGAAAACTGGGACGAATATACTTGTCATTGACTACCCACATCGAATGACAGATTAGTTAACAATAGATGATTAACTTGAATAAATTGTGTGTATGAAGTGCCTTTAACTTATCAATTTCAAACAAAATACCAAAGCAATGCTGAAATAGTCAATTGAAATCGACCCGCTTGCACTAATATTATGCTTGAGCTTTAGATTAACAAGTTCTGAAATGTTTACAATCGATCAAGCATCGATTAGTATAATTCCAGTTAAATATACTTGTCACTTTTTATTAGTCTTGCACAACACTTCACACTTTTTAGGAAACGCGCACCTTCGCATTTGAACATCCAGTTGCTTGTGTAGAATGACCTCTCATCAAGAAGAGCCGATGGGCCAGGCTGAACATGTCTTCCCAGTAGCTATCCCTGTAGATAACCCTCCGGAGAGAACATCCACAACTTTGAATCAGCGGGTGTTTAACCAACTGCGCGTCCAGCTTGGCATTGATGATGCTGACGTCTTACTTCCGGGGCCAAATGACACCGCGGATAGGCCCCCTCTTGGCTTTGTTGTTGTTAATCGCCAAATGTGCTTGAACGGCGCTATTCCTCCTTTTAATGACTTTCTTCAACAGTTCCTGCTTCGGTTGTCTATCTCTCCATTCCAATTACACCCCAATGGCTACGCCATTCTGATGGGGTTATGTGTTCTATTTAGGAGAGTTTTGGATCGATTACCAAGCTTCGGGGAGATCTGCTATTTTTGCTCATTCACGAAGATTAAAGACCATCCCTCCATCGTGGTTATAAGAAGCGCTCGAAACCGCAAACTTATTACTGATCTCTCCGAAAGCGCTCACGGATTTTTGAATCAGTTTTTCTTTGTTCGCTGCCCTCCAGGGTTTTATGCCATCTGGAGAGTGGGAAGCAAGATTTCCTGTCTTTACTTTTTTTGTTTTGAAACTTTCTCGAGATCTGAACTCTCATTTGCTAATTTCATTCTTTTCCTGTTTTAGCACTTCCACCCCCTGCTAGGGACCCAAGTCTTAAGCAAATTTTTGAAAGATTAAATGCCGTGCCGGTAGAAGAGAGGAGCATAAAGTTTCTGCTAAACGATGAATTTTTACATCAATACGGACTCCTCCATCCCTCTCGCTTTACTCAGCCTCATGAAGCTCCAACGGAGGTTCCTGATTCTCCGGTGAAAACTCCTGATCTTCCGATCTCCACTAAAGAGCACATGCGAGGAGAAATTTCTGCAGAAACCTTACTAGTAAAGTGCTCTACTCCAAGAGATGATGCGGGACCCTCCGAAAAGCCCGCACTTGCTCCCATAATTGAAGAAGAAGAGGAGCCCCTTTCCCAAACCAGGAAGAGTGCCGACAAAGGAGCTGATGGAGGGAATCAGGTTGGGCATGATGGTGATGACGTCTTTGGGGATTTAAGTGACATAATCGTCACTTCCCAAGAGCTCTTTAAAGATGACCCTGCCTGTGGTAAAACTGTACCCCCGATGATTGAAGCGACATCTGCCCTCCAACAGACTCCAACTCCTTTATCCCAAGAATTGTCACCGACAGTGGGACCTATTACTTCCCCCCAACTGAGGAGTGGTTCGTTAGTCCAACGCGAGTAGTTTGCACTTCACACACAACTAAGGATTTTCCAGCACATTTATGCACTTATCTTCTCATACTTTAAAGATTTCTAAAGCTTATCTTTTCTTATTTCAGATCCTTCAATGACACGCGGCGGATCATATTATCAGGATTTCCAACGCTACGGGGGGCGTGGTCAATATGATTATAGGCGTTACTTTTCCTCCTACAGAGAATCTGATGAAGAAAGGGCTGCCCGAAAGGCTCATGAAAGGAGGACTGAAGAAGAACGTCGTGAAAGAAAGGAGTGAGAAGAGCGCCATGATTCTTGGAAAAAAGGCGATGACTCCCACAAGAGAAAATCTCATGACGATCGAGGAAAAGGTCACATGGGTGAAGACTTAAGCAAACGAGCCCGTCACAGTGAAAAGCAGGCCTCTACTACTCCTGAGAAAGTTACTACTCCTGCCTCGCTCGACATTCCTTCTGACTCTCCCGCTCTTGGGAAATCAGACATTCAAACGATAATTAGCAGGCCCAAATTTCAAGTTGGACCGGGTCCTGCCACTCTGCAGAGCCGGTTTCCTCAATGGTGCCTTAAGGGGGTGAGGTTCGACCTAGACTTGGTCCCCATCGACAAGTCTGCCATGTTGCGCAATCTTGATGCCGTCAAGCTCGATATTGAGAGGATGTCGAACTGGCAAAAACTTGTTGACGAGCTTCAAAGGGTTAACCGTGCCAACATAGAGGCCATGCTTACTATGGAAAACGATAAGGCCGAATGGCAAAAGGTCGTTGAGCAACACGACACCGAAATGAGGAGCATTGCTTCTTACAATGAGGAGCTTGAAGCAAAAGTCGAGGAATTGAAACATGAGCTTGCTGCTTCCTCTACTTCCTATTCTCAAAAAGAAGAAGTGCTCCTGAAACAAGTGAGAGACGCTCACGCTAGCCAAAGGGATGCTGAAGACAGGCTCGAAGTACAAAAAAGAATCAGTGAAGGCTATGCTACTGATATTGCTGAGCTCCGAAAGAAAAACAACTCCCAGGAGGCGGAGATACAAATGCTCAAGCTTCAGCTTGCCAAAACTGAAAGGGAACGTGATGAGGCTGTTGCCGGCAGAATCGCAGCTGAAGAATCTCATGAGGCGACCAAAAACAGCTTCGGCTCAACATTATTCGACTTCTACTTGCATAGCGTCTTGGGGCGTGGAAGCCTTGCTTTTCTAGGTCCCAAGTATGAGATCACTTTAGCTGAAGTGTGGGAGGCCGCCCTTGAGATGCTTGGTGCTGAAGGTGCTGGTTATGACGAATCAGCCCTGGAAAGGCATTACTTTGATGATGACACTCGCGCTGCCCTCGCCAAGGGAAAGGAACAACTTGCCAAATTAAGAACTGAAGTGACGGAAGGGGACCAGCTGGAAAAAACCACTTCAACTACTCTAGTCCAGCCACCTTCTTCGTCTGAAGTCAACATTATTGGTTCCAGTTCCCATCTTGCATCTCCCACCAAAGTTACCACTGAGATTACAAGCATACAAGGTGGAGATGAGGGTGATGAGAGCGCTGATGCGCAAGCTTATGAAGTCGATATCAGGAAACCAGCTTCTCCAGGTAACTTCACTGTTAATCTCGCTACTGTCAATTCTGCTCAAGCGGGTTACTCATTTATTTCGCATGAGTTTCATGAGCTCCTTGGCTATTTTCTCAACCTTGATGAGCCTTCATCTCCTCTCTTTACTGACTTTATTGGTGAACCTTCATCTCCTCTCTTTACTGACTTTAACCTCTTTTCTTCTGTAGAGAAAGTATCAAGCACTGCTCAAATCTCTACTTCTCCGGTAATCCCTCCTCCATCTCTTCAGGTGGCTCCTCCTTCTGCTTCACAGCCTGGATCACAGGAGGAACAAATAGAGGCTCTCCATGGCCTGGATGATCCCATTGCTTCGCAAGAGCAGAAAGATGAGAGACTTGAGGGAGGCGACATATCTCCGGAGCGGACTCCTTCTGACGACATAACTCTATCTAAACTTGTCACTCCAGGAAGTGAGTCTTCCTCAAAGAGGAGAAAGAAGCAAGGAGCATCAAGGAGGAGAGGGAAGATAATCACTGCCACTGAAGAGGAGCCAGAAGTTGGGCCAGCTGCGCCTACCTCTCCTTCCTCCCTTATACCCACTGGCCGACCTGAAAAGCTGGTCATTCGGCCGGGTAAAGGGTCCAAAGGCAGTAAAAAGAAGTGAAGACTTTAGCTTTTTGTCTTTTGTATGAACTGGCCGAGAGTTGTGCGGGTACCGGCCCCCGCTTTTATTTTGAAACCTGTATCTGCATTATAGTTGAATAAAATGATTCTTCGTTTGTACAAACTTCTGTTTGAATTTGAGAATGCATTTACTATTTATTTTTTGCACAAGTTTATTTACACGATATTGCAGCGAGCTTATGGCATGTTACTTGAGCGTTACCTTTTGCTGGTTTGGCTATACCATATTGTGTGTAATTATACTATATTGCCCCCATTCCATAAGTTTGCTGCAATATTCTATACTTCGAGGGGACTTGCACTCATATTTGCTAAAGAATAATTATTTTATTCTTTAAAGAAAATTTTTGCAAAGTACAACCCTCTTCGTATAAGTTTCTGCGCTTTGACCTTTGAAGAAACCACTTCTTTCTTTTGCTTAAGTACATTTTTTACCAAGTGAATTCTTTTATGCGGTAAAGCGGACCTCTGAAGGGTACTTTAACTCCCTCTCTCTCTTTTTCTCTCTTCTTTTTTCCGAGGAAGATTATTCCCCAGAATAGGTAAATTACTCTTTCTTCGGAAGTTAAAGTATGCCCCTGATGAGGATTTTTTTTTTTTTTATATATAGAAAGTTGTACCTCTGAGGAGGGATTTTTTACGTTTCAACACTCGGAAGTTTTATTTCAATCTCGGTGAAACGTGTACCTCCAAAGAGTTTTGCCTTAGAAAGCCTTTTCACGTTTCAACACTTGAAAGTTTTATTTCAATCTCGGCGAAACGTGGGCTTCCGAAGAGGTCTTTCTTCTTGATTGTGCCTCCGAAGAGGTCTTTATTTTGTTTGTTTTTCAACTCTGGTGAAGTGAAATTCCGAAGAACGGCTGTTACACTTCAAGTTACAAGAGATTTGGAACAAGTAGCTCAAGCTTCTATGTCGATTAAAGTCCTCGAATTCAAATTGAAGATGTGTAGTTTCTTCGTGAAGTTCTTCGAAGTCTTCCTTTGATCTCGAAAGCTCTAAGTGTTGATGGAGTTCTCAATGCAGCAAGGTAACGGTCTCTCAAGAGAATGTGCCAAAAGTCCTTTGAATGTTGGAGGTGGCTATGTATTTATAGGCAAGCTTGGACGTGAATTCTGCGCATAAGTCCTGAGTCGTGACCGACTCAAGCTAAGTCGTCCCCGAGTCAGGCTAAGTCGTGGTTGACTCATAAAACCAACCTTTCCCCTCTTCATGGCTTATTCCTCTGCTGGATTTCATGTCAAGTCTTGAGTCGTGTCCGAGTCAATTTTCCTAGGCATTGTGGCGATGGGTTACGACTCAATGGATTTTGAGTCGTGGACGAGTCATGGTGAGTCGCCCCATGTTAACTCAAGGTCGAACTGCTGGCTTGGTCCCAAGAGATAAGTCGTTCTCGAGTCAACTTATCATAACTCCTCTCATATTAGCATGTGTCGTACTCGACTTATCATAAGTCGTAGGTATCCATAAGTCGTGACATTCCTTAGGTCGTTCCTTAGGATGAGTCGTGAACCTGTTGAGTCGTTGAACCATGAGTCTTTGAGTCATGAGTTGCTGAGTCAGAAACTTCCATAAGTCGCACAACAGTTGAGTCGGAGACTAGCTGAGTCGGTCTTTGATGAGTCGGACCTAGATCATATGAGTCGGTGAGTTCCTTCTTCGGTCATTGAGTCATACGTGAGTTAATTGTACTTGGCTTTCTGATTTGCACACTTGAACCGCTAACGACTCATGGTGAGTCGTAAATCTTCTGAGTCGCTTAATGCTTTATCTGATGAGTCGGCCCAAGCTTCAGTGGGGTTAACAATGTATGTGGAAGTTGATCCTCGGTTTCAGTGGCGTTTGGCCACTACGGGTTAGCACTTCATCCAATAGCATCAAAACCAGTGTGGCGATGATGAGTTTGGGTCCATTCCTAATAGTGTCGCAAACTGTTAGGTGATAGCTCACTTGGATTTGACCTTAATAGTCTCGCTTATGATTTGGGGATTGCGAGTTGGTCTTTGTACCAATAGGGTTGCACGTGATTCAGCATGCGAGTTGGTCTTTATACCAAGGGTTTTGTACATGGTTCATCATGCAGCTTGGTCATTAAAGTATGCATATTTTTTAACGCATGAGTTGTGTCTTTATCCCAATAGTATGCGCACGGTGGCACATGACTTAGATTTTCATTCCAATAGCGATGTGTAACACCTCAGAAATTCAAGCAGAAAATTTAATAAAATGAATTGAATTAAATAAAACAAGAACTAAAATAAAATTGTCACATACATCCAAATTTGGTTACGAAACTTACACCATTGCACTCGTATCTATTTTTTGCACAAATTTTGTATATAATACTATGAAATAGGACTTAGTATGGAGAAGTTGCAGACATTCCAAAATTTGGGAACAAAACAAATCAAATTATAAAAGTTCCTGAATTATACACGATTAAGGGATGACCCTTAATGTGACGCCCCACCTTTATACCCATGCTAGCCAAGGACACTACGGGGTAATGCCGTTAACTAGCACGGAGAATAAGGCTGTTGAGGAGCGACCATCTGTGTAATTGCTTTGTGCGAGTACCGATAGGCCAGATAAAAAATACAACTTTTCATCACAAGAGGAAATCCGACATACCGATGCAAACTCAATACTACTACACAGTGACTACAATATCTTCGAAAACAAATATAGAAATAAGTATAACACAAATCAGTCACAGATATCCATATCACAAGGGCGGAAAAAGATATGAATAAATAACACTTAAAAGTGTACAACATAGTAGTGGTCAAACAGGATCCACAATATCACAAACAGAATAGTTACAAGAGCTTCACAAAAGAATAAGTATACATCAATGAGTCTATATCTCAAATGTATACAACCCAAAAACTACTAATCTAAGTAGTTAGCCAAAAGTCAGGATAATAATAATCCGAGATGAGGAGTCAAGCAGAAGTACCTGTAACATCTCAGTCTGACCCGAGTATTATTTAATAAGAAAATAATAAACGGATCGGTCTAACTATAAATATAAGATGAAATGATATAAAATAAGAGATACGAAAAAAACGTATGATAACCATAAAGCCATACTGCGATAAGTATGTAATTGAAAATCAACAAGAGATTAATCAATATCACAAGAATTTTCTCAAAGATCAAAAAGAAAGTCATACTCTTTATTTTTATTCACTAAACCATAAATATTGACAATTATATCAATGCCAATCACAAAACTTAATGACACACAAATTCACCAATGCATAATTATTGATAAAACTTATCAATGTAAATCACGAAAATTGGTGAAAACACAAATTCTAGAAATCATCAATGGAAATCTAGAAATCACGAAAAAGGGGGAGGCCTATCACAAAACGGGAGCATGAAAACTCACCAACACGTGTATCACAAAATGGAACGCTATTCCATGGTTGCAAACCATTAGTTTTGAGCCGAAGCTCCACAAAACGGCCCGAAGACCATGGGTCGCTACCCCACCAAATTAAGCAGAAGCTCCACATAAACGGGGTTTAGTCTCCCTCGAGACAAAGAGACATCGCACATTGCTAGTCTAAATCACAAAATGATCATCATCGATCATCAAGAAGTATCAATTGCACTAAGCTAGTAAATATATGAGCATAGCTTCGTGTCCCATAACCACTAGCTTAACTTAAATATTTACGAACAAACTGTAAGTCTCCACTCAAAAATCGTCACAAGAAATTCAATCGAACAAGTCCAAGAATTAACGGATGAAGTAAATGCAAGTGTTTCATACCACTTGTTTTACTAAGTCGTTTAATTAGATTTCTCATTCCAGTGAGGTAAAGGTTTGTATATACTAATAGATTGGAAATGGTTTTATAAACAAGCTTGATATTGAAAATAGAGTTGAAATCATCTTTGTGAAAGAGTTGGAATATTTACTACTAGTATTGAAACCTTTATATTTTTAAAGTGACAAATTATAGAAATGATTGTAGAAACAATCAATCACTAAAATTCACATTCGAAGACGTGAATAAAATCCAAAGAAATTGATTCTGAATCCACAAAAATGTATGTTCACATAAATCCCAAAGAAAATGTCATCATAGTGGATAACAAATGATAACGACAAGAGGGAATAAACATGAATCGATTAAATTTGGAAACCCAACAAAAAGACAAAAATAGGAATAATAGGCAAATAGGAGCAGGTCAGTCGACTGGTTCACTGAGTTCAGTCGACTGAACACAGTCCCGGAAAACCCGCGGGATGTAGGTCAGTTGACTGGACTCAGTATGCCAGTCGACTGGACCAGAGCCAGAGAAGTGTTCTGGTAGCAGGTCAGTCGACTGGACCGGAATTCCAGTCGACTGGAACCTATTTCCTGCACTTCCAAGCCTATCTAAATGAAGGCAAATCCCTTCCAAATTGCAATCGGTCGAGGAACGACGCTGCGAGTTTACACAAATCAGTTTCCTAGCCCTATAGACTCCTCGATACATCGCTAAAAGCATGGTCAAACACCAAAGCTATGATTTTCAAAGGTTTGACTTCAAAACACAAAAAATTGGAATATTCACAAAACCAATCAAAATCAAAGCAAATGCACATGAATAAGAATTAGGAATTCATACATAACCATCAAAGATAATCATAGACTTAGATGTGAGATAAATATCTCACCTTTTAACCCAAAACTATGAAGAAGAAGCTATAGAGCAATGACAAGAACAATCACTTTTCAATTTCAACCCAACAATCTTGAATCAAAGCTTAAAAGAGAAACCTTTACTAAATTAGGTTTAGGAATTTCTGAAATTGGTAAGAGAATGAGTTGGAGAAGAAGAAGAGAAGGCTTACCAAAGCTTCTTCTATGAATTTGGAGCTAGAACTTGATTTGCAAATGGAAACTAGGGCTTGGAGTTTTAGTTTTTCATTCCTCTCTCCATTATTGCTAAAGCTTGAGTATTAGGAAATAGAAATGAAGTAATGAAGAGAAGAAGGGTGGAGCTTGGGTCTAATGGGCTGAAACAAAAACGAAAGCACTAAGTGAAAAAGTAGCAAAATTCCACTAACGCCAAACATATCAAAGTTTATACTCAAAAAGGTCGCAAATGTCATTTTGAACTCAATCGGGGTGGTCTCGAGTCCTAATTCGACTGTTTGCAAAAAGTAGCTTTTCAGACACTAATCTGACTAACGATGAATTATTTTAAATAAAATATTTGAATATTCGATCGTAAAATATGCGGGTTGTTACAAACTCCCCTCCTTAAAGAAACTGCGTCCTCGCAATCATAATAAATAAATGAACAAAAAGTAACAACCATAAAAGCATATCAACACAAAAGAAGAAATTTGGAATAAGAAGTTTACCACAAAGAGCACGAGAAAGTAAGTGCAGATGTGTTAGCTCGATGAATTCTCTGGATTCCCAAGAGCAATCCTTGGGATTTGAGGACCATTGAACACAAGAGGAACATCTTTATTTCGAAGGCGTTTAATCTCCGAAGAAAGGATTCGAATAGGATGTTGCTCATAAGTTAAATTAGGGAAACTTCAATTACTTCAACGACACTAGGCTCAAAAATAGAATCAGAATCTCGAAAGCATTTCCATAATTGAGAAACGTGAAACACGTCATGAATAGCAGAAAACTGAGCCGGTAATAAAAGGCGATAAGCCACGGAACCAATACGTTCGCTGATGGGAAATGGACTAATATATCGAGGTGCTAACTTTCCCGATCGACAGAAACGCACAACACCCTTCATAGGTGAAACACGAACAAACACAAAATATCCCACAGAAAATTCTAACTTCCTTCTTCGATTATCGGCATAGGATTTTTGTCTACTTTGGGCTTCTTTCATCCTATGATGAATAAGGTCAATCTTTTCTATGGAATCACAAATAAAATCTGAACCTAAAACCAGCCTCTCGTCGGCCTCAAGCCAATAAGAAGGAGATCGGCATGGCCTTCCATAAAGCGCCTCGAAAGGTGCCATACCAATACTAGATTGAAAGCTATTATTATAGGAAAACTTAACAACAGAAATATGATCTTTCCAACTTCCACCAAAATCAAGAACACATGCACGAAGAAGATATTCAAGAGTTTGATTCACACGCTCAATTTGTCCATCGGACTGAGGATGATAAGCGGTGCTAAAATTAAGCTTTGTTCCCAAAGCTTTTTGAAGACTCTTCCAAAATCCACTAGTAAACAATGGATCACGATCACTAACAATAGAAGTAGGAACTCCATGTAATTTAACAATTTCTTTAAGAAAGAGCTCGGCCAAAAGAGGAACGGTTCGGTTAGACCGAACGGGAATAAAATGGGCGGATTTAGTAAGTCTATCAACAGTCACCCATAAGCTATCATGACCTGAATGACAACGGGGAAGGCCGTCTATAAAATCCATGGAAATTTGATCCTACTTCCAAATTGGAATCTCTAAAGGTTGCAATAACCCACCGGGCCTTTGGTGCATGGCCTTTACAAGTTGGCAAGTCATGCTATGCTTAACAAATTTAGCAATATCATATTTCATTCCATCCCAATAATAAAGTCGCTTCATATCCACATACATTTTACTATTACCGGGATGAATGGTAAATTTAGAACGATGAGAATCTTCTAAAATATCTTTACGAAGATCACTAATGTTCACGATAAGTCTACCAAATTTTCGAATACCGCCACGAGAATCGATATTAAGGTCTTTCAAACATTCAATACCAATTTTATCCCAACAACTTTGGCTAAGAAGAGCCAATTCGGGATCTAGCTTTTGAGCTACAAGAATGCGGTCTAAAAGAGAAGGATGTGGAACAAGGCTACATAAAGCCAAAGATGAATATAAATCAGACTCACGATCTCGAATCTCACAAGTGGATAAAATTCCGAGATCATTCCATTCGGATATCATCATGGAAACAACCGCTTGTAGCTTTCGGCTAAGGACGTCGGCAACACGATTTCCCTTTCCGGGAGTATAAAGAATGTCGAGATCATAAGATGCAAGGAACTCGAGCCAACATTGTTGACGTAAATTAAGTTCCTTTTGAGAAAATAAATACTTCAAAGATTTATGATCGGTGTAAAGAATAAATTTTTCTCCCAAAAGATAATGACGCATATCTAGACTCGGCAGGCTTCAATTGCCTAGAAGCATAAGCAATAACACTGTCACGACCCGTCTTCCACTAACTAGAAAGATGTATCATGAATTAAGAAAGAAAGAGACAGAAAGAGAAAGAAAGAGAAGAAAGAAAAAACGACAACAGAATCTCAACAGCGGAACGAATAATTTATATTAAAAACAAAAGTATTACATAGATATACAGCAACTATCAGAGTTACATAGATTATACATCACATACTAGATAGTTATAAAAACCTGTCTAGTTATTCCAACACAGTACAAAACAACTCAAACAAACGACTCAGAGATACCAACACAACGGAAAACTAGATAGCTATAACGCAGAAGCCTCCTGCTCCATTGCTCCTCCATAATTCGTCAAAGCAAACCTCAATCCCTTGGCTACACATAAAAATTTGATTACCCAAGAGTTTAAGAAAAGCAGAAATAAAGTTCGGGTCAGACACGGGTCTTGTATGAGTAACAGGTTAAAGTTGCTTAACTTTTGAAAAACCATTAAAAAGAAAGGTATCATGTAAGACTTCCCACACATAAACATGGAAAAGTTTTTACCTTACGCTAACCAAAACATTTGATAGTAAATCCGGTGATATTATAATAGGTTTAGTGTTTTCAAGTAAAGAAGAAATAGCCGAAATTGTTACATTATTAAATTCCAGCTACTAGCCACATAAGTGGGTAATACAATAAAAACCATTGGCACTTATTGGATTTTGGATTCCATACAATGGCAGGGCTACCGTGGTACTGCCCGTCACAGTCGTGGCCTAGATCACCGTATCGAGGAGCCACCCTAATTCTCCTACAACACAAGGCCGGAACCATCCCTTACTGGACAGTCCCGAACAAGACAACCCCTGCAGTTGTCGCGATTCAACCGCCCCACACAGCCGAATAAAAAGGGACTTCTAGGCAGGGGAAAATCTTGTCCTGAAATGGGCGCTACCAACCTATCCTTACTGCACCTCCCTTGTTTTAGCCATTCTCGGTTGATGATGCTTGAGGCTACGATTACCTATAGAGAACACATCTCTTAGAATGCTCATCGTCCACCTGACGATGTTTCGAAAGCATTCAATCCATACAAGTTTGTTCCGTGTTCGAACGAAACCAAAGGCATTATCTCGTTACACTCCTTTTAGAATCACCCTCAGAGTTAACGACGATAACCCTTGCACTCTGAATCTTCATCTTCACTTCACGACCTATCGTTAATTTGGATCGATGTGCTTTTACGATATCCAAATATGGAAACCCGATCCCGGTCTCGCTGAAATCCATAGCGTGTCTTTTAGTTCCAAGTTGTTTTAAGTTTAAAACAATTTAATTTAATTATCTACATACACACAGATAGATAATTCACATCATAACAATAGATAATCATCAACATAGATAATCCATATTATCATTATCAGAAGATAATCCAAATCATCATCACAATGCAACCAGTGCATCCTTATCACACAGCAATACTAATCTAATATCTGAGATTCAAACCATTTAAGGCAATCAATATCATCCATACATAAGCAATGATCTATAATCACACCATCTATAATTAATTTAAAATGAATTAAATTAATTACTTCCATCTCTAATTAATTTAAAGTGAATTTAATTAATTACTTCCTCTTTAATTTATTTAAAATGAATTAAATTAATTACTTCATCATTTTAAATCTTACTTACTTAACTATTAGTTGATTACAAAAAAATTAATTAATTATCCCCTAATTAATCACCTTAATTAATGACCCTTGATTAATTATCCTTTAATTACATTCAAGTAATTATCCTTAGTTAATTTCTCAAATTAATTATCCTTAACCCAAAATCAGTAATTAACCTTTAATTACTTCATTAATTAATTAATTATAATTAATTACGTTAATCCTTAATTAATTACATTAATTAATTTCCTTAATTACCTATCATTAATTAATTAATCTCAATTAATTAATTATGATTAACTACATTAATCCTTACATTAATTTATTGCCTTAATTACTTATCATTGATTAATTAATCTCAATTAATTAATTCTTAATTACAATATTTATTATATTAACTAATGATCCCTAATTACATTTTAATTAATTATTTTATTTAAATTAATTACATTAAGTAATTAACCTTAATTAAGCCACAATTATTAATCACTTTTGATTAATCACCTTCAGTAATTAACTACCCTTAATTACTACATTGAGTAAATTAATTGCTCCTAAATTAATTACATTTAATAATTATATTTATTAATCATTCCTGATTAATCACATTAGTAATTAATTACCCTTAATTAATTACATTACTTAATTATTTTCAAATGAATTTATTTGTGATGACCCAGAATTTTCAAGCATTTAAATCGAAATATTTAATTGCTTTTAAATATTCAATAGAGTAATTTTTAACTTAAATTACGAATATCATGATTTATTTGATAATTAAACTATTGAATTAAATAATTTGAGGTTGGATAAAATATTGAATCTGGAATTCCAAGCCTACTAAAAATAATTTGAAAGTTTGTAGAATTTATACTGATAATACTGAAAGTTATAGAAATTGTAAAATTTAAATTAGCAGTGGTTTGTTCAATTTTAAAATTTATACTGTTTAAATTGAATTTAAAAATAGCCTTCCGAGGCACAGTCTCGGAATTCGACGAAACCAGCTCCATTGGGTCTGTAATATTGAATTATTACCGGATTTCAAATTTCGTATTAATTGGAGTTAGTGTGTGAGTGTACGATATATATAAACGCGCTGATAATTTAATTAATAATTATCTAATGAAATTTAATTTAAGTGATTGAGATTCTGGTGTACGCCATCCTTTGTCCATTCCTCAACACGCTACCCTTATCTTCCAGTATACCCCATTTCTCGTCACTTTTATCAAAGCATGGCCGCACATTCATATCAACGCTCGTTCTCCCCTTCACTTCGCTTTACTAATTGAAAATCTTATAATGGCCGAAGCCTTGTATCTTCAGAATGAAAAAAATAAATAAAAATAAAACCCCTTACTCCTTCGTTCGAATTAAAGGCATGGCCGAAACCCCCTTTTCGTTTCCAATCAATTATCGCTTTTTTTCTAAAAAAAAAGGGATGGGCGCGCGATGATGGAGCCGCGATGGTATGGAGTGGCGCGCTCGTTCTCAAGAAGGGAATCGAAGTTCGATTCCGCCACTGCTTCGATCTAGGGTTTAAGGCATTAAGGGAAGGTCGGCGACTTCGCGCATGGTGGCGTTGAGGGTTGCGAGAGCGAGTGGGGTTTGCTTTGGGAAGTCTCCGTCGCGATGGGTTCGCGATCAACAGCGAGCTCGAGTGGTTCGGTGAGGTTAGTCTAATTGTTTTTAATTTTAATTTAAATACTTATGATATTATGAATATATAGGTTAGGAGTATTTTTTTTACAGTAAAATTATTACTGTTGTGTTTTATAAAAAATAAATAAATAAAATATAAATAATAATAATAAATAAATGCATATATATATATATATATATATATATATATATATAAACATACACCTTTCAGTTCCGTTAAATATACAGTAATTAAGTTTAGTTAAAGATGTTTATATATGAAAATATGATTACACGGTAATTTAAAAAGGGTTATGTAAGTAGAGGTATATATGTTTTCGTTTGAAAATGTAAACAGGGAAGTATTTTCATTCAAGTGATATTGATTATGTTTGTAAACAGTTGAAAATGTAAGTAAAGTAAATATATCTATTCACTTTTCATTTAAATATAGTGAAGACTTATTGGTTTAGTTAAATCTAATTATTTTGATTACTAAGGAAGTTATTTAAAAGGAAAAAAATAAAATTTTAAACTGCATATTGTTTTAAATTTTTGGAGTTGATGAATAAGTGATAGATTAAATAAATTGGTTATTTTAATTACTAAAGTAATTTATTTTTGAAATCTAGATAAAAATCAATTTATTTGTTTAAAACCAAATGTTTAGTTTAAATTAAATAGTTGGTCAATTAAATTATTAAATAGTAAGTCATTGGCCAATTAAATTTATAAATGGAAATAAATGGTTCAAGTTATTTCAAAATGTTAATAAATTGTGTGATTGTTATACAAGGTCAAAATCTGATAGAAGCAAGCCTGGTTGGATCGAATTGCGAAACAAAATGAAAGGTGAGTTAATCTCACTCGGTTTAAATTTAAATTTAAATGATTAAATTTAAATAATTGTTTGAAATGGTTGAATTGTTTATGTGATGTAGTGTGGCATAGATTTGGAATTTGCATTTTATATTGTGCTAACATCTGTGGATGCAGGGAAAACAGGTTGGAGGGATCCAACTGGACCCCTCAACTTTATTTAATTATTTAATATTCTCTGTTCGAAATATTTGATATTCTGTAATGAATTATGTGCATATATTGAATGCTATGGCTTGATTGTTATAATCGGGCAATAATGAATTACCAAATATATAATTTGAGTTTGGAAATGAAAATAAAGGAAGTGAAGTTGTAAGTAAAATAATTATAGAAAAGTTGAATAAATTTATGAATGAACTAGAAGGGAAATAAAGCGACGTTAAAATTTTAATAAATAAATCTTGAGTATGGGAAGGAAAATTTAAATAAACAGAAAGTTAACGGAACTTAAAGTTCAATGTTATTGTTTAAAAGAACAAAACATTTATTTTAAATTTAGGATTTAAATTATTGAAGAAGAATAAAGAAGAAATTGGGAATCACCTGAAATTTGTAAATTTCAGCTAAAGGATTTAAAAATCAAACAGAAAATAATAATAAAGTCCAAAATTAATGAATTTTGAAATGAACTAATAAGTAAAGAAATTTATTTCGAATGGAATAAATTGGGAATCAATTAGGAAAATTGATTTAAGTGATTGAGATTGGAAATTTCTCTCTGAATAACCAAGTACACTTTCAAAGTAAATTCTTAAATATAAATTAAAAGTTTAAAGTTGTTTTAAGAAGTATGTTTTGAAAAATATACTATTTCTAAATATTTAAATTCTAAAGTAAGCATTTCCTTTTATTCTATTATAGCAATACTTATTTAAAGAGTGACTTAGTATTTTATTTTTAAAAGTGAAATCTAGTTTGATATTTTTAAGTAACCCTATTTTCAAATATTCATATAGTATATATTTTTAACAAACTATTAAAGGAATTTCGTAACTTGAATGTTTTGAAGTATATTTTTTTTAAAGTAAAGTGTTTTAAATTATTTTAAAATCTAGTTTTGAGATTGGTATTTCATAGGAGATAGAAAATATTTGGGAAAGTTTATTCTGGAAGGAAAGATGGATTTTGAAACTGTTTTAAAGGATTGAAAATAGAAATATATCTTGTGAAGATATTTTGAGGTTAATAAATAATTTAGAAAATTATTTATTGTTTGATGGATGTTTGTAAATAGAAATTGACAGTTAAATAACCGACTGACAATATTGGCCAAATGCGTTGATCGTTTCGAAGTGACCGGGATCGAGATTTATTTCTCGAAAACCACTTCGATCCGGTTTGTACGTTTCGTGTAAACGATTTTGGATTCGAAGATGGAGCAGTGAAGCGCAAGGGCTAGTCGCTACTAATCCTGAGGATATTTCCAAAATGGATGTAGTAGGAATAGTGCCTTCGGTTCCGTTCGAACCCAGGACGGACTTGTATGGATGAATGCTTGCGAAACATCGTCAGGTGGACGATGGGCATTCAAAGGGATATGTTCTTTAAAGGTAACGCTTAGCCTCAAGCCTCATCAAATGGGAATGGCTAAAAATCAGGGGATATGCAGCAAGGCTTCGTGGGTAGCCCCCACTGGAGGGTGAGGTCATCCCTGTCTAGATGTCCCTTTATTTCGGCATAGTGGGCGGTTGTTGATCCCAACCGCGGGGTGATCTAGCTCGGGACTGTCCAGTAAGGGATGGTTCCGGTCTTGTGTTGCAGGGGAGTTAGGGTGGCTCCTCGGTACGCTGATCTAGACCAGGTACTGTGACAGGTGGTACCCCAGTGCCTAGCCATTAGTTGGAATCCATTTTCCCTACGCGCCCGTACGGTTTTGATTGTGCCCAACTATTGCTGAAACGTGAGATGCAAGCATTTCAGCTAGATTCTATTTTATTTTCTATAGACACTATTATAATGTCAGAGGACTTTAATAAAAATGTTTTAGCTATCGTAAGGTAAAAACCCGACATGTTTATTTGTGGCGTGGTCTTACGAGATGCTTTTGTTTTCAAAGGATTTTTGAAACTTTAATAATCAATTGGGTGAGATTTTCTCACGCTAGTAATCCAGACTGACTCGGGTGTTATTTAACTATAATGCTCGGGTCAGTCTGAGTATTATGGTATACAGGAGATGCTGTGGAGCTCAGGAGACGAGCAGGATGACGATACGTACTCTCGTACTTCTTTATATATATATATATTCCTCTGTGATGAGTTGTTGTGTATCCATTTGTATGATATTGCTGTTGAGCTGAGATTGATGTGCTCTGATAATGTAATATATAAAAAAAGATATTTGATGTTGAGTAAAGTGTATTTATTATCTATTATATTTTATTCCGCTGCGATGGTTAGATTTTGTTGTTGATTTAAATTTTCTTCTTCTACCTTCTTCTTTAACCCAAATAGTTCGTATTTCTGTGCAACTTGAGTTGATTGTTAAAGAATAGTGTTGACTCAAGGGGTGCGGATTTGCGTGCTGTTACAGTTGGTATCAGAGCTTAGGTTGGTGATAACCTTGGCTCTGGTGGGAATTACTCATAAATTAGAGTCCGTAGTACTCTATAATGAGTTCGAGCGAATTAATAGATATGAGCGCGTATTTGTTAGTGAATATAAATTGTTTTAATATTGTGTTGATTGGTTTATTGAGTGGCATATGAACCTTCGTCGGCACAGTCTGGACAACTGTATTGAAGGGGTTTCTAAACACTTGAATAGAACAATCGACACGGTATTGTTTTAAATGTGGGTGAATGAACTAATTTTACCCAAAATGTATTTTGATGTAAATAAAAGTTTTTAAACTATTTTATCCAATATATGGTTGTTTGGATGTTAGAATGAATAATATTTAAGTATTATCATTGGTAAGTGAAATATTAACTAGAAATTGAAATATAACTAAAATTTAAGGGAATAAATTCATTATGAAATGGAATTTATAAATATGAATTATAAATGTAATTTATAAAATTGGAATATAATCAAATGAGTATTTATATGAGCATAAGCCGTGCAAATAAAGTATAGTTAAAATTAATTTAAGCAGGATTTGGAAATTTAAATCCTAGAGATTTTGGAAGTGTTTTGAAGATAAATGATAGCATTATTGTTTTGGAGATATTTCTGATAGGAAATTGTTATAAATGGATTTTGAAAGTAATATAGCATTGAAATCACTTAGAATATTGGAAATAATTCTGATGATGACGGCCGCATCATTAGTATTCATTTTCGAATTTCTAAGCGAAGAATTGCTACCAAATTGATTTGTTTAGAAAAGCAAGTTGTTTTTGAAAATTTCAAAGGAAATTTGTTGGAAATAAAAGCCAGGGTTGGTTTAATTTTTTTTGAGAATGGTGATTTGAGATGTTGAAGATTTCAAAATAAATTTGAAACCAAAGCCGGGTGTTTAAAAATCCTAATAAGATGGGTTGTAAGCTTATAAATTGAGATGATTTTTAAATCAGAAATGGAATATAAGCTTTGAAGGTTGGAATTTAAATTTAAAGAGAAAAGTTGAAAATGAAATTAACTTGGATTTGGAAATAAAATTTGACTGGATTGAAATAAATTGAATAAGCTGAAATAATATCCAGTTGTATTCGAATTGAGTTGAAATCAAATTGAGTTAAATAAATCCGAGTTAAAGTAAAATTGAGTTGGGATGAGAATTCAATTGAATTAATGAATGGAATTAAATTCTTAGCTGAACGAATGGGAAATAAATTGAATAAGGATTGGAAATTGAAGTAAATAAATTAGAGTAACTTATAAAAGAATCAGAATTAAATTGCATAGAATAAAAATATGCTTGGGATATAAATAAGCATAAGGCTTGAGTTAAAATAAAAAGATAATATATTCAAGCCTATAATGGATGGAATTGTATAAATAATAAGTTGTGGCTTATAAATTTTGAAAGTGGAATAGAAAATCCAAAATAAATATTGTTTGATGTTTTGGATAAAGAAAAGAAAATCCAAACTTGAATTATAAACTAAATTGGACTAAGGAAAATTTATTGGAGTGATATTTGGGATTAAAATTCAAGTGTTGAACTATAAATAGGAGAGAACTAATTTTATAATAAATTAGTTAATAAAATATGTAAATGGGAACGTAGTATAGTTTAATAAAAGCTGAATTGTGAATTTATGATGAAATTTGGAAATAAAACTCAAGTTATAAATTGAATTCGACTTAAGTTGTTGGTGAAGTAAATGAAATTGAACTGTGAGTTCATAAAATTGGGTGGTAAATTGAGAACGGATAGAAGATTCAGAACTTGAGTTATTAATTTAAATTTAACTTGAAGTGTTAACAAATTTAATATAATTGGAAAGGTATTGACTAAAAATGAAATTGGATTAAAATAATAATGGTTTGTATTGTGGATAAAATCCAAATATATGGAAATAGATTGGATATGGCCTTGTAATCAATTGAGTTAAGTTGAGTATAAAAGAGGAAAATTTACTTGTAAAATGAAAATGAGCTTAAGTATAAAATTTGAATAAATTAAAGTAAATTGACTTAAGCTGAATAAATCGAAGAGGGTTGAATTTAATTCAACTTAAACTAAATTTAATGATTTTGGATTGGGTTTAACTCAAGCGAAAATATATTTGAATCGAAATAGAATTTGGTGGGTTGTAAATAAAATTTAAGAAGCTGAAAATTCAAAATGGATTGAGTGGATAAACTGATTATATTGAATAAATGAATGGATGGGATAAATAAGAACCAAATGAAGTATGGTTTAAATAAGTTGAGAAATGGTTATTGAAGGAAATAACTTGGTTTATTTTGAGCTAAATAAATAGTATGGAATAAAACGTTAATGAATGGATTGTGAATGAAATTTAAATGGAATGTGCCGAGCTAAATAAATGGTTGTGAATGAATTAAAATAAAAGGGGGAAATTAAATTGGTGATGAAGATGAACCTAAATTGTTATTGGTTCTGAGTAAACCAGATTGGTTAATAAAATGAAATGCGGGGAGAATGAGAATATATGGATTGTAAATAAATTGAAAATGGAATAGGATTAAGTATAAATTGAAGTGAAATCAATTGAAATTGGTTATAAAACATAAATACTTGTTTATTTACATAGATCTTGTCAAATTTGCATAGAATAAATATCATTGGATGTAAATGGAAGTAATTAAAATTCTATGAATTGATAGGAGTAAAATAAATTGATTTTTGACGCAGCGGATAATAACAAAACGTTATAGATCGATGAAAGTAGCAAACGGTGGATTGAAGATACTGAAATGCCCAAATTCGTTGTTCACAAAGATACCGCATTCTAGCTATCTTCGACACGTTGATCGCGCGTGATGCCGTGAAAGAAGATCTCAATTCTTCAAACGTTGATCAAGCGCACTTGATACCGTGAGTTGGCTTCAACGATCGTTGATTCGAGCGCACTTGAATAACCGAAAGTGGAGATAGGAGATCACACTCAACTACCAATTTAGATGAAAGCACACAACAATCAAAACAAAGTTTTATTCAACAATCAACCCCCCAAAATGTACAACACACTCCCTATTTATAGCATTTCACAACCGGTGCCTTATGTCGTTCACGACTTACGACTCATCATATGTCGGCAGTGACTCAACATACATGGCTTATCAGTTACAACACAATGCCGACTCAACTTAGGTCGTACACGATCTAAAAACACACAAAAGTGAAGACTTACGACTCAACGGTACAAGATTCAAGTTACAACACACACATATACTTACAACACCTAGGTCGTATATGACCTAACGACTTACGACATAAGAAAATACAAACATCCCGACTTACGACTTAAAACTCCCAGCGACTTAAGCTCTTAGGTCGGCAACGAGTTAACTTCCAGAGCGGCTTTACTTCCAGTGCGGCATAACCAAGCATCGGCTCAACTCTTTAGGTCGTAGACTATTAGATCGTAGCTCGTTAGATCGTAGCTTGTTAGAACGTAGCCCGTTAGTCGTTCGAACGACTTTAACATCCTTAGGTCGTAACCCGTTTGAGTTAGGTCGTGAACTCGGTGCAACTTCCCCCTTTGGTCTCCAGTTAGGTCGGGAACGACCTAAACTTTCCTCCTTAGGTCGTGAACGACCTTAACTTTCCTCCTTAGGTCGTGGACGACCTAGGCCTTCACCTTCTGGATTCCAGTTAGGTCGGAAATGACTCAAATTTTCCTCCTTAGGTCGTGGGCGACCTAAGTCTTCACCTTGCTTAGGTCGTGAACGACTTAAGCCTTGGAAAATGATAGCTTGCAATTCTTTGACCCTGGTCTAAGCTGCATCAATTTTGAAAGCAGTGGAATTAAATATGAATTGGGTTTGCTTAAGAATAAATTAAATGTAAGCGATTGAGTTTTAAACCATTCAAATTTGAATGAAAATGGTTTGTAAATTAAATGAAATAGTTGAATTACTATGAAAGTTAGAATTGCTTGCGGAAAATGTTGGATGTGCATTTCTTTAGAATTCATATGTTTTAACCATTGCAACTAAGTGAAATATAGTTAAACTGCATATATTCGGCACTTACATGTTTAAATTGAGTAAGTACATGTACCGGGAAGCCGTATGGCTGGATTTGGGTTGCATTAATTGCTAAATAAATAAGCTGCTTGCTTAAAATGCTAAATAAGGTACGCCTACGCAATAAAAATAGGAAATATGAACTGTTTTTTATTTTTCCGACCGGGTGGGTCGATGTGTATATATTTATCTCTTTTGTCAAATTGCAAAAGCTCCTCCACACAAAGGGGACTCTGCCAAAAATTTTCATAAATTTTGGGAGTTCAAAAATTTTTGAAAATTTTTGAAAATTTTTGTTAACGACAAAACTATTTAGAATTGGAAACTAAAAGAAGTTAGTAAATGAAACTAATTAAAGTAATGACATAAATTAGTTATAAATGGAAAATAAAATTCAATATTTAAAGTTAAAGATAAATTGAATTCGGATGAAAATGAAAGAATCAATTTGAATAGAAATAGATATTAACTAAAGTGGTAAAGTGAAAACAAACAAGAAGCATATAGAATGCTTATACTAAACTTAAGTAGGGAATGGTGAATTCTTAATTGGAGATTGATATTACAAAGATATTCCTAGTTGTTATTTGAATGAGTAAATAATTAACATTTTGTAAGAAAGTTGATATGATGTTTTAGAAATATTGTGATTGGATAATTAGTGCCAAGCAGGATATGCAGGTAATGTAAAGGAAAAAGAGAATTGATTTTGATTTCAGAAAGATAAATATGAATTGCCCGACAAAAGGTATGTATTTTAAATTTGGTATGAAATTTGATTGGGATTTGGATTGAGCCACTTGGCTTTTTGTTTTCTTTTTGGATTTTGGAGGCTGTAGAGCCATTTTGTAGTTGTACCGAGCTAGCCGCGCAAAGGAGACGCTGGCAAAAATTTTCGAGAATTTAGGGAGTTAGAAAAATTTTGAGAAAATTTTGATAATTCAAAATTTGGTTTTAAATTGAAACTTGAATGGTGAAACGAATAGTATAGTTTGAAACTATGGGAGAGTTGAGAAGTTAATAAAAGTAATTATGGGTCTATAATAAAAAGGATATGTTATGGCAAGTTAATTAAACTGTTAGGTTTTTGGGAAATAGTAAACGGGCATTGGACCATCCTTCCTAATTAGTAATTTCGGGGACGAAATTCTTTTAAGGGGGGAGGAATGCGATGACCCAGAATTTTCAAGCATTTAAATCGAAATATTTAATTGCTTTTAAATATTCAATAGAGTAATTTTTAACTTAAATTACGAATATCATGATTTATTTGATAATTAAACTATTGAATTAAATAATTTGAGGTTGGATAAAATATTGAATCTAGAATTCTAAGCCTATTAAAAATAATTTGAAAGTTTGCAGAATTTATACTGATAATACTGAAAGTTATAGAAATTGTAAAATTTAAATTAACAGTGGTTTGTTCAGTTTTAAAATTTATACTGTTTAAATTGAATTTAAAAATAGCCTTCCGGGGCACAGTCTCGGAATTCGACGAAACCAGCTCCATTGGGTCCGCAATATTGAATTATTACCAGATTTCAAATTTTGTATTAATCGGAGTTAATGGTGAGTGTACGATATATATAAACGCGCTGATAATTTAATTGATAATTATCTAATGAAATTTAATTTAAGTGATTGAGCTTCTGGTGTACGCCATCCTTTATCCATTCCTCAACACGCTACCCATATCTTCCAGTATACCCCATTTCTCGTCACTTTTATCAAAGCATGGCCGCACATTCATATCAACGCTCGTTCTCCCCTTCAATTCGCTTTACTAATTGAAAATCTTATAATGGCCGAAACCTTGTATCTTCAGAAAGAAAAAAAATTAATAAAAGTCCTTACTCCTTCGTCCGAATTAAAGGCATGGCCGAAACCCCCTTTTCGTTTCCAATTAATTATCGCTTTTAAAAAAAAAAAAAGGGATGGGCGCGCGATGATGGAGCCGCGATGGTATGGGAGTGGCGCGCTCGTTCTCGAGAAGGGAATCGAAGTTCGATTCGGCCACTGCTTCGATCTAGGGTTTAAGGCATTAAGGGAAGGTCGGCGACTTCGCGCGTGGTGGCGCTGAGGGTTGCGAGAGCGAGGGGGGTTTGCTTTGGGAAGTCGCCGCCGCGATGGGTTCGCGATCAATAGCGAGCTCGAGTGGTTCGGTGAGGTTTGTCTAATTGTTTTTAATTTTAATTTAAATACTTCTGAAATTATGAATATATAGGTTAGGAGTATTTTTTTATAGTAAAATTATTACTGTTGTGTTTTATAAAAAATAAATAAATAAAATATAAATATAAATAATAAATAAATGCATATATATATATATACATACACCTTTCAGTTCAGTTAAATCTACAGTAATTAAGTTTAGTTAAAGATGTTTATATATGAAAATATGATTACATAGTAATTTAAAAATGGTTATGTAAGTAGAGGTATATATGTTTTCGTTTGAAAATTTAAACAGGGATGTATTTTCATTCAAGTGATATTGATTATTTTTGTAAATAGATGAAAATGAAAGTAAAGTAAATATATCTATTCACTTTTCATTTAAATATAGTGAAGACTTATTGGTTTAGTTAAATCTAATTATTTTGATTACTAAGGAAGTTATTTAAAAGGAAAAAAATAAAATTTAAAATTGCATATAGTTTTAAATTTTTGGAGTTGATGAATAAGTGATAGATTAAATAAATTGGTTATTTTAATTACTAAAGTAATTTATTTTTGAAATCTAGATAAAAATCAATTTACTTGTTTAAAACCAAATGTTTACTTTAAATTAAATATTTGGTTAATTAAATTATTAAATAGTAAGTCATTGGCCAATTAAATTTATAAACGGAAATAAATGGTTCAAGTTATTTCAAAATGTTAATAAATTGTGTGATTGTTATACAAGGTCAAAATTGATAGAAGCAAGGCGGGTTGGATCGAATTGCGAAACAAAATGAAAGGTGAGTTAATCTCACTCAGTTTAAATTTAAATTTAAATGATTAAATTTAAATAATTGTTTGAAATGGTTGAATTGTTTATGTGATGTAGTGTGGCATAGATTTGGAATTTGCATTTTATATTGTGCTAACATCTATGGATGCAGGGAAAACAGGTTGGAGGGATCCAACTAGACCCCTCAACTTTATTTAATTATTTAATATTCTCTGTTCGGAATATTTGATATTCTGTAATGAATTATGTGGAAATATTGAATGCTATGGCTTGATTGTTATAATCGGGCAATAATGAATTACCAAATATATAATTTGAGTTTGGAAATGAAAATAAAGGAAGTGAAGTTGTAAGTAAAATAATTATAGAAAAGTTGAATAAATTTATAAATGAACTGGAAAGGAAATAAAGCGACGTTAAAATTTTAATAAATAAATCTTGAGTATGGGAAGGAAAATTTAAATAAACTGAAAGTTAACGAAACTTAATCTTCAATGTTATTGTTTAAAAGAACAAAACATTTATTTTAAATTTAGGATTTAAATTATTGAAGAAGAATAAAGAAGAAATTGGGAATCACTTGAAATTTGTATATTTCAGCTAAAGGATTTAAAAATCAAACTGAAAATATTAATAAAGTCCATAATTAATGAATTTTGAAATGAACTGATAAGTAAAGAAATTTATTTCAAATGGAATAAATTGGGAACCAATTTGGAAAATTGACTTAAGTGATTGAGATTGGAAATTTCTCTCTGAATAACCAAGTACACTTTCAAAGTAAATTCCTAAATATAAATTAAAAGTTTAAAGTTGTTTTAAGAAGTATGTTTTGAAAAATTTACTATTTCTAAATATTTAAATTCTAAAGTAAGCATTTCCTTTTAATCTATTATAGCAATACTTATTTAAAGAGTGACTTAGTATTTTATTTTTGAAAGTGAAATCTAGTTTGATATTTTTAAGTAACCTTATTTTCAAATATTCATATACTATATATTTTAAACAAATTATTAAAGGAATTTCGTAACTTGAATGCTTTAAAGTATATTTTTTTTAAAAGTAAAGTGTTTTAAATTATTTTAAAATCTAGTTTTGTGCTTGGTATTTCAGAGGAGATAGAAAATATTTGGGAAAGTTTATTCTGGAAGGAAAGATGGATTTTGAAACTGTTTTCAAAGGATTGAAAATAGAAATATATCTTGTGAAGATATTTTGAGGTTAATAAATAATTTGGAAAATTATTTATTGTTTGTTGGATGTTTGTAAATAGAAATTGATAGTTAAATAACCGACTAACAATATTGGCCAAATGCGTTGATCGTTTCGAAGTGACCGGGATCGAGATTTATTTCTCGAAAACCACTTCGATCCGGTTTGTACGTTTCATGTAAACGATTTTGGATTCGAAGATGGAACAGTGAAGCGCAAGGGCTAGTCGCTACTAATCCTGAGGATATTTCCAAAATGGATGTAGTAGGAATAGTGCCTTCGGTTCCGTTCGAACCCGGGACGGACTTGTATGGATGAATGCTTGCGAAACATCGTCAGGTGGATGATGGGAATTCAAAGGGATATGTTCTTTAAAGTTAACGCTTAGCCTCAAGCCTCATCAAATGGGAATGGCTGAAAATCAGGGGATATGCAGCAAGGCTTCGTGGGTAGCCCCCACTGGAGGGTGAGGTCATCCCCGTCTAGATGTCCCTTTATTTCGGCTTAGTGGGTGGTTGCTGATCCCAACCGCGGGGTGATCTTGCTCGAGACTGTCCAGTAAGGGATGGTTCCGGTCTTGTGTTGCAGGGGAGTTAGGGTGGCTCCTCGGTACGCTGATCTACACCAGGTACTGTGACAGGTGGTACCCCAGTGCCTAGCCATTAGTTGGAATCCATTTTCCCTACGCGCCCGTACGGTTTTGATTGTGCCCAACTATTGCTGAAAGGTGAGACGCAAGCATTTCAGCTACATTCTATTTTACTTTCTATAGACACTATTATAATATCAGAGGACTTTAATAAAAATGTTTTAGCTATCGTAAGGTAAAAACCCGACATGTTTATTTGTGGCGTGGTCTTACGGGATGCTTTTGTTTTCAAAGGATTTTTGAAACTTTAATAATCAATTGGGTGTGATTTTCTCACTCTGGTAATCCAGACTGACTCGGGTGTTATTTAACTATAATGCTCGGGTCAGACCGAGTATTATAGGATACAGGAGATGCTGTGGAGCTCAGGAGACGAGCAGGATGACGATACGTACTCTCGTACTTGTTTTTATATATATATTCCTCTGTGATGAGTTGTTGTGTATCCATTTGTATGAATTTCTGTTGAGCTGAGATTGATGTACTCTGATGATGTAATATATAAACAAAGATATTTGATGTTGAGTAAAGAGTATTTATTATCTATTATATTTTATTCCGCTGCGATGGTTAGATTCTGTTGTTGATTTTAATTTTCTTCTTCTACCTCTTCTTCTTTAACCCAAATAGTTCGTATTTCTGTGCAACTTGAGTTGAATGTTATAGAATAGTGTTGACTCAAGGGGTTCGGATTTGCGGGTTGTTACATTATTAATCAATGCTTAAATCAATTACACCCGGTAATTAATTACTAATTACTTTCATAAAGTAATTATCCTTTATAATAATTACACAAGTAGTTAACCTAAAAATTCTTCCATACTTCAATAAGTTACATTCGGTAATTACTCATCTAAGTAATTATTCATCGTTGATTACTTATCAACCCATCCAATGATTATTCTAAATTAATTAAACTTAATTAATTAATTTAAACTAATCAAATTAATTAATTAATCACAATGAGTAATTAATACCTTTAATTACTTTCGTAAAGTAATCATACTTAACCAAATTCCATAATGATTATCTAATTTAATTAATCTAATTAATTATCAAAATTAATCACATTAATTAATTAATAAATAATTCCAAGTTAATGACCTTCATTAACTTATCAACAATTTCCTTAATTACCTTTCTTAAGTAATTATCTTAAATTAATCATTTTTAATCACAAATTTATTAATCTTTAATAATGATTTAATTAATCACTAATTGTTTAATTAATTAAGTTTTTAACTTAATAGATCTTAATCTCTTGATTAATTAATTTCTAATCATTAATTAAAAATCATAACTTATTTAATTAATGATCTTATTTCCAAATTTATTAATCTTAATTAATTAACTCAACCTTAATTAATTAATTCAAAATCCTTATTTAATTAATTAATTAAATTAATTAATTATCCACCAATTACCTTACTAATTTAATAAACCAAAATCATTAAATCCTTGATTGATTTAAAATAAAACATTTCTTATTAACGATTACATTATCATTGATAAAGAATTTTTTTTTTGGTAAGGCCAGCCGGTTTTATAGTGGACCGTCCACTTTTATTATGAACGTAATAAAAATTGAAGTACAGGAGCAAGGTAAAAGCACCTTAACTACTACGGTAATAACAGAATATACAACACAAGTACGTGACGGCTATGTCACGATAACTATAAGAAACACATCAAACTAGCACTCCTCCGAGGAGGGAGAATCACCAACTACCCCAGACACCAAAGAAGTGCACAATGGGACAGATCCAGAAAGACCAGCAAAGGGGCGAAACCGTAGAGCAAGACAAGGGTCATAAACCACATCATCAGAACAGTAGATAAAAGATCGATCCTAGGATGGATCAACAAGCATGTCAAAATTAGCACTCGCATCTATACCCTCCAAATCAAGAACTAGCGAGTCACCCGATTGTTTGTAGCGAAGGCACCGAAGGTCAAGTTGATCGTCAGAAACAAACCGGAAGAAAGATTCATTAACCGGGTTATACCTCATATCAGATATGGGATCTATCCAATACCTTTCGGGCTCATCCCAAGCTACAGGAGGCAGCGGTAAGGAAGGGTCTGGAGCAACTAAAGGGATGACAGGAGCAACACTCGGAACCTCAGAAACCGGAGGTGAAACAGGCGTAACTGGAGGCAAAGAAGCCGCAGGAGCAGAATAAGATAGAGTGGAAGGGGCATAAACCTTGGGGACCCAGATCCTACGACGGGGGCACGACAAAGGAGACTTCGGCGCAGCCGCGGAGGCAACATGATGATGGCAATCGATAGTCAGGTGTCCAAATGAGTGACAAGCGGTACAAATATCCGGAACCCATCCATAGCGAACTCTGACTTCCACCACTTGGCCGACAGCTAGCTGAACAGAAATAGAAGAAGGGAGTGGCTTAGAAGGGGAAATCTCAATGAGAGCCTTCGCAAACATCAACTTATCACGCGCCACAGTGTTGGAGTCAAAACATTTCAGCTTACCAACATTATAAGCTAACCAATTCAAACCAATAATAGGCTGTAATACAGAGGGAGTCTGAGAAAAATATACCCAAACAGGGATAGAGAATACTTGCTCACGTGCAGACGCCACGGTAGGAGACCATGGGGTAACAATAAAGGGCATTCCATCAACAAAGGAAGGCTCCGCCTCCAAAACAAGCCGACGATCCTCAAAAGAGGAAAACTTTAAGAAGTACATCGTATCAATTAGCTTCATATGCAAATTACCACGTAGCTTCCAAGTTCTTCGAAGCACCGAAGACGCATAAGAAAGACGGTGATGCGAATCCAGGAAGAATCCAACCAAATAGTCAGACCAAAATTCCTCACCAGCTTGCATTACACTCGCGGAGGGAATCATCACTCCATTTTCCACAACCAAATCAAAATCAATTGGGATGTATTCACTTGCATTACGGGGCAAGGACGAGAAAAGAGAAGTCCACGATTTTTGGGGGTTCTTCGAACCATCAGTTAGACGGCTATGTACAATACTGGGGGCAATAGCAGCAGAGGGCATAGAAGCTTCAGAGCCATTGCCAGTGACATTAGGTACAGATTTCTTAGGGGAAATAACACAAACATCTGCTGTACATTGTCCACAACTCGGGAGACAAGCAGAAGCACAGCCCTGGACATGACCTGTACACCAACATCCACACTAGGAACAAACACATCAAACACAGTAGACTTGCCCACATCACTACCCACTCAAAGGTACATAACAGGCTGATCATCACCCCTGGTCACTGGCAAACAGCCATTAGAATTGATTGGTCCAAAAAACCCAGTAGCATTTTGACATATAGGTGACGTGCATTGGACAGAGACAGCAGCATCGCCCAAAACCACATCACAACCACTCATGCCACCAACACCACACCCATTGTTGATTTCAGATGAACTGAGACCACCACTCTCATTCAACAAAACTGTCATACCGATATTATCATTCACAGGGGAAAGCACGTTGGTACCTGGGAGTGGCAACACAGTGCGAGATGCCACTACACCATCATTTTCATACGAGGCTGCTGTTGATAGGATGGAAGCACGAAGTGGAGGAAAATCAGAGAGGGAGTGAAATAAAGGCATGGCAGCAGTCTTGGATTTGAAATTGCGACCGGACCTAGTCGAAGAGGGAGAGGAAAGGGGGGAGGAGACAGACGTGGCGTAGAGGGGGACATGGAGGAGAGACACGATTAGAAGGGGGAAGTCACTACGTGGAAGAGAACAGTGGTCACGAACGTGAAATCACCTGGAGCGGAGGACATGAATGAAAAGATTGAAATCCCAATTGTGGAATGAAAAGATTGAAGCAAATTTAAAACAACTTATTCTAAAATTTGTTTCCAAACTACATTTTAAATTTTAAATTTAAAATGAAATCAAACTTAACTTTAACAAAGTTTTAAAAGCATTTAAAAACCTTTTTAAAACTTATACTAAATAATTTCTTATTTTATAAAAGTTTTCTAAAGAAAATTTGAACTCACATTCATTTTAAAATACAAACCCTATTTAAAATATGTTCAACATCTAAAATTGTTTAAACATTAAATTTTTTTAAAACTTCCTTTATTTTCAAAACATTGATTCAAACTGGATTTTGATTCCAGATTTAAAACTTATGTTTAAATCACTACTTTTATTTAAAGCTTAATCTTCAATTCAAATATTTAAACTCTTTTAAAGTTGTTTAAACATTTTAATTTAATAAAATTTAAATTAGAATTTAAAACTTGGATTCAAACTTAGTTTGAGAACCATACTTTAGATTTAAGTTTTAAATTCTATTTTGAAACCTTGTTCCAGATTTTAAAATAAATTTTTGAATTGAAGATATACAGGTTTCAGAGAAACCTATAACTATAGAAAAAAACCCGAGCTTTCCCTGTTTTACTTCGAGTAAAACCCTGATCATCTTCGAGCAGAAATTCGAATTACACGAGTATGACTCGAGTGCAAAATTAATGCAAAATCCCAAACATTCAACTGACACCATTCTTCACCGTGCATATGCACGGTGTTCTTGGCCACCTCTGGCCACCACCAAGGCAACAAGCACGTCGACGTTCATCACTGAAACACATCGCGATCCTCCAAAAATCATCATCTACTCGAAATCAAATTCGAGTTCCCCAAACCCAAAACCTGGCAAAATACTGGAACAACCCCACCATTAAAATCCCAAAACCTGGAAACTACGACGCAACCAAATTCAGATCACTGTGACGACTACAACTCCGTCCACGAGTACGTCGATGCTCCATCTACTATCCCTCGGAATTCCAAAGCACTCTGACGCAGCGGATAACAACAAGTTGTCACCAAATGATGCACAATGAACAAACGACGATGGAATGAAACAAAGATGAATCGATGGATTGATCATACCCAAGATAAATGCCCAAATCCATTGATCTCGCGAGATACCAGATTCTAGCTGTCTTTAACACGTTGATCGCGCACGATACCGTGTTAGAAGATCTACGACTCTTCGACGTTGATCTCTCGCACGAGATTCAGTGAACCGACTTCAAAATCGTTGATTCGAGCGCACTCGAATAACCGAAAATGGAGAAAGGAGATAACACTCAACTTCCAATTTTAAAGAGGCACAAAGCACTCGAACAAAATTTTATTAAAAATCAACCACCTTTACAAGTGACACCATACCCTTATTTATAGGAGTTTACAACATACACAAACGACACAACACAACCACACACGAGTTACAACAATGCAAGTTATAGCAGTAACTACTTACGACCTAAGAACACCAAGCGACCTAACATCAAGGGCGAATTAACAAGTTACAACATATATGCGACATAACAATAAACACGACCTACGACTTAACATGTTACATTATCACGCGACTTAACAAGTTACCATATCACGCGACTTAACACTTGAGCGACTTAACGGCATACACAGCTTCAAGAATCTTGAGCGACTTAACTCTGGAGCGATCTAAGAGATATCATAAGGTGAGCGACCTACCTTCAGCGACATAAGAATGGATCGTCTTAACATATGGTTTTAAGCGACATAAGACTGACTCGAAGTTAGAGGTTTTCCTAGGTAAATTTAATAACTACAGTCTTTTATTTATTTTCAAATTAAAATGTGTTCCAGGTTTTAAGCCTCTACCAGGTATTAAGTTGAGTGTTTAACCAAGCTTAACTAATTTATTAACTACTACCTTTAAACAATCTATGCTAAGTTAAGTTGTAATTTGTTAAAGGTTTGAAAGTGAAATTATTTTTGAATTCAAAGATATCTTAATAAGCAGAACCTTTAACTTAAGGGTTTATTTGAAATAAACTAAATAAAGATGATTAAGGAATGGATTAAGAAGAAATAAATTAACTTAAAGGTTTAAAAGAAATTGGTCAATGGTAATTAACTCTAAATTGTTTTCAAGAATTTAATAATGTTAAGCGATTAAGACAAGTGGAATATCTTATGTTAATTAAAGTTTTAGGAAATTAAAAGTTAATTAATTAAGTTAAACTAATGATAATTGTTAGATTTGAAGTCATCAAGGATGAATAATTAATGATTTAGAACTTGATTAATCAAGTGTTAAAGGTTAATTTATTTAAAGTGTAATTAATTAATGTGGTTAATTTTAATAATTAATTAGCTTAAATAATTTATGAAAATCAATTGTGAAGTTGCTTAAGTGCAATTACTTAATGGAAGTAATTAAGGAATTAATTACTAAGTGTCATTAATTGAGTTAATGTGATTTGTTGAGTTAATTAATTAAGTTTAATTTATTTAATCAATGGATGATTTAATAATAATTAATTAATGTGATAAATAAGTATGGTTTAAATAAAGATTAACTACTTAATGTAATTAAATTAAATTGCAATGTTAATTAATCAAGTTAATCAATTTTTTTTATGATTAATTAATAAATGATTTTGGGACAATTAATTAAGATGATTATAACTAAATTATATTAATTAACCAGGATTATTATTCAATCTGCTTTGAAATTATCAAATAACTAATTTATCTTCCTTATAAAAGACTGTACTCTATTGAGCTATTGCGAATTGTTTGATATCTCTTCTATGTAATGTTGTATGATGGATTGGTATATTTGATATGAAATTGTAATGCTATGAGATATGAATTGCTTGGTGCTGAATTGTAATATTTCCGAATTGTTTCTGCGCAGATATGAAAACCTTGGCCCGTAAAACAGTATTTGAAATTCGATGCGATAGGGAGTCAGATTCTAGTTGATTATCTGATACCCACATCAAATCATATTAGTAAATTCATTTTATTGATAAATTTACCTTATCTATGAATCTGTGAATGAAGATAAGCGTTATAGCTTATACCGCTTATCGATATTACTGCACTTTAATCTGTGATGTGATGATTGTTGTTGCACTATTGTGTGTAAAACCCTGGACCACACCTATACACACACAAATATGGATTGCATGTGGAAATCGGTTATGTCATAGATTAAAAAAAATAGTTTTGAATTTGAATTTTTAATTCAAATGGTTTTGGAAATGAATTGGGTTTAAAATGATAAACTTTTGAAAAAAATGTTTTAAAAGAAAGTTATTTTGAATAACTAAAGAATGATTGAAATTTAAATCATTTGATTTAAAATTTGAATTCAATATCAGAAATTGAATTCTAAATTTTGTATTTATGACGTAAAAAGGTTATACAAATTATGATTTCAAATTTGAAATAGAATGGTTTTGAAGGCTATAATTGAATCTTTGTGAAAGATAGTTGAACCCTATTCTGAAAATGAAAAGGATTTTTGAATGGTGTATCTTTTATATATAAAAGATTAAAACAGGAATTATTTTGAAAGCTACGAAACGAGTCTTTGATTTAAAGACTGGATAAGTTAAAACCAATTTGAAAAGGAATTGTTTTGAAAGGTTACAAATGAATCTTTGTCAAAGATTGGTGAATCTTGTTTTAAATTGAAAGGAGTCTTTAGAGTGAATCTTTTGTTTAAAAGATTTAAATGTGGAAATTGTTCAAAACATTGAGGGTTTTTGAAATGAATCTTTTTGTTTAAAAAGAATTGTAAATGGTAATTTGTTTTAACCATTTGAAAGAAAAGTTTTGGATTTTAAGTTGTAACTTAACTGAAATCCCATTATCCATATGATTTTAAATATTGCGCTCATTCATAGGTTCAGCCGGGAGAGGACCTTTGTGTCGTATAACCCATTGCGACTAATGATACGACGTATATGGATAGCATTTGAAGACCGGTGATGAAGACCGAATATTTTTCGAAAACGAAATGATAACCTGTCGAATGTCTCTGCACCGACTGGTCCCCGGTATAGAGATTTGATCACCCATTGTGATGGGGAGTCTGGACATAATTAGGGATTATCCGGATTTGCAAGGGCTTCTTCGGGAGTGCCTTCGGTTCTATTCAAACCTGGAACTAACTTGTATGGATGTGCGTCTGACATTACACTTTGAGATGTAAAACCTGTTTCTATCAAATATATTTCTGTTTGGTGGCGAAGATTAATTCTCTTAGCTTAACACCATTCTCTGAGACGTACGAGCTTATAGGTTATGTAGTTGACGGTTACTAGTGATACATTCCCAATTTGGTAATGTGGCATACGAAGTGCTGCTGATCATTTGTTGATCAAAGCATGACTTTTGTGAAAAGCGTAGCTTTGTGGACGAAACTTCGCCGAACCTCACAACCCGGAATGGTCGAAACAGGAAGAATGCAGCAAGGTTTCAGGGGTAGCGCCCTTAGGGTATGACAATTCCTTTTGAAAAAGGGTAGTTACATGGTATGGAGCCCAGATACTTACTCGTGTGGACACTGTAGTATATTTATTACCGTGTGATGTTGTTGGAGGGCCCTCGGATAAAGGTCTAAAAGGACCGGGGGTGGCATATCTTAGGTTTTATTCCCCGGGAAGGGGGTAGCCGGCCTTGTGTTGGCAAAGAACGAAGGATGGTTCTCGGGGCGTCCCTCCAAAGGCGTACCCATGTGGCAATGGGAAGTTCCTTGGCCTGACCATTTGTTGGAAATCCAATCATCCAATACATGCCCAGTACGGTTTTAGTTGTATAACCTGCCATTCACTTATGGTGGTCACTACTGTTTGGATGGTAGCTATAGTAGGCATAGTACGAAATATCTATGCTGGCTAAGATTAATATTATTCTTTCGAAATGTTTTCCACTGTGCACTTATAATAATAATATCAAAGAATTTCTCATATCAAGCATTCTTGACCGTCATAAGGAGAAATCTTCTCCAAGTCTGCGTTTGCATTATGTGTGTGGCGGGAGGCCTTATGGTAGTTTCATTTTCCAAAAAGCATTGCGGAATTCAAATTTAAAATCTTTTTTTGTTTAAAAGATAAAACTATTTTTGTTTGCTCATACCAGTCCCATGACTGACCCGGAGTTTATTGTTCCCTTCCTAAACTCTGGGTGCCCACAATTTTCCGCACGGGCATTCTAGAGTTGGGTTTTTTCATATAGTAGATATAGGTATCGATTCGATAGCTTTCAGCTTCCCCTTTGGTATTCTTTGGAGATCTTGGATATTGGAGTCTTCGGATTCATGGACAGGTCTTGATTAGCTTGGTGAAGCGAGATGGTGGTTCGAGCTTGTGATTTTGGAGTTGGCTTTGGAGCATTGGATTTGAGTTGCAGTTGTTGTTCGGAGTTTTGGTTCCGCTGCTAGTTCATTTTGTTTTTCCGCTGTTGTTTATTGTCTCTAATATTTTGTATCATATTGTATCAGTGTTGTTCCAAACTTGGATATTGTATTCATTGGAATTGTATATGATATTCATTTCTTTTTCTTCCGCTGTATTATTATACTTAATTGTGTGATAAGCTCCGGCGAACCAGATTCGACGTATGGACCTGCGGCATTTGAATACAAGTGTTGTATTCGGTGCCGATTTTAGAAGGTTGAGTCAGGGTCGTTACAATTGGTATCAGAGCCGAAGGTTGAAACTTTAGCTCAGGAGTATAACTCATTAGAGATGGGGTGAAGTATACCCTAGAGTGAGTAATCCCTAAGATATCCGTTCGAATGCCTTAGTAATTTCTTTTACTATCCACTAATAGTGAGTATGAGTGCAAGAAGAGGACGAGATAGTGGACAGGGGAGTACGACTTCAAATAGTCGATACCCTGCAATAGCGGAAACAACTTTCTCTATCAATCTCCTATGATTCGTCTTTTCAATTCTTTGATGATTCCAGGCAGCTCTAAGAAGAAGCTTTGATATATTTACATGGGACACAAACTCCAGATGGGTCAGAATTGTTTGTTTGGATGAATTGTTTGATTTGGTTGCTATGCTTTATAGATATATTTTGGTTGTTTAAACTAAAGTTTTTGAATTGTATCTATATATCTGTTTGTTCTGTTGGGTCCCAGTATATTCTACGAGTGGTTAGTTGTCTCCAGAACTAATCAATACCCCTGTGCACTCGTAGATCTGACGACCCGAGTATCTTGTATCCATTATTGATATTCTGATTTGAGAAGCCAAATGCAGAATAGATACCCAGTTTGGTTTGCAAACAGTCTCTCTATCTTTCTATATCCATGTTTCATAGTCTCCCTACTTTCAAATTTCGAGGACGAAATTATCTAAGGGGGGAATCTATAACATCCCTGAATTTTATCTCGGATAATTTGATAATTAATGTAATTTTTTGAAATTAAATTAAGAACAAATGTGAATTTTTCCAAATTAAATCAGATATTTATATATAAATTTTATTTTAAATTGAATTGTGAGATTGGAAATTCAGGAAAATAAATATTTTGAATAATATATAAATTATAACTTTAATTGAGAATTTCCTAAACAAATAAAAATGTATTTTTGTATATGTAAATAGATGTAAAGGTGTTAACGCTAAAATTTGAACGCTAACACCCCGGTGTATGAAGTGTAATTGTGAAAGCACCACCCGATAGTCCGGGAACAGATTATAAGCAGATAATAGCGGGAAAGCAGTAAACGACAGCAATTTTATAGTGGTTCGGCTTAAGAGAGAGCCTACGTCCACTTTGAATATCTTTATTGACGATTTGATTACAAGTCGATGCAATTACACTTTGATTACAACACACTTCGAGTTACAAGTGACTTAGAACAAGTAGCTTAAACTCCAATGTCGATCAAAATCTTCGAACTCATGTTGGAAATGTATGATTTCTTCATGAAGTTCCTTGAGGCGTTCTTTGTATCTCAAAAGCTTTAAGTGTTGAAGTAGTTCAGAATGCAGCAGAGTAACGGTGCTTGGAATGAATGAGCCAAAAGTCCCCCCAAATGTTGGAAGTGGTCATGTATTTATAGGAGTTTTCGGCCTTGAGTCGTGAGTCGTACCCGACTCATCGTTAACTCGTAGCCGAGTCAGGTTGGGTCGTGGACGACTCAACAGGTTGAACCCCAGCTTCGTACCAGAGCGCCTTCGATCCTCTGAATATAGCACAAGTCTTAAGTCGTATACGAGTCATTCCTCTTTGATATAAGTATCATGATAGCGGGCTGCGACTTAGTGACTTTAGGTCATGGACGAGTCATGGTGAGTCGTCTCATGTTAACACGCGGCCGACCTACTAGGTTAGCTCATGGCTTGGTCCAAAGCTATGCTCCCATTCACATGAATAACACAAGTCCTGAGCCATTCACGAGTTAACCAGTGCAACTTTCCTTGATGTAGTATGAGTCGTACGCGACTCATCATAAGTCGTAAGTCGTTAACGAGTTATCTCATTATAGCATGGTATTGAACTTGTCTCTGAAGACTTAGGTCGTATCACCTTTATGTCGCATTCCTCTTAAGTCGTAGACCTCCATAAGTCGTGACATTCCTCAGGTCGCTAGTGTCTTAACTCGCAAGCCTTCCTTAACCCGTAAGATTCCTTAAGTCGTAAGGTTCCTTAACTCGTAAGGTTCCTTAAGTCGTGCAATCTCTCCTTGGGTCGTTGAGTCGTAACCCTTTGAGTCGCTTTGAGCTTTAGGTCGTTAACTTGTTGAGTCGGTGACTTGTTGAGTCTTGAGGCTTCCTGAGTCGTAGATCCTTCCTGAACTGTTTAGTACCTTAAGCCGTGGCCCATCCCGGGCCTTAACTCGTTGACTCCTTTAACTCGTGGGCCTCTTAACTCGTAGGCTGGAACGGGGTTAACATTTGCCCCTCGAAGCACACGCTTAAGTCGTAAGTCGTGTGCTTCGACTCATCATAACCCGGGTGCGTCGATTTGAGTTCCAGCTCTTCCAGATATAAAATTCTTGACTCGTTCCTCCTATCTCCCACTTCTCATTACTTATCCTTTAAACCGCATCCGCCATTAACGCATCTCCAAGTTCTCACAGGCGATTCCAACTTGATTCTCCTCCGATCATCTCTGACACCACACTACGTAAGCAATCTTGCTTCCCTTTCGATTGTCGATCATCATTAACCTATGCGCCCCGTCCTTACCTCCAATTTACTCGCTTGAGCCTTGCAAGTTTGGTCACTCTAACCATTAATGGATTTAAGGTTGTCTAATCTGATGATTTGCGTCTTGAGGCGATTTAGTGGCGTGATAAGACTAGGGTTGTTGATTGAGTTTGTTGGGTTAATGGGTTAAAGGTTGGAAGATAAACTGGTTTGGAGTTAGGTGGTGAGTTGGCTAAATAGAGTTGAATATTGCCTTAGGTATGACTCGGCCATTTTTGTATGATCCAGCAATCTTTGCGACTTAACCATGATCCGACCCAACATGCTTCACGACTTAAGCCTTGGGTCGTGGCCGAGATAGGACTTGGAGATTTTCTTACTACTTTGAACCAGAGATTTTCCCTTTTTTCACGACTTATGACTTAGGGCACTGCCGACTCAAAACACCAACGACTCAAAATCGAAGTAACCTGACTTAACTTGCTTCCCAATCCTTAGGTCATGGACGAGCTAGCCAGAGAACTAACGATTTATCTTAACCCGTAGGAAAAAAAAATTGAGCCGTTGACGAGTTAGGACTTATATGAATTCTGTTTGAACTTTGAACCATTACATAAACTTTGAACTGTTGAATTTTATTGCATTCATTCATAGGTTACTTTGATTTTCAGGCTAACAATCTGTTCAGTACAACATTTACAGAAAATTGGGACGAATATACTGCCATCGACCGCCCACATCAAATGACAGATTAGTTAATAATAGATAATTAACTTAAATGGATTGTGTGAATGAAGTACTTTAAACCAACGAATCCAAGTAGAGTGCTAAAGCAATGTTGAAATAGTCAACTGAAATTGACCGGTTTGCACTAACACTATACCTGAAACTTTAAATTAACAAGTCCTGAAATTTAGTAATTGATCAATTGCCAACTAGCTTAACTTCAGTTATATTTACTTGTTTATTTTTGTTAGTTCTGCACAACACTTCACACTTTTAGGAAACGTGCACCTTCGCATTTGAACATCCAGTTGCTTGTGTAGAATGACTTCTCAACAAGAAGAACCGATGGGCCAGGCTGAAGATGTCTTCCCAATAGCTAACCCACTGGATAACCCTCCGGAGAGAACTTCCACAACTCTGAATCAGCGGGTGTTTAACCAATTGCGCATCCAGTTTGGCATTGCTGAAGCCGATGCCTTACTGCCGGGGCCAAATGATACTGCAGATAGGCCCCCTCTTGGCTTTGTTGCTGTCAATCGCCAAATGTGCTTGAGCGGTGCCATCCCACCTTTTAATGACTTCCTTCAGCAGTTCCTGCTTCGGTTATCTATCTCTCCATTCCAACTGCACCCCAACGGCCATGCCATTCTGATGGGGTTAGGTGTGCTATTTAGGAGAGTTTTGGACCGATTACCGAGCTTTGGGGAAATCTGCTACCTCTGCTCATTCACAAAAATTAAAGATCATCCCTCTATCGTAGTTATAAGGAGTGCTAGAAACCGCAAACTCATCACCAATCTTCCTGATAGCGCTCATGGATTTCTAAATCAGTATTTCTTCGTTCGCTGTCCTCCAGGGTTTTATGCCATCTGGAGAGTAGGAAGTAAGATTTCCAGTTTTAATTTCTCCATTCTTGAGCTTTTCGAAATCTGAGTTGCTAAATGCTAACTTCGCTTCTTCTTTTTTTTGTTTCAGCACTTCCTCCTCCCTCTAGAGATCCATGCCATAAGCAAATTTTTGAAAGACTGAATGCCGTGGCGGCAGAAGAGAGGAGTATAAAGTTTTTGTTAAATGATGAATTTTTACATCAATTTGGACTCCTTCACCCTTCTCGTTCCACTCAGCTTTGTGAAGTTCCCGATTCTCCAGCAAAGGCTGAAAAGCTTATGCCAAAAGATCCCTCCACCGAAACTTTACTGGTGAAGTGCCCCACTCTCACTGATGTTGCGGGGCCGTCTAGCAATTTGACACTTGCCCCAGTTATCGAAGAGGAAGAACCTCTGCGATCTTCCGGGAGATCTGCTGACGAAGGAGTTGAGAAAGCAAGTCCCAAAAAGCATGATGGTGATGATGTTTTTGAGGGGTTGAGCGACCTAATTGTGACTTCAAAAGAACTTTTTAAAGATGATGTTTCCAAAACTATCTCTTCTGTAATCGAGGCGACATCTTCTCTACAACAAATGCCAACTCCTCCTACTCAAGTTATCACCTCCTCTACTCCACAGAGTGGTCTGTAGCTTGATGCGTGTAGTTTACACATTACAAACACTTAGGATTTTTCAGCACTTGTTTGTGTTTGACTTCTTTTTTCTAAAGTCTTTTAAGACTTGTCTTTTTGCCTTTCAGATCCTTCAATGGGGCGTAGCGGCAGCGGTTCTTACTATAAAGACTTTCAGTGCTATGGAGGGCGTGGCAACTATGATTACAGATGCTACCTTACTGGTCCCAGAGAAACCAACGAGCAGAGAGCTGCTCGAAAAGCTAGAGAGAGGAGAGAATATGAAGAACGTCATGAGAGGGTAGATGTGTGACATGAGTCTTCTTCAAGAGGCGATGACTCCCACAAACGTAAAACACATGATGGTCGGGGGAAGAGCCACATTGTTGAGGACCCGAGCAAGCGGGCCAAACCTAGTGAGAAGCACGCATCTGCAATATCTGGAAAGTTTGACGCTCCCATCTCTATCGACATTCCTTTCAAATCCCCTGCTCTTGAAGGAAGCGCTATTCAAACACTTCTTAATAGGCCTTCATATCGTGTTGAAAGGGGCCCACCGACCCTACAGAGCCGATTCCCGAATTGGTGCTTAAAGGGGGTTCGCTTTGATCTTGATTTAGTTCCCATCGACAAAGAAGCCATGCACCAAAATCTTGATGCCGTCAGACTCGATATTGAAAGAATGTCTGGATGGCAAAAGCTCGTTGATGAACTCCAAAGGGTCAATCGGGCCAATATCGAGGCGATGCTAACTATGGAGAACGATAAGTCGGAATGGCAGAAGATTCTTGACCAGCACAAGATTGAGATGAAAAACATAACTGAGTATAACGAGAAACTTGAAGCTAAAGTCAAGCAGCTTAAAGACGATCTTTCCACCTCTTCTAACACTTATACTCAAAGAGAAGAGGTGCTACAGAAACAAGTGCGGGATGCACATGCTGGCCAAAGAGATGCCGAAGCTAAAGTTGAGAGGCTAGAAGAGGTTGTAGAGAATTACCGTACTGATGCCGCTCAGTTGCGAAGTAAAATGAGCGCCCAAGACATGGAGATTGAAGCATTAAAATCTCAACTTGCTAAAACCGAAAAAGAACGAGATGAGGCCATGGCTGGTAAAATCGCAGCTGAAGAATCTATTCAAGCCATGGAAGCCAACGTCAGTTCAACTTTATTCGACTTTTACTTGCACAGCGCCTTAGGGCATGGCAGTCTCTCTTTTCTCGGTCCTAAATACGAAATCACTTTGGCTGAAGTGTGGGAAGCTGCTCTTGACATGTTCAAAGGGTCCGGGTATACCGAGGAAGAGCTTGAGGCGCGCTACCTAGATGAGGAAACTCGCGCTGCTCTTGCGAAGGGAAGAGAGCAACTCGCTAGAGTGCGGACTGGGATGGCGGAAGAGGAACGTTCTGAAAAAGAATTACCACCTACTACCTCTGAACGTCCTTTAGTTTCTCCTGAAGTTGACATCACAGGTTCCAGTGCTCATTCCCCGCCTCCTACAAGAACCGGGGTAATTACCCCTACTGATGATGAGGCTTTGGAGGATATTGGAGCTCAAAATTATGAGATTGAACTAACGAAGCAAATATCTTCAGGTAATTTTGACATTGGTCCGATTCAGGTGGATTGCCTGCTTGCTCCTCAAAAGTTTGATGAGCTTCTCGATTACTTCTTGAATCTCGACGAACCCATATCTCCCTTCTTTTGGGGAGATACTAATATTTTTAATTTCTCTTCTTCTGCAGTTGAAACACCAAGTGCTGTGCAAACTTCGCCTCCTCCGGTTATCCCTCCTCCGTCTCTTGAGGTGGCTCCTCCTTCTGCTTCACAGCCCGGGTCACAAGAGGAGCAAATTGAGGCTCTTCATGGCTTAGATGACCCTATCGCTTCGCAAGAGCAGAAAGACGAGGGACTTGAAGGAGGCGAGATCTCTTCCGAGCGGACTCCTTCTGATGACGTAATTTTGTCTGCTCTTGTTACTCCAGGGAGTGAGTCTTCTTCGAAGAGGAGAAAGAAGCACGGAACATCGAAAAGGAGGGGGAAGAAAATCATTGCTACTGAAGAGGAACCGAAAATTGCACCAGTTGCACCTCCCTCTCCTTCTTCCATTATGTCTTCAGACCGTCCTGAAAAGCTAACCATTCGGCCGGGCAAAGGATCTAAAGGTGGCAAGAAGAAATGAAGATTCCAGCTTTTAACTTCTTGTCTTTTGCATGTACTGGTCGAGAACTGTGCGGGTACCGGCCCCTGCTTTTTATTTTGAAACTTGTATCTGCAATACAATTGAATAAAATGATCCTTTATTTGTACAGACTCCTGTTTGAATTTGAGAATGCATTTATTATTCATTTTTGCACAAGTTTATTTATATGATATTGCAGCGGGCTTATGGCATGTTGTTTGAGCATTACTTTCGCCGATGTGGCTATACCATATTGTATATAACTATACCATCTTTCCCCCATACCATAAGCTTGCTGCAATATTTTATACTTCGAGGGGACTTGCACTCTTATTTTCTGAAGAATAATTATTTCATTCTTGAAGAAATTCTTCGTAGAGTACAACTCCCTTCATATAAGTTTTTACGCTTTGTCCTTCGAAGAAATCACTTTTTCTTTTGCTTATGTACACGTTTTACCAAGTGAATTCTTCTATGAGGTAAAGCGGGCCTCTGAAGGGTGCTTTAACTTTCCTTTTTTTTTAGAAGGTTATTTTCCAGAATAGGTAAATCACTCTTCCTTTGAAAGTTAAAGTGTGCTCTTAATGAGGATTTTTTTTACATAGAAAGTTGTACGTCTGAGGAGGGATTTTTCACGTTTCAACACTTGGAAGTTTTATTTCAATCTTGGTGAAACGTGTACCTCCAAAGAGTTGTGCCTTTGAAGGAAGCCTTTTCACGTTTCAACACTTGGAAGTTTTATTTCAATCTCGGCGAAACGTGGGCTTCCGAAGAGGCCTTTCTTCTTGATTGTGTCTCCGGAAGGAGATCTTTATTTTGTTTTGCATTTCAACTTTGGTGAAGTGAAATTCCGAAGGGCGGTTGTAACACTTCAACTCCTGGTGAAATGGGCCTCCGAAGAGGGCTTTTACTTTGTTTTACATTTCAACTCTGGTGAAGTGAAGTTCCGAAGAGCGGTTGTAACACTTCAACTCCTGGTGAAATGGGCCTCCGAAGAGGGCTTTTATTTTGTTTTACATTTCAACTCTGGTGAAGTGAAATTCCGAAGAGCGGTTGTAACACTTCAACTCCTGGTGAAATGGGCCTCCGAAGAGGGCTTTTACTTTGTTTTACATTTCAACTCTGGTGAAGTGAAGTTCCGAAGAGCGGTTGTAACACTTCAACTCCTGGTGAAATGGGCCTCCGAAGAGGGCTTTTATTTTGTTTTACATTTCAACTCTGGTGAAGTGAAATTCCGAAGAGCGGTTGTTACACTTCAACTCCTGGTGAAATGTGCCTCCGAAGATTGCCTGGAAGTTACTCTCTCATGGTTGGAGGGTCATGACTCCTCCAATCTTTTTTGGTTGAGTAGAGAACTTTCTTTTTTACGGCATATGCTTCGTTAGAGGTCTTTATCCTCCGAAGAGTTGTGCCTCCGAAGAGGACTTTAGTTGTTCCTTATCCACTTGCTTATGCCTTTTCAGTGATCCTCTATTATTATTATTATTATTATTATTATTATTATTTTGCACTCCCTTCTCTCACAAGTAGCCTGTTTAATCCAAAGAAGTGTACTTCATTGCTAGGCCAGTTCACGAGAATGGACATAAGCTTCTTAATTGGATGTTTGTTTGTTCAAACTTCTCAATTTATTAGCTAAAGCCCGTTTTCGACGAAATCATTGACCGTTCAATTGAAGCACTTCTTATCTAGGATTTAAGCTCGGGAATTTTGCGACTTGGAATTTGTTTGTTGAATGATAACAAGAATCACTTGGTCTTGTAATGTGCAAGTTTTGTTTTCGTTGCCTGCAAAAATTTAAATCGATATTTCAGTAATACATTTAATGTACTTTTCATATCGAAAATAAAGCAAACATGTAATAATAATAAGGAACACAAGATTTATAGTGGTTCGGCCAAGAATTTGGGCCTACATCCACTTTATAGTCTTTCATTATTCACTTGCATCAGTTTTACAATCGCTTTCAATTACAGGAATCATACATTCGTAATTCTCTTTACAGTATTTCAACAAAGCTATCAAGTAAAGTATGGACGCAAGTGATTGCTGTTCCAAGCTCTTGGAATTTGATCTCCTTCGACAGTAGTGAGTTTGTATGTGCCATCCAGAAGCTTTTGACCTATGACATATGGTCCTTCCCAATTTGGCCCAAACACACCTGTCGCTGTCATAATTCTCTTTAGGACTAAATCTCCAATTTCAAAGCTGCGTTGGCGAACTTTGGAATTGAAATGTCTGGCTATCCTTTGCTGATGAGATGCGATTCTGAACTCAGCCTCTTCTCTTTTTTCATCAAGGAGATCTAGTGCCTCAAGCTGTAATTTCTCATTCTCCGCTTGATTGAAATGGATTCTTCTATGTGAAGGGACCTCTGTTTCTACCGGAATCATTGCCTCTGATCCGTATGCCAATGAAATTGGAGTATGCCCAGTCGCAGTTTTGTGGGTAGTTCTGTAGGCCCATAGTGCCAGCGGTAGCTTATCGACCCAACCACCTTTTGCTCTTTCAAGTTGCTTCTTGATGGTTGACTTGATAATTTTATTTACGGCTTCCACTTGCCCGTTTGCCTGCGGATGGGCTACTCCTGAGAAGCTCTTTCGGATTTTGAATCGTTTGCAAAAATCTTGGAATTCTTCACTTTCGAACTGAGTACCATTGTCTGTAATTATTTTTTGAGGCACACCGTATCTGCAAATGATACTTTTAGTCACAAAACTTATCATCTTTTTTGAGGTGATAGTAGCCAGTGGTTCAGCTTCTGCCCACTTAGTAAAATAATCTACAGCAACAATGGCATATTTAATTCCAGATTTGGCAGTTGGTAACGGTCCTACAAGGTCTATTCCCCATATCGCAAACGGCCATGGACTAACCATCTGTGTGAGTTCAGTGGAAGGAGCTCTAGGAATTTTGGCGAATCTTTGGCATCTGTCACATTTTCGGGAATAGTCTGCTGCATCTCGATTAATTTCTGGCCAAAAATATCCGTATCGGAGAATCTTTTTCGCTAAAGTTTGACCACCTAAATGATCACCACATTCTCCCCATGCACCTCAGCTAGGATTGTTTTGGACTCTTCCCTGGATACACATCGAAGTAACGGCATTGAGAATCCCCGTCTGTATAACTGGCCATCTTGGACTATATAGCGAGAGGCTTTCCTCAGTAGCTTTTTTCGTTCTTTTGAATTTTCCGGTAAAGATCCATTGAGCAGATATTCTGTTATTGGAGTCATCCATGATTCTTGCTCTTGAGACACGCTCATGATCCAATCAATATCCATCTCATCAATGCTTGGGGTCGACAGGATCTCTACGGGAGTTAACCCCAGAAATTGAGCTTCGCCTGTGCTAGAATACTTTGCGAGAGAATCTGCTTTCATGTTTTCTTCTCGAGGAATGTGACTTATCATGTAATGATCGAAATCACCCAGGAGTTCCCAAGCCTTTGACAAGTAGGCGGGCAGATTCCCCCCTTTTGCTTGGAATTCCTTTTTGACTTGGCATACAATAAGCTGAGAATCACTGAAGATCTGTAATGCTCGGATGCTTAGTTCTTTAGCAATCCTTAAGCCAGCGATAAGGGCTTCGTATTCTGCTTCATTGTTTGTTGAAGGAAATTCCAATCTTAGTGCATAGCATAATGATCGACCTTCAGGGGTCTCAAGTACAACTCCGGCTCCAGAACAGTAGTCGTTTCTTGCGCCATCGACATATAACTTCCACCGGATTGGGGAATCGTCGATTGTTTCCTCCTCACTGTTACCCTTATCTGTGAATTCTGTGATGAAATCCGCTAAAGCTTGTCCATTGATCGCTTTTCGGGGATGATAAGTGATGTCATATTGACTGAGTTCAATATTCCACTTTAGAAGACGACCCGAAGTCTCAGGACGAAACAGTACTTGCTTTAAAGGTTGATCAGTGAGGACTCTGATAGGATGAGCTTGGAAATATTACCTCAACTTTCTAGATGCAGTTAGTAGGCAATAGGCGAGTTTTTCCAACTTAGAGTAATTCATCTCTGCCCCAGTGAGTCTTTTGCTGATATAGTAAACTGGATGTTGAATCCTCTTGTCTTCTCGTATCAGCGCTGCACTTAAAGCATGAGATGATACTGCCAAGTATATAAGAAGATCCTCGCCATTACCAGGCCTAGAAAGTATTGGAGGTGTTTCCATATGGCGAATCAATTCATCAAAGGCTTTTTGGCATTCGGGAGTCCAATCGAAGTTTTTCTTTCCTTTCTTTAGGGCGTCAAAGAATGGGATGCATTTATCTGTGGCTTTGAAAATGAACCGACTCAAGGCGGCGACTTTTCCATTGAGACCTTGCAATTCCTTCTTTGTTCTAGGAGCTTTGACTTCCTTTAAGGCGGTAATTTGAGCTGGACTAGCCTCAATGCCCCTAGCGCTCACGATGAAACCTAAAAACTTGCCGGATTCCACTCCAAATGAACATTTTAAAGGATTGAGCTTCATTCCATATTTTCGGAGGACTGCGAACATGTCTGCTAAGTGTTCTATGTGATCCACTGCTTTCTTAGACTTTACTAACATGTCATCGACGTAGACTTCCATAGTCTTGCCCAATTGCAGTTTGAACATAGCATTAACAAGTCTTTGGTATGTTGCCCCTGCATTCTCCAACCCGAAGGGCATAACTCAGTAGCAGTAAAGACCAATGTCAGTGATAAAGCTCGTGTCCTCCTGATCTGGCTCATGCATCATGATTTGGTTGTATCCGGAGTAAGCATCCATGAAAGATAACAATTCGTGTCCCGCTGTTCCGTCTACCAGTTGATCGATTCTGGGTAATGGGAAGCAGTCTTTGGGGCAGGCCTTGTTTAGATCTGAAAAATCGATGCATACTCTCCATTTTCCGTTGGCTTTCTTAACCAGCACTGGATTTGAAATCCAATTCGGATAGGTAGATTCTTTAATAAAATTATTCTCCATGAGCCGATCAACTTCTTCTTTTAACGCTGCTGACCTTTCTGGACCCTGAGTTCTCCTTTTCTGCTTCACAGGTGTAAATTTTGGATCAATATTTAGAGCGTGTACTGCAACTTCTGAGGATATTCCGCACATATCGGCATGAGTCCAAGCAAAAACATCCAAATTTGCCTTTAAAAAAGATATTAAGATATTCTGAATTGACGCATTAAGTTGTGAACCCACATTCAACACCTTGTTTGGGTCCTTTGGGTCAACAGGTATTGGTACTGTCGTTTCCACTGGTACCACTCTATTCTCCCCTGCACTGACTTTTCTAGGATCCATTTCTTTCCTTGCTCCGCTATGCTCGCCAGTGCAGGGTCCGCCCTGTAATTGCTACAAGGCTGGTTCTTTGATGCGGACTGGGCCTACCGCATCCTTTCCCATTTCTCTTTTTCTGGTTTCTCATAGCTCTGTTAGATAACATTCCAGCCCCGCATTTTGATCCCCTTTTATAACTCCCACCCCATTATCTGTGGGAAATTTAATGGTGAGGCACCATGGGGCCAGAACAACTTTGAATGCTGCGAGAGTTGGACGGCCAAGGAAAGCATTGTAAGCAGAAAATTCGTCGACAATCACAAAAGTTTGCTTGCGGACCACTTTTCTCTCTCCTTCTCCAAGTTCCACAAACAAATCAACGGTTCCTATCGGTTGTTTTGGCTCCCCAGTGAAACGAGCGATTTTCTGCGATGAGGCTTGCACATCAGCCATAGGGATCTTCATTTGGTCGAATGTTTTCTTGAAGAGGATATTGCAGGATGCGCCACAATCAATGAGAACTCTTCTGACAATGGCTGGCCCGATACCAGCCGAGATGACTAAGGGATCCAAGGTAGGAGCTTCAATACCTGCGGAATCCCTGGCTCTGAACACAATATCATCATTGAAAGTTCTTTGTTGCTTCAGGGGCATAGCACCTTCCAAAACGAATACATCTTCCTCGGTCGGTACATATTTCAAAGCTCGGGTATACCTTTCCATCTCACCCCAGCTTCTGCCTGCTGGGTGAGGTCCTCCTGTAATGACATTGATAATGGGCCTTCCAGATTCATGCCCTGCAGCCTTCTCACCTGTCCTAGGCTGATGAGCGGGGGCTTGTTGCCCCTGACTAGACGAAGCAGGATTGTTGCTATTCTTTTTCATAAATTGCTGCAGCTTGTTTTCCCTTAGAAACTCTTCAATCAGATTTTTCAACTGGCGGCATTCGTCGGTATCATGGCCAGGTTGATTATGAAAGCGACAGAACTTCCCACTTTGCACAGCTTTCCTCCCGGTTCTCAGAACAGGAGGTTTAGGATATTCAACAGAATCTTTAGTGGCAAGGTATATATGCTTCGGTGTATCTGATAAAGGAGTATATTCCGATGGTTTGAAGGAACGAGGCCTCTTCAGATTTTTCTGTTTCTTTCCATCGTTATTTTCCCTTTTCTGTCCTGCAGATTCACTCTTGCGTGGAGCAGCAATGTTATCTTCAGCTTTTTCTAATACTGCCTTTACCGGTACAGGACGGCTTTCCAGGCGTATGAACTCATCTGCTTTCTTGTAGAATTTTTCAAGGGAATTTGGTTCCTTCATGTTAAGCCATTTTCCAAATTCGCTCGACTTGTCGATGGCCCTCATTAGATAAGTCAAGATCATCCGTGGTTCTGCATTGTCTACCTCGGCCAGCGCTATATTAAAGCGGTTTAAGAAAGATCTGATAGTCTCCCCTGGATTCTGTTCTAAACTTGACAACGACATGATGTCCTTGGCTTTTGAAGCATATAGTCTGAACTGCTCCTTGAATTTCCGGGTCAAGTCCGAAAACTGATCAATAGATCGAACTGGTAGCTTGGTGAACCACAGTAGAGCCACACCTTCTAGATATACAGGAAAATATCGGCACTTTATCTCATCAGAGGCTCTGGCACCTGTCATGTGCCAATCATACTTGTATAAGAATTCGTTCGGATCGCTTGTCCCCTTGTAAGCTGGAATGGTTGGAGGGACAAACTTCCTTGGGAATTCAGCCTTTAAGATTTTCTCAGTAAATGGAGTTTTACTTGGGGCAAAACCCCATTCTTTCTTGTCTTCAACCCTCTGCATACTCTCTTTCATGATTTATCGGACCGTTCCAGAAAGATACTCCTCATCATGTCGAGTTCTAGATCCACCAACCTCAGGAAGTGTTTGTTCAAAGGGGCTAGCAGCCCTTTCAGGAGCATTCCTTTCTTCAGCATCCTGAATGTTGCCAGCAAAGTTCCTTTCATTACCTGCCGGTTGACGGTTTTCCCCAAGCAAATCGTTCAAACTATTCAGAATTAGGGCATTTTGGGCATTCTGGGCCTCGAATTGTGCATTTTGGGCATTTATCTGCTGGTTCAGCCCTAAGATTGCAGCATCCAGCTCTGCCTTTGTAACTCCGACAGCTGGAGTGGCTTGATTAGATACAGGGGAAGCGGAGGTTCCCTCTTGAACATTTCCAGATCAAACAGATCTACTCTTTCTCCCCGGATCCATGATTTCAGATAAACTTCTAGTCTTCAGAGAGGTTACTTCAACAAGCTTTCGTGGAGCAATGATGACGGTTTGCCTGAGTTCAGTTTCTCAGTGAAAGCACCAAAAATGTTAACGCTAAAATTTGAACGCTAACACCCCGGTGTATGAAGTGTAATTGTGAAAGCACCACCCGATAGTCCGGGAACAGATTATAAGAAGATAATAGCGGTAAAGCAGTAAACGACAGCAATTTTATAGTGGTTCGGCTTAAGAGAGAGCCTACGTCCACTTTGAATATCTTTATTGACGATTTGATTACAAGTCGATGCAATTACACTTTGATTACAACACACTTCGAGTTACAAGTGACTTAGAACAAGTAGCTTAAACTCCAATGTCGATCAAAATCTTCGAACTCATGTTGGACATGTATGATTTCTTCGTGAAGTTCCTTGAGGCGTTCTTTGTATCTCAAAAGCTTTAAGTGTTGAAGTAGTTCAGAATGCAGCAGAGTAACGGCGCTTGGAATGAATGAGCCAAAAGTCCCCCCAAATGTTGGAAGTGGTCATGTATTTATAGGAGTTTTCGGCCTTGAGTCGTGAGTCGTACCCGACTCATCGTTAACTCGTAGCCGAGTCAGGTTGGGTCGTGGACGACTCAACAGGTTGAACCCCAGCTTCGTACCAGAGCGCCTTCGATCCTCTGAATATAACACAAGTCTTAAGTCGTATATGAGTCATTCCTCTTTGATATAAGTATCATGATAGCGGGCTGCGACTTAGTGACTTTAGGTCGTGGACGAGTCATGGTGAGTCGTCTCATGTTAACACGCGGCTGACCTACTGGGTTAGCTCACGGCTTGGTCCAAAGTTATGCTCCCATTCACATGAATAACACAAGTCCTGAGCCATTCACGAGTTAACCAGTGCAACTTTCCTTGATGTTAGTATGAGTCGTACGCGACTCATCATAAGTCGTAAGTCGTTAACGAGTTATCTCATTATAGCATGGTATTGAACTTGCCTCTGAAGACTTAGGTCGTATCTCCTTTATGTCGCATTCCTCTTAAGTCGTAGACCTCCATAAGTCGTGACATTCCTCAGGTCGCTAATGTCTTAACTCGCAAGCCTTCCTTAACCCGTAAGATTCCTTAAGTCGTAAGGTTCCTTAACTCGTAAGGTTCCTTAAGTCGTACAATCTCTCCTTGGGTCGTTGAGTCGTAACCCTTTGAGTCGCTTTGAGCTTTAGGTCGTTAACTTGTTGAGTCGGTGACTTGTTGAGTCGTGAGGCTTCCAGAGTCATAGATCCTTCCTGAACCGTTTAGCACCTTAAGTCGTGGCCCATCCCGGGCCTTAACTCGTTGACTCCTTTAACTCGTGGGCCTCTTAACTCGTAGGCTGGAACGGGGTTAACAAAAGGAATGTGATATTTCGAAGTTAAATAGGTTTATATTGTAAAAAGAATTTGGGAAATTAATACAGGTTTTGGTTTAATTTGGAATTTGAATTTTCAAATACATATGTGTTGAAAATAAATATTTGGAAAATATTTATAGATTGGGAATGAATTAAATATTTATTTTTATAAAAGATATGTTTGTTATATTTATAAATTTATTGAATCTTGGAATTGAAATTCAAAATTCAAAATCTTATAAGACATATGGATTTGAAATCATTGTATTTTCAATTAATAAAGGTTTGTTTTCCAAATTCATTAAATAGGCATTTTGGTTTAAAAAGTAATATTGTGAAATTGATACAAATAAATTTACAAAAGGGTATCTAAAGGATTAAATTCAAATATATACATATTATATACTTATTTATTTATAGTTTGATTTATTTTAAAGTCCCATTCTTTAAAGTTATAAATATAGATATAATTCTTAGATTTGATGAAAAGATTTAAAGCACATCTTCTTTTCAAATAAATAAAGGGTCAAAATAAAAATTGCAAATTAAAATAAAACAATGGTTTATAACAAAATTTATAAAAAGCGTGTTTCATAAATTTAATTGAATTAGGGGTTTAAACACAATTTGTAAATAAATTTATGAAAAGTACTCTACATAATTTTGTTTAAATAAAACAAGTGTAGGAAATTGATTAACAAATGTGAAGAAGTTAAACATGAGTTTCAACAAGTGTTACATTGATTAACAAGTGACAAAATTCTTTTAGATTTAATTTTAGTAAAACAAAAAGTATCCAGGCTATCTTCAATCTTCTTTCAAAATGATAACAAACCTGAAAATAAAACAAAATCAAACTCATATCAAATACAACAACAACTTCGGTTCCAAACTGAAGCAAGTTCAAAATAAAAGCTTCAAGATCAGAAAAACAAAAACCATATTGAAAATAAAAGAAATCAATGCTCAGTTAAAACTGCAAAGATCTGGAAAACAAACTTAAATCAAAGCTACAAAACAACAATAAAGATTCAATTCAAGCAGTCTTCTCTCTGGAGTTAAAATCAGATAAGAAGTTCAAGCTTTGTTCTTCTGTCCTTCCCAAGTACCCAGGGCCGAGTTGCTTCTCTATTTACAAGCAGGAAAATCCTTGTGAGAAAATTCACCCTTGAATTTGCTTTTATAATTTAAATGTCTGGATTTACATTTTAAAAATGTTTGTTGAGTTACTGAACATGATTGCATGGTCTGTGCATGTTGGATATATGCTTCTGTACATCCTCTGTTGTTCCTCAAACAATCAGGAATTCATATTAAAATTTATATTTCAAAATAAGAACAGACTATGGTGAAGATCTTTAAATGAAACATGATGGCATAATCAATTTTTTAGATTTAGAAAAAAAAGTTTGCAACTCTGTTATATAACAGGTTTTGTAAACCTGCCACTCAGAAGAATTAATATCAGATTTTGATTTTTTAAGGGAAACGGGGTTCTTTATATATTTTTTTACTGTAAGCAAACTCATAACTTCATTATATTTTAGTTTGCATACAAGGATACATGTTTGTAAATAAGTTGCATATATTATGAAGTATGTCTAAAAGTTGATGTGAATGTACTGTGCATTGTAACGGACACAAGCATTCTGTTTCAAAGATCTACAGGATGAAAACCCATTTAAAAAAAAAATAAAAATCAAATTATCATCCCACAATCGTTTATAGACTTTTATCTCTAAACAAAATTTGTTTGTGCTTGTCAACTTCAAATTATAAAAATAATTTCAAGTAATTACATTAAGCAATTATAGAAATTACAGTGAAAGTCATGGGTAGTTCCGAATTCAATCATCATAAACTTGTATTTGGACTTTATAATCATATTCGAATTGATTAATGGTGGATTTAGATGAATGTCTCATGATTTTTAAATAAGTAAATCACGTGGATTTGTGAGATGATCTGATTATGTTTTTTTGACGATTTAAGGCGATCGGAGCAATGAAAATTCACGTGATCAAGGAGGGTGCAAGGTTGGAGGTCTAGAATCATCATAAAAATAGTCGTTGGTTTTATATTTCATTATGATGATCGAAATTAATTTATGGTTTAACGTGAAGTTTGGGTTCGACGTGGTTTTTGTGCTCGTGTGGGGTCCGTAGTTGATCGAGCTTAATGAAATTCAGGTAGACGTTAGTTGGGAGGTTATCGAAGGTGTGGCCAGAGTTGTTGATGCTCGGGTGGTCATAATCGCCGGTACGAGGTGATTTTAGGTGACTGTATTAGTTCCTGATGGTGATGATGGTCTCGATTTGATCTACGACAAAGCTGAGGGATCTGGGTGCTATGGCGAGGTGAGGGGATCAATGGTGACTGGTAGGGATCGGCGATGATGATCGGAATCGCCACAATCGTGTGAACACGTGTACGTGTGGAAGGGGTTTGTGTCTGTTGTAGTTGAAAGTGGGAAGAGGAAATTCTCAGGTTTGTTATCGAGAAGATTAGTGTGTTGCTCGAGAGTGCTATCGAGTAGTTTTAAATGTATAGTAATTGTTTTAAATGATTTAAAACCAGAAAAGTTCGAAAGAAAGAAAAGAAGAAGATGAAGTTGACTGGGGACGTTCTCGGGTCATGTCTCGAGGATTTTGTAAACTGACTCGAAGTTAAAGGTTTGCCTGCGTAAATTTAATAACTACAGTCTTCTATTTTTTTTCAAATCAAAAGGTGTTCCAGGTTTTAAGCTTCTACCTGGTATTAGGTTGAGCGTTTAACCAAGCTTAACTAATTTATTAACTACTACCTTTAAACAATCAATGCAAAGTTAAGTTGTAATTTGTTAAAGGTTTGAAAGTGAAATTATTTTTGAATTCAAAGATATCTTAATAAGCACAACCTTTAATTTAAGGGTTTATTTGAAATAAACTAAATAAAGATGATTAAGGAGTGGATTAAGAAGAAATAAATTAACTTAAAGGTTTAAAAGAAATTGGTCAATGGTAATTAACTCTAAATTGTTTTCAAGAATTTAATAATGTTAAGCGATTAAGACAAGTGGAATATCTTATGTTAATTAAAGGTTTATGCAATTAAAAGTAAATTAATTAAGTTAAGTTAATGATAATTGTTAGATTTGAAGTCATTAAGGACGAATAATTAATGATTTAAAACTTGATTGATCAAGTGTTAAAGGTTAATTTATTTAAAGTGTAATTAATTAATGTGATTAATTTTAATAATTAATTAGATTGAATAATTTATGAAAATCAATTGTGAAGTTGTTTAAGTGCAATTACTTAATGGAATTAATTAAGGAATTAATTACTAAGTGTCATTAATTGAGTTAATGTGATTTGTTGAGTTAATTAATTAAGTTTAAATTAATTAATCAATGGATGATTTAATAATAATTAATTAATGTGATAAATAAGTATGGTTTAAATAGATTAACTACTTAATGTAATTAAATTAAATTGCAATATTAATTAATCAAGTTAATCAAAAAAAAATTATGATTAATTAATAAATGATTTAGGGATAATTAATTAAGATGATTGTAACTAAATTATATTAATTAACAAGGATTAGTATTCAATCTGCTTTGAAATTATTAGACAACTAATTTATCTTCCTTATAAAAGACTGTACTCTATTGAGCTATTGTGAATTGTTTGATATATCTTCTATGTAATGCTGTGTGATGGATTGGTATATTTGATATGAAATTGTAATGCTATGAGATATGAATTTCTTGGTGCTGAATTGTAGTATTTGCGAATTTTTTCTGTGTAGATATGAAAACCTTGGCCCGTAAAACGGTATTTGGAATTCGATGCGACAGGGAGTCGGATTCCAGTTGATTATCCGAAACCCACATCGAATCATATTAATAAATCCTTGTTATTGATAAATTTAACTTATCTATGAATCTGTGAATGAAGATAAGCGTTATAGCTTATACCGCTTATCGATATTATTGCACTTTATTTTGTGATGTGATGATTATTGTTGCACTGTTGTGTGTAAAACCCTGGACCACACCTATACACACACAAATATGGATTACATGTGGAAATCGGTTAAGTCACAGATTAAAAAAAATAGTTTTGAATTTGAATTTTTAATTCAAATTGTTTTGGAAATGAATTGGGTTTAAAGTGATAAACATTTGAAAAAAATGTTTTAAAAGAAAGTTATTTTGAATAACTAAAGAAAGATTGAAATTTAAATCATTTGATTTAAAATTTGATTCAATATCAGAAATTGAATTCTAAATTTGGTATTTGTGACGTAAAAAGGTTATAAAAATTATGATTTCAAATTTGGAATTGAATGGTTTTGAAGGCTATAATTGAATCTTTGTGAAAGATAGTTGAACCTTATTCTGAAATTGAAAAAGATTTTTAAATGGTGTATCTTTTATATATAAAAGATTGAAACGAGAATTATTTTGAAAGCTATGAAATGAGTCTTTGATTTAAAGACTTGATAAGTTAAGACCAATTTGAAAAGGAATTGTTTTGAACGGTTATAAAATGAATCTTTGTCAAACATTGGTGAATCTTGTTTTAAATTGAAAGGAGTCTTTAGAGTGAATCTTTTGTTTAAAAGATTTAAATGTGGAAATTGTTTAAAACATTGAGGGTTTTTGAAATGAATCTTTTTGTTTAAAAAGAATTGTAAATGGTAATTTGTTTAAACCATTTGAAAGAAAAGTTTTGGATTTTAAGTTGTGACTTAACTGAAATCCCATTATCCATATGATTTTAAATATTACGCTCATTATTCGGTTTAGCCGGGAGAGGACCTTTGTGTCATATAACCCATTCCGAATAATGATACGACGTATATGGATAGCATTTGAAGACCGGTGATGAAGACCGGATATTTTTCGATAACGAAAGGATAACCCGTCAAATGTCTCTGCACCGACTATTCCTCGGTATAGAGATTTGATCACCCATTGTGATGGGGAGTCTAGACGTAATTAGGGATTATCCGGATTTGCAAGGGCTTCTTCGGAAGTGCCTTCGGTTCTGTTCGAACCTGAAACAGACTTGTATCGATGTGTGTCTGACACTACACTTTGAGATGTAAAACCGGTTTCTATCAAATACAATTCTGTTTGGTGGCGCAGATTTATTCTCTTAGCTTAACACTCTTCTTTGAGACGTATGAGCTCAGAGGTAATGTAGTTGATGGTTACTAGTGCTACATTCCCAATTTGGTAATGTGGCATACGAAGTGCTGCTGATCATTTGTTGATCAAAGCATGGCTTTTGTGAAAAGCGTAGCTTTGTGGACGAGACTTTGTCGAACCTCACAACCCGGAATGGTCGAAACAGGAAGAATGCAGCATGGTTTCAGCGGTAGCGCCCCTAGGGTATGGCCATTCCTTCTGGAAAAGGGAAGTATCATGGTATGGAGCCCAGATACTTACTCGTGTGGACACTATAGTATATTTATTACCGTGTGATGTTGTTGGAGGGCCCGCGGATAAAGGTCCCAAAGGACCGAGGGTGGCATATCTTAGGTTTTATTCCACGGGAAGAGGGTAGCCGGCCTTGTGTTGGAAGATAACGAAGGATGGTTCTTGGGGTGTCCCTCTAGAGATGTACCCTTGTGGCAATGGGAAGTTCCTTGGCCTGACCATTTGTTGGTAATCCAATCATCCAATACGTGCCCAGTACGGTTTTAGTTGTGTAACCTGCCATTCACTTATGGTGGTCACCACTGTTTGGATGGTAACTATAGTAGGCATAGTACGAAATGTCTATGCTGGCTAAGATTAATATTATACTTTTGAAATGTTTTCCACTATGCACTTATAATAATAATATCAAAGAATTTCCTGTATCAAGCATTCTTGACTGTCATAAGGAGAAATCTCCTTCAAGTCTGCGTTTGCATTGTGTGTGTGGCGGGAAGCCTTATGGTAGTTTCATTTTCCAAAAAGCATTACGGATTTCAAATTTAAAGTATTTTGTTTGTTTAAAAGATAATACTGTTTTTTTTGCTCATACCAGTCCCATGACTAACCCGGAGTTTATTGTTCCCTTCCTAAACTCTGGGTGCCCACAATTTTCCACACGGGCAGTCTAGAGTTGGGTTTTTCCGATAGTTGATATAGATATCGGTTCGATAGCTTTCAGCTTCCCCTTTGGTATTCTTTGGAGTTCTTGGATATTGGAGTCTTCGGATTCACGCACCAATCTTGCTTAGCTTGGTGAATCGAGATGGTGGTTCGAGCTTGTGATTTTGGAGTTGGCTTTGGAGCATTGGATTTGAGTTGCAGTTGTTGTTTGGAGTTTTGGTTCCGCTTGTAGTTCATTTTGTTTTCCGCTATTGTTTGTTGTCTCTGATATTCTGTATCATGTTGTATCAGTGTTGTTCCATACTTGGATATTGTATTCATTGGAATTGTATATGATATTCATTTCTTTTTCTTCCACTGTATTGTTATACTTAATTGTGTTATAAGCTCCGGCGAACCACATTCGACGTTTTGATCTGCGACATTTGAATACGAGTGCTGTATTCGGTGTCGGTTTTCGAAGGTCGAGTCAGGGTCGTTACAATTGGTATCAGAGCTAAAGGTTGAAACTTTAGCTAAGGAGTATAAAACATTAAGTAACTCATTAGAGATGGGGTGAAGTATGCCCTAGAATGAGTAATCCCTAAGATATCCGTTCGAATGCCTCAGTAATTTATCCTACTATCCACTAATAGTGAGTGTGAGTGCAAGAAGAGGACGAGATATGGGACAAGGGAGTACGACTTCAAATAGTCGATACCCTGCAATAGCGGAAACAACATTCTCTATCAATCTCCTTTGATTCGTCTTTTCAATTCTTTGATGGTTCCTGGCAGCTCCAAGAAGAAGCTTTGATATATTTACATGGGATACAAACTCCAGATGGGTCAGAATTGTTTGTTTAGATGAATTGTTTGATTTAGTTGCTATGGTTGATAGATATATTTTGGTTGTTTAAACTAAAGTTTTTGAATTGTATCCATATATCTGTTTGTTCTATTCGGTCCCGGTATATTCTATGAGTAGTTAGTTGTCCCTAGAACTAATCAATAACCCTGTATACTCGTAGATCTGATGACCCGAGTATCCTGATTCATTCTTGTATCCATTATTGATATTTTGATTTAAGAAGCCAAATGCAGAATAGAAACCCAGTTTGGTTGGGAAACTGTCTCTCTATCTTTGTGTATCCATGTTTCATAGTCTCCCCACTTTCAAATTTCGAGGACGAAATTTTCTAAGGGGGGAATCTGTAACATCCCTAAATTTTATCCAGGATAATTTGATAATTAATGTAAGTTTTTGAAATTAAATTAAGAATAAATGTGAATTTTTCCAAATTAAATCAGATGTTTGTATATAAATTTTATTTTAAATTGAATTGAGAGATTGGAAATTCAGGAAAATAAATATTTTGAATAATATATAGATTATAAATTTAATCGAGAATTTCCTAAACAAATAAAAATGTATTTTTGTATATGTAAATATATGTAAAGGAATGTGATATTTCAAAGTTAAATAGGGTTTATATTGTAAATAGAAATTTTAATTTAGGAAATTAATATAGGTTTTGGTTTAATTTGGAATTTGAATTTTCAAATACATATGTGTTGAAAATAAATATTTGGAAAATATTTATAGATTGGGAACGAATTAAATATTTATTTTTATAAAAAATATGTTTGTTATATTTATAAATTTATTGAATCTTGGAATTAAAATTCAAAATTTAAAATCTTATAAGACATATTGGATTTGAAATCATTGTATTTTCAGTTAATAAAGGTTTGTTTTCAAAATTCATTAAATAGGCATTTTGGTTTAAAAAGTAATATTGTGAAATTAATATAAATAAATTTACAAAAGGGTATCTAAAGGATTAAATTCAAATATACACATATTATATACTTATTTATTTATAGTTTGATTTATTTTAAAGTCCCATTCTTTAAAGTTATAAATATAGATATAATTCTTAGATTTGATGAAAAGATTTAAAGCACATCTTCTTTTCAAATAAATAAAGGGTCAAAATAAAAATTGAAAATTAAAATAAAACAAGGGTTTATAACAAAATTTATAAAAAAGCGTGTTTCATAAATTTAATTGAATTAGGGGTTTAAACACAATTTGTAAATAAATTTATGAAAAGTACTCTACATAATTTTGTTTAAATAAAACAAGTGTAGGAAATTGATTAACAAATGTGAAGAAGTTAAACATGAGTTTCAACAAGTGTTACATTGATTAACAAGTGGCAAAATTCTTTTAGATTTAATTTTAGTAAAACAAAAAGTATCCAGGCTATCTTCAATCTTCTTTCAAAATGAAAACAAACCTGAAAATAAAATAAAATCAATCTCAAATCAAATACAACAACAACAACTTCAGTTCAAAACTGAATCAAGTTCAAAATCAAAGCTTCAAGATCAGAAAAACAAAAACCATATTGACAATAAAAGTAATCAATGCTTAGTTAAAACTGCAAACATCTGGAAAACAAACTTAAATCAAAGCTACAGAACAACAATCAAGAGTCAATTCAAGCAGCCTTCAACCTGGAGTTAAAATCAGAGAAGAAGTCCTGGCTTTGTTTTTTTGTCCTTCCCAAGCACCCAGGGCCGAGTTGCTTCTCTGTTTACAAGCAGGAAAATCCTTATGAGAAAACTCACCCTTGAATTTGCTTTTATAATTTAAATGTCTGGATTTGCATTTTAAAAATGTTTGTTGAGTTGCTAAACATGATTGCATGGTTTGTGCATGTTGGATATATGCTTCCGTACATCCTCTGTTGTTCCTCAAATAATCAAGAATTTATATTAAAATTTATATTTCAAAATAAGAACAGACTATGGTGAAGATCTTTAAATGAAACATGATGGCATAATCAAGTTTTTAGATTTAGAAAAAAAAAGTTTGCAACTCTTTTGTATAACAGGTTTTGTCAACCTACCACTCAGAAGAATTAATATCAGATTTTGATTTTTTTAAGGGAAACTGGGTTATTTATATATATTTTTACTGTAAGAAAACTCATAACTTCATTATATTTTAGTTTCCATACAGGGATACATGTTTGTAAATAAGTTGCATATGTTATGAAGTATGTTTAAAAGTTGATGTGAATGTACTGTGCATTGTTTGGATAACAGACACAAGCATTCTGTTTCAAAGATCTACAGAATGAACACCATTTTAAGAAAAAAATCAAATTCTCATCCCACAATCGTTTATAGACTTTAATCTCTAAACAAAATTTGTTTGTGCTTGTCAACTTCAAATTATAAAAATAATTTCAAGTAATTACATTAAGCAATTATAGAAATTACAGTGAAAGTCGTGGGTAGGTCCGAATTGGATCATCATAAACTTGTATTTGGAATTCATAATCATATTCGAATTGATTAATGGTGAATTTAGATGAAAGTCTCATAATTTTTAAATAAGTAAATCACGTGGATTCGCGAGATGATTTGATTATGTTTTTTTGACGATTTAAGGCGGTCGGAGCAATGATAATTCACGTGATCAAGGAGGGAGCAAGGTTGGAGGTCTAGAATCATCATAAAAATAGTCGTTGGTTTTATAATTCAATATGATGATTGCACGAAATTAATTTTGGGTTTAACGTGAAGTTTGGGTTCGACATTGTTCTCGTGCTCGTGTGGGGTCCGTAGTTGATCAAGCTTGATGAAATTCAGGTAGACGTTAGTTGGGAGGTTATCGAAGGTGTGGCCAGAGTTGTTGGTGCTCGGGTGGTCAGAATCGCCGGCAAGATGTGATTTTAGGTGACTGTATTAGTTCCTGATGGTGATGATGGTCTCGATTTTGATCTACGACAAAGCTGAGTGATCTGGGTGCTATGGCAAGGTGAGGGCATCATAGGTGACTAGTAGGGATCGGCGACGATGATCGGAATTGACACAATCGTGTGTACATGTGTACGCGTGGGAGGGGTTTGTGTATGTTGTAGTTGAAAGTGGGAAGAGGAAATTCTCAGTTTTGTTATTGAGAAGATTGGTGTGTTGCTCGAGAGTACTATCGAGTAGTTTTGAACGTATAGTAATTGTTTTAAATGATTTAAAACCAGAAAAGTTCAAAAGAAAGAAAAGAAGAAGATGAAGTTGACTGGGGACGAACTTGGGTCATGTCTCGAGAATTTTGTAAACTGACTCGAAGTTAAAGGTTTGCCTGGGTAAATTTAATAACTACAGTCTTCTGTTTTTTTTGAAATCGAAATGTGTTCCAGGTTTTAAGCTTCTACCAGGTATTAAGTTGAGTGTTTAACCAAGCTTAACTAATTTATTAACTACTACCTTTAAACAATCAATGATAAGTTAAGTTGTAATTTGTTAAAGGTTTGAAAGTGAAATTATTTTTGAATTCAAAGATATCTTAATAAGCACAACCTTTAATTTAAGGGTTTATTTTAAATAAACCCTTAAATTAAGATGATTAAGGAGTGGAATAAGAAAAACAAATTAACTTAAAGGTTTAAAAGAAATTGGTCAGTGGTAATAACTCTAAATTGTTTTCAAGAATTTAATAATGATAAGCGATTAAGACAAGTGGAATATCTTATGTTAATTAAAGTTTCAGGCAATTAAAAGTTAATTAATTTAGTTAAATTAATGATAATTGTTAGATTTGAAGTCATTAAGGATGAATAATTAATGATTTAAAACTAGATTAATCAAGTGTTAAAGGTCAATTTATTTAAAGGGTAATTAATTAATGTGATTAATTTTAATAATTAATTAGATTAAATAATTTATGAAAATCAATTGTGAAGTTGTTTAAGTGTATTACTTAATGGAAGTAATTAAGGAATTAATTACTTAGTGTCATTAATTGAGTTAATGTGATTTATTGAGTTAATTAATTAAGTTTAATTTATTTAATCAATGGATGATTTAATAATAATTGATTAATGTGATAAATAAGTATGGTTTAAATGAAGATTAACTACTTAATGTAATTAAATTAAATTGCAATATTAATTAATCAAGTTAATCAAAAAAAAATTCTATGATTAATTAATAAATGATTTAGGGACAATTAATTAAGATGATTGTAACTAAATTATATTAATTAACCAGGATTAGTAATCAATCTGATTTGAAATTATCAGATAACTAATTTATCTTCCTTATAAAAGACTGTACTCCATTGAGCTGTTGTGAATTGTTTGATATCTCTTCTATGTAATGCTGTGTGATGGATTGGTATATTTGATATGAAATTGTAATGCTATGAGATATGAATTACTTGGTGCTGAATTGTAATATTTGCGAATTGTTTCTGTGTAGATATGAAAACCTTGGCCTGTAAAACGGTATTTGAAATTCGATGCGACAGGGAGTCAGATTCCAGTTGATTATCCAAAACCCACATCGAATCGTATTAGTAAATCCTTGTTATTGATAAATTTACCTTATCTATGAATCTGTGAATGAAGATAAGCGTTATAGCTTATACCGCTTATCGATATTACTGCAGTTTAATCTGCGATGTGATGATTGTTGTTGCACTATTGTGTGTATAATCCTGGACCACACCTATGCACATACAAATATGGATTGCACGTGGGAATCGGTTAAGTCACAGATTTAAAAAAAAAATTGAATTTGAATTTTTAATACAAATGGTTTTGGAAATGAATTGGGTTTAAAGTGATAAACTTTTGAAAAAATGTTTTAAAAGAAAGTTATTTTGAATAACTAAAGAAAGATTGAAATTTATGATTTAAAATTTGAATTCAATATCAGAAATTGAATTCTAAATTTGGTATTTATGACTTAAAAAGGTTATACAAATTATGATTTCAAATTTGAAATTGAATGGTTTTGAAGGCTATAATTGAATCTTTGTGAAAGATAGTTGAACCCTATTTTGAAATTGAAAAGGATTTTTAAATGGTGTATCTTTTATACATAAAAGATTGAAACGGGAATTATTTTGAAAGCTACGAAATGAGTCTTTGATTTAAAGAATGGATAAGTTAAAACCAATTTGAAAAGGAATTGTTTTGAAAGGTTACAAATGAATCTTTGTCAAAGATTCATTTGTAACCTTTCAAAACAATTCCTTTTCAAATTGGTTTTAACTTATCCATTCTTTAAATCAAAGACTCATTTCGTAGCTTTCAAAATAATTCCCGTTTCAATCTTTTATGTATAAAAGATAGGTGAATCTTGTTTTAAATTGAAAGGAGTCTTTAGAGTGAATCTTTTGTTTAAAAGATTTAAATGTGGAAATTGTTTAAAACATTGTGGGTTTTTGAAATGAATCTTTTTGTTTAAAAAGAATTGTAAATGGTAATTTGTTTTAACCATTTGAAAGAAAAGTTTTGGATTTTAAGTTGTGACTTAACTAAAATCCCATTATCATATGATTTTAAATATTGCGCTCATTATTCAGTTTAGCCGGGAGAGGACATTTGTGTCATATAACCCATTTTGAATAATGGTACGACGTATATAGATAGCATTTGAAGACCGGTGATGAAGACCGGATATTTTTCGAAAATGAAAGGATAACCCGTCAAATGTCTCTGCACCGACTGGTCCCTGGTATAGAGATTTGATCACCCATTGTGATGTGGAGTCTGGACGTAATTAGGGATTATCTGGGTTTTGAAGGGCTTGTTCGGAAGTGCCTTCGGTTCTGTCCGAACCTGGTACAGACTTGTATGGATGTGTGTCTGACATTACACTTTGAGATGTAAAACCGGTTTCTATCAAATACATTTCTGTTTGGCGGCGAGATTTATTCTCTTAGCTTAACACTCTTCTCTGAGACATACGAGCTCAGAGGTTATGTAGTTGATGGTTACTAGTGATACATTCCCAATTTGGTAATGTGGCATACGAAGTGCTGATGATCATTTTTTGATCAAAGCATGACTTTTGTGAAAAGTGTAGCTTTGTGGATGAGACTTCGTCGAACCTCACAACCCGGAATGGTCAAAGCAGGAAGAATCAGCAAGGTTTCAGGGGGAGAGCCCCTAGGGTATGACCATTCCTTCTGGAAAAGGGTAGTATCATGGTATGGAGCCCAGATACTTACTCGTGTGGACACTGTAGTATATTCATTACCATGTGATGTTGTTGGAGGGGCCTCGGATAAAGGTCCCAAACAACTGAAGGTGGCATATCTTAGGTTTTATTCCCCGTGAAGGGCGTAGCCGACCTTGTGTTGGCAGAGAACGAAGGATGGTTCTCGGGGCGTCCCTCCAGAGGCGTACCCATGTGGCAATGGGAAGTTCCTTGGCCTGACCATTTGTTGGAAATCCAATCATCCAACACGTGCCCAGTATGGTTTTAGTTGTATAACATGCTATTCACTTATGGTGGTCACCGCTGTTTAGATGGTAGCTATAGTAGGCATAGTACAAAATGTCTATGCTGGCTAAGATTAATATTATACTTTCGAAATGTTTTCCACTGTGCACTTATAGTAATAATATCAAAGAATTTCTCGTATCAAGCATTCTTGACCGTCATAAGGAGAAATCTCCTCCAAGTCTGCGTTTGCAGTGTGTGTGGCGGGAGGCCTTATGGTAGTTTCATTTTCCAAAAAGCATTGCGGATTTCAAATTAAAAATCTTTTGTTTGTTTAAAAGATAAAACTGTTTTTGTTTGCTCATACCAGTCCCATGGCTGACCCGTAGTTTATTGTTCCCTTCCTAAACTCTGGGTGCCCATAATTTTCCACATGGGCAGTCTAGAGTTGGGTTTTTCCGATAGTAGATATAGATATCGATTCGATAGCTTTCACTTCCCCTTTGGTAGTCTTTGGAGATCTTGGATATTGGAGTCTTCGGATTCATGGACCAATCTTGCTTAGCTTGGTGAAGCGAGATGGTGGTTCGAGCTTGTGATTTTGGAGTTGGCTTTGGGGCATTGGATTTGAGTTGCAGTTGCTGTTTGGAGTTTTGGTTCCACTGCTAGTTCATTTTGTTTTTCCGCTGTTGTTTATTGCCTCTGATATTCTACATCATATTGTATCAGTGTTGTTCCTTACGTGGATATTGTATTTATTGGAATTGTATATGATATTCATTTCATTTTCTTCCGCTGTGTTGTTATACTTAATTGTGTTATAAGCTCTGGCGAACCAGATTCGACGTTTGGATCGGCGGCATTTGAATAAGAGTGCTGTATTCGATGCCGATTTTCGAAGATCGAGTCAGGGTCGTTACAACTAATCCATCACCAGAAGAAAGCCCAACCGTCCAAAAACCCGAGATCATCTGAATTTTCCAAAAACCCCAAAAACAGTGCAACCCCGACATGCACTTCAATTCAATTTTGAAGATTAAGATTTAGATCTTAAAAATCCTATTTTTGAATCAGTATTCGATTTATAACCCTAAATAAAAGAATTACAGTGTTCGAATTTTTACTAAAACTAAAAACTTAAACAAACGTAAATAGGTGCAGATGCGCGATCCATGAAGCATGTCTGGCTGAAATTTTATCCTTCCCTTGCAAATGTTTCAAAGCTTCGTGATCCGTATAAAGAACAAACTCCTTCTGAAACAGATAATGTCTCCAGTGTTTCACAGCTTGAACAATCGCGTAAAATTTCACGCCATAAGTGCTATATCTCAACTTGGCTCCAGACAATTTCTCACTGAAATAAGCAACTGGTCTTCCATTCTAACTCAATACTCCACCAATCCCAACCTTCGAAGCATCCGTATGTAACTCAAACAACAACTGAAAATCCGGCAATACTAGAATTGGTGCTGTCGTCAACAATGTTTTGATCTTCTCAAAGGCAACACCTGCTTCCTCTGACCACTCAATCTTCTTTCCTTTCATGCAATCGGTTACAGGTTCCATCACACTGCTAAAATGTGGAATGAATCTTCGATAAAAAGATACCAACCCATGAAAACTCCTTACTTCAGTAATTGTCTGCGGCTGTGGCCAACTCCTGACAGCTTCTACTTTACTCTCATCCACTTGAATACCCTCCTTCGACAAAACATATCCCAAAAACAAAACACTGTCCATCATAAACACGCACTCCTTTGTTGCCGCATAGAGCTGCTCCTGTCGTAGAATCAACAGTACTTCTCGCAAATGTTGGATTTGCTCTTCCGTACTCCCACTATAAATCAAAATATCATGAAAGAAAACTACTACAAACTTCCCAACAAATGATCTGAAAATCTGGTTCATCGCTCTCATAAAAGTACTAGGAGCATTTGACAAGCCAAATGGCATAACCAACCATTCGTATAAACCCTCCCTGGTTTTAAAAGCAGTCTTCTACTCATCCCCCGGTCTAGTACGAATTTGATGGTATCCACTTTTCAAGTCAATTTTCAAGAACACAACAGCTTCACTCAACTGATCAATCAAATAGTCGAACCTCGGCATAGTAAACCTGTATCTCACAGTGATCTTGTTCAGAGCCCGGCTGTCCGTGCACATCCGCCAAGTCCCATCCTACTTCGGTACCAATAACGCCGGCACTGCACAAGGACTCAAGCTCTCCTGAACACGCCCCTGTTCTAACAACTCCTCCACCAGCCTTCTTAGTTCCTTATGCTCCTTAGGACTCATTCGGTAATGTGGCTTGTGAGGTAATACTGCTTCTGGCACAAGATCAATCTGATGCTATATATCCCTCAACGATGGTAATTCTTTGGGTAGCTCTTCAGGAAACACATCCTCGAATTATTCCAACACTGGTTTGACTTCCTCTGGAACTACAACAGAATCGGTGGCTTCACGTCCAATTAACAAAAACACCTCTGGGCTCTCTTCTATTTCTCGAACAAATTCCTTCAAAGTCAACAAAGTCTTCAACTCCTCAATCTCTTCTGACTTGCTCTCTCCTTGCTGTCTCTTCTTCAGAACTAAAATGATCTTAACACCTTCAAACATAAAGTTTTAGCTATTGGTTCGACCATCATGTTGCACTGCTCGGTCATACTGCCACGGTCTTTCCAAAAGCAAGTGACAAACATCCATCTCCACCACATCACACCAGATCTCATCTTTATACTTCTTCCCAATAGAAAATGGAACATGAACTCGTCGGTCCACCTTCACCTCTCCTCCTTTCCTCAACCAAGCTAACTTGTAAGGATTTCGATGCTTCTTCGTCTTCAACTTCAACTTTCTCACAGCTTCAGTAGAAATGATATTATCACAACTTCCTGCTTCAATCAAAAATTTACAAACCTTTCCCAGTATAGTGCATGTCGACTGAAAGATATTACTCCTCAACCAACTAGCTTCTTCTTCTTTCTTCAGTGTTAAGCAAGATCTCCTCATCATTAGATTACATCCTTCATCTCCTTACGCGATATCCTGTTCATCCTCCTCAACTGGACTAGAATAATCTTCACCAACATCCTCACCTTCCGCTTCAGCAATCATAGTTCGCTTCTTCGGCTTCGGACATTCGTTACTCTTGTGGCCCACTTCCTGGCAATTATAGCATTTGAAACTGTTGTTAACCTTTGCCTTCACAACCTCATTCACAACTGGTTTACTGATGACTTTAGGAACATTGGAACTCCCACTAGCACCCTTGTTCTGAGAATTGTAACTTGGAAACACACCACCTCCTCGTCTCCCTTGTTTCTCCCAAGCAAGAGATTTATGATGTGCTTCTGCAACAGATCTCGGATCAAATATATTCACCATGTCCTGGATCTGCTTTCTCAACCCTCCAACAAATCTAGTAGTCAACTGTTCCTCTATCTCCATAATGTCATTTCGTGCAATCAGTTGATAAAATTCATCAGCATAATCATTAACAGTCTTCGTCCCTTGCCTCAGATTCTGCAACCTCTGATACATGAGTGATTGATAATTATTTGGCAAGAATGTAGCTCTCAACAACTTCTTCATCTTCTCCCATGATTCAATCTTTGACTTCCTCATTCTCTCCCGTGTAAGTTTAGTTTTCTGCCACAATGCTAAAGCTCTTCCCCTCAACCTTGTAGCAACTAACTTTACTTTTCTACGCTCAGGAACTTCTTTAAAGTCAAAAATTTCTTCAACATTAGACAACCAATCCAGAAATTCTTCAGCTACCATTCCACCTTTGAATTCCGGAATTTCGGTCTTCATCCCCGACTCCCAACGTCAATCATCTTCTACATCTCGATATTGATTTCGAACTTGGTCTCGATCTCGGTAATGCATACTACCTCTATCACCATCCTCATCAAAATCAAATGTACTTCGATATCGATCTTGTCAATCCACATCTCTATGATCATGCATGGTCCTCCTGCCCTGTCTTTCCATACCGGGATGTGATTCATTTTCAAACTCTCATGGAGTTCTTCTTTCTTCATGTCTATATTCATGTTGATCTCTTCTCGATGAAATTGATGTTTCTCTTCTTTCTCTGAAAGATTGTGGCGACACCCTCCTTGCTTCCGTAACCGATGGCGAAACTATGTTTCCTCCATGGTTTGAGTTTGGCGACCTTCTCCTCTGAGCTTGATTCATATCAATCATCAATTACTCCAATCTACCAATGCCTTCATCTAACTTCTCATTGAATTTATTACTAATGCATTGTTCCATCTGTTCAATATCTTCTCTCTTGTACAAATCTTCAACATTTTGATGACGATTAGCTCTTCTCGGAGGCATGATTGAATCTTCAACAAACCTTCAACAAATTCAACTTCGACCTTGAACTTCAAACTGGACTTCACAATGCACGGCTACTTCACTTAGCTCGGATCGGCTTGATCACGACCTAACTCTAGCTCGTTCTTAGCTCGGTTCAACACTACAAGTTCGGCTCTACACTTCAAAATGAAGTTATGCACAATTTCAACTTCAAACTACTTGGCTCCAAGACTCGGCTTAGCTATGATTGGCTAAGTCTAGCTCCGATACCAAATTGATGCAGCGGATAAAACGGATTGACGACGAAATGGAGATTTCGTGTCAAACTAATCGAAGAACGATTAGTTGAATCAATATAAATCGATGGATTGAAAGATACCGAATGCCCAAATTCGTTGATCTCCAAAGATACCGAATTCTAGCTATCTTCGACACGTTGATCGCGCACGATACCGTGAGAGTAGATCTTCAATTCTTCGAACGTTGACCAAGCGCACTTGATACCGTGAGTTGGCTTCAACAATCGTTGATTCGAGCGCACTCGAATATCCGAAAGTGGAGATAGGAGGTTACACTCAACTACCAATTTAATGGAGGCACAAAGAACAAACCAATTTTTATTCAAAAATCAAACACCACAAATAATCCAACACGTCCCTATTTATAAGGTTACAACTCACACTAGGTCGTTCACGACCTAACACCACGCGATCTGCGACCTAATACAGAAGCACACGACTTAATAACAAAACGCAATACAACACATATTCGACCTAACATAAAGCAAATACAACAATGTGACTTAACGTATATACAACACAGTGACCTAAAGTACAACTCACGTGACCTAAAATCAACGACCTAAACAAAACAATCAGCGACTTAAGGAATTGGCAGCGACTTTACTTCGTTCACGACCTAAAATCAACGAAGTACCCATGACTTCGCCTTTGTTCGCGACTTATAAATATTTGCTCGCGACCTAGAATCTTCATCGACATATTATGTCGTTCGCGACCTACCAGAGCAGCATAGGTCGTTCGCCTTCTGGAGCATCTCGCGCGCGACCTAAGGAGGAGGAGGCGTGACTTACGATTGCTTGCGACCTAGGATAGGTCGTTCGCAATCTAGAGTGGAGGAGCGACTTTGGCATCTGGAGCTTGCGACCCAAACCGGAGCGACCTAGGGTTTCGCCTTTGCTGCGACATACGGTGGCGCGATTCAAGGTAAACGCTGCATCATAGTCCCCTCACACGGAGATTCAATTCCCAAAGCCTAGAACAACAATCGCTTGCATCCATATTTTACTTAAAGGCTTTCTCACAAATTTGTAAAAGAATGATAGATGTATCATTCTTGTATTAAAAGCCATTGTAAAATCAGTGCAAATGAATAATAGGAACTATAAATCTTGTGTTCTCTACTATTATATGCCTGTTTTATGTCGATATGTAAATACCTTAAATGTATTGCTAAAATGTCGATTTGATATTACAATCCATTAAAACAAAGCTTACCTGTTCAACACATCACAAGGCTCGGCGATTCCTACAAATCAAATGTCAAGCTATAAAAAACTTGCAAATGAAAAGGACATGTGCTTGGAAACAACAACGAGGAATTGCTGAGGTGAAGATCGTGAAAAGACATGGGCAAGCAGACAAAAATAAAGCCCTCTTCGGAGGCACACTTCCCAAGTTTGAAGTGCGAAATGAAGCCCTCTTCGGAGGCAACACTTCCCAAGTTTGAAGTGCTAAATGAAGCCCTCTTCGGAGGCACACTTCCCAAGTTTGAAGTGCAAAATGAAGCCCTCTTTGGAGGCACACTTCCCAAGTTTGAAGTGCAAAATGAAGCTCTATTCGGAGGCACACTTCCCAAGTTTGAAGTGCAAAATGAAGCCCTATTCGGAGGCACACTTCCCAAGTTTAAAGTGTAAAATGAAGCCCTCTTCGGAGGCACACTTCCCAAGTTTGAAGTGCAAAATAAAGCCCTCTTCGAAGGCACACTTCCCAAGATAGAAGTGCCAAAGAAAGCCCTCTTCTGAGGCACACTTCCCAAGATAGAAGTGCCAAAGAAAGCCCTCTTCGGAGGCCCGCTACCTCGCATAAAAAAAAACCTTCTTCGGTGGCCCTCCACTTCGCATAAAAAAACCCTCTTCGGAGGCGCACTTCTAGTCATAAGAGAAGATCAATCTCTCCACAATGAGAATATTCTTCTCTGAAAGTTGGAGCACCAAATCAATGCCTTCTTTTGAAGCCCACTTCATCGCACAGGAGAATTCACTACTTTTCTTTTTAAAAAAAAAAGGAGAAAAAGAGTGATCATCTCCAAAAGTTGAAGTGTATATAAAAAAAAGAGAAGACTTCTCCAATACAAGGCACATTCTACTAAATCAGAGAAATATTTCCTTAAAATGGAAAAATTCTTCTCTAAAGTACGAATACGAGCCTTCTCAAAAATGGAAAAGTTGTTCTCCAAAGAAAGAGTACAAGTCTTCTCGGAACAGAAGAGTTGTTCTCCCAAAATCTTGCCAATGTAAATGAGATTGCAAAAAACCATGGTATGGGGGCAATATAATATAGTTACATTCATAAAAGCAATGCTCAAGCAACATACACAGGCTTACTACAACGTCACACAAAGAAAATAAAGAGACTTGTATGAAAAAGAAGAATAAATGCATTCTCAAATACAGACAGAAGTTTGTACAAGTAAAAGAATCATTTTATTCCATACTATGATAATTTTATACATGTGCAGGTTTCAAAATAAAAAGAAGGCGGGGACCGGTACCCGCACAATCTCCGATCAACACAAGCCTTTATACATACAAGCAAAAAAGAAAAAAGCGAGATGAAAAGCATAGGACCAAACCCATCATTTCTTCTTCCTGTCACCTTTGGAGCCCTCACCTGGCCGGATGGTTAATTTTTTGGGTCGGCTTGTAAGAGTAGGGGAAGAAGGAGAAAGGGGTGCAATTGGAGTTTCTTCTGCTTTTCCTTCGCCGGCAGAAACTTCCCTCATTTTCTTCGAGATTACGCGCTTCCCCTTCTTCCTTGAAGAAGACTCACTGCCCGGAGTGAAAAGTGCAGACAAATTTATGTCATCGGAAATAGTTTGCTCCGAGGTTCTTTCACCTTCTTCAGGTTCCTCAGCCTTCTGTTCTTGTGAAGCGACCGGGTCATCCAATCCTTGAAGAGCTTCTATCTACTCCTCTTGTGACCCCGGTTGAGAAATGGAAGGAGAAGTAGTCTGAAGAGGCAGAGAGGGAACAGCTGGAAGAGGGGAAGTCTGAACAACACATGGCGCTTTCACTACAGGAGAAGAGAAGTTAAAATCAGTATCTCTCATAAAGAGAGGAGAAAGTGGCGCGTCAACATTCAAGTAATAATCAAAAAGTTCATCAAGCTCATGTGAAGTAAAAAAGCAGTCCACTTGAGCAAGATCAGCATTGAGGTTACTTGGAGAAGTAGGCTTTATTACGTCAACTTCAAAGTCTTGTGCTTCGGTGCTTCCTTGAGTCTCATCTCCAGTGCGAGCGGTTGCACTTTCAATGACAGCTTTAGAAGGAGGTGGAGAATGGGAACTGGATCCAACAATATCGATGTCGGCCGAAATCGAAGGTTGAACTGGGTTGGTTGAGGTTGCCTTCCCTAAATGTTCACCTTCCGCCATTCCGCCTCGCTGTTTAGCAAGTTGCTCCTTTCCCTTGGCAAGGGCGGCACGTGTGTCATCATCCAGATAGTGTACCCCAAGATCTGCTTCAGCATAGCCAGCATCTCCGAGCATATCAACTGCGGCCTCCCACACTTCTGCCAAAGTGATTTCGTACTTCGAATCCAAAAACGAAAGGCTACCGCTCCCCAGAACACTATGAATGTAAAACTCAAATAAGGTAGAGCTGATGTCGCCTTTGGTCGCTTCATGAGATTCTTCGGCTGCTACTTTGCCGGCGACAGCTTCGTCACGCTCTTTTTCAACTTCAGAAAGTCGAGCTTTTAACATTTCGATTTCCAAGTTCTGGGAGCTGGTTTTTTCTCGCAACTGAGCAATGTCAGTTTGGTAGCTTTCCACAACTTGCTGCCATGCCTCGAATTTAGCTTCAGCGTCTCTTTCCCCGGCGTGAGCATCTCTAACCTTTTTTTGAAGCACTTCTTCTTTTTGAGAATAGAAAGTGGAAGAAGTGACAAGCTCTTCTTTAAGTTTTTCAACTTTCGCTTGAAGCATCTCATTGTAAGTGGCGATGCTCTTCATCTCTGCATCATGCTGATCGAGTGTTTTCTGCCACTCGGATTTATCATTTTCCATAGTCAACATGGCTTCGAGATTTGCGCGGTTTACTCTTTGAAGTTCGTCAACAAGTTTTTTCCAACCAGACATTCTCTCGATATCGAGTTTTACGGCATCAAGATTTCGCAACATAGCTTGCTTGTCAATTGGGACCAAGTCAAGATCAAAACGCACTCCTTTTAAGCACCAGTGTGGAAATCGGCTTTGAAGAGTAGCCGGACCCTGTCCAACTTGATACGGGGTCCTACTGATGATTGTTTGAATATCATCTCTTTGAAGGGCAGGAGAGCTGGAAGGGATTTCCAAAGAGATGGGAGCAACGGGCTTTTCAGAAATTTCAGATGCCAGCTTTTCGCCAAGTTTGGCCTGTTTACTCGTATCTTCAGCGACATGACTTTTCCCTTTGTCGTCACGATATTTTCGTTTGTGAGAATCATCCTCTCTCTGGGAAGAATCATGTCGTTCATCCCTTCTCCTGTAGCGTTCTTCATAAGCACGCCTCTCACGAGCTTTTCTTGCAGCTCTTTCTTCGTCGGTCTCCCAGGAGGCAGGAAGACTCCTCTTGCGGTCATAAGAGCCGCGTCTCCCATAACATTGGAAATCATCATAGTAAGAGCCGCTACGTGCCATTAGAGAACCTGAAAATGAAGAAAAGACATGTTCAGAAATCTTCAAATCAAGGAAGTTGAATGCATATAAGTGCCGAAAAGTCTTAAGTGTGTGTAACGTGCAAACTACGCGCGTCAAACTACGAACTACTCCTCGATGGGGGGGGGGGGGGTGATGACGTATTTTATAGCAAGTGTCAACTCTTGGGCTGACGGAGTTTATTGCAAGACAGATGTCGCTTCAACTTCTGGAGAAATAACTTTAGTAGTAGTGGTATCGTCTTTAAAGAGCTCCTGTGAAGTAATCATCAAATCGCTCAATCCCTCAAAAATGTCGTCACCATCGTGCCCGGCGGAACCCTCCCCTCAACTCCTTCATCAGCAGTCTTCCCGGATTATTGAGGAGGTTCCTCTTCCTCAATGACCAAGGCAAGTGAAAATTTGTCGGATGACCCTGCAATATCAATAGAAGCAAAACACTTCACCAGTGAAGCCTCGACAGCAGGTTCTTCGGTGTAAGTTCTTCGACGGAAACTGGGGCATCTGATGTCTCTAATGGAGAATCAGGGACTTCATGAGGCTGAGTAGAACGGGAAGAGTGCAGAAGTCCGAATTGATGCAAAAACTCGTCTTCTAGAAAAAATTGACACTTCTTTCCTCAACCGCCACGACACTTAATCTTTCAAAAGTCGGCTTGTGGCTGGGATCTTTAGAGGGAGGAGGAAGTGCTGTAAAAGTAAAGAATGATGCTACCACCTAGCAACTCGGACTTTGAAAAGCTCAAATGGAAAGAACGAGGATAAGAAATCTAAATTCCTACTCTCCAGATGGCATAAAATCCTGGGGGGCAGCGAACAAAGAAGAATTGATTCAAGAACCCGTGGGCGCTTTCCCGAAGATCGACGATTAGTCTACGGTTCCTGGCGCTCCTCACGAGTGTGATAGAGGGATGATCTTTGTTTTTCGCAAATGTGCACTAGAAGCAAATCTTCTCAAAGCTCGGAAGACGATCAAGTGTCCTCCTGAATAGTACATACAGTCCCATCAGGATGGAGTAGCCATTGGGATGCAATTGGAAGGGAAAGATAGTTAATCGGAGAAGGAGTTGTTGAAGGAAATCATTAAAAGGAGGAATAGCTCCACTCAAGCACATCTGGCGATTGACAGCGATGAAACCGAGGGGTGGCCTGTCAACAGTATCGTCTGGTCTAGGAAGTAAAGCATCTGCTTCAGCAATACCAAACTGAATGCGTAGTTCGTTGAACACCCGTTGATTCAGGGTAGTTGAAGTCCTTTCCGGGGGATCATCCAGTGGATTGGCTATCGGGAAGGCCCCTCCTGCTTTCCCTACTACTTCTTCTTGTTGAGAAGACATTCTACACAAGGAACTGGGTATTCAAATATGAAGGTGCATGTTTCCTAAATATGTGAAGTGTACAACTAATAAAAAGACAAGCAAATATGACTGGAATTAAACTAATAGACATTTGTCAATTATAAAATTTCAGGGCTTGATATTTTAAGTCCAAGTACAAGTGTAGAGTTGACGCAAACGGATCAGCTTTAGCTGACTAATTCGGCTTTGCTTTAATACTTCACTTGAACTTGTTAGTTCATAACACTTCATTTGTATAATTTCTTTAAGTTGATTGTTCTTTGTTGACTAATCCGTCATTCGATGTGGGCAGTCAGTGACAGTATATTTGCCCTAGTTTTCAGCAAATGTTGTGTTTAGCAGGCTGTTAGCATTAAAATCTATGAAGAAGTACAACGAGTTCAGGCAGTTTATCTCAACAGTTTAAGTTAAAAATTCAGTTAAATGCTGTCCCATTTTTACAAGTTTTCAAGCTCAAACGACTTAGCATGGGTCAAAGTTCCATTAATTCGTTCTGTTCAAGTCAAAAATTTCATTATTCATGCTCCTACAAGTTAAAGTAATGCTGCAAGGCAGGCCAGTGTGTATCTGGCAAAGTCCTAGGTCGCTTGCGACCTAAAAAGTTGGGTCGAAAACGGTTTAAGTCGCAAGAAGCAATTCGGCAGTGAAAAATGGTTTAAGTATTACGTTGCTTACGCGACCTAAAGATTAAGTCACTAAGAGTTAAGCCGCAGAGGGTCATGCCGTACATCATAAGTCACAAAGTTCCTAAGACAGATCGATCTGATTTCCTTAAGTCGCGAATATGTAAGTTGCTCAGTTTCTCTTAGGTCGCAAGGCACTTGGATCGTTCGATTTATTAGGTCATTCGACTCTATAGCTCAGTAGTGTAATATTATCTCCCATTAACAAACTCTAAGGCCTGTCCTCCACACAAGCGCTGCCACGCGTCCACCACCTCACATCACAAGCAATACAACAGTATAACCTAAAATCCATTAACCCGTTAATCATTCCCCTGTCTCCTCCGAACTCCCAAAACCTCCTCAAAAACCCATGATCGATTCCAATTGCACTCACCAAAATAGCTCCATAAAACCCTAGGCCGAATCGGAACATAATCTAACAACATGGTCGAAAGTTGTGTTGAAAGGATTCTGGAGGGATCGATAATAAACATGGCGAAAGGATGATTGAAATTACCTAAGTTTACTATTGGAATCAACAATTGGAGATGAAAAGGAGGGGATTTCGTTTTAGCTTCAGAGCTCGGATGCAACAATGGAGGCCGACAGGGTGATAAGTAATAAAGTAAAAGGGAAGAAGCGACTTAACAACTTATATAGGGCAAGGAAAAGAAGACGAAAGGGCATGCGAGTTAGCAAATCTCTAAGGTCGCTCATGACCTAGTAGAATTAGGTCGAAGCACACGACCTACGACATAGGCGTGTACTTCGAGGGGCAAGTGTTAACTCCTCAATCTCATGACCCGACGACCTAAGGAAGTAAGCGACCGAAGGAATTAAAGTGTGAACAAACTAACAGCGACCTAAAGTTATCACGACCTAAAACCCCAAGCGACCTAACGACCTAAAACCCCAAGCGACCTAACGACCTAACCTGTTAAAGGACTCAACGACCTACAACTTAACGGATAAAGGCTCTGGTGATTCCATGAGGGGTGCGACCTAGCGACCCAACCACTTAAGCGAGTTAGCGACCCAACTACTTAAGCGACCTAGCGACCTAACTGCTTAAGCGAGTTAGCAACCTGAAGAATGAGCGAGTTAACATGGATGCTCGACCTAACAAGTTAGCGACCTAAAGACCCCTAATGACCTAAGAACTTAACGACCGAACGGGTTAAGACAGTATGAGGCCGCATGCATGCTACTTCTTCATTAGGTCGCTCACGACCTAAATAGACCGAGGTAACTCCATAAGCCGTAACTTCTTATGTCGCTTCTCTTCTAGGTCGCTACGACCTACTAGTTTGTTCAAGAGATTAAGTCCAACTTTGTTAGACTGTAACCTGCATCCCTCAGGTCGTTATCGACCTACCCTTAGGTCGTTCATGACCTACGACCTACCCTTAGGTCGTTCATGACCTACGACCTACCCTAAGGTCGTTCACAACCTATGACTTACCCTAGGTCACTCACGACCTATGCCTTGTCCAGAAATTTTCTATAAATACCGTGCCTACACTACAGAAAGGGGGACCTTTTGGCTCTTTTCTGGAATGCCGTTACTCTGCTGATTTCTTGACTCATCCGACACTACAAACATCAAAGATACCTCAGTGAACTTCAAGAAGAAATCTAACATATTCGGCATGGATTCAAAGAGTTCTTCTACATCGGAGTACTAGCTATTTGTCTTTATAGTGTTTTAATCGAAGACTGTTGTAAAGTTGTAATCGATTCAACAATAAAGAAGATTAAAGTGGACGTAGGCTTAACTTGAAGCCGAACCACTATAAAACTGTTGTCTCTTTATTGTTTTTTCTTTAATTCCTGCCTGTTTCTAATTCCCATATTGACGGGTGGTGCTTTCACTTTTTCTCTACTTATGCCGGGGTGTTAGTGTACAATTTTGCATTAACATAGAATCAAACAGAAGTCAGGAATTTGGAGAACAGAAATGCACAGTTAACAATATAAACACATAAATATATTCACACGTAAAAATGTTCACTGCAAATTCATATTTATGTTTATTTCTAATTTAAAGCATGAAACAATTTTTACGTGTTTAATTTATTTTTAAAAATTGAGTTACTCACCATTTTGATGGGTAGAGCAAAGAACAATATTGAAAAGCTTCTGAATTGTTTGAAATGCTTGTAGAAAGCTTGAATGCTTTAAAAACTTGCTTGCAGTTTTGTTTTTATCTTGCATGTAATTGCTACCTTCCAGTTAACAAGAAAAATACAGGTTTCCTTGCTTCCGGATTTTGAAAAGAAATGCAGACCTTCTGTTTGAATTCCAGATCTAAAAGAAAATGCAGTTTTTCTTGCTTTGTTTGTTGCATGCAAGTTCGTTTGCATATTTTCTAGATTTGCTTGCATTTGATTTTTGATGAGATGGAAAAAAAATTAGTTTTGCAGATTTGTATTTTGTTTATTGGAATTGATATGAAATTTTGAAGAAGAAAAGAAAGGGTTTTGAGGAACATTTAGAGGGAAAGGGGTTTCAGCAGAAAACAATTTTCTTTGTTTAGAATGAAAATGAAAAAGAAGAAAGGAATGAGTAAATGCAAGTTTATACAACAATATTTTTGATTTAAATTTAAATTAAAGAAAAATTAAAACTAAAATTTGACACATGGCTTAAGTTTTACACTTGTTAACTTTATTATATATTTAAATTACACATGTTAGATTAGGTTTTAAGATGCTTACATTTGTCCATTTAAATAATTAGCATTTTAGATTAAGTGTTAAAGAAAGTTTAAACATAGTTAATTAGTTTTTAATACTTTGTTATGTTTGGATAAATAATTAAAGAAATAAACCAATTATACTTATAAAAAAAATAATATATAAATTAATCATTTAAATAATATTTTTAATCATTTTAAATAAATTTATGAAAGAGGTTATAACTTATTTGTTGTTTAAATGAATACATGATTCATATTTTAAATTTTATTTTAAATTTCATATTAAATTTACAAATTAAATTTTGTAAATTTATATTTTAAAAAGAAAAAAACAAACATTTTTGTAACTTATTTTAATACACAACTCAAGTCAAAATATAATCTAAATAAATAAAACATTTGTCTAACATATTTAAAATCATTTAGTTATTTTATTAAATAGTTTTGAAAAGCTTAATTCAAAAATAAATCATAATTTTTCAAATTCAAAATATTAAAATTAGAAAATATGATACACTAATTAAATTTATACCCGAACTTATCTATTTACAATATATAAAAATATATATACATATTAAATAGAAAACAGATTTATTAGCTTATTAAAAAATTCTCTGATTAATTATTTAAATAAAGAAGATTATAGAATCAATCCAATTTATTAACAAAAATTATCAAATTAATTTAAATTTAAACACTGATTATTAAATTTATATTGCCATAAATTCCGGGATATTACAATCCTTCCCCCTTAAAAGAATTTCGTCCTCGAAATTTAAAACAAAGGTAATTTAATAATCTCATTAAAGATTAATTTTAAAATACAGCATATGTTAATCGTATGCTAATAACCATAGCAACCAATTTACACAATCAGAACAAATCTACCTCTGTAGAATTTTTTTGGATAGAACTTTCACGAGTTTCCTCGGTATAAATATCGGGATACTCGCCCTATAGAAACCAAACAATCAATACTACTAAGCTATAGAGCTCTTATTCATCTATATCTACAACTCTAAACAGAATATCAGACTACAGACGAGTCTGACTCAACGACCAAACCTCCAAAACTGCTGGTTCTACAACCAGAAATATCAAACACGTACTTCCTCAGATATACGTGAAACACTCTGAATCCCAGTTATCCAAACTGGCAATTCAACTCTAGAAAACCAAACACTTATCCAACCAAAACAGAGAAAAGATCCAAACATCTCGGAGCTAGCTTCCCAAACTTTCCAAATCTTATATCTCCTTGGATCGGAGAAAAACTTATCCTAAAACAAATCTCCGACCCCAGAATCCAAATTTCTCTGTCTCTTATCCATAAAATCTCTTCGGACGATCCTGGTCTACCAACATCCTTCCTGATCAGCTCAACCCTTGTTTATGCCTCTTGAAATAGTCTGGATCAAAACAACCCAACACTATGATCTCCTCAAGATCAATCCAAAACCAAGAACAATCTCTACTCCACAAACAACAGAAGACAGATTAAACTTCTCCTTATCCGGAAAAGACAAAACAGATGCACCCCCAAACTGCTTCCACTGCACAACTCTGATCCGAAGTAGAAGAAAATGCTAATGAAGAGCACAAGCACAGACTAGACAACTCAGCACAGAAATATGGTTCCACATATCCATAAAGAAAATTCAGATGTTCCACCGAAACCTGAGATGCTTCACCCACATCTATCTCAAGGAACCATTCATCTACTAACAGAACCACCAGTTCCATTCCTGGAATACAAATCGATAAGAAAAATTGATATCCAGATGCGGACAAACCTCTGACTTCCCTGAAGACATCCGAACAATCTCCAACAATCCAAAAGAACACTTAACTATCGCAAGTCACTTTTGCAATCAACCCAGCCTAATCCAAAGAAACTGCTCTCACTTAATCGATCAGAACAGCTTATGCTAGCCTAGCCAATCCACCGAAGAAAACGATCCATACTGCGGCTTCTGAACTCCACCTTCAGAAAAAATACTCAACCAAAAGACTTCCTGCCAACACAGAACTCTCTGAGCTGCTTCGCTAACATCAAAGCCAAAGAATTCTCAATCTAAAGCTCTTCTAGAAACTCGAATCTCGAACCAAACAAAAACAACCTGCTGGACTCAGCCACAACACCAAGCAGACTCGCTTCTTTATTCTAATTCCAATGAAACATCTTCGAAAACATCCATAGTCATTGCGTCTCATCACGCAGCTACTACTTCCTGAGATATCAAAATACCATCATTCACTTGTTCTGCCCAATCGAAAGACCCAAACTTAACTCTGCACTTCAAAAAATGAACTCCGAACCTTAACGGGTTTCCTTCAGAGATCGATGTAGTCCGTTCACCAAGCTAAACTCACTCGAGACGGTATTCGATCTACAGGCTCGACAGATACACTTCCAACCTCATCCATTCAAACTCCAAGCAATCGATAGTTGTGTTACACCCACCACTACCTTATCTACTTTTATAACTTATATTGGAAAAACCCGAACAGGTATCCCAATCAGATAGGTAGAAATATATATATATATATATATATATATATATATATATATTAAAAATACAAATGCGCTCTCTCTAGATAGACACCACTCCAGAGACTAGGTATTCGCTCAACCTAGGGCTCTGATACCAAATGAGATGACCCGACTTTCTACTCCCAGAAAATCGCATCATCTTAAAGAAAGAAAGGGATAGAAAAAAGAAAAGAAAGAAGAGAAAGAAGAAACAACAACAGAATCTAAATAGCGGAACGAATAATTTATATTAATAACATAAGTATTACACAGTATACAACAATTATCAGAGTTACATAGACAATACAACACATAGAGAGTTATAAACACCTGTCTAGTTATTACAACTTAATACACAAATCAGAAGACACTCAGAGATACCAACACAGCGGAAAATTATATATCTACACGCGGAAGCCTCGTGCTCCATTGCTCCTCCACAATTCGTCAAAGCTAACCTGAATCCATACTAAATCCCTTGGCTACTCGTAAAAATTTGAGTACCCAAGAGTTAAAGAAAAACAAAAATAACTCCGGGTCAGACATGACTCTGGTGTGAGTAACAGGTTAAAGTTGCTTAAATTTTAAAAACCTTTGAAAAGAAAAGGTATCACGTAAGACTTCCCATACATAAACATGGAAAAGTTTTTACCTTACGCTAACCGAAACATTTGATAGGAAATCCAGTGATATTATAATAGGTCTAGGGTTTTCAAGTGAATATGAAATAGCCGAAATTGTTACATTTATTAAATTTCGGCTACTAGCCACAAAAGTGGGTAATACAATCAAAACCGTTGGCACTTATTGGATTTGGCATTCCATCAATGGCTGGGCTACTGGGGTATCGCCCGTCACAGTACGTGGCCTAGATCATCGTACCAAGGAGTGCGCCCGCTCACCTGCAACACAAAGCCGGAACCATTCCTTACTGAACGGTTCCGAACAAGACTACCCCGCAGTTGTGAACAGCAACCGCACCACTAAGCCGAAATAAAGGGACATCCAAACAGGGGTAAATCTCACTCTCAAGTGGGGGCTACCCATGAAGCCTTGCTGCACCTCCCCTGTTTTAGCCATTCCTGGTTGATGAGGCTTGAGGCTACGATTACCTTTATAGGACATATCACTTAGAATGCTCATCATCCACCTGACGATGTCCTGAAAGCATTCAATCCATACAAGTTCATTCCGGGTTCGAATGAAACCGAAGGCTTTATCTCGTTACACTCATTTTGGAATCACCCTCAGAGTTAACGACGATAACCCTTGCATTCTGAATCTTCATCTTCTCTTGAGATTCACGACCTAACGTTACTTTGGATCGATGTGATTTTCGGATATCCAAAAATGGAAACCCGATCCCGGTCTCATCAAAATTCAAAACGTGTCTTTTAAGGCCAAGTTGTTTTATAGTTTAAAACAATTCAATTTCATTATATATTTACACACAGATAGATAATTCATAACACAATAGATAATTAACATTATCAATACCAACAGATAATTCATATCATAATCAGCTAATCCATATTATCGTCCAAAAGCAACCAATGCATCCATATCATATAACATTACTCATCTCATACTGAGATTACAAACCATACGTGGCAACCAATACCAATCATCAAACATAAGCAATGATCTAATGATCACACCATCTATATTTAATTTAAAATGAATTAAACTAATTACTAATCTCTAATTAATTTAAAATGAATTAAATTAATTACTTCGTCATTAAAATCCTGCTTATCTTAACCATTAATTAAGTACAAATCAACTAAATAATCACCGTCTCGCTATTTTATTCAATCAATCATTTCTGATTAACAATTCCCTAATTACAATAAGTAATTAGCCTTTATTAATTACACAAGTTAATTATACTTAACTCTTTGCAAATAATTAACTTGTAATTACTTAATCAATTAATTAACTAATATTAATTACATTAAACCTTTATTAATTAATTACCTCCTTTATTGATTATTCCTTAGTTAATCAATCTTAAATTATATCATTAATTTGTTAATTATTTCTTTCTAATTACATTTAAATCGATCTTTCTATATAAATTAATTACATTAAGTAATTAATCTGCAATTAACCACATATATTAATCACTCTTGATTTATAACAAATCCGGTAATTAACTACCTTTAAATACTCATTCCATTAATTATTTTCTCTTAATTAATTATCTCGATTAATCCTTTGATTAATTTCAAAGTAATTTAAATCCAAATTACTTCCATAATAAATATCTTTAATTACATCTAGTAATTATCAATTAATTACTTCTCTAAGTAATTACAATCTCATTAGTTACATAAAGTAATTATTAAATCATCAAATGTTTAAATTAATTAAACTTAATTAATTAATATAAACTAATCACATTAAACCAATTAATTACAATAAGTAATTAATTTATTAATTACTTCCATAAAGTAATTAAACTTAAAAAATTTCAAAAATGATTATTATCAATTAATTAATCTAATTAATTATCAAAAATTAATCACCTTAATTAATTGTTTAAAAAAAATCTTAAGTTAATGACCTTCATTAACATTTCTTAATTGCTTAATTAAGAAATTAAATTAGATTAATCATTATTAATTACAAATTAATTAATATTTAATTACAACTCAATTAATCCCTAGTTTAATTAATTAAGTGTTAATTACAATCTTAATTAATCCTTAATCACTTGATTAATAAATCATAATCATTAATTAAAATTTAATTAATAATCCTTAATTATAGATTAATTAACCTTAATTAATTAATCTTAAATCTTAATTAATCCAATTAAAAATTCTTAATTATTTAATTAATCATCCACATTATTAATTAATTAAATAATTAATCATTCATTTTAAATTAACTTAATAATTTAAATGAATCCAATTTCTTAAGTTCTAACTTAATTTAAGAAACATTTCTCCTTATATAAGTATTTTAAAACAAATTGTTTCCAAATTTATTTTAGACTTTACTTTAAATTTCATTTTAAAATATTAAGATTTTAAAATGAATACTATTTATTTAAACAAGGTTTTAAACAAATCTTTTTATCTCACATGTTCAAGAACATCCCTTTTATCAAATAAAGGTTTCAAAGATTATAAAACAAATTCATTTTGAACATTCCAAATTAAAAAAAATCAATATAAAAATTTCCTTTTAAATTTCGAACTAAAATACAGTTTAAATCTTCATTCCAGATTTAAACTTAAAACTTTAAAGCTTTGCTTACATTTTCATCTTCATGTTTTAAATTCAAATTATTTAACCGTTTCTAAAATAGTTAAAACAAATTTAAATTTAAAAACCTATTTTATTTAAAAACTGACATTCAAATCAGATTCCACGTTTTTTTAAAATTGGTCTTAATCTTATCTTAAATTTTTGTTTCATAAATTTAAAACTCACAGTTTAAATTCAAACCAATGGTCTTTTATACTTTAAAAGTTTAAAATCTATATTTAAATTCCCAGATTTAAATTAAATTCAAACTTAGATTCATCTACTTTGAATTTCATATCTCAAGTTCAGATTTTAAACTTTGTTTAAATTTCCAGTTGCATTTTAAAACTTCACTTTTAAATTTAAAAATAGGAAAACAATTTTCTGTTTTGATTTAAAACAACTAAAATTCCTAAATTCAAAATATTTCAAAACTCAAATTCAAACAAATTTTAAATCAAGTTCAACTCAGGTTTAACTTAGTTTAAGTTTTTAGTTTACACTTAAACTATACTTCAAATTTTAAAATACCGAAACAGGTTTCCTGTTAAATTTGAAAGCCTGAAAACAAAGTTTACATGAGCCTACCCCGTATTTACTTCGAGTCAGAAAGAACATTGGTTCGAGTCAAAACTCAATTCACCCGAGTCCATCACAAGGCAACCCAAAACTGAAGCCAACAACATCACCCACATGTATACCACTGCACTGTACACTTGTACATCAACTTCGTCCATCACTGGCCAACCACACGACTATCCCACGGTCAATAACCCTCCCCTTAGGCTAACGAAACACCAACTCTAAACAACACTTGCTCGAATTCGAGATCGAGACCTAAATTCCAAACCTGGAAACAAACACCGCATCTTCACTCAAAACCAGCCAACGACACGTTGACGCGATTCCGGCCACCATCACCTTCGAAACTCCGGCAACATCTTCCGCACACCTCCACCTAACAATACCCAAGAAATCGTAGGACTCGATCCATTGTCGAAGCCGGGGTATTCAATTTTCCTCAAACCTAGTAAAACTAGGGTTCACAACTGTAAAACCCAATCTCATCATCAAAAACCAAATTTAACACAAACCAAGAATTTTCCTATAATCTTCGATAGCTACACCATCTTCAGAAGAAAATTCAACCCAATCGAATGCAAACATCAACTGTGCTTATCCAATACGCATAATATAGTAAATTTAAAATTGCACTTTGGATTAAGCATTATAAACTGTAATATTTGATTTAAAATTCATGAATTTGCTTGATGTTTTTATTTATAAACCTGAAATATGAATTCCTATAGTTGGAATTTCCATCTCATACCAAATGTTGTGCTGTTTTATTCACTTCCAGGTAATATAATATTTTATTTATCATATATAGAAATTTCAAAACTTACTTTATCTTATAATATACAAGTTCCATTCAAAAATTAAATACTAACAACAAACAAATCAAAAGAAAAAGAATCTAGAATCAAACAGAAGTCAGGAATTTGGAGAACGGAAATGCACATTTAACAATATACACACATAAATATATTCACATGTAAAAATGTTCATAGCAAATTCATATTTATGTTTATTTCTAATTTAAAGCATGAAACAACTTTTACCTATTGCAGATTTGTAATTTGTTTCTGGGAATTGATATGGAATTTTGAAGAAGAAGAAGAGAAAGGGTTTTGAGGAACATTTAGAGGGAAAGGGGTTTCAGCTGAAAACAATTTTCTTTGTTTAGAATGAAAATGAGAAAGAAGAAGGAATGAGTAAATGCAAGCTTATATAACAATATTTTTGATTTAAATTAAAATTAAAGAAAAATTAAAACTAAAATTTGACACATGGCTTAAGTTTTACACTTGTTAACTTTATTATGTGTTTAAATTACACATGTTAGATTAGGTTTTAAGATGCTTAGATTTGTCCATTTAAATAATTAGCATTTTAGATTAAGTGTAAAGAAAGTTTAAACATAGTTAATTAGTTTTTAATACTTTGTTATGTTTGGATAAATAATTAAAGAAATAAACCAATTATAGTTATAAAAAAACAATATATAAATTAATCATTAAATAATATTTTTAATCATTTTAAATAAATTTATGAAAGAGGTTATAACTTATTTGTTGTTTAAATGAATACATGATTCATATTTTAAATTGAATTTTAAATTTCATATTAAATTTACAAATCACATTTTATAAATCAATATTTTGAAAAGAATAAAACAAACATTTTTGTAACTTATTTTAATATACAACTCAACTCAAAATATAATCTAAATATATAAAACATTTGTCTAATATATTTAAAATCATTTAGTTATTTTATTAATTAGTTTTGAAACGCTTAATTCAAAAATAAATCATAATTTTTCAAATTCAAAATATTAGAATTAGAAAATATAATACACTAATTAAATTTAAACCCAAACTTATCTATTTAAAATATATATAAATATATATAGATATTAAATAGAAAACAGATTTATTAGCTTATTAAAAATAAATTCTCTAATTAATTATTTAAATAAAGAAGATTAAAGAATCAATCCAATTTATTAACAAAAATTATCAAATTAATTTAAATTTAAACACAGATTATTAAATTCATATTGCCATAAATTCCGGGATATTAAAATTTTAGCACATTATCCTTTGTTTGAATTTACTTTCTTCATTAGTCTCTCAACATAATTCTACTCAAAAGTGTTACCAATTCTGGTGCTAACATTTTGGTGCTTTCACCGAGAATTGAATTCTCAGGTCTATAGGATCTACTTTGTAGCTACTGGATTGAAAAATCCCTCGGAGGAGATCCTACTTATTCATTGGATGCCCGCTGAATCTATTCAGAGTTCCAATCGACAACTCTACTATGGGACGACCACACACTCGATCAACATCTCACAATGCGGACATCCACGAGACTGCTAGTGTGTAATAAGTTGGACCTAGCAACCAGCAAGCAATTCAAGGCGCATGGCCCTCTACCCAAAATCAAACGGAAGTCGTTTCCCGAATAGTGTTCAATGAATTGATAAGAGAACTCAAGGAAAGTAGAAGGAAAATGGCTGAGCAGATTCAAGCCAACACTAATCTCATGACTCGGCTTGCCCAACAGCAACATCAGAATACTGGAAGTAGTCACGCTCCTTATTCTTCATCCGATAGCTCGACTTCAACCGATGAACCTCCTAGGGGTAGACGCCGTAAGACTGTAGATGCACAGGCAGGTGCCACTGATTGATCCACCAGGGATCAGGCATGTGAGAAGACCGGACGCCCAACTCACCAAGACCCAAGTCAAGCTGGCCTTCAGGACACAGGTTTGCCCGACCTTCAGCAGGTGGGACATTAACCCACGCGGTCTCGTGGAACGGAACCCAACCTTCCATCCTCCTTACAAACTCCAGACTTATGAACCATGGTTAGGTGGTTAATGAGAGAAAACCAAGGCCTGGCCAACGAAGATTGGGAAGTGTCCAGGTGCCATACTCCATTCATAGACATTATTCTATAGGCTGAGTATCCCAAGAAATTTAGTATGCCGACTATCCCAGCCTACGAAGGGAAGACTGACCCTAGGCAACACGTGATGAGGTACGAATGGATGTGTGACGCCCCACCTCTATACCCACGCTAGCCAAGAACACTACAAAGTAATGCTGTCAACTAGCACGGAGAATAAGGCTTTTGAGGAGCGACCATCTGTATAATTGCTTTGGGCGAGCATTGATATGTCAAATAGTATAACATGCATTTCTTAACAAGAGGGAAATCCGGCATACCGACACAAACTCAAAGCTACTACACAGTGGCTATAATGTCTTCGGAAACAAATACAGAAATAAACATAACAAAAATCAGTCACAGATCATTCATATCACAAAGGCGGAAATAGATATAAATATTACACATGAAAGTGTACATCAGAGTAGTGGTCAAACAAGATCCACAATATCAAAAAGAATAGATACAAGTGCTAGACAAAAGAATAAGTATACATCACAGAGTCTGTATCTCAAATGTATACAACAAAAACCACTAAACTAAAGTAGTTAGCCAAAAGTCAGAAGATGGTCCGATAAGGAGTCAAGCAGAAGCACCTGCAAAATCTCAGTCTGACCCGAGTATTATTTAAGAAGAAAATAATAAACGGATCAGTCTAGCTATAAATATCAGATGAAGTGATATATAATAAGAGATATGACATAAACATATAATAATCACAATGCCAAGCTGTGATAAATAAGTAATTGAAAATCAACAAGAGATTAATCAATATCACAATAATCTACTCAAGATAAAAAGGAATGTCATACTCCTAATTTCATTCACCAAGCCACAATAAATGACATATATATCAATGCCCATCGTAAAAGTTGGTGAAACATAAATTCCAGAAATCAACACACGAAATCCAGAAATCACAATAAAAAGGAACAACGACGTCGTACAGCAGTACATCCGATGAACCAAATCACAATAAAAAGGATGGCCAATCCCACAAACTGGACATCGACGTACCTAGAAAGACACGCCCCATGTACATTCGAACATCGACACACCTAGAAAGATATGCCCCATGCTCTAGCATCGACGCACCTAGAAAGATATGCCCCATGCATAAATAAACATCAATGCACCTAGAAAGATACACCCCATGTATAAATAAACATCGATGCACCTAGAAGATACACCCCATGTAATGTCTAACACCGATGCACCTAGAAAGATACACCCCATGCTAAGTCGAACATCGACGCACCTAGAAAGACACGCCCCATGCATAGACGAACATCGACGCACCTAGAAAGATACGCCCCATGTCCCGACTTATTGAGCCGATTGCTCCACGAAGTAAATAAACATCGATGCACCTAGAATGGTACACCCCATGCATAAATAAACATTGACGCACCTAAAAAGGTACGACCCATGTATAAACAAACATCGATGCACCTAGAAAGGTACACCCCATGCATAATAAAACATTGACGCACCTAAAAAGGTACGACCCATGTGAGAAATGAGACGAAACTCAATAAAAATGAGGAATAGTCCTCCACATAGACAAAGAGACATCGCACATTGCTAGTCTAAACCACAAAGATGATCGTCATGATCAACGAGAAGTGTCAATAACAATAAGCTAGTAAATATATGAGCTTAGCTTCATGTCCCATAACCACTAGCTTAACTTAAATATTTACGAACAAATTGTAGATCTCCACTAGAAAAATGTCACAAGTGGTTCAATTGAACAAGTCCAAAAATTAACCAATGAAGTAAACGCAAGCGTTTCATACCACTTGTTTTACTAAGTCGTTTAATTAGATTTCTTATACGAGTGAGGTAAAGGTTTGTATATACTAATAGATTGGAAATCGGTTTGAGAAAACGAGCTTTGTAATAAAATAGTGTTGAAATCATTTGAAGAAAGAGTTTTGATTTTTACTACTAGTATAGAAAACCTTTATATTTTAAAGTAACAAATCATAGAAGTGATTGTAGAAACAATCGGGCATAAAAATTCACATTCGAAGACGTGAATAAAATCCAAAGAAATTAATGCAAAATCCATCAAAGTGGATATATCTAAAATTCCCAAAGAAAAGGTCATCAAAGTCGATAATAAATGACAACAACAAAAGGAGACAACACGAATCGATTAAAGTTGGATATTCAAACGAATTAGCAATATAGGCTAATCTGGCAAATAGTAGCAGGAAGGTCGACCGGACTCTCTGAGTCGGTCGACCGAACCAGGGGCTGGAAGTGCTCGGGACACCAGGTCGGTCGACCGGACCAGGGGTGTCGGTCGGCCGAACCAGAAGCAGAGGAGTGCATAGCACATTTGGAAGCAGGTCGGTCGGCCGGCTCTCAGGGCTCGGTCGGCCGGACCTGTTTCCAGCCTCTTCCTTGCCTATTACAAATGAGGTTCAATCTAGACCAAAATTGCATTCGCACGAGCAACGGCGTTAAGGGTTTATGCCAATCGACTACCCGGCCCTATATGCTCCTCGATGCATCACCAAAAACATGTTCAAACATCAAAGTTAGGATTTTTAACGAATTGAACTCAAAACACTAAAAATTGGAATATTCATAAAAGCAATCCAAATCAAAGTCAAATGCACATGAATAAGTGTTTGGAATTCATACCTAACAATAGAAGAGAATTATAAGCATAGATGTGAGATTAAAAATCTCACCTTTGAATCCGAAAACAATGAATGAGAAGCTTGAAGACGAAGGAAGATCAACCACACTTCAATCTCAACACAAGAAGCTTGAATCTAAGCTTAAAAGAGAAACATTTTCTAAATTAGGTTTAGGAATTTTCTAAAATTGAATGGAGAAAGAGTTGGAGAAGATGAAGGAGATGCTTACCAATGGGTTCACTTGAGTTTGGAGCAAGAAGATGGATTTGCTAATGGAAACTAGGGCTAGGATTTCCTAATTCTTTTTTTCTTCCCCCATTTTTGCTTGAGTTTGAGTGTTAGGAAAATAGAAAAGAAGTGAATGAAGAGGAGAGGGGTTGGGACTGAATACATAAGTGGGCTCAGCCCAAAACAAAACCCTAAGTGAAAAGTAGCAAAATTCAACTTTCTCCAAACATATCGAAGCTTATACTCAAAAAGGTCGCAAACGGCATTTTGAACTCAATGGGGGTGGTCTCGAGTCCTAATTCGACTGTTTGCAAAAAGTAGCTTTTCGGACCAAAATCCGACGAACGATAAAATATTTAAATAAAATATTTAAATATAAAATCGATAAATATGCGGGTTGTTACAGGATGATGGATTCTGCAAGGGCAAATGATGCAACTAAGTGTAGGTGCTTCCCAATCACTTTATCCCGGATCGCGACTATGTGGTTTACTCGACTTTCTCCGTGGCTATATCTAGCTTCAACCAGTTGGCGATGAAATTTATTGAACAATTCAGGATATATGCTACTCGTCCAAAGGACGTGATGTCCTTATCAAGCGTGATCCAGGATCTAGGAGAGTCTTTGAAAGCATACTTGCAGAGGTTTCATGTTGCCGCCACTGAAATTAGCAACCCTAATGACCATGCAATCTTGATGGCGGTAATGCGAGGTGTAAATCCAGACTCGGAATTTGGTGATTGGTTGGCAGGAAAGCCCCCAACTACATTGGAGCGATTCTATTCCAAAGCTTACCAGTTCATAAGGAGGGAGGAAGCTCGATGGACGAGACGAGATAAGGCACCAAGGCCTGTTCAAGACATTGTGAAAAGTAACATCACTGTGAAGCAATCTGGCGACAGTTCGGGAAAAGTTCAAGTCAACGTCCAGAACAAGCCTGAGCAGTCTAAAGGATCCAGAGGTGGAAATCCTGGAAAGAAAGAAGAGACAGGGAAATGGAAGTCGAGGATTCCGACCTACAACGAATGCACCCCCCTGAATAGGTCTCTTGAAAACATTTACCTATTTACTTGTAACACCTTCCAATACTGAAAGCCGCGCCCAAAGCAGTCCACTGAGGAACAGAAACGGACAGGGAAGTACTATCGCTTCCATGAGACCCACGAGCACAATACTGAGGAGTGCAGACACCTCCATGATGCCACAGAAAGGTTAATCAGGCATAAAAAGCTATAGGAGTTTGTTAAGAGCCCACCAGAGGGTATGCAAGTAACGTCAGACCCCGGATGCGGGCCAGCTCCACGCCACCCAAAGGAACCTTCCCAGACCGTAGGAAGGTTGATCATAAACACTATAATCGAAGGACCTCACCTTGCAGACAAGAATTGGCAGAAGATGGAACAATATGCTACCTCCTTGAGGCATGCGAATTATGAATGTTGTTCGAATATGGAAGATATAACCCCCACAAAACAACAATGCATGATGACAGACGATAAAGTGTTTAGGAGTCGAGATGCAGACAGGGTGGAGGCTCTTACTATCGACCCGATGGTCATATTTGCAACGTTCGTGCCATCTTACGTCAAAAGAATTTTGATTGATTGTGGAAGCTCTGTAGACATCATCTTCAAGAAGGCTTATGACCAAATGAAGATTGAGACAAAAGATTTAAAACATGCAAAGCCCGTATCCACGGCTTTAATGGTGCCACAACGGACGCGATGGGGTATATTGAGTTACCAGTTGAACTGGGGGAAGGTGAGCGTAGGAGAGTGAAAATGCTCTCGTTCATAGTAATGGACGTTGACTCTCCATACAATGTATTTTTGGGTCGTCCGGCCCTCGCAGAGTTTAGGGCCGCTTTGGCCCCATGGTGTTTGATATTAAAGTTTTCGATAGACAAAGGAGTCGGTGTAGTACATGCAGATCAAGCGACCGGTGGTGCATGTTATATGGCAGAGCTGAGAGAAGCTCAACGAAGAGAAAAAGGAAGGTTGCGGATAGCTCCGTCCACATCCTAAATACTGATGATTGTCAAGTAGTGCCCGAGTCCGGGCTCGGGCGACATTCTCGGATCCTTAGAGACATTGATCCGAGAGATGATGATGGGGATCCCAGGGAAACGAATGCAGCACCGGCTGAGCTGACGATCGACATTCCGGTCAGCCCGAATGACCCATCACAAGTTCTTAAGATTGGATCACAGCTCAACCCTTCAATGGCCGAGGACCTTGCTAATTTCCTCCAAGCGAATCTGGATGTTTTTGCTTGGACACATTCGGATATGTGCGGGGTTTCTACCACTATTGCTAGTAATATGTTGAAGATAGACCCAAAGCACGTTCATGTGAAACAGAAAAGGAGAGGCATGGACCCGAAGAGTGCCTCTTCTCTCAAAGAGGAGGTGGACAAACTCAAAGCCAATGGGTTCGTCCGCAACGCCCTCTACCCCTAATGGGTATCTAACCCTGTGCTGGTAGGAAAAGCGAATGGGAAGTGGAGAACTTGTGTTGATTACTCCGATCTGAATAGAGTATGCTCGAAATATAGTTTCCCTTTACCTGGAATCGACCAGCTCGTCGACTCTACCTCCGGACATGAATTATTGTCATTTATGGATGCGTATTCGGGATACAATCAGATCCCGATGCACATTCCAGAACAAGAAAACACCAGATTTGTCATAGATGTGGAGCTATATTGCTATATAGTAATGCCTTTTGGATTGAAAAATGTCAGAGCAACTTATCAGCGTCTGGTGAATCGAATGTTTAAAGACCAGATTGGTAGAATAATGGAAGCCTATGTGGATGACATGCTCATGAAGTCACGACAATCAAACGACCACATCTAAGACTTAGCAGAGATGTTTGATATAATCAGGCATTACAGGATGAAAATCAACCCTTTAAACTGTTCTTTTGGCGTTGCATTAGTAAAGTTCTTGGGTTTCATTGTGAACGCGCGTGGAATTGAAGCTAACCTGGAAAAGATTCAGGCTATTCGGGACATGCAAGTGCCCAGAACTATAAAGAAAGTACAAAGCTTGAACGGAAAGGTGGCCGCGCTGAGTCGATTCATATCTAGAGCTACGGATAAGTGCATTCCTTTCTTTGATTTGATAAAGAAAGGAAAGAGGAATTTCGAGTGGACATCTAACTGCGAGGAAGCATTCCGAGCTCTGATTAGACATCTAGAAAGTCCCCTAGTGCTATCAAAACCAATTGACCATGAAATGTTGTACGTATACCTGGTAGTATCCCAACATGCTACCAGTATGGCTTTGGTTCGCGAGGAGGACCGAGTTCAAAAGCTGGTATATTATGTCAGTAAACGTTTGATGGGGAAATAAAGAAATTATCCCAGGATTGAGAAGTTAGCTTATTGCTTCGTGATTGCATAAAGCAAGCTTCGCACATACTTCCAGGCACAATCAATAAGTGTTTACACCGATCAACCCTTGCGACAGGTACTCCAATTGTAGCATCCCACCTTTTCGCACGCTTTAAATCGACACACGAGCCAATTCAAACCATACGGAAGGGAGGATTGCTATGGGATAAACAAGAAAAAAGTAGAGAAAATAATAATAATAATAGAATCTTCCAGCGGAACGATAAAATATAATAATCAAATATACAGTTCATGAAGCTCTTTACAAAATATTCGATTATACTTATACAATACATATCAGAGTAAACATACCAGAGAATAATAATTAATGCAGCGGAATTAAAAGGTGTACTGGAATAATATAGTACATAATAGTACTATAAATCTTCGTCTTCGTCCTCCAGAATAAAATCTTCAAATCCTGAAACGCTCGGACTGACGCGAGCTAATTGAAAAGACAAAACAATCGAGTCAGAACTAAAAGATCTTATGTGAGTTAAATCAACAGAAATAAATATTAGAGCAGTAACTTAAGAGATGCTCGGGATTCACATCTCCTAAGGATCCGTTAAACTATTTACTATGTAGTAATATTTCGCTATTATAATAATGTCTATTAGTAAAATAAACTTACTTTTAAATAGAGTTAAGGGGTTACCCATATAGCCCTTAACACATAATATATTCCAATAGTCTATACAGTACCGTAATCTCCCCCGTACTGTGCGTCGTCAGAGGGCACTCCATAGGTATGGTACAAAACAAAAACGTATAAGGCGCGCAAGGGTAGGTGACACGGCATAACTAGGCAATGCCAGGGTAGATATACCAATTGCTAACCGGGCTGGTGGTAACTCATAGCCACAACTACTGCCCGCCTCGAGCCACACCCCCAAATAAAAAAATCAAAAGTGGCCACCGAATCAATCCAAAAGTCAAAGTATAATATCGAAGGGATGCGTCCGATCAAAGGTGCTACCTCATTGGCTCGAGAATCGCTCCTTTTTTAGCCACCTTATGCCAACTCACGGGAGTCGGGTCCACGTATTTACCTCAAAGGAAACGCCGCCACCGTCCTACTTCATTCTGGAATCTCCCCCGCGTACACGGTTGTTAAAGTGGTTTTCGGACTTGGTAGAAAGTATGACAACTTCAGATCTCGGTCTCTTCAACAACCAATCGTTATATAACACCGCGGTCTTTTTTCAAAATAGTTTATGCTTTAAAAACAGTATATAATATCCCTTTTCAAAACCCTATAAATACAATATCAATTTCCTCTTTTAAAACCAAATCAGTATGATATCATTTCAAATATATCCTTTATAAAACCGTAACATTTTCAAAGTTATAATATTTCGAAACCAAAATCGTATAAGGCTTTCAAAACATAGAACTACAAATTTCATAACTTTGAAATATAACCACACCACTTAAATGGTTTAAATATTGAATTACTTAATCATATAATAAAATATCTACTACACCTTCACAAATCAATTTCAAATATAGATTTAAATCCCCAAATAAAAAGATAAAATTTTCTTATATTTCAAAGCTTTAATTATTCCACCATTTCAAAACTTATTCTTTGATAATTTCTTATATATCAAATTCAATTGCTATTATTTAGATTTGAAACGTATACTTAATAAATCCAATATAGTTTAAGTAAAACTTTAACTTCAAAAAAATGGGTATTTTTCCAATTTATTTAACTTGATAAATTCATTTATCTCAACATTACATTCATTTAAATTCTTAAAAACTAAATCAAGTTATAAGAATCATACCCTTTAAAATTTCCATTTCTATTCAAAACTTCAAACCAAATTTATTCAAGTCTAATTCTTAAATAATTCAATTTAAACCAATTCCATATTTATCTTTCAACTTAATTTTTATTTAAGTCCTTAAAACTCTATATATCCAATATCTTAAAAAGGTACTTAACCATATAATAATAAAACAATCAAACTCCGTTATTCAACTTATTTTTATTCAACTAATTTATATATAGCTTAAATTCAAGAATTTAACTATATATATATATATATATAATAGTATTCATATAACATCAAAACTAATATTTATTAAATCGTATTTTCTTTCCAAAACCATCGAAAATCATTTTATAGTATTTTATACATAGACCACGGTGTCTGTATATAATTTTCTTCCCTATGGTCAAGTGATACGGATATTTATTATTTCAATCCGTAAATTAAAATAAAAATTACGGTTATATACCATTTCAAACCACAATCCCGAATGAAACGAATGCATAAAAACTTAAAGATAATGATGATATAAATAAACATCCATTCATCCATCATAAAATCATACATCCATCACAATCATCATCTAAACCAATCAATCAATATCAATATATAACTGATAATAAATAACAGGTAATTTACAGGCAGTTATATTCAATAATAAATTAAACAATTCTTCTAACTAGTAGTTTATATGCAATAATAAATTTAAATAACAATTTAATTCAATAAATGCAAATTAACTGAGATAATGATTAAATATATGCCAAACAGCTATAAATAAATTTCAAATCACATCATAAATAAATTTAACAAACATAAGAAATCTTAGAAGTTATGAGTGGGTTAAAACACTCACCTTTTGAATTTAAATTGAATTTAAATCCAAAAATTTGACAGTCTCCAAATTTTTCCAAACCAGCGTCAAAGTGCCGGAATTCCAATACGAACCTATAGGGGAAAACCGCGCGTGAATTGGACTTCGTATGTAAAAGTTATTGTATCAAAACGAGTTGAAAATCAAAATTAAAATAAAATAAAAAAACAAACGAGCCATACCTAGTCAGCCACGGCATCACGTGCGCATGTTATTCCTTCTCTTCACGCGCTCAGGAAAGAAAAAAACACAGCCGAACCCTAATCTCGCGTATGCACATTTAGATCGACGAACTCGTGGTCGTGCATACCATCCCTAGCCTCACGCTATGCGCGGCCTCCCAAGCACGCCTCTGACCATCATGCGACGCCCAGCCACCATCACTGCATGCTATAGAGCAGCCGCCGCCCCCTTTTCCTAACCCTAGTTGAATTATCCCACTTGTTCTGACCGTTGAAATCGCCTGCGAAGGACTCCGATCGAACCCCCTCGACGATCTCTACCCAATACCCCCTCGAGAGCATCGATATGTATTTTTTTTGAATTTTTTTGAGGTGTTTCAAATTTGAGTTTTAGATTGAAATTTGAATTGGATAAATTAGGGTTTACAGCCATTGAGGAAGGGGAGTACAGAAGTTTCTGTACGTATAGAAACGAGGAATAGAGGCAGCTAGGGTTTATAACGGGGTTTATATAGGTAGGTCAGAAATTAGAATGGATGGATAAGGTTGGATATATGCGCTAACGCCAAAGTGGCCCAAAAAGCCCGCTTCGACTCTGGAACGAAATTGGGTCAACCCACATATCAAAATAGATATTATAAAATATTTTAAACGCGATGGAACAAGTTTCAAGTCCAAATTCCATCATATGAAGAAGTTATGCTTAAAATAATATTTCTCAAATTGATTTCAATTGATTTCAATTTCATTTATTTCAAGGCCTTTCGAGTCCGCACGATCAAACGACAAGTCCGATCGTTACGAAACTTGAAATCCTACAATAATTCACTGATACAATAATTTCGTCGAAAACCGAGTCAGTGGCCAAAATGGCTATTTTCACACTAATTAAATAAATTAATAAATTAATTAATTAAATCCAATTTCAAATTTAAATTCTAAAATTTGGCAATTCTTATTATTTAAATTTCTTAATCATTTACAATGATTTTAAGCAAATTTAGATGTTAAAATAAATGTTGATTCAATCATAAGTTTCAGCGTAAATTCAAATTTCACTATATTCATCAATCATAAATTATTTTTTCAATAATTCCATTGAATTCACCATTCATTCTTATTATTCAATCCATGATGGTCAAATGGATGAAATTAACATTGGGTTCAAAGCTATTACATTAATATTCTCAAATTTTAACTTAATTTTCAATTAACGTAATAATTAAATATTTACTTTCATTCATTTGCAATTTATCTAATTACTATAAATTAAATTCAGTAAATTGATAAGTCTTGTTATCCATTCTTTTAATTCAACCAATTGTCATAATGGGAAAAAAACTAACAATATTTCCAATAATTCTCTTAATTTACACTAACATAACATTAAATTAGATTTATTGCAATTGATTAGCCATTTTAATTTATTGGACTAAATAAATGGTTAACTTAATAATAATTGTTACCATTAACGTTAAATTACACTTATAAGTTATCACTAACAGATAGGTGTTGAAATATATTACATACACTATTCTCACCTTATTTCACAAATTTTACACTAATTCACCGATTATAGTATTTATTTCATTTACTTAAAATAATCCCTTTATTATAAATTGAATCCAATTAATTTTTATATATTCCAATTAAACCGATTAGATTCAATTCCAACCTTTTAATTGAGTCTATTATAACTTAGTAATGCAGTTAACACCTGCCCCACATTTCATTCCATCAATATATTCAAATTCCCAACTTTCCTTACTAACTATTATTTCCAAATATATTGAAGTTGTCAAATATATTCATTTATTACAATTAGAACCTCAATTAATTCATATATTCATACAATACTTACCTTTATTTACTTAAAATAAAATCTCATTTCCAAATATAACAGTTATAACAAATTAATAGGACAATTAATAGTAACTTACGACCGTTGCTATTTCTTTTATTCATTAATTATAATTAATATCCTCAATAAATTCATTTACTTGGTCTCATGCATTCCAATACACCAATTTCCACCTTATACATAAATTTTACGTTACTATTCAAATTTGCGTTCACTCTTTCCGTTATTGTATTAATTAATTCAATTCTAGTTAATATTATTATTAATGATTCACTAATTCAACATTTCCATTTGTTGCTTATATTAAACTTATAACCAAGTAAGACAATTTACATTATGTTCAATTAATTGCAATTTTGTTCTAAATTGTTAAATTTAATTACAATTGCTACATCTAATTTCTAACATTGTATCACATCCCCATAAATGTAACACTTATTTATTTTTACTAAAATTTATTTCCGATTCCATCCACAATTAAACAGGTAACTTATAGTAATTGTTCACATGCCAAGGTTACACTTAAGTTTATCCAGCTTCAACCAATTATTATAATTACCTACATAATACCGAATTCATTTAATTACTATAAATTATACACAAACCCTTTAATTTACACCACTTTTATGCTTATTTACTTATTTTTAAATTTATACACAAGTGCACAATTTACACTATTTCACATTTATTTATTTTACTTCAATTGTCAACAATTGGTTGCTACAATTCATTCTTAAACTTTTATTTCGTTATAATTATAAAATTTTATTTCTTTCAAAATTTAATTACAAAATTTAATTAAATTAATCTAATTTATTCACCCAAATTTACGGGTCGTTACACTCTCCCCCACTCAAAACTTTTCGTCCCCGAAAAGGAAAAAGAAGGGAAAAGAAGAATTAAGAAATCAATATATCTTACTTAAAATATTAGATTTATACACAAATAAATTTACAAAATTTAATAATAAAACATCAATTTATAACTATTAAATCCCTTTATACTCAAATTAGTAAAGTTTGGTAAACATTTTCAAATTTTTCAAAGTCCAAAATTTACGGAAAATTTCGGCAGAGTCTCCTTTATACGGAGAGGCTCGAAAGAAAATATAACATCAAATATAACAATATACAACATATATTTTCCAAACTAATATAAGTCCCAACACAGGAAAATAATACAATACGCTATAAACCGTAATCCGAAAACATACCTATTTGTCGGGCAATTAACGCTTAATTATGAAACGAAAAGCAGTAGCAATTGCTTCCATAACCTGTATTCCACTGATATAATCCTGAAGAGTTAATAATTATATAAAGTGAAATATTTAAAGTTGTTTCAACCATAAACAAAAAATCAATAATACATACAAAAATCTCTTGCACCTAGGTATACAACCATCGCAAAGAAATCAACACAAATAAATCATTCATTTATATCAAAAAAACAAATAGTTGTTCGGGTTCAAACTTTAAACTGTATGGAATGAAAAATAAACTACTAAGTGTACCCTTCACTCAACAGTCTTAGGTGAAACTAAATAGATTGTTCATTCATCCAAACAATTCTAAAGTATCCTTACCCAAACAACCCTAAACAAAACAAATAACAAATTCCAACCAATAAATCAAGTTAATTTTTGTTACTTTCATTTCAAACTATTGTTGTTTGATTTCCTTTTATCCATATATTGATTTATCTTTTTAATTTTATGTTTTTTCTTGCAATTTTTATTTTTGTTTTTAATTCGATTTCTTTGCATATTAATTCACTTATTTACTACTTATTTCATTTATTTACAATATTCATTTTCTGCTTATTTTCAAAATAAATAACTTCAATATTTACTTAAGTATATAACAGTTATAATCTTAACCTTTATTAATAAAAGCAATTTATTTAACACTTTATTACATACCTTTGCTTCTACAATTTCCATTACATTTTCTTATTAAACATTTCCACTTTTAATATTGGTAAGTTATATATATGCTTTTAAAGAATGTAATTGAAATCATACAAGTTTATCTTATTTCTTTTAATTAATTAGATGTTCAAAATTTTTATCTTTGTCTTATAAGTTACAATTTCAACTCTCTATTAATCTCATTTATAATTTAGCATTTCATTTCTTATTTTATTTAGAGGTTTCAATTATTAGTTAAATTCCATTTCACTACACTAACTAAAACTATTAATTTATTGGAAACTTAAGAACTAAATACCGGGTTAAAACTCAAATCATTTTAAAATAATAGATAAATATATACTTACAACATGTATATCCAATTATATTTAAAAACAATTAAAATTCATACTTGTTTATCAAAATAAATCTGTAGTAAAACCACTACAGTTGCCTTCCCACTTCGAAACTCGAAAATGAATGTCGATGATGCGACCGCCATCACCGAAATTATTTTCCAGCGACATAGAGGGGAGTACAAAACTTATTTATTTTCAAATTTTCATTAAAACAACTCTTTCAAATCATTTTGAAATAATTATATCAGAAAATACTTATAATAATAATATTATTATATTCCGAAATCATTTGAAAGAATGTTTCAAAACCTCGGAACTTAAGTTCCAAATTTCCAATTTTCATTTATTTATTTTCAATCTTATTTCAACTATTATTTATAAATTTCATTACCTAACAACCAATATAATACAACCAAATATAACCTTTATAAAAATTTACTTTATATATATAGAAAAATATAATAGGCAAAGTTATTTCATTCACCTATATTAAAAACAAATATTATGTCGGTCTGTCATATTAAGTGTTTAGAAACTCCTATTGATGTAATAGCGTCCCATGCATCAACCAGAATTTATAAATAAAAAATGGAACTGATTAACACAATATTAAAACCTTTTTATAACACTAGCAGATACACTCTCTCATATATATACGCTCAGCGACTCCCATAGGGTATTACTACCCTATTAATAAAGAGTCAGACCCCACAAAGCTAAGGTTTATCGCTAAACCAAAGCTCTGATACCAGATGTAACATCCCGCCTTTTCGCACGCTTTAAATCGACACACGTGCCAATTCAAACCACACGGAAGGGCGATTGTTATGGGGTAAATAAGAAAAAAGTAAAGAAAGAAAAAAAATAGAATCTTGTAGCGGAATGATAAAATATAATAATCCAATATACAGTTCATAAAGCTGTTTACAAAATATTCGGTTATACTTATACAATACATATCAGAGTGCAAATACCAGAGAATAATAATTAATGCATCGGAATTAAAAGGTGTAGTGGAATAATATAGTAGATAATAGTACTTCAAATCTTCGAACCAGAATAAGATCTTCAAATCCGAAAACGCTCGGACTGACCCGAGCGAATTGGGAAGACAAAACACTCGAGTCAGAACTAAAAGATATTATATGAGTCAAATCAACACAAATAAATATGAGAGCAGTAACTTAAGAGATGCTCGGGATCACATCTCCTAAGGATCCGTTAAACTATTTACTATGTAGTAATATTTCGCTATTATAATAATGTCTATTAGTACAATAAACTTACTTTTAAATAGTGTTAAGGGGTTACCCATATAACCCTTAACACATATATTCTCATAGTCTATACATTACCGTAATATCCCCCGTACTGGGTGTCGTCAGAGGGCACTCCATAGGTATGGTACAAAACAAAATCGTATAAGGCGCGCTAGGGTAGGTAACACGGCCCAACTAGGCAAAGCCAGGGTAGATATACCAATTGCTATCCGGGCTGGTGGTAACGCATAGCCGCAGCTACCGCCCGCCTCGAGCCACACCCCCAAATAAAAAAATCAATAGTTGCCACCTAATCAATCCAAAAGTCAAAGTATAATATCGAAGGGATGTGTCCGGTCAAAGGTGCTACCTCATTGGCCTGAGAATCGCTCCTGTTTTAGCCACCTTAGGCCAACTCACGGGAGTCGGGTCCACGTGTTTACCTCAAAGGAAACGCCGCTACCATCCTACTTCATTCTGAAATCTCCACCGCGTACATGGTTGTTAAAGTGGTTTTTGAAGTTGGTAGAGAGTATGACAACTTCCGATCCCGGTCTGTTCAACAACCAATCATTATTATAACACCGCGGTCTTTTTCAAAATAGTTTATACTTTAAAACCAGAATATAATATCCCATTTCAAAACCCTATAAATACGATATCAATTTCCTCTTTTAAAACCAAATCAATATGATATCATTTCAAATATATCCTTTCTAAAACCATAACATTTTCAATGTCATAGTACTTCGAAACCAAAATCGTATAAGGCCTTTCAAAACATAGAACTTCAAATTTCATAACTTTGAAATATAACCACACCACTTAAATGGTTCAAATATTAAATTACTTAATTATATAATAAAATAGCTTCTACACCTTCACAAATCAATTTCAAATATAGATTTAAATCCCCAAATAAGCGAATAAAATTTTCATATATTTCAAAGCATTAATTATTCCACCATTTCAAAACTTATTCTTTGATAATTTCATATATGTCAAATTCAATTGTTATTATTTAGATTTGAAACGTATACTTAATCAATCCAATATAGTTGAAGTAAAACTTTAACTTCAAACAACTGGATATTTTTCCAATTTATTTAACTTGATAAATTCATTTATCTAAACTTTACATTCATTTAAATTCTAAAAAAATAAATCAAATTATAAGAATCATACCCTTTACCATCTCCATTTTTATTTAAAACCTCAAATCAAATTTATTCAAGTCCAATTCTTAAATAATTCAATTTAAACCAATTCCATATTTATCTTTCAACTTAATTTTTATTTAAGTCTTCAAAATCTATATGTCCAATATCTTAAAAAGTTACTTAACCATATAATAATAAAACAATCAAACTTCGTTATTCAACTTATTTTTATTCAACTAATTTATACGTAGCTTAAAATCAAAAATTTAACTGTATATATATATACATATAGATAAAGCAGTATTTATATAACATCAAAATTAATATTTATTAAATCATATTTTCTTTCCAAAACCATAGAAAATCATTTCAAAGTATTTTATATATAGACCACGGTGTCTGTATATAATTTTCTACCCTATGGTCAGGTGATATGGACATTTATCATTTCAATCCGTAATTTAAAATAAAAATTACGGTTATATATCATTTCAAACCGCAATCTCGAATGAAATAAATGCATAACAACTTACAGATTATGATGATATAAATAAACATCCATTCATCCATCATAAAATCATACATCCATCACAATCATCATCCAAACCAATCAATCAATATCAATATATAACTGATAATAAATAACAGGTAATTTACAGGCAGTTATATTCAATAATAAATTAAACAATTCATCTAACTGGTAGTTTATAAGCAATAATAAATTTAAATAACAGTTTAATTCAATAAATGAAAATTAACTGAGATAATGCTTAAATATATGCCAAACAGCTATAAATAAATTTCAAATCACATCATCAATAAATTTAACAAACATAAGAAATCTTAGAAGTTGTGAGTGGGTTAAAACACTCACCTTTTGAATTTAAATTGAATTTAAATTCAACTTAAACCCCTTACTTCATATTGCTGGACATCAGAGGATAGAAAGGTTACCAACGCAGGGTATCTTCATCCAGGAAGATATCTTCCCCGATTTGGTGCTCCTTTCTACTGTTCAGAGGCTCCAGAGCGGTTTCTCTCTTCAGCAGATCCACTTCAGTGCAGTTGCTTATTCAGCAGAGCTGAGTATCCACATCCAGGAGGATATATTTTTCAGTTTGGTACCCACTTAGTTTTGTTCATAGACCTCAGGGTTGTTTGTCTTTTCCGTAGACCCACTTCAGTGCAGTTGCTTATTCACCTCTACCGATTCAGTTGGTTGGAGTAACACCCTTGCTTGGGACTTCTTCTCGTATCTCTTGTTTTACTCTAGTTTTCTAGGTACTTCTAACACCTTAATATCGGATGGTGACCATGCCGGAGCTCGATATTGGGGTGTGATAGGTGGTGGCCTTGTCGGGACTCATCTTAGGAGTAGCTAAGATTTGTTGTATGTGTTTTTGGTTTGTTACCTGCCAGGCATGTTGGCAGCTCCTTATATTCGTGATATATACATAATTGCATGTGTTCTCTCTTCTATTCGTAGAGGATCACACGTTTTTGTCAAAAAATTTCAATTTAAACCCAAAAATTTGACAGTCTCCAAATTTGTCAAAACCAACGTTAAAGTGTCCGGAATTCCAATACGAATCTAGCGGAGAAAACCGCGCGTGAATTGGAGTTCGTATGTGTAAGTTATTGTACCAAAACGAGTTGAAAATCAAAATTAAAATAAAATAAAAAACAAACGAGCCATACCTAGCCAGCCACGTCATCACGTGCGCATGTTCTTCCTTATCTTCACGTGCTATAGGAAAGAAAAAAACACGGTCGAACCCTAATCTTGCGTACGCACATTTAAATCGACGAACTCGTGGTTGTGCGTCACCATCCCTGGCCTCGCGCTGCGTGCGGCCTCCAAAGCACGCCTTCGGCCTTCACGCGACGCCCAGCCACCATCACCGCACGCTAAAGATCAGCCGCCGCCCCCCTTTCCCTAACCCTAATTGAATTATCCCCCTTGATCTGACTGTTGAAATCGCCTACGAACGACTCCGATCGAACCCCCTCGACGATCTCTACCCAATGGCACCATCAATTTGGCGATCAGGAAGAGTCGATTTCGACACAATGGATGGTCGAGAATTCACCTTCAATTTCTAGACAAATGGTTGTTCGAATCGAAAAACGAATTGCAGTTCTGAGATGCGTATATCGAGAGCTTCGATATATATTTTTTCTGAATTTTTTTGAGGAGTTTGAAATTTGAGCTTTAGATTGAAATTTGAATTGGATAAATTAGGGTTTACAACCATTGAGGAAGGGGAGCACAGAAGTTTCTGTACGTATAGAAATGAGGAATAACGGCTGCTAGGGCATATAACACCGTTTATATAGGTGGGTCGGAAATTAGAATGGATGGATAAGGTTGGATATACGTGGTTACGCCAAAGTGGCCCAAAAAGCCCGTTTCGACTCCGGAACGTAATTGGGTCAACCCATATATCAAAATAGATATTTTAAAATATTTTAAACGCGATGGAACAAGTTTCAAATTCCATCGTATGAAGAAGTTATGCTAAAAACAATATTTTTCAAATTGATTTCAATTTCATTTATTTCATGGCCTTTCGAGTCCGTATGATCAAAGGACCAGTCCAATCATTACGAAACTTGAAATGCTACAATAATTCACCGTTACGGTTCCGATGAAACTGGTGTCGTCGAAATCCGAGTCAGTGGCCAAAATGTCTATTTTTACACTAATTAAATAAATTAATAAATTAAGTAATTAAATCAAATTTCAAATTTAAATTCTAAAATTTGACAATTATTAGTATTTAAATTTCTTAATCATTTAGATGTCAAATTAAATGTTGATTCAATCATAAGTTTCAAAGTAAATTCAAATTTCATTATATTCATCAATTATTAATTATATTTTCAATAATTCCATTGAATTCACCATTCATTCTTATTATTCAATCCATTATGGTCAAATGGATGAAACTAACATTGGGTTCAAAGCTATTACATTAATATTCTCATATTTTAAATTAATTTTCAATTAACGTAATAATTAAATATTTACTTTCATTCATTTGCAATTTATCCAGTTAATTTAAATTAAATTCAGTAAATTGATAAGTCTTGTTCTCCATTCTTTTAATACAACCAATTGTTATAATAGGAAAAACATTAACAATATTTCCAATAATTCCCTTAATTTACACTAACATGACATTAAATTAGATTTATTGGAATTGATTACCCGTTTTAATTTATTAGACTAAACAAATGGTTAACTTAATAATAATTGTTACCACTAACGTTAAATTACACTTATAAGTTATCACTAACAGACAGGTGTTGAAATTGATTACATACAATGTTCTCACCCTATTTCATAAATTTTACACTAATTCCCCAATTATAGTATTTATTTCATTTACTTAAAATAATCCCTTTATTATAAATTGAATCCAATTAATTTTTATATATTCCAATTAAACTGATTAGATTCAATTCTAACCATTTAATTGAGTCTATTATTACTTAGTAATGCAGTTAACACCTGCCCCATATTTCATTCCATCAATATATTCAAATTCCCAACTTCCCTTTGCATTAACTATTATTTCCAAATATATCGAAGTTGTCTAATATATTCATTTATTATAATTAGAACCTCAATTAATTCATATATTCATACAATACTTGCCTTTATTTACTTAAAATAAAATCTCATTCCCAAATATAATAGTTACAACAAATTAATAGGATAATTAAATGGTAACTTACGACCGTTATAATTTCTTTGATTCATTAATTACAATTAATATCCTCAATAAATTCATTTACTTGGTTTCATGCATTCTAATACACCAATGTCCACCTTATTCATAAATTTTACGTTACTGTTTTAATTTGCATTCACTCTTTCCATTATTACATTAATTGAATTCCATTCTAGTTAATATTTTTATTAATGATTCACTAATTCAATATTTCCATTTGTTGCTTATATTAAACTTATAACCAAGTAAGACAATTTACATTATTTTCAATTAATTGCAAATTTGTTCTAAATTGTTAAACTTAATTACTATTGCTACATCTAATTTCTAACAATGTATCGCATCCCCATAAATGTAACATTTATTTATTTTTACTAAAATTTATTTCCAATTCCATCCATAAATTAAACAGGTGACTTATAGTAATTGTTTACGTGCCAAGGTTACACTTAAGTTTATCTAGCTTCAATCAATTATTATAATTACCTACATAATACCGAATTCATTCAATTACTATAAATTATATACAAATCCTTTAATTTACACCACTTTTATGCTTATTTACTTATTTTTAAATTTATACACAAGTGCACAATTTACGCTATTTTGCTTTTATTGATTTTACTTCAATTGTCAACAATTGGTTTCTATAATTCATTCTTAAACTTTTATTTTGATATAAATTATAAAATTTCATTTCTTTCAAAATTTAGATACAAAATTTAATTAAATTAATCAAATTTATTCACCAAAATTTATGGGTCATTACACCAATGACCGGAAACTTGATGTTAAAATGGTATATCGAGTTGAGTTAGTTCAATATTACCTACCTCCCGCGAAGTGCCATACAGGGGCAAGCACTAGCAGATTTCATTGTTGAACTCACCATGACGTACGAATCAAACTGTCGCAATGTCATACCTCCCGTTCGATGAAAGATGTACACCGATGGGGCATCTAACGACCATTGTTCGGGGGTTGGCATAGTTCGTGTAACTCCTAAGAACATATCAATTTGCTACGCTTTGAAGCACGAATTCACAGCAATAAATAACGAAGCCGAGTATGAAGCATTGACTGTCGGGTTAAGACTTATCAAAGAACTGGGAGTAAGATTGGTTGAAATATTTTGCGACTCGCAACTGTTGATGTACCAAGTGCGAGAAGACTATCAAGTAAAGGGGAAGTGACTTTCCTCGTACTTGGTCCGAGTTCAAGAGCTGCTAGCGAATATTCAGTATTACGATATTTCACATGTCCCGCATGAGCAAAACAGAGCAGCCGATTCGTTGACGAAATTTGCAAGCACTGGCGATGCGCAGCAGATGGGATTGTTTCCCATTGAAACCTTACATGTTCCGAGCATAAATATGATGGAGGTAGATTTCATGTTAGAAACAGAAATCGAGAAGGAATCATGGATGACTCCATTCAAGCAGTACTTGTTACACGGGGTCGTGCCCGAAAGAAAGAGCAAAAGACAACAAGTCATTTGTAAGGCTTCACGTTATGTAATGCAAGATGGAGTAATGTATTGAAGGGGATTCTCGACCCTCTTACTCCGGTGCATTGCCCATGATGAGATAAAACGAGTACTGAAGGAAGTCCATGAAGGTGAATGTGCAGACCATACCGAAGGGTAGACGTTCGCAAAGAAAATCCTCCGCTATGGATACTACTGGCCGACTGTAAATCGGGATGCCGCAAAGATGTGAAAAATGTCAGAAATATCCAAAAATCCCAATAGCTCCACCGACGGAACTCACACAAATGGTTAGTCCCTGGCCATTTGCAATATGGAGGATCGATATAGTCGGTTCCTTACCCCTACCCAATGGTGGTGAAAAATACGCAATAGTAGCGGTCGATTACTTTACCAAGTGGTAAGAAGCAGAGCCTTTGGCCAATATCACCACCAAAAACGTCATCAATTTCGTTGTACAAAATATTATATGTCGTTTTGGCATTCCACGAACTATCATTACAGATAACGGAACTCAATTTGAATGCAAAGAGTTCAAGGAATTTTTCCAAAAATATGGTATCGAGAAAAGTTTGCAACAGTTGCTCACCCGAAAGTCAATGCACAAGTGGAAACCGTAAACAAAATAATCAAATCCATATTGAAAAAACGTTTGGAAAAGTCTAGAGGCAAGTGGGTGGATAAGCTTCCGACAGCGCTTTGGGCTTATAGAACCACCCACAAGTCTGCGACTGGCCACACTCCATTCACATTAGCATATGGCATGGAAGCTGTCATACCCATAGAGCTTGAAGTTCCATCACATCGGGTAACTTATTATGACCATGAGTCAAATCAAGATTTTTTGCTGGAATCATTGGACTTCATCGATGAAAAGCGTGAAGAAGGTAATTTAAGAGCGGCCGCATACAGGCACTGAGTCGCTCGATATAATAATGAAAAAGTTCGACCGAGAATCTTTGGTGTGGGTGATCTCATTTTGAAACAAGTTTTACCGGTTCCATCACATATGAGCCCCGCATGGGAAGGTCCATACGTCACTGAACGGAAGCTTAGAGAAGGAACTTTCAAGCTAGCGATCGTTGAGGGTGTGGCACTCCCCTGAGCATGGAATAGCGAGCATTTGCGGCATTATTACACTTAGTTCATTTCTTTCATATTTTAGTTGCATTTATTTCCAGCAAGTTTTTATTCCTAGATTATGGCATGTAATAAGAATTTAGCTTGTTCGCATTAATAAAGGGTTAAAGCCATTTTCTCCATGAATTGTCGATGTTTCTGTGTATGATAATGTTGTGACCAATACTAAGAAATACATTATTCTGTCTCACATACGAAGGCACACCAGCAATGAAAATCTCCAGGTCCTCGGAGTGCAGACTGGAGTACTCTGAGTCCCCAAAGTGCGGACCAGAGTATAAACGACTCAAAATCTCCAAGCCCCCGGAGTGCGGCCTGGAGTACTCTGAGTCCCTAGAGGGCGGACCAGAGTATAAACGACTCGAAATCTGCAATCCCCCGGAGTGCGGACTGGAGTACTCTGAGTCCCCAGAGTGCGGACCAGAGTATGAACGACTCAAAATCTCCAAGTCCCCGGAGTGCGGACTCGAGTACTCTGGGTCCCCAAAGTGCGCACCAGAGTATTAACGACTCAAAATCTCCAAGTCCCCGAAGTGCAGACTTGAGTACTCTGAATCCCCAGAGTCCGGACCAGAGTATAAACGACTCAAAATCTCCAAGTCCTCGGAGTGTGGACTGGAGTACCCTGAATCCCTAGAGTGCGGACCAGAGTATAAATGACTCAAAAACTCCAAGTCCTCGGAGTGCGGACTGGAGTACTATGAGTCCCCAGAGTGCGGACTAGAGTATAAACGCTCAAAATCTCTCAGTCCTCGGAGTGCGGAATGAAGTACTCTGATTCCTTGGAGTGCGGACCAGAGTATAAACGACTCAAAATCTCCAAGTCCCCGGAGTGTGGACTAGAGTACTCTTAGTCCTCGGAGTGCAGGCCAAAGTATAAACGACTCAAAATCTCCAAGTCTCTCGAGTGCGGACTAGAATAATCTAAGTCTCCGGATCACGGACCAGAGAATGAGCGATTTAATATCCATGTACCCTGAGGGTGAACTGAACACAAATGACTTAAAGTCATCGGACCCTTAGCATGCGGACTGTACCTGAAGCATGGAATAAAGAGTGTGTAATGCCAGAAAAATTATCGACTTATTTGAAGACGAATCGAGAAGTTTATGTAACTCGCAATAGCTTGGGTTTTGACCATGATTATACAAAAAAATCAAACAATGGAAGTCTTCTGAAAGGCAAAAGACTAAGTTTTATTCATCAAAAAATAAATTTCTAATACAACTCCTCCGATGCTCGGAGTCCAAAGTTTATTTACATGAACTACGAAAATAAATAAAAATAATTACATAATATAAACTAACTTTCGTTGAACGAGAGCAAGGCTACTTCTTCGACTTCTTCGACCTTTTCCAGTTGACACCTCTCACGTTCGTTTTCCCTTGATAACTTTATTTGACAGGGGAGTGACAACTGAAGAAGTACGGGGAACTTCCATGGGCTTGGACCCGGCTGGGAGGATGGCCTTTAATGGCTTATTCAAAGGATCATCCAGGTACACAGCTTGAGGCTCGAATTTGATCTCACCGTCCTTTTCTTCTCCCTCTCAAGCTGCTCCTTCATGCTCAGTTTAGATGTGTGTTTAGAGGCGCCTGTAATTTCAATTTCATAACTCCCATCGATGGGAGAGGAAGTCTCGGATTTATCCTCATCGAGCGTTCCAATCACCTGAATATCTGGACAGGGAGCCTCTCCTGTGTGAGTGGCCTCCCTTGTCTTTTCCTTCACCTCCTTGGTGACATCGCTCCTCGGAGTGGTCTTGGGATCAGAATGGCCTGCACAAAATCATGAAAAATAAGCCTTAGAAACGATAGCTCCTAGTGAAAAACGATGACTTTTGTAATGTTAAAGTGAAGAGTTATCTACTAGGTTCTGGCCGGCTCTCAGCCGTCAAAAGGGTGTCACCCTCTGAAATAGGAGACAAAATGTGAACGCCGAGGCTGGGATCCTCTGGATCATAACAAACATGCTACTCAAAGGGATCAAGTATCGGCCGATCGGCCAGTTGAGTGGGTTCATGAGCTTGAGACTCGATCCCGGATGGACCGGCAATAACCTCTTTCCCTTCCATTGAGGGGGAGCCTTTGTAGTAAAGAGCTTTTGCCGCTGACCGGTGCGAAGGCTCGTTTCCCTTAAGAAATTCTTTTATCAAAGCTCCTTCATCAACCTCCTCGGTACCATGTTCGGCCTTCCTGATTTCTATTAAGGTCTCCCACGCCTCAGCTAAAGATTCGAGATAGCCCTCACCCAGAAAAGTTAAGTATCGGTGCATGAGGACGCGAGCATTGAACTCTATAATTAGTGGGTCGAACATGCTTTTGACCTCCTCCCTACCTGCTTCTTTAGCCGCCTCAAGGCGGCAGTCGACCTCCGTAGACCCTATTTTCTTGCCCTCCCACGGGCTTCGTTCTTTAGCATCTCAACCATAGAAAGTTCATCCTCAAGCTTCGCCTTCAAAAGTCGTGTGGCAACGATCTCTTCGCAATATTGTTGAGACTCTTCTTTGGCAGCGGTCTTCTCCTCCTTTTCTTTGCAGAGTTTCTCCTCCAGCTCCTTTACTCGGAGGGCAAAGACGTCCCTATTCTTCTGCACTGAGTCTTTATCCAAAGCCAGAGCCCTACATCGCTGGACCGCCTCATCGATTTCTTTTTTAAGGGTTGATTCCAGACGAGTTACGGCTTCGGCATTATCTTTGGCGCTCTGTTGGGCGACTTCTAGCTGAGACTTGTAAGAAGCAAGCTCTTCGTCCTGAGCTTTAATAATATCCTTGTCATGTATGGCGTCAAGTTTCAGGCGATCAATCTCATGCTGGTGCTTTATGGAGACTTCTGACACTTTCCCAAGAAGATGAAAGAATGCGTCATTCTGAACTTATGACGCAGCATATATAACGGATGACGACGAAATGAAGATTTCATGTCAAACTAATCGAAGAACGATTAGATGAAGCAATATAAATCGATGGATTAAAAGATACCGAATGCCCAAAATCGTTGATCTCCAAAAGATACCGAATTCTAGCTATCCCCAACACGTTGATCGCGCATGATACCGTGTTAAAAGATCTACGATTCTTCGACGTTGATCTCGCGCACGAGATTCCGTGAATTGGCTTCAAATCCATTGATTCGAGCGCACTCGAATATCGCAAATGGAGATAGGAGATAACACTCAACTACCAATTTCAAAGAGGCACAAAGCTCTCAAACATAAAGTTTCATTCAAAATCAACCAAGTTTACAAATGACCCAACCCCCATATTTATTGGCAGTTTACAACTCAACAATGAACTCAGTCGACCTAACATAGGTCGCGACCTACGACCTAACCAACACGATTTAAGAAAACACTAATACAACATAGTGAATGTAACGACTTAAAATACAAACGGCTTACGACCTAATTACAACATACGACTTATGTACAACACGGATTACAACATTTGTTACATCACGCGATCTACGACTTAACAAAAGCATGACACAAGAAGCTTGAGCGACCTAAAGAAGCGGCTTAAAGAAACATGGCAATGACTTAAAGTGAGAGACAAAAGCATGTAAGCGACTTAAGTGAAATGCACGAACTAAGGTTCCAATGCGGCTCAAGTTGACTGGTTAACTCATTAGGTCGCTTGGACGACCTATCATAACGCTAGGTCGCGGCCGACCTAAATCTGGCTCGTCAGGTCGTTTTTTCCGACTTGGTAGGTCGCTTGGACGACTCAAATCCAGTGATTGCGCTCGGTCATGAATCAATTGAATGCCACTAGGTCGTGAGCGACCTAAGGTCCTTGAGCGACCATCACTAGGTCATGAGTTGGTAGATTGCCTTGCATCATCCTCCCCCGATTGACAAGAATTCGACCTCGAATTTGCATCTTCCTCTTCCTCGACAAGCTCACTTCCATGAAACGGAATCAAGTATTTGACATTGAAAACATCAGAAGTATGAACATTATCCGGCAACCCCAACTGACACACATTCTCATTGATCTTCTTCAAGATTTCCACTGGACCAATTTTTCAAGCTTTCAAACTGTTGTAATTTCCCACTGGAAAACGATCTTTCGTCAAAACGGCGTAAACAAAATCACCTTCTTTGAATTTCACACTCCTTCGTTTCTTATCTGTCAATTGTTTGTACTTCTCATTCGATGCAAGCCATCGTTCATGAACAATTTTGTGACACTCGTGCAATTCTTTTACGAATTCACAAGCTCGCTTAACAACTCCTTTCCGAGATGGAACTATCGTCAAATCCAACGGTCCTTTCGGAATTGCTGAATATACAACTTGAAATGGACTGAGCCCAGTACTTCGATTGACAGCATGATTATGTGCAAATTTCGCTTGACATAACTTCACATCCCAGCTTTTCAAATTGTCTTTCACAAGACATTTCAAAAAGTTTCCCAACGATCTATTCACCACTTCTGTTTGCCCATCTGTTTGCGGATGACAGGCGCTACTAAAATTCAACTTCGTTCCAACCATCTTCCACAAACTCATCCAAAAATGACTTAAGAATCGAGTGTCCCTGTCAAAAACAATGGTCTCAGGCAACCCATGCAATCGATAAATTTCTATTAAGAATAACTGAGCAACACGGACTACATCAGCTGTCTTCTTACAAGCTATGAAATGTGCCATTTTCGAAAATCGATCTACCACCACATATATGGAATCATTTCCCTGCCGAGCTCTTTGCAAACCCAACACAAAGTCCATGCTAATATCAACCATGGTTTAGTAGGCACGGGTAATGGCATATATAATCCCGCATTCATAGTTGTTCCCTTGGAAACATGACTTATGTGACATCTCTCCACAAATCTCTCAACTTCTTTTCTCATTGACGGCCAAAAATAAGATTGAGAAATCAACTGCAATGTACGATCTCTACCTACATGGCCTTCTTCATGTAACTCCTTTACAATCTTCATTCGCAAATTTCCCTCGGGTATACATAATTGATTTCCCTTGAACATAAAACCATCTACTAACATGTACTCATCCGTCTTTCCCTTCTCGACTCTATCTACAACCTTGGCAAAGTATGAATCATCAACAAACAACTCGGGAAGTACTTCAAACCCCGTCACTTCAACCTTCATTGTAGTCAACAAATGATTTCTCCTTCTTAATGCATCTGCCACACGATTCGTAATTCCCGACTTATGTTTCACTACAAATGTAAATTGCTGCAAGTATGCAATCCACGATGCATGCCTAGCTACTATCATGTCCTGCCCTTGCAAGTGTTTTAACGCCTCATGATCAGTATAAAGAACAAACTCCTTCTGAAACAGATAATTCCTCCAGTGCTTCATAGCTTGAACAATCGCGTAAAATTCCACATCATATGTATTATATCTCATCTTTGCTCCCGAAAGCTTCTCACTGAAATAAGCAATAGGACGTCCCTTCTGACTCAACACCCCTCCAATTCCAACCTTCGATGCATCAGTACGTAACTCAAACAACAACTCAAAATCCGACAAAACTAGAATTGGTGCTGTCGTCAAAAGTTCCTTGATTCACTCAAAAGCAAACTCTGCTTCCTCTATCCATGAAAATTGCTTCCCCTTCATACAATAAGTAACTGGTGCCATCACGCTACTGAAATGTGGAATAAATCTTCGATAGAATGATGCCAACCCATGAAAGCTCCTCACTTAAGTAATTGTCTTGGATTGTGGCCAACTCCTGACAGCTTTCACCTTGATTTCATCCACTTGAATACCCTCCTTTGACAGAACATATCCCAGAAACAAAACATTGTGCGTCATGAACACGCACTTCTTTGCTGCTGCATAGAATTGCTTCTGTCGTAAAATAAACAACACTTCTCACAAATGCTGGATATGCTCTTCCATACTCCCACTATAGATCAAAATATCATCAAAGTAAACTACTACGAACTTCCCAATAAATGGTCTGAAAATCTGGTTCATCACTCTCATAAAAGTACTAGGAGCATTTGACAAGCCAAACGGCATAACCAGCCATTCGTATAGACCTTCCCTAGTTTTAAAAGCAGTCTTCCACTCATCACCTGGTCTAATACGAATCTGATGGTATCCACTCTTCAAGTCAATCTTTGAGAACACAACAGCCCCACTCAACTGATCAATCAAATCATCGAACCTCGGCATAGGAACCCTGTATCTCACAGTGATCTTGTTTAGAGCCCGATTGTCCGTACACATCCTCCACGAACCATCCTTCTTCGGTACCAATAAGCCTGGCACTGCACAAGGACTCAAGCTCTCCTGAACACGCCCTTGTTCTAACAACTCCTCCACCGGTCTCCTCAGTTCCTCATGCTCCTTAGGACTCATCCTGTAATGTGGCCTGTGAGGTAATAACGCCCCTGGCACAAGATCAATCTGGTGTTGAATATCTCTCAACGGTGGTAACTCCTTTGGCAACTCTTCGGGAAACACATATCTGAATTCTTCCAATACTGGCTTGACTTCCTCTGGAATTTCAACCTCCTCACTACTTTCACGTCCGATCAACAAAAACACTTCAGCCTCGTCCTCCGCTTCTTTGACGAACTCCTTCAAAGATAACAAAGTTTTCAGTTCCTCAATCTCTTCTGACTTGCTCTCTTCTTGCTGTCTCTTCTTCGGAAATAAAATGATCTTAGTACCCTCAAACATAAAGCCGTAGCTATTGGTTCGTCCATCACGTTGCACTGCTCGGTCATACTGCCATGGTCTTCCCAAAAGCAAGTGACAAACATCCATCTCCACCACATCACACCAGATCTCGTCTTTATACTTCTTCCTTATAGAAAATGGAACATGAACTCGCCTGTCCACCTTCACCTCTCCTCCTTTCCTTAACCAAGCTAACTTGTAAGGATTTGGATGCTTCTCCGTCTTCAACTTCAACTTTCTCACAGCTTCAGTAGAAATGATATTGTCACAATTTTCCGCGTCAATCACAAATTTACAAACCTTTCCAAGTATAGTGCATGTCGACTGAAAGATATTACTCCTCAACCAACTAGCCTCCTCTTCTTGCTTCGGTGTCAAACATGATCTCCTCAACATTAGATTACATCCCTCATCTCCCGACGCGATATCCTGTTCATTCCCCTCAACTGGACTAGAATAACCTTCACCAACATCCTCATCCTCAGACTCAGCAACCATCACTCGCTTCTTAGGATTTGGACATTCATTGCTTTTGTGACCAAACTCTTGACAATTAAAGCATTTGTTACCATTACTGGCCTTGGTCTTAGCAACTTCATTGACAACCGGTTTATTAAAAGCCTTGGAAACATTCGCATTGCTACTAGCCCCTTTCGCTTGATTGTTGGAATTTGTAAACACACCACCTCCTCGTCTCCCTTGTTTCTCCCAAGCAAGTGCTTTCTGAATTGCTTAAGCGAAAGATCTCTGATCAAACATATTCACCATATCCTGGATCTGCATTCTCAACCCTCCAACAAACCTAGCAGTCAACTATTCCTCTGTCTCCATGATATCATTCCTGGCAATCAGTTGATAAAATTCATCCACATAATCATTCACGGACTCTGTTCCCTGTCCCAAGTTCTACAATCTCTGATACATAAGAGACTAATAATTACAAGGTAAGAAAGTAGCTTTCATCAACTTCTTCATCTTCTCCCATGACTCAATCTTTGACTTTCCCATTCTTTCCCGTGTAAGTTTAGTTTGCTGTCACCATGCCATAGCTCTACCACTCAAACGAGTAGCAACCAACTTAACTCTACGATGCTCAGCAACTTCCTTGAAGTTAAAAGTTTCTTCAACATTAGATAACAAATCCAAAAATTCTTCTGCAATCATTCCTCCTTTGAATTCTGGAATCTCTGTTTTCATCCCCGACTCCCATTTACGATCATCTTCTACATCTCGATATTGATTTCGCACTTGGCCTCGATCTCGATAATGAATACTACCTCTATCACCATCCTCATCATAAAATGTACTTCGATATCTATCTCGTTCATCAACATTCCCACGATGATGCATATCTCTTCTACTATATCTTTCATCATCACGATATGGCTCATTTTCAAATCCACGTGGGGTTCTTCTCTCTTCACCTCGATACTCATGAAGTTCTCGTCTCAATGAAATTGATGATTCTCTTCCTTCTCGATAAGATTGTGGCGACACCCTCCTCGCTTCCCTAACCGATAGCGAAACTCTGTTTCCTCCATGGTTTGAGACTGGCGACCTTCTCCTTTGACTTTGATTTATATCAATCATCAACTTCTCTAACTTCCCAATACCTTAATCAAACTTTGCATTGATGCGTTGTTCCGTTTGCTCAGCTTCTTCTCTTCTATACAACACTCCAACATTTTGAAGACGATTAGCTCTCCTCGGTGGGATGATTGAATCAAATAATCTTCAACAACTCGGCTTAAACTTCAACAACTAACTTTTGGCCTGTACTTCAAAATGACGCACGGCTTCAACTTGAACAAATCTCCCACAAACTTGAACAAGTTCGGCTCCACTTTGAACAACACTTCACTTGGCTCGGCCTTGACTCTTCAAAGTGATGCACGGCTTCAACCAAACTCTCGGATCTAACTCCAAACTGAACTTCAACACTTCAAATCTTCTCCCAATAGGCTCGTCTTAGCTATGATTTGCTAAGTCTAGCTCTGATACCAAACTGACGCAGCGAATATAACGGATGATGACGAAATGAAGATTTCTTTTCAAACTAATCGAAGAAGATTAGATGAAGCAATATAAATCGATGGATTGAAAGATACCGAATGCCCAAATTCGTTGATCTCCAAATTATACCGAATTCTAGCTATCCCCAACACATTGATCGCGCACGATACAGTGTTAAAAGATCTACGATTCTTCGACGTTGATCTCGGCACGAGATTCCGTGAATCGGCTTCAAATCCGTTGATTCGAGCGCACTCGAATACCGCAAATGGAGATAGGAGATAACACTCAACTACCAATTTCAAAGAGGCACAAAGCACTCAAACACAAAGTTTCATTCAAAATCAAATTCATTCAAAATCAACCATGTTTATAAATGACCCAACCCCCATATTTATAGGCAGTTTACAACTCAACACTGAACTCAGCCGACCTAACATAGGTCGCGACCAAGGACCTAACCAACACGACTTAAGAAAACACAAATATAACATAGTGAATGTAACGACTTAAAATACAAACGGCTTACGACCTAATTACAACATATGACCTGTGTACAACACGGGTTACAACATGAGTTACATCACACGATCTACGACTTAACAAAAGCACAGCATAGGAAGCTTGAGTGACCGAAAGAAGCGGCTTAGAGAAACATGGCAACGACTTAAAGTGAGCGACAAAAGCATCTGAGCGACTTAAGTGAAATGCGCGACCTAAGGTTCCAATGCGGCTCAAGTTGAATGGTTAACTCATTAGGTCGCTTGGACGACCTATCATCACGCTAGGTCGCGGCCGACCTAAATCTGGCTCGTTAGGTCATTTTTTCTGACTTGTTAGGTCGCTTGGACGACCTAAATCCAATGATTGCGCTCGGCCGTGAATCAATTGAACGCCACTAGGTCTTGAGCGACCTAAGGTCCTTGAGCGACCATCACTATGTCGTGAGTTGGTAGATTGCGCTGTATCAACATAGACATCGTTGTTGCAGGCGATAGCGCTCTATTTGACATGTCCCGGGATATGATGGATCGTCGGGACGAATTTCAGGCCATCAAAGTAGATTTTTAGGAATTTAGCCTCGAGCTCAATCAGTCTCTCCGATATCATTGGATCTATTACGGGAACAGGAGGAGAAGGCTTTGAAAGTTCAATTTTCTTGTAAGGATCCCAGGACTGTCGTGTGGTAGAAGAATCGGAGTGTTGGTTACGAGGGACATTGGATTGCGACTCCTTATGGCCGTGCTTATCTCTGCCTTGCACCGAGTGAGAAAGGGGATTATGATGGTATTTGGGCTGATAATAAGATTTCTTCCGAGACGATGAATCTCGGAATGATAATCCCTATCATCATCGTCGTCCCTATCTCGGTGTCTTCCAGAACCTGAATCTTGTCCTGACAGATAAAATATTGATGAACCGCGAAGGCGGTCAAGTCCAAGCGTGCGCCTCATGTCACCTACACAAAGTTTAAGTAACGATGAGTTAGCAGAATAGGGTGACAACAGAAATTTAAGTACAGGATGAAGTGCAAGTGCTTGTGTGTGTCCTAGTGTTTCCCCCCGACAGACCAGTTTCTTTACTAATAGGAATTTTTTCTCCCTGATTTTGGACTTAAACACTTGCATCGCCTCTCGCAGGCGAATGAAGCTTAAGGGCCTATGGACCATCAAAGTCGTAGTTGAGTAGATCATCAGGTATGGAAAGGTTCGATGGGCCTTTTAGGAAACTTTCTAAATGTTGTGAGGAGTCTTCTTTCTCCACGGTAACGACAGTAACTTTAGAAGTCCCACCGACTGTTTTTTCCTCAGCCTATATGTTAGTTTCTTCTTCCCCTTTGAAGAGGAAGGCGACGTCTCGATGTCGTGAACTTCAACTATTAGATCCCGAGCGAGACTAACTCATCTTGTGCCTCAGGCGTTTCAGTTTCCTCAATTTCCCCCTCTTCTAGTGTGTCAGGGGCGTTACGTGCTGAAGATTCGGCTTGTTTTTTCCCTTTGTCAGAGGCAGGCCTGGGTATTGTAACGCCCCAAGGGAGGCTTATCCTGCGACCTTTTGCCAACAACCCGAACTTTGCAAGCGTCTCATTTGAAATGAGAGTTCTGATGTCCCAATCTTCGGCGGGAATGGCTCTAATGGCTTCGATGGCTTCATATCCTGGACCCTCGGGATGCGGATTGATACCTGAAAAGATGGAAGAGAGTTAGAAAGGGTACAACTTCGACCAAACATAAATATCGACCCAGTAAAAAGACTTACTTCCTTCTACCCATCTCCTCGCAAAACCGGGAGGACAGCGCACGTAAAACCATTCCTGTTTGTACAGGGCAAACTTGCTCCATGCCCTGTCAATCGACGGAAATTCTATTGAATTAGAAAACCGTCGAAAAATTTTGAAATAAAAATAACCGCAAGCGCACGGTGTACGAATGTTGCACGCGGCGAATAAGGGTCGATCCACAGGGAATTGATGATTTTAAAATTCTATTCAATCAAATTAACTAAAGTCGAGAGTGTGTTTATGCTAGAAAATGAGAAAATGAACTAACTAACAAAAAGAAAAAAATGCAAATATGAGAGTTAAATGAAAATTTAGAGAATAAATCCACTCTCTAGATCATGTAGTTCAACACATGAAATCATGATCTCTCTTTTATGGTCATTAGTGTTTTAATTGATGTGTTTATCATAAGTATGACATATTTGAGATATTAATTAGCCAACATAAGCCATCAAACTATAACACACCCCTTAAAACACTTAGTAACTTTAATGAAACTTGGCAAAGAAAATGAAATCTATTTTAAGTATGGCTTATTAACTTTTGATTAGAAACATAGACCATCAAATTTTAATTTGAAATCGCTTTCTTATGCCATAATCATATATTCATGAAGAGGCATTTGTGTTAGTGATTGTTTAAGCATAGCCTATTTGGTGTCAACAATATAGACTATCAAATTCAAAAGCAAAGACAACAAATTAAACCACTTCAAGCATTGTCATTAAGCACAAAAAGAGAGCATGAATTGACAAAATGTTGAAGCTACATTAATTAGAGAGCTTCATTACCCCTAAATTGAAGGGGTTTAGCCACTCATATTTGTTATCATATGAACAAATGTAGCTAGCAACAAGAAAGCAAAAAAGAAAGAAAAATGAAAGCAAATGAAAAGAAAACTATTCTACTTGCATAAAAGCAAATCTACACTACTAGCATGAAAGGAAATGAACATGTAAGTAAAAGGAAACACTAATTAACATTGCATAAAAAGAAAAGAAAATTACATAAAATAAAAATGGCTAAGTAGCCATGAAAAGAGAAAGAGAGCTTTCTTTTATTTGATATAAACTAAACTAAAGAGAAGGAGGCCTAAGAGAGGGGAAGGTTACATGAAACATAAGGGGTTATTTATACAAGCATGAAACCCTAATCCATATTTTTGGGGAATGCCCAAAATATCCTTGAGAAAGTGTTGAGGCCAAGTAATCATTAGTTTCTACTAATCACCATTTAAGTGTACATGAAGCCGTTAATTCCATAAGCATGTGCATTAGCCTCTAATTTGTACATTAAGGTAGGTGGGTAGGTGGGGTCCTCCATGATCTTCACTTTGAATTATTTCCATCTTCATTCCTTTATATTCTTTGTGCATGCATATTCCTTCATGAAACCACTCCTATTTGAGACCAAATTCCTACAAAAAATATATAAATATCCAATTAATTTTTTCTCAAAGAAATATATGCACACAAACGACTGTTTTGACCCTATGAAGATGGATATGTGAAAATTTGGAACTAATATGGATTTTGGTTAAAACAAGTTAAAATACCAAATATGATCATTTATTTAATTTAAATAGATTCAATATGGTGGTAAAAATATGCACATTTACATGCACATCAAATACCCCTACACTTATCTTTTTATTCGTCCTCGAATAAAGAAAAACTAAGATAAATCCGTTTTCGTAGGGAGCACGATTGCATTGAGCGTTTGCAATAAGCCGTTAAACCTCTGGGTGTCCCCAGTAGGATGAGTGTTGTCTCATGAGGGTTTTCAGCGGATACTGCCTACAAAATCCAAATGCAGGATGAAAATATTTACAAAATGCAAGATTTATTTAAAAAGAGATGAATGTGAGCTTTTGAAAATATTTACAAATGAAGGACTTACTTTTAAATCAACACAAATAAGTTCAATATAGGTTTCGGTCATTATCTTGAAATTTTAGTCATTCAGTCGTCAAAGTTTCCAATAAAGACGAAGCTATCATAAATATACTATAGTTTAACTCGTTATTTCGGTTGATAACAAAGTGTAATTATGAAAAGGATTCTTAGTTGATTATCAAAGTTTATCAAAGTGGTATTTTCATTTATTTTCAATAACAAATCAAATCAACTAAGTAAAAATAGTGTTAGGATTTCAATTGCTTGCTCTCTCATTATTTGCAAGAAAAATTACACACCTAGCTCAGGTAAACTGAGGCCAGATATACCACCCATGCACTGCCTTTCGGGCTTATGTGAGGGGAGTACAGAGCATGGCGAGTGCACACACTTTTGTGCATACACCTATCGATCGTAGGTGGTTTTTATTAAGTCTATTCTTTTTTTTTACATGTGTTCCATACATGCATAACCGCGAGGACTTTTAAATGAGTATGAAAGCACATAATCAAAGATTCCAAGTAATTCACCTATGCATAACCGTGAGGACGTTTAAATGAGAGTGGATACTTTGGGCGTTATTTTTTTTTTTTTAAGAGAGAGAGAGAGTTTTACAAAATCATCTTTGCATCATTTAACTTAGAAGACAAAAGATGTTATATCCTTTACTTTAAATTCACCACTTTTAAAACAAAGATTTTCAATTAGGATGTATTTCATAATTAACACGTACGAATCTTCTTATATACTAGTTAAACCACCGTTATTTATAATCAAACTTCATTTTTATTTTTGTTAAGACAAATAAATTTTCAATAATTTCAATTTAACAAACCAAAACCATATATTTATCCTATAGTGTTTCTTTAAAAATAAATCGAAAAAGCTAAAAAAAAATCTTCTTTTGTTTTAGGATTTTTTTTTTAGTTTTTGGAAGAAAAATGAAAAATTAATCCTGAAAAATCAAAAAGAAGATGAGTCTCCCCGCACACTTGATTTTGACTGTGTCCCCACAGTCAACGCAAGTGAAAGGAGAAAAATAAAATAAAAATCCAATATTTACATGAAAGATTATTATTTACAATAGATGAGAAAGTATACGGTCAAAAATAAATGAAACGGTCTTCTAAAGACCGATTCATTTGTCTCTTCAAATGTATGAGACACAGCTTAAGAACGAAAAACCAAATCGTAAAAGATTTCGAAGTTGTGGATTTTGAAAAACGAAAGTCGTTTTATTGAAAATCGTACAAGTTGTTTTATTTTCGACTATTTTTGGGGTAGATAGAAAAATTGGTTGAAGTTCCATTTCTTCCAAAATATCGATTTCAAAATCAAAATGGTGCTCGAAATTTTTCCCTTCAGAATTCAATAACTCATTTTGAAAAAGTCCATAAACTCATGTTCGTTAAATTCGACTTCCTTTGTTGGATTATCAACAACTTCATCGTGTAAATCAAGTTTAAAATTCAAAGTTGTCATATTAAAATTTTCAAAAAAAGGAAGATCAAAGTTTAAATCGAGTTTCGCACACTCAAAAGAATTGAAATCCAATTTAAATACCGTATTTTAAACAATTTGATTAAGATTGTCATTATCAAATTCAAAAGTTGTTATTTGAAAATCATCGATTTGGGTAAAAGATGGATTATCACTTGACTCATCACACATTGAAATTTGATTTTGTTTCTCACGAATATTTTCCAATGTTTTAATCAACAAATTCGTGGGATCATCGTAAATTTCATTCGTTTGCTCAATAAAGTCAAATTTGTAATTATTAACTTGAAAATTTTCGATTTGGGCTTGTTGAGTACAAGAATTGTCAATTTCGATAAACAGTTGATTATTATTTGATTATTCACAACTTGAGATTTAATTATGATTTTCACGAAATTTTTTGTATTTTTCAAGTAATAAATCCCTGTTACCTTTTTCCATTTGGTCAACAGAATCAAACTCATGATTATTAATTTGAAAATTTTCATTCTGAATTTGTTGACAACCAAAATTTTCAATCGTATCATTATTGAAACTATTCCCATTGCCAAAATTATTTGAAAATTGGTTCACATTTTCATCTTGATTTTGAAATTCATTTTGAAGCTCGAAATTGAATTGCCATGGGTTACACTCGAAATCATTTGAATTTTGAAGTGTATTCAAATTTTGATTATTTGGAAAACTTTGATTCGAGTTATAGCACAAATATGAATTGCACAACTCGTTTATCTCTTGATTTTGTTGTGAAGAGAGTTCAAGTAACGGCGAAATGCTATTTTCAAGAGTTGAGGGGTGACCATTATTTTGGAAATTTTGTGGTTCAAAATTCGAATTGTCTAAACAAAATTTGTTGTTAAAATATGCATACGAATTTGGGGTGAACTCATATGGATTATACTGATATTCACAACTTAGTTCAAGTGAGTAAGAAAAAGAAAACTCGGAAATTTTCAAGACTTTTTTTATAAAGAAAAATATTTACAAAGAGGAATTATTTTTCAAAATGAAAAATTGAGTTTTGTTTTGTATTTTGGATTTTCAATTTTTTTTTCCAAAAGATTTTTTTTGGATTTTTGATTTTAATTTTTTTTGGAATATTGATTTGAAAACTTTCAAAGGAAAAGGGAAAGAAAAAAAACTAAGTTAAGAAATATTTACAAATTTTTTTTAGTTTTGGATTTTGATTTTTTTTTTAATACGCATGAACTAATGCAACTAAATGAATGCGGTGATTAATTACAAATGATTTATCCTGAGTTAACACAAATTGTATATTCACACTTTGTCTCAGATAAACAAGATAGTTCTCAGCCAGGTAACGGGCAGGATTTATCGGTGCACCACGAATCACCGTAGCAATGCAGTCGAAGGTTTAAGTACCTTCAGTGGAACAACCACTATAATATTTACGAAGCACCGTAATATTTATAAATGGTTATTACTCTATCCTAGCCTAGACACCAAGAAAATAAATTGTTCAAAGAAGACAATTGTTAATATACAATTAAGTATATCGATGTCTAACCGTTATTATTAACAAATTCAAAGATGAAATGCAAAACAGAAATTAAATGTGTATTAACAATGCAACTATGAATGATTTTTTTTTAAACACAAGCAAATGCAATACAAAACAGATAACGGAACAAGACTGCAATTTTTTGAAGCAAGCAATTTATTTCTTGGCGCACTAAGCTAAACAAGCACTCCTCCCACCTGTTTTGGCAACCTGAAAATAAAGACATGATATGTATAGAGTTTGTTTTTTTTTAAGACAAACAAGTTAAAAACTCAAACCAAACAAGTTAAAAAAAAGAAAACAAATTAAGCAAACTCTATTTTTTTTGTAAACACAAAACAAATCACACAAACCTAAAACTAAAAACTAAAATCAAAACAAATCAAAACTAAACGAAGGCACACAAACTCAAAATGATTTAAAACAAAATAAAGTAGAACAAAAAAAAAATCACTCTTTTTTTTGGTAGCAAACCCAACAAACTTGCTCTTTTTCTTTCCCTTCTTTTTTTATTTATTTATTTACACTAACCAGGGCCTACCCCAAAAATTGAACTTATTGAAAAAAAGGAGGAAATACAGCTGCTATTAACCACGTTCCAAAATCGACTTCCAAAAATAAAAATCACAATCGAAATTTAATTACGAAAATCGAAATCGGATTTGAGGAGATTTAATTCTAGTAGTCTAATTCGAAGGCAAGTGATTCGAGAAGAGGCAGAATTCAGGTTTGCGATTTGGTGATGGGAGGCGCGGTCAATTGGTAGTGGCGATTTGAAGGTAGCGAATTGGTCAGGGTTCGATTGGGGATTGCGTTAGTAGGTTTTGGTTTGCGGCTGTAAGGAGGTGGTTGAATGGGTTGCTTTGGGTTGGGGCAGAATCGAGGCGAGGTTGCGGTAAGGCTGTTGCGTGTTTGCAGTAGAGTTTGATGTGTGATTATCTGATGAACTTCTTGTCGGTGGTAGGAGATGAAGCTAGAGGTCAGAGAATGATACGATGGTCAGTAACTTTTTTTTCTGTTGTTGGTGGTTGCTGTTGAAGGGGATTTTGTTGTAAGTGATATCAGAAGTGAAGAAGGGGTAATGCAGTTGTATTGTTATGATGCAGTGATGGAGTCTGGTATGCAATGGTTCAGGTGATTATGCAGAGGGTTGATATGTGTAACAGTTTGAAGTGAATGATAGAGATGCCAGGAATGGAAGATGTGGTAGATGCAGGAAGTAGTGTGGAGAATGAGTGCAAGGCAATGGAATGGTTGAAGAGGATGGAAGATGACTGTCAGCTGAAATGCATAACAAAATGTAAACTGCAAATAACAGTTTTTTTTTGTGTGGTTGTATATGCTTGGAGCTTGGAGGAGGCAGATGTACATGCTTGGAAGGAGTTGATGTATTGGAAAGTGGCTGCTTGATGATTTAGTGGTCGATTGCACAGAGGAGATGGCTGTTTGATGTAATAAGTGGTGAGGAGATGATATGGAAATATGGTTGAGTGGATTTGAGTATTGAACTGCTGAGGGTAGAAGATATATGGTATGGTCAGTGTATGGTGCGGCAGATGCTTGCAGAAGTGGCGGTTGTTAGCAATGCAATGTTGGGTGGCAACTATAGTGTTGTTGGAAGTGAGTTTGTGGTGGTGTGAAAATTTAAATGGTTGGTCGTGCTTCAAGATTGTGGTTGTTGAAGGAGGGGTGGTGAGAGGACTTATTTGGTTTTGAAAGAGACTGAGGTGTGATCGCCGTTGCTGATTTCAGGTTGAGGCCGTGATTGTCGAACTGGGTGATGGAGTGTTGTAGGCACTTGTCGGCGATGGTCTTGTGGAGTGACTGAAGATGGAGGAAGCAATAGTTAGCTTCGGGTGGAAGAATGATTTGATGAATGTTGACAGAGGTAGGCAACGATGTTGTGATTGGGGAGTTTTTTTTATTGGATGAATGCTGGTAGCGTTACTGGTTGTGAATATGCAAGGTTGGTATTGGTCAGAGGGGTGTAGAAGATTTGAATTTGTGGTTAGGGGACGTTGTTCGAACTGAAGTTGTTAGTCGATTGAAGTTGTTTGACTGGGAAGTAGTTCACTGGTCAATGATGTATGGGTAAGTTGATGGTTGAAAAGGTGATGTTTGGTATATCAAAGAAGTGGCTGCAGTTATATAACTGGGTAAATGGTGGTTAGAGGAGGTTCAGGCAAGATGTTGCAAGGGATGGAAGTTTGTATGAGAAAGGCAGAAGTTGTATTATTGTCAGCAGCAGTTGTATTGTCAGCAGAAGTGAAGTGAAGTGGAAGTGGGTACTGGAGTTTGGAGTGGTGGACTGTATGGTGATGCAGTGGCTATGTGGCACAATGGATTGTGGTGCGTTTTTTCGTAGTGCTCGGGGAAGACTTTTGCAGTGGATATTGAATGGAGATGTTGTATGAAGGGAAGTTGTGTGTAGAGAAATAAATGTGACAGTGTCACAAAAAAAAGAGATGTAATGGTGGATGTAACAGAGTACCCAAAGATAAATGCAAATGTAAAATAAAATAAAGTGAAAAAAAATTATGAAATTGTGGGTTGTTTTTTTTGAAAATGAAGTTGTTTTTTTTAAATGCAAGTGCAATGCAAACTAAAAAATCAAATTCTAAAACAAAGCACACACAAACGCAAATTATTATTTTAAAAACAATGCAAACAAACACACGAATTAAATTACACAAAAATAATCCGAAGACTAGAAAATTAAAATCAAAGCAATTTCCCCGGCGACGGCGCCAAAAACTTGTCAATCGACGGAAAATCTATGGAATTAGAAAACCGTCGAAAAATTTAGAAATAAAAATAACCGCAAGCGCACGGTGTACGAATGTAGCACACGGCGAATACGGGTCGATCCGCAAGGAATTGATGTTTTAAAATACTATTCAATCAAATTAACCAAAGTCGAGTGTTTGTTTAAGCTAGAAAATGAGAAAATGTACTAACTAACAAAAAGAAAAGAAATGCAAATATAAGAGTTAAATGACAATTTAGAAAATAAATCCACTCTCTAGATCATGTAGTTCAACACATGAAATCATGATCTCTCTATTATGGTCATTAGTGTTTTAATTGATGTGTTTATCATAAGTATGACATATTTGAGCTATTTATTAGCCAACACAAGCCATCAAACTATAGCACACCCCTTAAAACACTTACTAACTTTCATGAAACTTGACAAAGAAAATGAAAATGAAATCTATTTTAAGTATGGCCTATTAACTATTGCTTAGAAACATAGACCATCAAATTTTAATTTCAAATCACTTTCTTATGCCATAATCATATATTCATGAAGAGGCATTTGTGTTAGTGATTGTTTAAGCAAGGCCTATTTGGTGTCAATAATATAGACTACAAAATTCAAAGCAAAGATAACAAATTAAACCACTTCAAGCATTGTCATTAAGCACAAAAAGAGAGCATGAATTGACAAAATGTTGAAGCTACATTAATTAGAGAGCTTCATTACCCCTAAATTGAAGGGGTTTAGCTCTCATATTCGTTATCATATGAACAAATGTTGCTAGCAACATGAAAGAAAAAAAGAAAGAAAAATGAAAGCAAATGAAAAGAAAACTATTCTACTTGCATAAAAGTAAATCGACACTAATAGCATGAAAGGAAATGAACATGCAAGTAAAAGGAAACACTAATTAACATTGCATAAAAAGAAAAGAAATTACATAAAATAAAAATGGCTAAGTAGCCATGAAAAGAGAAAGAGACCTTTCTTTTATTTGATATAAACTAAACTAAAGAGAAGGAGCCCTAAGAGAGGGGAAGGTTACATGAAACATAAGGGGTTATTTATATAAGCATGAAACACTAATCCATATTTTTGGGGAATTCCCAAAATACCCTTGAGAAAGTGTGGAGGCCAAGTAATCATTAGCTTCTACTAATCACCATTTAAGTGTACATGAAGCCATTAATTCCATAAGCATGTGCATTAGCCTCTAATTTGTACATTAAGGTAGGTGGGTAGGTGGGGTCCTCCATGTCTTCACTTTGAATTACTTCCATCTTCATTCCTTTATATTCTTTGTGCATGCATATTCCTTCATGAAACCACTCCTATTTGTGACCAAATTTATACAAAAATATATATAAATTTCCAATTAATTTTTTCTCAAAGAAATATATGCACACAAACGACCGTTTTGCCCCTATATAAAGATGGATAAGTGACAATTTGGAATTAATACGGATTTTGGTTAAACAGGTTAAAATACCCAATATGATCGTTTATTTAATTTAAATAGATTCAATGTGGTGGTAAAAATATACACATTTACATGCACATCATGCCCCAGTTAAGATTTGGCATTTGTTGTATGGCTCGAGAAACACGAAAGATGGGCTATTCTTCCATCTCTTGATGCAATATATGTATCAAATATTGCCCGGAGTTGGAAGCCTAGAGAGGACACTCATAAAGAGGATACAAGTGCCGTATATGAATGCGTGGCTGTTCGGATGCAGTTGCGACGGAGCAATGTCGATGTACTGCAACACGTCTCGAAGAAATGAGTTGAACGGTGGCACGTTGCCAACCTAGCACATGAATTTGTTGCAAGCTTTATCCGATTGGGGGTAAGTGTCGGTGATAATGCCCCGATGGAACTAATACATCGGCAAAGGGGATTCCGTGGACAGAGCAGATCCGACGGAGCGTCCTTTCGTTAGTTTTTGAAGACTGGGAGTCGATTGGGTCATCTAGAAAAATAACTGCATCCAAAACATCGGGAGCCAAGTCGACAGATGTAGCCACAGGGTTCAGAAAGTCTTGAGCGGGGGTAGTTGATGGATATGAAGTATCTATGACTTCTTGTCGAGATGATGGCCTGGGTCTATCTGAGATCGTAGCAGAGCTAGATTTCCTAGACATCTTTAATGAAGAATGAATCTAACAGAGTACCTGTTTGAACTATACTTGAAAAATAATCGACGTTAGACTTAACAGCATAAATATTCCCTCCATGTGGTGTGTGAACTAGTGCGATCATTCAAATATAAGTGTTGAGAAATTAAAAGTCATGGAGTTGAGATATAAAGTTGAGCTTTGAACTGTCATCTTCGAAGATCGTCATCGCTGACCGTCTCCGAAAGCCTGTCTTATGATATTTTCGATTTTGGACTTGGACATTGGCACTATATGTTGAAGGTTATTATCTGTTTTTATCGATTTAAATTCAGACTTATGATTGTTGAAACTGGGGAGTTATCTGCCCGGATCAGTTCGATATGCTAGTTTGCTTAAGTCTTTGTCCTTCTTTTTGTCATATGATTAAACATGGGAAATAAGTGAATTCGACGAGGGCTATGTTCAAGTTGGAATGATTTCTACTGTTGTTATCCATTCATCAAAGATCGAGGACAAGCGACACTTGAAACACATGGCCTAAAACCCGTTCAGCCTAAATGCCGCTCGGAATAAATGTCGTTCGGCCTAAATGCCATTCGGCCTAAATGTTGCTCGGCCTCAACCTAGTTCGGCCTAAATGCCGCTCGGCTTAAATGTCGTTCGGCCTAAATGCCGTTCGGCCGAAATATTCCTCAGCCTCAACCCAGTTCGGCATAAATACCATCCGGCCCAAGTCCATTGCTTGGCATCCCGTACTTCCATCTGTCTTCTCCACCGTTGGGCATAAGGGGGTCATGCCAAACCACCATCATGCCGAGCCGCATCGCTCGGCATTCTACTCTCAACAAAGACACCCTTCCACTTATCCACTCCACTGTTCGGCATACGACGAATCATGCCGAACCAAAGTTTTGCCAATCCACAACGCTCGGCACTCCGTCCTTAATAACAATTTTATTTTTTTCCTCTATCCCTACCGAACGACATGGTCGAGTCATTCGGCAAGTCGTATCAAGTTGATCAGCATTCTAACCAATTCCTACTCCTCCTCTGTTTTTCTCTCCTTCGCATGCCTCTGACCTCTCCTTTTTTCCCACACTGCCTAGCTTAAAACGTATCCTAATCATGATATGATTCCCTCATCCGTGTGATACCTACTGGCCACGGTTCTACAAAGATTCACAAACTTGAATCTTGTGCTAAGTTTATTAGCCAAGGGTAGCGTTCAAAGAGAGAGGTCATTACCTAGTAAACGGCTAGAAAACTTAGGCGGATTATGAAGTAAGGAGGGCGGTTTTAATCAGTTTCAATTGATTTGGGAAAGGAGTGAGGTAACGTATGATGTTTGTGGAGGGAAGAATGATTAATTATTTGGAGTTTTTAAAAAGAAAAGTTCATGAATATTGGATAGCGGAAGTAAAAATGAAAAAGAGAAGAAGAAGTGAAGTGCCGACGTTTATAGGGGAAGAAAGGAAGTCGAAGGGACAATGACCGGTAGAACCGATCAGTGTGCATCCCTCGCTCGGCCTTAGCTAAATCGTTTGGCATTTAAATGATTTTTGGCATCGGCATGTCATTCAGCATACACTGAAATGTTCGGCATTCAAGAGAAAGTACCATCAAGGAAACGAGACCAGGGCTTGAAGCAAAACACGAAGGAATCGTGATTCAAAGCGCATCATGTTCATCCACATGATACACTTTGGGAAGCAAGTGTTACTCAGCGGCTTGACTGGGCAACCAAAGACTTGATGAAGAGACTTTTTTCGGCATCTGTCCCTGTTCGACACGACCAGGACGTTCAGCATCTATGGTCATTTTGCATTGAGGGTAGTTCGGTATTATATATCGTTCGGCATTGACGGCCATTCGGCATGTCAGAGTCATTCGACATTCCACACTGCTCGGTATCCAGACCACGTTCGGCATTGACGGGCGTCGGCATGTCAGAGTCGTTCGACATTCCACACTGCTCGGCATCTAGACTTCGTTCGACATTGAAGGGAGTTTGGCATGTTAGAGTTGTTTGCCATTCAATCTCGACTGGCATGAAGCTCGTTCGGCATTCCTACCTCGTTCGGCATCTCCCTCAACTGGCATCGGTTCTCGTTCGGCTTGCACTCTTCACTCAACACATCGCCTCGTTCGGCATAAAGGAAGCGCTCGGCATCTGCCGATCGCATTTGTGGTTCAGCACACAGAGTTCATTCATTTTGGGCTGAACTGTCTAACTACTAGGCCCACCAGGGAAGTCCAAACCATCTTTGTCTATAAATAGAGAGGCAGGGCATAGTGAAAGGGATCTTTCTCTGAGAACACCGGGTAGACTCTGCCGCGTTCAAGACTCATTCAAGACTTATCATTTTTGCTTAACAATTGTAATCAAATAGTTGGTGTATGGATTGTACCTGTAATCGATTAGTGAGAAAAACGATAAAGATTAACCTCAAAGTGGACGTAGACAGTTACGCCGAACCGCTATAAATTTGGTGTTCTTGTTTTCTACGTTTAATTTAGCACATTATCCTCTGTTTGAATTTACTTTCTTCATTAATCTCTCTACATAATTCTACTGAAGGGTGTTAGTACCAATTCTAGTGCTAACAGTTATTAAGTTTTATTAATTGATAATTAAGGTTTATTAATTAATAATTAAAGAATAATTAATCTATAATTAAAGGATAATTAATTTATTTTAAGGGGTAATTAAGGAATGAATTACCCAATTGTAATTAATCAAATGAATGTGACTGATTAATTGGTTGATTAATTAAAGATAATCTTGATGATTGATTAAGTATGAATACTTAATGAGATTAAATAGTGTAATTACTTAGGATAAGTAATTAATGTATAATTGCTGGGATGTGAAGGAAAATTACTTAATGGGAAGTAATTAAAGGATAATTGCTTAGTAGAAGTAATTAAGGGTAAACTACTTAGTGTAATTAATCAAAGGATTAATATAATTAATTAAGGAGTTAATTAATTAAGGTAAGTAATTACAGGATGGTAATTACTGTATATGATTAATTAAGGTTGATTAATGGAAGTGATTAACTAAAGTTTAATTAATTAATGTAATTAATTAAGGATTAAAGTAATTAATTATAATTAATTAACTAATGGAATTAATTAAGGGTTAATTACTATAAGAGGTTAAGAATAATTAATTTGTGTAATTAATTAAGGGTTAATTACTTAATGTAATTAAAGAATAACTAATCAAGGGGGATTAATTAAGATGATGATTAATTAATTGATTTGTAATTAATTAATTAATGGTTAAGTAAGCAAGATTTTAGCGATAAAAGTAATTAATTTAATTTATTTCAAATTAATTAGAGATGAAGTAATTAATTTAATTCATTTTAAATTAATTATAGATGATGTGCTTAAATAAATCATTGCTTACGGATGGCTGATTGATATTGAATGCCATGATTGATTAATATCTCTAATGAGATATGTGTGATATGTGGTATGAGATGATTTGGATTGAATTATGATATGGATTATCTATTTATGAATATGTGAATTATCTATCTGTGTGAATACAGATAGTGATTTGAATTGAATTGTTTTAACTATAAAACAACTTGGACCTAAAAGATGGCATTTTGTATTTCGATAAGACCGTGATTGGATTTCTAGATTTGTATATCCGAAAACCAAATTGATCCAAATTAACGATAGGTCGTGAATCTCAAGTGAAGATGAAGATTCAAAGTGCAAGGGTTATTGTCGTTAACTCTAAGGGTGATTCCAAAATGAGTGTAATGAGAGAATGCCTTCGGTTTTGTTCGAACCTGGAACGAACTTGTATGGATTGAATGCTTTCAGAACATCGTCAGGTGGACGATGAGCATTCTAAGATAGATGTGTTCTATAAAGGTAATCGCAGCCTCAAGCCTCATCAACTAGGAATGGCTAAAACAGGGGAGGTGCAGCAAGGCTAAGTGGGTCATGTCCAAGCAGGATGAGATTTACCCCTGTCTAGATGTCCCCTTTTTATTCGGCTATGTGGGCGGTTGCTAGCTACAACCGCGGGGTTGTCTTATTCGAAACTATTCACGAAACGACCCGACTTTCTTACCACAGAAAGTTGCATCATTTTTAAGAAAGAAAGGGATAGAAAAGATAAAAGACAGAGAAGAAGAAAGAAACAACATCAGAATCTAAACAGCGGAACGGATAAATTATATTAATCGCATAATACATTACATAGTATCATATACATCAGAGTTACACAACATAAAACAACACATACTAGACAGTTATAAACACATGTCTAGTTATACAACTCAATACAACACAAAGACAACAACTCAGAGAATACACAACGGAATACTATATAGCTATACGCAGAAGCCTCCCGCTCCATTGCTCCTCCAAAATTCGTCAAAGCCAACCTAAATTCCCCTGGCTACTCATAAAAAAATTGAGTACCCAAGAGTTTAAGAAAAACAGAATAAACTCCGTGTCAGACATAGGTCTGGTGTGAGTAAACGGTTAAAGTTGCTTAACTTTTAAAAACCTTTTGAAAGAAAAAGTATCACGTAAGACTTCCCACACATAAACATGGAAAAGTTTTTACCTTACGCTAACCAAAACATTTGATAGGAAATTCGATGATATTATAATAGGTGTAGGGTTTTCAAATAAATATGAAATAGTCGAAATTATTACATTCATTAAATTCCAGCTACTAGCCAGAAAAGTGGGTAATACAATCAAATCCAATGGCACTTATTGGATTTTCGATTCCATACAATGGCAGGGCTACCGGGGTACCGCCCGTCACAGTACGTGGCCTAGATCACCGTACCGAGGAGTACGCCCGCTCCCCTGCAAGCCGAAACCATTCCTTACTGAACAGTTCCGAATAAGACAACCCCGGCGGATGTAGCTATTCACCGCCCACACTCTGAAATAAAAGGGACTTCTAGACAGGGGTAAATCTTACTCTCAAGTAGGGGCTACCCACGAAGCCTTGCTGCACCTCCCCTGTTTTAGCCATTCCCCGTTGATGAGGCTTGAGGCTACGATTACCTTTAGTGAACACATCACATAGAATGCTCATCGTCCACCTAACGATGTTCTGAAAGCATTCAATCCATACAAGTTTGTTCCGGGTTCGAACGAAACCGAAGGCATTATCTCGTTACACTAATTTTGGAATCACCCTCGGAGTTAACGACAATAACCCATGCACTCTGAATCTTCATCTCGAATCTGAAAGTACTACTAGTTAAACTCATCACGGAATCACCCTCACAGTTATACTGACGAATAGTTCTTACACCTCGAGTCCTCACTCTTCACAAGAGATTCACGACCTATCGTTAATTTGGATCGATGTGGTTTTCAGATATCCAAATATAGAAACCCGATCTCGGTCTCACCGAAATCCAAAACGTATCTTTTAGGTCCAAGTTGTTTAAATTAAACAATTTAATTCAACTATCTATATACACACAGAATAGATAATTCACAAGTCACAATTGATAATCACATTATCAAATAAACAGATGATTCATAACAATAGGTAATCCACATCATTATCACAATAGATAATCTATATTACCATCACAATGCAACCAAGCATTCATACCACAGAACATTACTTGTCACATTTCTGAAATTACATCCATACAAAACAATCAATGTCATCCATCCATACATAAGCAATGATTTACTTAATCATAACATAATTAATTTAAAATGAATTAAATTAACTATCTCTATCGTTAATTAATTTAAAGTGAATTAAATTAATTACTTCATCTCTTAATTAATTTGAAATTAATTAAATTAATTACCTTCATCACAATAAATCTTGCTTAAAAAAACATTAATTAAACCAATTAATTAATCATCATCTTAATTAATCAATCCTTGATTAATTAACTCTTAATCAAGTAATTAACCATTAATTATTCTTATTGATCATATTAATTAATGAACCTTAATTAATTACTTCCATTAATTAATTAACTATAATTAATTGCATTATTTCTTAATTAATTACATAAATTAATCATGCTTAAATTAATTACTTTCAATTAATCAACTTTAACAAATATAAACAGTAATTAATTATTCTTAATTACTTCTTAATTACTTCTTAATTACTTATAATTTCTTTGATTTATTACACAAAGTAATAAACCCTTAATTACTTAACAAGTAATTATCCATTTAAAAATTTACTTCCCAATTAGTAATTTACCTTATCCCAATTACCTCTATAATTTATTCATCAATTACTTACCTTAAGTAATTTGCCTTATCAAACCTTATTAAGTAAACACACTTAATCTTTTATCAAGTGTCTATATTTAATTAGTTAACAAATTAATTAACTGAACTTGATCACATTCATCTCATAAATCAAAATCGAGTAATTCATCCCTTAATTAATCTTTAACCAAATTAATCTTCAATTAACAAATTAATTATCATCAACTATTTATTAATAAACCTTATTATTAGTCAATCCTTTAATACAAAGTAATCAATCACTAATTACTTTTTTATAATTGATTAATTAACCTTAATTAACAAATTAATTATCTCTTAATCATTAATTAATAAAACTTAATTTTTAATTAACAAACTTAATTACAAATTAATTAAACCATAAATATAATTAATTAATTCTTAATTACAATTAATTAACCCTTATAATAGTTAACTATTCCTAATTAACTTGTATTATAGATTAATAATTCTTTTAATTATTAATTAAGAAAACCAAATTAAAACTTAATAAAACCTTTATTAAGTATTAATTAATTACTATTTTAATTAACCCTTAATTGCCCAATTAATAAATAATTATAATTTAATTAATCATTAGTTATTAGTCTACTCATCATAATTATTGGTTAATTAATTTAATAATTATATTTAATTAATTACTTAATTAATTACTTAATTAACCCCTTTTAAATAATTAATTAAATTAATTAATTAAACTTAAAATTTCTTAATTATCTTAATTAATTACAAATCATTAACACTTAATTATTTTTCAAGATAAAACATCATCTTAAATTTACCTTGAAAAACTTTACTTAACATAAGTCATTAATTAGTTTATGATTTAAAGTAATCATCAATTACTTTTCCGTAATTATTAATTAACAATTCCTTAATTACCAGTTAATAAATTTCTTAAAACTTTAATTGTTAATTATAAATCATTTTTTTATTAACCAATAAAAACATTCCCTTATAAATTTTCTTTATATTACAAAATAAGTTGGAAAGGACTACTAAGGTTTTTAACTTAAAAAACATTTTAAATCCATACATATAAATTCATTTATAAAAACAAATCAATTTAAAGAAATAGATTTTTTAGCCTAAATTATTTAATGTTTTAAAACTTACTTTATTTTAAATTATAAAATCTGGTTAAATGTACTCTTTGGGTCCAACCCATTAATACTTGAACCAAGCAACAAGTATACTATTTTTAAAAAAAACAAAATTGACTTTAAAGATTTAAAAACTGTTTTAATTAAAATTTTAAAAAGTGTTAAACACAACGGTTTAACCCTGCATACAACCCAGAACTACCCGAGCCACAACCAAAAATACACGAGCTTCCCCCGAGTTATCCTCCATATGTCCCTAGTCCTACTTCGAGAAAACAAGAAAACCCAAATGCAACACACCCCACAGACACCATCATCTCATGCAAGTGCACCGGTGCCGGAATCGCCACCGGTCAACGCCGAACCCACTGCCAAGTCACCCAAGTACCCTACATCCACCTATGACCCACAGAACATCAACACTTACCTCGATTCAAAATCGAGCACCCCTAGTTGAACTGAACAAGAATACCATCATCAGGAAATTCCAGTAAACCCTCGCCCCCTATCATGTTAACCTCTACAACTCCGGCCATGGATCGCCGACCCACCACGCATCATTCACCCAAATTTCCTTCAAACTCGATACAAAGAAGAAGATGCAGTAGTTCAATTTAAAGCAAGAACCAAAACTAGGTTTAAAACAAATCTTGAGCAAATTCAAACTTCACAGTGGATTAACATCCCTTCAACCATTTTTATCTTACTCTCCAATACAATCGCTAACTTCATGATGAATGACGAGCACTCCAGATTCATAAATCAACAGAATTGGGCAGAAATCCAATTTCCAGATAAACCCCAATTACACACTCAATATGATTTTAAAAATTTTGATTCCAGTCTTAAAAATCCTAACATTCTAAGATGATCTGAGATATATGCTTAAATCAATTTGACTTAACATTTGATTTTTGCAAGTTAATGGATTACTACTGTTTTCCCCAGATACAAACATATCCTTAATTCATAAATACATGTTTATATATTCAGTACCTAGTTTATACTAATACTTAGCTAATTTGCTTTTAATCCAAGTGTTAAAAATGAATAAATAAACAGATATGAAATTTTATACATATGTAAACACTTAAAACCTATAAACAAGGAAATAATAGGCATGCACAGGTTTAAAGCATAATAAAATCTATTGCATATTTATTTTCATAGAGGCAACTCATATAAACATTATCACTAACTTATTTGCAATAGATAGGTACTACTTTAATTTTTTGAAAAATGTTTACTCACCTTTACAAAAGAAATGCAGAGGTTTGATATTGAACTGGAAATGTGCAAAATGCTTTGAACCTAAAGCCTTTAAAAACATAATTGCTTTAACCTTTTGCTTAGCCTTTAAACTGAATTTGCTTTCAATAGATTTTCTTCAGGTTTGCATGCATATGAAAAATTGAGGCAGACATTGGAAAAATTTCAGATCTGGCTTGATAACTTGCAGCAAACTTTGAAAACATGTTGTAGATTTTGATTTGAAAACAACTGCAGGTATGCAGTTTTGATTTGAGCAATGATTTTTGTTTTGAAAATAAACTACAGACACGCAGTTTTGATTTGGAAGAAGTTTCAGGTTTTGGATGTTCAGCAATTGTTTGAGGATTTTAGAATTTTAAACTTGAATGATGGTTTCAAATTTTGGTTTTGAGGATTGTTTGAATTGAGGAATTTCAGAATTTGGTTTTGAGTGTCTCTGATTTTAGAATGAGTAAAGATTGGCATGGATATTTCTAGTTTCTTTTTTGAATGAACAAAAATTTGAAGAAAAAGAAGATGGAGAGAAAGGGTGTTTATATAGGTAATTTCAGATTTTATTAAATTAAAAAGAAATTAGAAAAATAATGGACACTTGTCTTAAACTTAATTTAAATGTTTAACACTTGTTGTTTAAATGATTCCTAACTTAACACTTGTCAAATTGAGTTTATTTTTATTCTAAAAGAAATTTAAAAGCTTTTTAAATCATTTTCCTAATTACTAATATGTTTTTCTTAATTTTAAAAATACTTTCTAATTAAATATCCAATAAACAAATACATTTATACATTTATAAATGTTTTCTAAATTTATATAAAATACAATCTTTAAAAAGAATGAAACCAAATATAATTTAAATAAAAATTATATACAAAATTGCAAACTTATTTTAAAGATGTTATTTCAAAAGCCTTGTATTTATTCTTATTAAATAAATACAAATCCAAATTTCTAAGATAAATTTCTATAAAAAGAAAAATAAAAAACAAATCTTATTTTTTATTAAAAACATTATCTATGTACTTTAAAATCAAACTACATTATTATTTTAATTTAAGATGTATGTTTACTCCTTGAATTCAAATTTATATTCAATTCAAAGTCAAATTTAAAAATCCAACTCTAAAATAAATTTAACTAAATATAAATATCAACTTTTAAATAAGCTCATTATTATTTAAAAATAATTTATCCTATTTTAAAAATCAATTTAAAAACACAGATTTAAATAAACTTATCAATTATGAAAACAATAAGTCTATATAGAATTTATTTATACGAACAAAATAATTATTATTATAAAACCAATTTATAACAAAAATTAAGACATTATTATTATTACTTGGATATTTATTTTTGAAAAGAACAATTTTATCAATTTCAAATAATTTAAATAAGAGATTATCACTTTTTAAATTCCTGGAAATTCGGGGATATTACAATTCAGTAAGGAATGGTTCCAGCCTTGTGTTGCAGGGGATTGGGAGTAATCCTCGGTACGGTGATCTAGGCCCCGTACTGTGACGGGCGGTGTCCAATAGCCCTGCCATTGTACGGAATCCAATCTCCAATAAGTGTTGTACGTATTGATTGCGCCGAATTATGTTGGAACGTGAGATGTAAGCATTCCAGCTATTCTGTATTTTATTTGAGAACCCTAGACCCTATTATAATATCACTGAATTTCCTATCAAATGTTTTGGTTAGCATAAGGTAAAAACTTACCCATGTTTATGTGTGGGGAGTCTTACGTGTACCTTTTGTTTTCAAAAGGTTTTTAAAGTTAAGCAACGTTAACCGTTTACTCATACCAGACCCATGTCTGACTCGAAGTTTATTCTGTTTTTCTTAGATTTTTGGGTACTCAAATTTTTATGAGTAGCCAAGGGATTCAGGTTAGGTTTGACGAATTCTGGAGGAGATATGGAGCAGGAGGCTGCAGCGTTTGTAGATATATAGGAGTTCCGCTGTGTTGATCTTTGTATTATTATCTATGTTGTATATTGAGTTGTATGATAGACAGGATTTATAACTGTCGAAGGTATCGTAATATGAAGTTGTGTAACTCTGATGTATATGATACTATGTAGTTTAGCATGTGATTAATATAATTTATTCGTTCCGCTGTTGAGATTCTGATGTTGTTTCTTTCTTTCTTCTTTAACTTTTCTCTTTTCTATCCCTTTCGTTCTTAATAATGAAGCGTCTTTCTGTGGAGAGAAAGGCAGGTCGTTTCATTTGATATTAGAGCGCTTGGTTGAGTGAATATCTAGGCTTTGGAGTGTTTTCTTTCTTGAGAGAGTGTACTTGTATTTTGATATATATATATATATATATATATATATATATGTATGTATGTATGTATGTATGTATGTATGTATGTATGTATCTACTTATCTGTTGGATTACCTGTTCGGGTTTTTCCAATTTGACTTGTAAAGGTAGAAAGGGTAGTAGTGTATGTAGCACAACTACCAGTGGAAGAAGTCCGAGTGTTGAGATTGGAAGTGTATTTGTCGAGACTGTAAACCCAATACCGTCTCGAGTGAGCTTTGTAGTATGGTGTAAGGATTTCAACAATATCTGAAGGAAACCTGTAAATGTTCGCAGTCCATCTTTGAAGTTGGTTGAATAGGGTTTAGATCTGTCGGTTAAGCGGAAGCAAGAAATGGTATCTTGGTAACTTCAGGATAGAGTAACTACATGGTGAGACGTAGTGACTATGGATGTTTCCGAAGATGTTTTCTTTGGAGCAAGTTTAAGGAAGTATGTCTGTATCGGTTGTGACAGCCCGCAAATCCGTACCCCTTGAATCAACACTATTCTACCTCTATTAACTCAAGTGGCACAGAATTACGAACCATTAGGGATTAAAGAAGAAGAGATAGAAGAAGAAGAAACTAAACAATATCAGAATCTCACAGTCGCAGCGGAATAAAATATAATAGTAAATATAGAACTTTACACAAAATGAAAACTATCACTGTTTTATACATCATATCATCAGAGTATCTCATACATCAACAATCACAAATCAGACATACCATATAATCACAACAGCGGATATATATAGGTACATATAATACGTCTCGGACTCCAGCTCCTCTCCTGCTCCATAGTATCAAGTCGTGTACAAATAATACTCGGTCTGACCCGAGCATTATAATGAAATAACACCCGAGTCAGTCTGGAATACCAGCTGATAATAATAATGCATCCAAATTGATTATTAAAGTTTACAAAAAAATCCTTTGAAAACAAAAGCATCTCGTAAGACCACGCCACAAATAAACATGTCGGGTTTTTACCTTACGATAGCTAAAACACTTTTTATAGAAATCCTCTGATATTATAATAGGGTCAATTTACAAATACTTATAAAATAGCCGAAATTGTTACATTCATTAAATTCCAGCTACTAGCCACCAAAGTGGGTAATACAAACAAAACTTGTAAAAGGCTCGTAGGGAAAATGGATTTCCAACAATGACTAGGCACTGGGGTACCACCTGTCACAGTACGGGGCCTAGATCACCGTACCGAGGATTACTCCCTTCATCACCTGCAACACAAGGCTGGAATCATTCCTTACTGAGCAGTCCCGAACAAGATAAACCCCGTGGTTGGCGCGACCAACCACCCACTAAGCCGAAATATATATAAGGGACATCTAGATAGGGGAAATATCTTGTCCTGCTTGGGCATGACCCACCTATCCTTGCTGCATATCCCCTGATTTTCAGTCATTCCCGGTTGATGAGGCTTGAGGCTAAGCGTTACCTTTAGAACGTTTTCACTTAGAATGCCCATCATCCACCTGACGATGTTTCGCAAGCATTCGTCCATACAAGTCCGTCCCGGGTTCGAACGGAACCGAAGGCACAACTCCTACTACATCCATTTTGGAAATATCCTCAGGATTAGTAGCGACTAGCCCTTGCACTTCACTGCTCCATCTTCGACTCCGAACACGTTTTTCGCACGAAACGTACAAACCGGATCGAAGTGGTTTTCGAGAAATAAATCTCGATCCCGGTCTCTTCGAAACGATCAACGCAGTTGTCCAATATTGATAGTCGGTGATTTAACTATCAATTTATATTCATAAACATCCATAAGCATCCATCACACAATAAATAATTCCCATATTATTTATTTGCCTCAAATATCTTTAAAATATATATTTTCCAAATTTACAAAACCCATTTGAAAACAATTTCCCAAAATTCTTCCTTTACAATGTAAATCCTTCACCATTAATTCCCAGTGGAAAAAACCAAGTTCAAAAACATGTAGATTTAAAACAGTTAAAATATTTTATACTGAAATATACTTTAAAATATGCAAATTTACTTCTAGTTATTTACTCAAAATATAATTTAGAAATATTTAAAGTAAAACTATTTTATAAGATATAACTTGATTTAAAATAAGGTTTTAGTTAAACTAAATTTAAAAATAGAGTTGTAAAAGGCTTAATACCAATTTCAGATAATTTAGGTAAAAACTAGCCCTTTTTTAAAAACAATCCATTTATAAAATTAATTACTAATGTAATCGAAAATATCCACTATTGTTACCTTATTAATTAGCTTTTAAAACAATAATTTTCCAAACACTCATTTATAACAAGTATTAAACTTGAATCCACTTTTAATAAAATCTGTTTAAAACTCAAACTTGGTGTTTCCCAGGGAAACTCATTCCTACTCAAATATCCCAAAAATCCTTCTTATAAATTCTGTCAATTTATTTAGATTCAGGTTTAAGTTTTAATAACATAAATTTACTTTCACATTTATCAATTGATAACGTTTCTCTTTGTTTATCATTCCAGATTTACCAAATTTCAATTTTCGTTCCAAATAGATTTCAAATTTTAATTCCTTTAAATTCATTATTTAACAATATCTCTTTTATTTCTCTAAAATTCAATTTATCCATTTATAATTAATTATGGATTTATAATTTACCCAGCGATATTCCAATACAATTTTATTTCAGTTTTCCATCCAAGCAGATTCTAATTTTTATATTCCTTATTTATTAATTTCTTAATTCCTTTTTAAAACCCAATTTAATTTCTTTATAATTAAAACTCCAAATTTCTTTATAATTTAGCATTCTGGGCTTATAGTTTATCCCACAATTTCATAATACAATTTAATCCCAAATTTATCAATCACAATATATAACAGGCATCATCATCAATTATAAAAATAATTACTACATTGTGAGGAATCCAGTTGGATCCCTCCAACCTGTTTTTCCTGCATCCACAAATATTAGCACAACAATATATATATATATATTAATCCAGACTGATATAATAAATATTTCAACCAATCACACAATTATTTAAATATCAACTACTTAAATCAGCTAACATTCCAGATGTGAGTGAGATTAACTCACCTTGAGTATCGGCGAGCGTTCGAAATTTAAATTAAACCGAACGGCGTTCGATTTAACTCAAATTTTCTACTTGCTCTGATCGTCTCCAAACTTGCGCTGCAGCGTAGAGTACGGCGCTGCGATTCCGGCGCTACCAAAATCGTCAAAATCTGATAACGTATGAGCAAGTTACGGATTTTTAAAGATTGAATAACAATTTTAAAACAAATTTTCTTTTTAATTTTAAATTTCTTTTACCACGCATAACAGTCCGTCCCCTATGCTTCTTCCTCTACACCTCGTTCGCGCCCAGCTAAAAGAAACCGAACCCATCCCAAAAACTAGGGTTTCGAACCGCCCCGACTTCGTTGAGTTCGACGACGATCAGTTGCCGTCACGTGAAAACTCATCGCAGCCTCTACCCTTCCCCAGAATTTTTCCAAACTCGGCCTCCCCCTGTACACGAGAATCACGCTCGAACGCAAGCACAACCCAGCCCCGTCACCCCTCCAAACGACGACCATACCTACGATCTACCGTTGGATTTGAAGTTCCCCTCATCCTCTACGACATTCCAGTTGGAAGAATTTCGAATAGATGCGTGGATTGATGGAAAATTGAGAAAGAACATGGATCGCTTTCGGCCATTAAACCTAAAACAGCGGCGGCTCCTGTTTAAGCTAGGGTTTAGAGGGGTTAAATATATATATATATATATATATATATATATATATATATAATGGTTTTAATATTATTTAATTAATAAAATTCCCGATTTTAACAGATTATGCAAACGACCTCCAAACGACGCATTCCGACAGTCGTTTCTAGGGTTTTTCTGCGTTCCGGACACAATGAAACAAGTTTCGTAATCTAATTCGGTCGTACGCGCGAGTTACAGAATTAAACGAGCAATTTAAAATTAAATCGATTAAATCAATTTCTATGCGTTTCGAGCTGCCACGGTCAAACGACAACTCTGATTGCTACGAAAATTGAAATTCGATAATAACTAACTATTACGGATCCAATGAAATTGGTTTCGTCGAATTCTGAGACTGTGCCCCGGAAGGCTATTTTAACTCGTCTATTTAATCGGGCGATTTTCAAAATTAACGAAAGCACTTAAAATTTCGCTTTTAAAACTTTATTAACTTTATTATAACTCGTATAAAATTTATATTCACATTAAAAATCATTTTGGCTCATTCCGGACTAAAATCTGATTAATGGAAATATTTTATTATTAAATTCTATTATTAAATTAATATAAAATTCCAAATTCAATCTATCGCCAATTAATTCCCTCCAACAGTCCAAAATGATAATTCAAAACTAAATAGACTCGAAATAAACTTTAGAATCAAATTTTATCTCCATTTACTCTCAGAATTACTTATTTACCCCAATTCTAATATTCATTCATTATTATTCAAATTTCAATTAAATTATCGTATATAAAATCTTAATCAAGTTTATTAATGTAACCAAATCTTTTATATCATAATTCGAATTTATAATCCATGTTAACATTTAAAATGAATTAAATGTTCAAATTTAGCGACCCAAAATTCCGGGTCGTTACATCGGTGGTGAGACTAGGGTCAGCAGGGTGTTTGTGCTTGGTTTGAGACTTGAGTTTCTTGAGGAGATGTCTGCCTATCTCAAGGTTCTGTGTGGGATTGGTTGATCTGATTTTTAGAATCAAAGGAGCTTTGGATAAGAAGTCCGTGGCATCTGTGGCAGTAGTGCAGCTCAGAAGTGTTTTATGTTCCATCAGGAAGATCTTTTGGCTTTGCAGTTTCCTAGAGGTGTTCAGAAGCAGCATAGTGGACTCGTTTCTTCAATGGATTGGTTGAGGATAAGCTGTTTTGATTTGTGGAGAGAGAACAATATCTGTGGATATTGGATTCGATAGGATCGCAAAAGTGACTTGCGATATTTTGAATGTTCTTTCGAGTTATAGAAATTGTCATAGATTTTTTCGGATGTCTTCAGGGAAGTCAGAAGTTTGTCTGCATTAGAGATTGAGTTCCGTATCAATTTGGTTGATGGAGCTACGGATAGTTCAGCTAGGTAGAAGGATGACTCCTAGGTTGAGGTTTTGGTGAAGCAGCTCAGGATTTTGTGGAACTTCTGAGTTTTCTCTTTATGGATCTACTGAGCCATATTTCTGGAATGTGCTGTCTAGACTGTGCTCGTGTTCATCGATGGCATTCTTATCTGCTCTAGATCAGAGTTGAGCCGCGGAAGCAAGATAGCAATTGTTCTAGAGTTGTAGCAACCGAAAGTTGAAGTGTTTTGGATTAAAGAGTTTCTACGGGAAGTTTTAGGATCTGAAGGTCAGATCGGCAAGTGCACCTGTTTTGTCTTTTTTGAATAAGAGAAGTAAGTTTGAAGTCTTCTGATGATTGTCAAGTAGAGATTGTGTATTTGATTTAGGTAGACCTTGAGAGGATCTTTTTGTTGGATTGTTTTTGGTCTAGTTTGTTTCTAGAGGCATCAGCGAAGGTTGAGCTGATCAGAAAGGATGTAGGCTGCCTGGATCGCCATAAGAGATTTGTGGTTAAAAGACGGAGGAATTTGGAATTCGAAGTTGGGGACTTTGTTTTTGTTGAGATTTTCTCCTGTCGAAGGAGCAATAATATTGTGTAAGACTGGGAAGTTAGCTTCGAGGTATATTGGATTCTTTTGAGTTTTTGTAAGGAATAAGTGTTTGGCTTATAAGGGTTGAATTTCCAGTTTGGAAGACTGGGATCCAATGTATTTCATGTATCTCTGAGGGAGTGCGTGTACGATCCATCACTGGTTTTGGAAACAGTAGTTCTATGAGGGTTTGATAGTTGAGTTGATCTTGTCTGTGATCTGGTATCTTGTGTAGGTGGTAGGTCTAGATAAGTAGAAGCTCGGTAGCTTAGTGGTGTAGCTAGTTTGGATTTAGTAGAGCGAGTATCCCAGGATCTGCACTTGGGAAACTCTAGATAATTTTAGGAAGCTTATCCGGATCTCTGTCCGGATAGCTAGTATTGTTCGTTGGATGGAATGTTTGTTTGGATAAAATTGTTTATTTGGTTGATTATTTATGGATGCTTGAATTGGTTGTAATAAAATAATTTTTTTTGGGAATATCTTTGGTTTTAAATTTCAGGGACGAAATTCTTTTAAGAGGGGAGGAATGTGATATCCTGGAATTTCAAGGAATTTAAAATGTGATAATCCCTTAATTAATTATTTAAAATTGGTAAAAAAAATTAATTTCAAACAATAATAAATATAATGAGTTGTTTTTAAATGTAGAGATAAATAATTGTTTAAACGAAATAATAATTACAAATTTAAATTGTGTTATTTTATAATTAGATTTTAAATAGACTTATTATTTAAAATTTAATAAGTGTGTTTAAATATATATATGTATGTATGAATGTATGTGTATATATATATATATCTTTGTATGTATGTATGTATTCAAATTGATTTTAAATAGGATAATTATTTTCATTTAATAATATGTTTGTTTAAAATTGAAATCTATATTTATTTGAATTAATTTTAAATTAGATTTTGAATTAATTTGAATTTGAATCTGAATTTAAAATTGAATTTAAAGGAATATACATATATCTTAAAATAGAAATAATAATATGGCTTGGATTTAAAATACATGGATAAAGTTTTTATTTAAAATAAGTTTGTTTTATATTATTTTCTTTAAAATAAATTTATTTATATAGATTTAGAAAGCAATTATTTAATAGTAAATAAGTAAAAAAGTTTTATATTTACATTTAAAAATGGATTAAAAATATTATATATGATTTTATTCAAAAATATATTTGGTTTTCATTTAATTTTCTCTTAAAAGTTTTATTTATTTAAAATTAGAAAAGCTTTTATAAATTAATAAACATACTTATTAATTAGGAAAAATAATTATATAAGCTTTAAAATATTTTTAAGATAATTAAATATTGCATAATTACAAGTGTAATTAAATCAAGTGATGTAAGTAATAAGTGTTTGATAATTAATAAGGTAAGAGACAACTATCACACATTTTATTTATATTTTCTTTAATTTTAAATTGAAACGACCCGCAAATCCGTACTCCTTGAGTCAACACTATTCCACAACGATCAACTCAAGTTGTACAGAAATACAAACCATTTGGGTTAAAGAAGATGAGGTAGAAGAAGAAAATAGAAAACAACAACAGAATATAACCATCACAGCGAAAAAAATATAATAAATAATAAATGATCTTTACTCTAAATCAAATATCTCTGTTTATATATTACATCATCAGAGTATAACAATCACAGCTCAACATCAATACCATACAAATGGATACACAGCAACTCAACACAGCAGAATATATATATAAACAAGTACGAGAGTATGTATCATCAACCAGCTCGTCTCCTGAGCTCCACAGCATCATATCATGTATCCTATAATACTCGGTCTGACCCGAGCATTACAGTTAAATAACACCCGAGTCAGTCTGGAATACCAGCGTGAGAAAATCACCCTCAATTGATTATTAACGTTTCAAAAATCCTTTGAAAACAAAAGCATCTCGTAAGACCACGCTACAAATAAACATGTCGGGTTTTTACCTTACGATAGCTAAACAATTTTTTATAGAAATCCTCTGATATTATAATTGTGTCTATAGAAAGTAAAATAGAATCTAGCTGAAACGCTTGCATCTCACGTTTCAGCAATAGTTGGGCACAATCAAAACCGTACGGGTGCGTAGGGAAAATGGATTCCAACTAATGGCTAGGCACTGGGGTACCACCTGTCACAGTACCTGGTCTAGATCAGCGTACCGAGGAGCCACCCTAACTCCCCTGCAACACAAGACTGGAACCATCCCTTACTGGACAGTCCCGAGCAAGATCACCCCGCGGTTGGGATCGGCAACCGCCCACTAGCCGAAACAAAGGGACATATCGATAGGGATGACCTGACCCTCCAGTGGGGCTACCCACGAATCCTTGCTGCATAACCCCTAATTTTCAGTCATTCCCATTTGATGAGGCTTGAGGCTAAGAGTTACCTTTTTAGAACATATCCCTTAGAATGCCCGTCATCCACCTGACGATGTTTCACAAGCATTCATCCATATAAGTCCGTCCTAGGTTTGAACGGAACCGAAGGCACTATTCCTACTACATCCATTTTGGAAATATCCTCAGGATTAGTAGCGACTGGCCCTTGCACTTCACTGCTCCATCTTCGACTCCGAACACGTTTTTGACGAAATGTACCGACCAGATCGAAGTGGTTTTCGAGAAATAAATCTCGATCCCGGTCTCTTCGAAACGATCAACGCATTTGGCGAATATTGATAGTCGGTTATTTAACTATCAATTAATATTCCCAAACAACCATCATCCAATAAATAATTTTCCAAATTATTTATTTATCTCAAAATATCTTCACAAGATATAATTTCACTTTTCAAACTCCTTGAAAACAGTTTTCAAAACTATCTGCCTTTCTCAGAATAAATTCCAAGTATTTCTATTTCCACTAGGATCACCAAGCACAAGACATTAGATTTTTTTTTAAATAATTTTAAATTACTTTATTGTAAAATACGTTTAACATTTAATTTAGAAAATTTTACCTTAGTACATAATATAAAATAATACTTTAGAAATAATTAAAATACGTTTACCTTATAACCATACATTAGATTTTCTTCTTTAAACAAGATTCCAAATCATCCTTTAAATAATTATTACGATAATATATTATACAAAACACCTACTCTGAAATATACTTTAAAATATTTAAGTTAAGACTACTTCGATAATTGGCTAAAAATACATACTATATGAATAGTTAAAAATAAGGTTACCTTAGAAAATATAAATTAGGTTCTCACTCCTTTTTAAAACAGAACTCTTAGTTACCATTTTAAATAATTACTACTATAATAGATTTGAAAATATTTACTTTTAGAATTTAAAGGATTAAAATAATAAATTTTCTAAACATGCTTTTCAAAACAACATTAAAGCTTTTACCTATATTTAAAAATTAACTTTGAACGTACTTGACTATCCAGAGAAATATACTTCTCTGCACAATCTTCTTTAAATTTCAATTTCAAACACTTAAATCAATTTTCACATTGATTTCCAATTTACTCCCTTTCTTACTTCAAAATCTATTAACTTCGGATTTTATTTCTTAATTATGATATAAAATATTTAAACTGAGAATACCAATTTTTGATTTCCCAAATTACTTCTTAATCCCTTTAAATAAATTTAAACTTGAATTTTAAAATAATTCGTTATTCCTTTAATTTATATAACTTAAGTTTACAATTCATTAAACTCGGTTTATTCAAAATTCCTTCGATGCTCGAAGTTCTTTATTATTATTACTTTCATATTACTTCTATTTCTTTTCAATTCAATTCTTAATCTTATTCAAATTTCCTATAATTATTTTACTTACAAATCCATTTCTTGTATTTTCTTTCCAAAAACCAAATTGTATACTTTTGAAAATTCATTATACCCACTTATATCCAACCAAACCATAGCATTCAATATTTCAACATAATTCATCATAGAATATCAAATCATCTCAACAGGGAAATTAGATAATTTAAATAAATGTTGAGGGATCCAGTTGGATCCCTCCAACCTGTTTTTCCTGCATCCACGGACGTTAGCACAACATATATAATATCTTCACTATAAAATGAGAGAAATTAATCATTTCAAGGTGTAGTATATGCTGCTATATAACACAACAATCAATTCAACCATTCAAACAATTATTTAAATTTAATCATTTAAATTTTAAACTTAACTGAGTGAGATTAACTCGCCTTAAATTTTATTTTGCCATCCATCCTGCCCGACTTGATTTTTTTCATGACTTCAGACCTTGGATAACAACTACACAGTTTATTAATATTTGAATTAATCGACCATCCAATTTTATTTAAATTTAATCAACTAATATTTTAGTTTTCAACAAATTTTCCTTCCATAACTATTTTTAATAATTTGGTACCTAAAATATGTGTATGTGCATTTGTTTTATGTTTAGTTTTGAAATCAAATGTATATTTATAAAATAACTTAAATAGATTTCATAGAAACAAATTTATATAAACTTTCACACATTTTTTTAAAAGAACTATTTAAAAGATGATTATTAATATTATTATTATTTTCCTGTAAACTCTTTTCTTTACTGCAAATATCTTTAGAATATATTGTTCTTAAATTCAAATAGAACTATCTTACTTTCCTACTTTTGAACACACACACACACACACACACATATATATATACACATACATATGACAAAGTTCTAAATTAACATGAAATCAAATTTTTATGTGAATCCCATATTATTATTATTCTGTCTTAAACCTTATGTATAAATAACAAATTAAAAACCTAACCTCACTGCTCAAGACTCCAGATTGAAGACGTGCCGTCGCCTTCATGCTCGACTCAAAACCCTAGCTCGTGCTCGCGATGCCGCTTTCTCTTCACGAGCGGCTACTGTTAGGAACTGAGTTGATGATGTTTTGATGACAACAAACTTATATAGTTATTATACTTTACTTTATAAAATATATACTAAAATTTTCATATATATATATATATATATATAGGAAGTATATGCAGGTATTATCGAAGACTGATCAGTATAAAGACTCAAGCATTAAGATGAAGATTAGAGATTCAAGGCTCTAGAGAATCAAGATTTCAAGATCTCAAGATAAGTGTCTAGTATTTTGTTAAAACTTCATAATAGCACTCTCATCTTTCTTCCGATTTTCTTTTGGGATGGAACCCAATTTCTATCGAAACCAGTGGCTTACAAACCCACGACAAGTAGCTTACAAACCTACGACAAGTGGCTTACAAACCCACGAAAATAAAAATCATTTAAACTACTTTATACAAGTTCTCGAGTCCTATGGAGGAGCTTTGTAGGAAGGTTCTTGCAATTTCAGTTTGAATAGATTTTTCAAAATGTTTTTAAATCTGTTTTTCAAATTTTTTTAGCTTTCAAAATCATGTTTTCAAAAATGTTTTCAAACTTTGTTTTAGCCTTAAAGTATTCCTCCATTCTGGTTTTAAAAACTTCTATTTTAAAAACATTAAAACTTATTCTGATTTTAAATATTACTTATATAATTGACGGTCTATATCAATTATATATATATATATATATTTAAAATAATGTTTTATATTCATTCTTTATCTCAAAATATTGTTTAAACACTTTATTTTGCTTCAAAGAAGTTTCAACTTGTTTTAAATTCAAATGCTTTTACAAAACAACATCTCTACAATTTTGAACTGAGGGATGTCAACATATGGGGATACCCCATGTCGACATGGTGGCAGTTGGATTCAAAATTCAAAATTCAAAAGAAGTGTCCATTCGTTCAAAAACCTTTCGCCAATGGTTATGACTGTTGTGCATCTATATAAAGGCTTCCAAAACGAATTTTTTAACAACTACTTTCTTATTTTTCTTCACTCTTTCTTCTCCACGATTCCATATCCATAAAACTTCATATTTTCAAGATCGTGCCATCATTCTGCCAAATTCTCAATAGGAAATCATTTAGATACTCTCTCTATTTGATTCTCCATCATTCTACTAAAGATCAAAGTGCTATTCAGAGTTATAGGATTAATTTGTATTCAAAAAGTCCATGGAGTCTATCCATTCAAAAGGATTGTTATTAGAAAGTATTAGGGTGATCTTGTGTCCCGTAAATCAAGAGAGTTTACCCCAGGCTCGGGATAGGAGGGTTCCTCAAGGCCTTAGAAATTGAGGGTTTTAATTTGGATATTGGCATATAAAAATTTGTACAAGGATATTGCCTTGGTGCAGGACTGGATGTAGGAGGATTCCGAACTAGTATAAAATCCGGTGTGTTCTTTCCTTTTACTTGCTTTACTTTACTATTTGCATTTGTTATATGTTCTGTGATCACTCTGTGTTAGAATTCTGTTTAGATTTGTGTTGAAAGTTTTAATTCAGTCATATAGTTCATATATTCTTTAAAGCACTATTCACCCCCCCTCTAGTGTTATTTCTGCCTTAAGATCCTTAATCCGCATCCCCAACAATTGGTATCAGAGATTTGGTTTTCATTGTTTTCATAATTTGAAACTTGAAAAATATAAAAATGGCATTTTTGGAAAATTGTGTTAAAACTGTTTTGAATACATGCATTTCATCAAAGTTTTATAAGTCTGCATATAGTTATTTTGAAAAATCAAGTTATCTACTGAATTGGTGTGTTATGCAGGAACAGACATGTTATATGGCTTTTGACGAATCAACACCGAATGGACAAACTGTGCAAATTGAGAAAGATAAATTGATACTTGATAGTGGCTGTTCAAGGCACATGAATGGAAATCCCGAGATACTCAAGGACATTACTTATCAAGATGGTGGATTAGTCAATTTTGGTGACAACTCTAAAGGATATGTGGTTGGCGTCGGCAATGTCGGTAACTCTAAAACTTTACTTATTTCTGATGTTTTATTAGTTAGGAACTTAAAACATAATCTGCTTAGTATAAGTCAACTTTGCGATAAAGGTTTTAAAATTAAATTTGAAAAACATAAATGTCACATTGAAAATGATAAGTGTAATATAATTTTTGAAGGCATTAGGAAGAAAAATATTTATATCCTTAGTATGAAAATTTCAAATGATAACCTATGTCTTTTGGCTAATACAAGTGACCCTTGGATTTGGCATAAAAGATTTGGCCATTTAAATTTTCAATTATTATCTAGGCTATCAAAACTTGACTTAGTTAGAGGTCTACCCAAGTTAAACTTTAAAATAGATAGTATTTGTGATGCTTGTCAATTAGGAAAACTTAAGAAAAGTTCATTTAAATTAAAAGATGCTATTTCTACCTCTAGTCCTCTAGAATTACTTCATTTAGATTTATTTGGTCCATCTCAAGTTCAATCAATTAACCATAGTAAATACGTTTTTGTTATAGTAGATGATTATTCAAAATATACTTGGACAATCTTTTTAAAACATAAAAGTGATGCTTTTGAAATATTTAAAAACTTTTCTAAAAGAATTCAAAAACAACATTCTTTCAAAATTAAAACTATTCGACGTGATCACGGTGGTGAATTTGAAAATGAAAATTTTGAGAATTTCTGTACTCAGAAGGGAATTACTCACAACTTTTCATCTCCAAGAACTCCACAACAAAACGGAGTAGTAGAACGTAAGAATAGAACGATTCAAGAGTGTGCTCGTACAATGCTTTCTGATAGTAATTTACCTAAATATTTTTGGGCTGAAGCAGTTGCTACAGCTTGTTATATATTAAATAGAACTTTAGTTAGACCATTAACAAATAAAACTCCATATGAATTACTTTATAATAAGAAACCTATAGTTGCTTATTTCAAAGTATTTGGGAGTAAATGTTTTATACTTAATACAAAAGATAATTTAGATAAATTTGAACCAAAAGCTGATAAAGGATTCTTTATTGGTTATTCTAATAGAAGCAAAGCATTTAGAGTTTTTAATTTAAAAACTAATACTATTGAAGAAACTATGCATGAATCTTTTGATGAAAATCTTAAAGATATTGTACAAATAGATGATGAAGAAGATTTTATAAATTTAAATCAATCTAATGAAACTATTAGTAAAATAAATCAACCTAATAAGAGATTTAAAATATCAAAAGATCATCCTATAGAAAATGTTTTAGGAAATATTGAATCTGTAGTAAGAACTAGAAATCAATTAAGTAGTATGAGTAATGTAGCATTTATATCAACAATTGAACCTAAAAATCCAAAGGAAGCATCGTCTGATGATTCATGGATTCTTGTTATGCAAGAAGAATTGAATCAATTTACCAGAAATGATGTATGGGAACTTGTTCCTAAACCTAAGGATAAAAGTATAATTGGAACTAAATGGGTTTATAAAAATAAAATGAATGAACACGGTGAGGTCGTAAGAAATAAAGCTCGTTTAGTCGCGCAAGGTTATTGTCAAGAAGAAAGAATTGACTATGTTGAAACCTTTGCCCCCGTAGCAAGATTAGAAGCTATAAGAATTCTACATGCTTTCGCTAATTATAATAATTTCAAATTATATCAAATGGATGTTAATAGTGCTTTTCTAAATGGTTTTGTAAAAGAAGATGTTTATGTTGAACAACCTCCACTTTTTGAAGATAATAAATTTCCAAACCATGTATACAAGTTAAAGAAAGCTCTATATGGTCTAAAGCAAGCTCCTAGAGCCTGGTATGAAAGACTAAGATCTTATTTACTTCAATCTGGTTTTGAAATTTGTAAAGTAGATACAACACTTTTTATTAAAAGAAATGATCAAGATATTCAACTGGTTCAAATATATGTAGATGATATAATCTTTGGATCAACTAATAACATAATGAATAAAGAATTTTCAGATATAATGACTAAAGAATTTGAAATGAGTCACATGGGAGAATTAGGTTTCTTCTTAGGGCTTCAAATTAAACAACTAGAAAATGGAATCTTCATAAGTCAAGAAAAATATGCTAAAGACTTAATCAATAAATTTGGTTTAAGCAACTCTAGTGGGAAACCAACTCCAATGTCAACAAATGTAGGTTTAAGTAAAGAAGATAAATCAAAAGATATTGATCAAACTTTATATAGGGGAATGATTGGTTCGCTACTCTATATAACAGCGAGTCGTCCTGATATTATGCATAGTGTTTGTCTCTGTGCAAGATACCAATCACAACCTAAAGAAACTCACTTAAAAGCTGTTAAAATAATTTTAAGATATGTAAAATACACTTTAGATTATGGTTTATTTTATCCTAAAAATAATACTTTTGATTTAATATCATATTGTGATGCTGATTATGCTGGTTGTAAATCAGACCGAAAGAGTACAAGTGGAACTTGTCACTTTCTAGGACATTCACTGGTTTCCTGGTTCAGCAAGAAACAAAATACTGTTTCCTTGTCAACAACTGAAGCAGAGTATATATCTGCTGCTCTGGCCTGTTCACAAGTCATATATATGCAACAAACTTTAAAAGATTTTGGAATTAACATAAGTAAATCACCAATATATTGTGATAATACTAGTGCAATAAATCTATCTAAAAATCCAACTCATCATGCTAGAACTAAACATATTGATATAAGACACCATTTTCTTAGAGATAATATAACTAAAGAAATAATAACTCTAGATTATATAAATACTAAAAAACAAATTGCTGATATATTAACTAAACCGTTAACCGAACAGAATTTTACTAAATTTAGAAGAGAATTAGGTATTTGTTCAAAATCTGAAATATAAAATATAATCAATAAAAATTCAAAATAAAAATTACACTTTTTCTGAAAGACATGTCGACATGCCCCATCCCCTGATGTCGACATACCCAACAAAAATTTGAAAATAGAATTTCCCTCCAAAGTTAGTTATTTGGTTATTTATCTATTTATTTCGTTTTCTCTCCTCTTTCTTCACTAATTCTCTGTAAATAACTTCTGAAACAATAAAATAATGGCCTCCTCTTCTACTAATGAACCCACTTCACCCATATCTCCTCATTCCGGTCCATTTCAACGATCTACGCACGATCGAGTGATCAAATTGCAAGAGAAGATGAAAGATATCCTTCAATTGTTGACTGAAATTCAAGTAAGTCAACTTAGGATGGCTAGAGAACAACAAAGGAAAGGGAATATTATTAGGAATGTACAAAAATTCCTTATGGATAACTGTACAAATCCTATTAATATTGAAGACTCTTCACAAGCCATGGAATCCGAGGAAGAAGAACCTTTGGAAGAACCACAAGAAGACCAAGAGGAAGATCAACCTTTACCTCAACCCGAAGTCCCTATGAATACGGACGAGAGCGTTATTTGCGTTGGTGAGATCCTTGTTGATACTAATGGAAACATAATTGAACAACGTGGAAACTTTTGTCTCCACTACTGTAACAACCCGCATATTTGTCGATTTTTATATTTAAATATTTTATTTAAATATTTTATCGATACTCGGAATTTAGTCCGAAAAGCTACTTTTTGCATACGGTCGAATTAGGAATCGGGACCACTCCCATTGAGTTTAAAATGCCATTTGCGACCTTTTTGAGTATAAGCTTCGATATGTTTGGAGAAAGTTGATTTTTGCTACTTTTCACTTTGGGTTTGGTTTTGGGCTCAGCCCTATGTTTAACTTATGCTCAAATCTGAGCCACTCTTCCCCACTCACCCTCATTCTCTTCTCTTTTCAGTTCTAAGGCAATAATGGTGGGAAAGATTGGAAATTAAAACTCCAAAACCCTAGTTTTCTTTTGCAAATCAAATTCCTAGCTCGAAATTCAAGAGAACCCATTGGTAAGCTTCTCTTCTTCTTCTCCAACTCATTCTCTTACCAATTTCAGAAATTCCTAAACCTAATTTTGGGAATGTTCTTGTTTTGAGCATAGATTCAAGCTCATTTGGGTTGTGTTGAAGAGAGGTTGATTCTCCTTTGCGTCTAAGCTTCTTTTTTCGATCGTTTGGGTTCAAAGGTGAGATTTTTATCTCACATCTATGCTTATATTTATCTTCGAATGTTAGGTATGAATTCCTAACACTTATTCGTGTGCATTTGCTTTTGGTTTGGATTGATTTGGTGAATATTCCAATTTTTGGTGTTTTGAGTTCAATTCGTTAAAAATCCTAACTTTGATGTTTGAACATGTTTTTGGTGATGCATCGAGGAGCATATAGGGCCGGGTAGTCGATTGGCATAAACCCTTAGCGCCGTTGCTCGAGCGAATGCAATTTGATCGAGTTTGCACCTCTTTGGAAAGAGGGCAGGGGAGTGCTGGCAACAGGTTCGGCCGACCGAGCCCCTGGGCCGGTCGACCGACCTGCTACCCAGGCACTTCCTGCCTTTATTTGGAAGTGCCGGTTACAGGCTTCGGCCGACCGAGCCCCTGGGCCGGTCGACCGACCTGGTGCCTCGAGCACTTCCAACCCCTGGTCCGGTCGACCGAGCTCTGTGTCTGGTCGACCGACCTGGTGCATTTTTGCCTGTTTTACCTAGTTGTTTGAATTTCCAACTTTAATCGATTCGTGTTGTTTCCTATGTGTTGTTATCATTTGTTATGACTTTGACGACTCCTTTTTAGGGATTTTTGAATATCCATTTTGATGGATTCTTTATCGGTTTCGTTGGGTTTTTATTCACATCTTCGTATGTGAATTTTAGTGATTGATTGTTACTACAATTTTCTTTGTGACTTGTCACTTTAAAAATAAAAAGGTTTTCTATACTAGTAGTAAATATCAAAACTCTTTCCTCAAACGATTTTAATACCATTTTAATTACAAAGCTCATTTCTAAAACCTTTTTCCAATCTATTAGTATATATAAACCTTTACCTCACTCGTATGAGAAATTTAATTAAACGAATTAGTAAAACGAGTGGTATGAAACGCTTGCGTTTACTTCGTCGGTTAATTCTTGGACTTGTTCGATTGAATCTCTTGTGACAATTTTCTAGTGGAGATCTACAATTTGTTCGTAAATATTTAAGTTAAGCTAGTGGTTATGGGACATGAAGCTAAGCTCATATATTTACTAGCTTAATGTAATTGACACTTCTTGATGATCATGACGATCATTTTTGTGATTTAGACTAGCAATGTGCGATGTCTCTTTGTCTGGGAGGGAGACTAAGCCCCGCTTTGTGGAGTTTCGACTCAAATTGGTGGGGTAGCAACCCACAGTCTTCGGACCATTCGTGTGTCAGGTCTTCGGACCATTCGTGTGTCAAATTAATGGCTAGTTACCATGAGATGGCTTCTCGTTTGTGTGTTACAGCTGTAGGTGAGTTTTCATGCTCCCCTTCGTGTGATAGGCCTCCCCTCTTTTTATTTTATGATTTCTGGATTTCGTGTGTTGAATTCTAGAATTTATGCTTCACCAATTTTAGTGATTTTCATTGATATGATTTATCAATTTTTGTGCATTGGTGAATTCGTGTGTCATTAACTTGTTATGAATACAAGTTTTGGGTATGATACCCTTTTTGGATCTTTGAGAAGATTCTTTGATATTGATTAATCGTTTGTTGATTATCATTTACATACTTATAGTAGTATGCCATTATGGATATTATACGTCTATGCCATATCTTTCGTTCTATATCATGTTATCTGATATTTATAGCTAGACTGATCTGTTTATTATTTTCTTATAAATAATACTCGGGTCAGACCGAGATGTTGCAGGTGCTTCGACTTGACTTCTCTCCAGGGATCCATTACTCTGACCTTTTGCTTACTACTTAGATTTGTAGGTTTTGTTGTATACTCTTGAGATATTGACTCATTGATGTATTCTTTTGTATAGCACATGTTGCTATTATTTTGTGATAGTGTGGATCTTGTTAGACCACTACTCTGATATACACTATCTTGTGTAATATTCATATCTATTTCCGCCTTTGTGATATGAATTATCTGTGACTGATTTGTGTTATGTTTATTTCTATATTTGTTTCCAAAGATATTGTAGCCACTGTGTAGTAGCTTTGAGTTTGTGTTGGTATGTCGGATTTCCTTGCATGTTATACCACCTGACATATCGATGCTCGCACAAAGCAATTACACGGATGGTCGCTCCTCAACAGCCTTATTCTCCGTGCTAGTTGACAGCATTCACCGTAATGTTCTTGGCTAGCGTGGGTACAGAGGTGGGGCGTCACAACTACCCCAATTGTTTGATTCATAAGTCTCCTATAGTTAAGGATAGCCATTAAAGCGTACCTTCATTTTATTCTTTGTTTTAAATTGTTTTGTTTGTTCGTGTTTAAGTATGTTCTTATATATGTTGTAATAACTAAAATGTGTTCACTTATACTCATTGTTTCATGCTTGCTCTATACATATTATTTGTTCATACTAATCATTCTTGAATTCTTAAGTAATTCATAGTTTTTGTTGATGACAAAGGGGGAGAAAGCTATAAAAATATATGTGCTTGGTGTAAGGGGGAGTCATGGAATAAAGGGGAGTTGTAGTTTTAAGAAGAAATCACGGAGTAAGGGGGAGTTATGGTATGGTAAGAATATTTTATAAATAAAGGTTGTCATCATCAAAAAGGGGGAGATTGTTAGGAACTGAGTTGATGATGTTTTGATGACAACAACCTTATATAGTTATTATACTTTACTTTATAGAATATATACTAACATTTTCATATAGATAGATATATATATGTATATAGGAAGCATATGCAGGTATTATCGAAGACTGATCAATATAAAGACTCAAGCATCAAGATGAAGATTAGAGATTCAAGATTCAAGACTCTAGAGAATCAAGATTTCAAGATCTCAAGATAAGTGTCTAGTATTTTGTTAAAACTTCATAATAGCACTCTCATCTTTCTTCCAATTTTCTTTTGGGATGGAACCCAATTTCTATCGAAACCAGTGGCTTACAAACATACGACAAGTGGCTTACAAACCCACGAAAATCAAAATCATTTAAACTACTTTGTACAAGTTTTCGAGTCCTATGGAGGAGCTCTGTAGGAAGGTTTTTGCAATTTCAGTTTGAATAGATTTTTCAAAATGTTTTTAAATCTGTTTTTCAAAATGTTTTAGCTTTCAAAATCATGTTTTCAAAAATGTTTTCAAACTTTGTTTTAGCCTTAAAATATTCCACCATTCTGATTTTAAAAACTTCTATTTTAAAACATCAAAACTTATTCAGATTTTAAATATTACTTATATAATTGACGATCTATATCAATTATATATATATTTAAAATAATGTTTTATAATCATTCTCTATCTCAAAATATTGTTTAAACACTTTATTTTGCTTCAGAGAAGTTTCAACTTGTTTTAAATTCAAATGCTTTAACAAAAAACATCTCTACAATTTTGAACTGAGGGATGTCGACATATGGGGATACCCCATGTCGACATGGTGACAGTTGGATTCAAAATTCAAATTTCAAAAGAAGTGTCCATTCGTTCAAAAACCTTTCGCCAATGGTTATGACTGTTGTGCATCTATATAAAGGCTTCCAAAACGAATTTTTTAACAACTACTTTCTTATTTTTCTTCACTCTTTCTTCTCCACCATTCCATATCCATAAAACTTCATATTTTCAAGATCGTGCCATCATTCTGCCAAATTCTCAATAGGAAATCATTTGGATACTCTCTCTATTTGATTCTCCATCATTCTACTAAAGATCAAAGTGCTATTCAGAGTTATATGATTAATTTGTATTCAAAAAGTCCATAGAGTCTATCCATTCAAAAGGATTGTTATTAGAAAGTATTAGGGTGATCTTGTGTCCCGTAAATCAAGAGAGTTTACTCCAGACTTGGAGATAGGAGGGTTCCTCAAGGCCTTAGAAATTGAGGGTTGTAATTTGGATATTGGCTTATAAAAATCTGTACAAGGATATTGCCTTGGTGCAGGACTGGATGTAGAAGGATTCCGAACCAGTATAAAATCCGTTGTGTTCTTTCCTTTTACTTGCTTTACTTTACTATTTGCATTTGTTATATGTTCTGTGATCACTCTGTGCTAGAATTATGTTTAGATTTGTGTTGAAAGTTTTAATTCAGTCATATAGTTCATATATTCTTTAAAACACTATTCACCCCCCCTCTAGTGTTATTTCTGCCTTAAGATCCTTAATCTGCATCCCCAACAGCTATGAATACACTCCAAGGACGAGACCACTGAATCACATCAATCACTTGTTAGGCCTTACAATCTCGAAGGGATTTGTAGCCATCACTATTTCTGAAGCTCATTCGAGAAGCCGCGATCGACATAAGATTCAGCAAAATCGAAATCGCGCTCGAAATGAATGAAGTTGAAGAAGAGGAGATGGATCTGGATTCGATTTGTACAGGGGACAACGCGATTTAAATAGATCGGCCATACTTTTTTTTTGCGTTCGATTTGAAGAAGCACGGCTTCGGCCATTTTTTTTTCTGAGCTCTCGATTTAGAATTCGGGTGATAGGAAAGGATCCCGTGGTTTATAGGAAAAAGTTCGGCTTGGCTTTCAAAAGAAGACGCGAGTATTATATATATGTGTATATATATATATTATATTTTTTTTAACTTACAAAGGAAGGGACAGATGTCGGCGATGTTATTATTTTTATTTTATTTTTCCCCCGTTAAGAAAGAACGAAATCGATTTGAATTTTTCAATATAAAGTTTCAGCGCGTTTATATGTCGCACACTCACACACTGCTCCAATCAATACGAAATTTGAAATCCGGTAATAATTCAATATTACGGATCCAATGGTACAAGTTTCGTCGAATTCCGAGACTGTGACTCGGAAGGCTATTTTTCAATTCAATTTAAACGATATAAATTCCAAAACTTAACAAAGCATTTTTAAATTTGATTTCATCACTTCTATTCTCTTCAGTATTATCAATATAAATTTTTATAAGTCTTCTAATTAGTTTAACCGGCTTTAAAATTCTAGATTCAATAATTTTCCCAAATTTAAACCATTTAATTCAATAATTAAATTATCGAATAAATTGTGATATTCGTAATTCAAGTTAAAAATTTCTCTATTGAATACTTAAAATCAATTAAATATTCCAATTTTTAATTGCTTGAAAATTCCGAGTCGTCACATTTCTCCCCCCTTAAAAGAATTTCGTCCCCGAAATTACTAGTTAAGAAGAATGGTCCAATACCCGTTACTTTCCCAAAACCAAATAATTCAGCATCTAACCAACTATCTTTTTATAAAAGACCATTATCATTTTATTAACTTCTCAACTCTCCCATAGTTTCCAACTATACTATTTGTTTAACCATTCAAGTTTCAATTTAAAACCAAATTTTGAATTATCTAAATTTTCTCAAATTTTTTCCAACTCCCTAAATTTTCGAAATTTTTTGCCAGCGTCTCCTTTGCGCGGCTAGCTCGGTACAACTACAAAATGGCTCTACGGCCTCCCAAATCCAAAAAGAAAACAAAAGGCCAAGTGGCTCAATCCAAATTCCCAATCAAATTTCATACCAAATTTAAATACATACCTTTATGTCGAGCATTTCAAATTTATCTTCTGAAATCAAAATCAATTCTCTTTCCCTTTATATTACATGCATATCCTGCTTAGCACTAATATCCAATCACAATATTCCCAAAACATCATATCAACTTCTTACAAACTGTCGGTATTTTTTTCATTCAAGTATTAACTTAGATTATATTTGTAGTATCAATTCCCAATCAAGAATTCACCATTCCCTTCTTAAGTTAGTATAAGCATTTTATATGTTTCTTATATTTATTTTCATCTCCCACTTTAGTTTATATTTATTTCTATTCAAAACGATTCTTTCGTTTCCATATGAATTCAATTTATCTTTAACTCTGAATATATATATTTTATTTGTCATTTATTACTAATTCATATCATTAGTTTAATTAATTTCATTTCCTAACTTATTTCAATTTCCAGTTTGAAATCGTTTTGCTGTTAACTAAATTTTCCAAAAAATTTCTAACTCCCAAAATTTTTCAAAATTTTTGGCAAAGTCCCCTTTGTACGGAGGAGCTTTTGCAATTTGACAAAAGATATAAATATATATACATCGACCCACACGGTCGAAAAAACCAAAAACAGTTCATATTTCCTATTTTTATTACGTAGGCTTACCTTATTTAGCATTTTAAGCAAGCGGCTTATAATATTTAGCAACTAGCGCAACCAAATCCAGCCACACGGCTTCCAGGAACCTGTACTTACTCAATTTAAACATGTAAGTATGATATATATGAAGTTTAACAACATTTCACTTATTTGCAACAGTTAAACACATGAATTCTAAAAGAAATTCACACCAAACATTTCTCCGTAAGAAACTTATGCAACTTTCATACCAATTCCACTATTCCAATTAATTTTCAACCTATTTTCATTCAATTTGAATGGTTTTTAATCCATTCGTATACAACTTCATCAATTTGAATGGTTTAAAACACAATAGCTTACATTTAATTTATTTTAAGCAAACTGAACTCATATTTAATTCAATTGCTCTCAAAATCAATTCATTTTACTTTTATCAATTCATTGGATTTTAATTACTCCTATTTGCATCCAATGACAATTTATTCTATGCAGTTTGACGAGATCTATGTGAATAAACAAGTATTTATGTTTTATAACCAATTTAAGTGGATTTCGACTCAATTTATACGTAATTCTTTTCTATTTTTAAATTTATTCACAATCCGTATATTCTCATTTTCATTGCATTTCAGATTTGAATCCTTTCACTTGCATCTCATTTTATTAACCAAACCAGTTCATTCAAAACCATTAACAATTTAGATTCATCTTAATTACCAATTAAATTTCCTTTTTATTTTAATTCATTCACAACCATTTATTTATTCAATAAAATTAGTTTATCCACTCAATCCATTTTGAATTTTCATTTCCTTAAATATTATTTATAACCCACCAAATTCTATTTCGATTCAAATTTATTTTCACTTGATTTAAATCCAACCCAATATCATTACACTTAGTTTTTAAGTTGAATTCAATTCAACTCCCCTTCATCTATTCAGCTTAACTTCGTCCACTTCAATTTATTCAAATTTTATACTTAAGCTCATTTTCATTTTACAAGTAAATTTTTCTCTTTTATACTCAACTTAACTCAATTGATTACAAGGCCATATCCAATTTATTTCCACTTATTGGATTTCATTTGCACATTCAAACCATTACTATTTTAATCCATTTACATTTTTATTTGTTTGGCACATTCCCAACTATATTTAATCTGTTAACACTTCAAGTTAAATTTTAATTTATAACTCAAGTTCTGAATCTACTATCCATTTTCAATTTATTTATTTAATTGCAAGGCCACTTTTAATTATATTTCTTCACTAATGATTCAAGTCGAATTTGATTTATAACTTGAGTTTTATTTTCCAACTTCATCATAAACTCCCAATTCAGCTTCTATTTAACTATATTAGGTTTCTATTACATATTTCATTATCTAATTATCATCTAAATAGTCTTTCCCCAACTTATAATCCAGAACTTGATTTTAATCTCAAAATCTCTTCATTTAAATTTTCTTAAGTTCAAATTTATTTTATAATTCAAGTTTTGATCTTCATTTTATTTTTCAATTCATCAAAAATATTTATTTTGGGTTTCTATCCCACTTCTTCAAATTTTATAAGCCACAACTTATTATTTACACGATTCCATCCATCATAGACTTGAATATATTCTTCTTTTATTTTAACTCAAGCCTTATGCTTATTTATAACCCAAGCATTTTTATTCCATGCATTTTAATTCTTTTACAAGTCATTCTAATTTATTTATTTCAATCCAATCCTTATCCAACTTATTTTCCAATTATTTAGGTAATAATATAATTCCATTTATTAATTCAATTGAATTCTTATTCCAATTCAAGTTTATTTTAACTCAGTCTTATTTAACTCAATTCGATTTCAACTTGAGTCGAATACAACTGGACATTATTTTCAGCCTATTCAATAATTTTCAATCCAGTTAAATTTTATTCTCCAATCCAAGTTAATTTCATTTTTAACTTTTACCTTTAATTTTAAATTTCCGACATTCAAAGCTTGTATTTACTTCCTGATTTAAAAATCATCTCAATTTATAAACTTACAACTATCTCATCAGAATTTTTAAACACCCGGCTTTGATTTCAAATTGTTTTGAAATCTCCAACATCTCAAATCACATTTCTCAAAAATTAAACCAATCCTGGTTTTATTCCCAATAAATTTACTATGAAATGTTCAAAAACAACTAACTTTTCTGAATAAATCAATTTTTTTGGCGGCAATCCATCACTTAGAACTTGGAAAATGAATACTGATGACGCGACTGTCATCATCAGAATTATTTTCCAATAATCCAAGTGATTTCAATGCTATATCACTTCCAAAATCCATTTAAAACAAAATTTCCCACTTTAGAAATATCTCTAAAACAATAGTGCTATTATTTATCTTCAAATACTTCGATAAACACTTCCAAATCTCCGAAATTTAAATTTCTAAAGCCTGCTTAAATAAATTTTAACTATAATTCATTTGTGAAGTTTATGCTTATACAAATTCTCATTTGAATGTATTTCAGTTTATAAATTACATTCATAATCCATATTTATAAATTTCATTTTATAATGAATTTATTCCCGTAAACTTTAGTTATATTTCAATTTCTAGTTAAATTTTCACTTAACAATGATAATATTTTAATATTATCATTTCTAACATCCAAGCAACCATGTGTTAGCTAAAATAGTTTACAAAAACTTTCTTTATATCAAAAATGTAATTTTTGGTAAAATTATTTCATTTACCCACATTTAAAACAATACCGTGTCGATTGTTCTATTCAAGTGTTTAGAAACCCCTTCAATACAGTTGCGCAGACTGTGTCGACGAAGGTTCATATGCCACTCAATAAATCAATCAACACAATATTAAAACAATTTATATTCACTAACAAATACGCACTCATATCTATTAATACGCGCAAACTCATTTTAGAGTACTATAGACTCTATTTTATGAGTAATTCCCACCAGAGCCAAGGTTATCATCAACCTCGCTCTGATACTAAGTGAAACGACCCGCAAATCCGTACTCCTTGAGTCAACACTATTCTACAACAATCAACTCAAGTTTTACAGAAATACGAACCATTTGGGTTAAAGAAGATGAGGTAGAAGAAGAAAATAGAGAACAACAGAATCTAACCATCGCAGCGAAATAAAATATAATAGATAATAAATGATCTTTACTCTAAATCAAATATCTCTGTTTATATATTACATCATCAGAGTACAACAATCACAGCTCAACATCAATACCATACAAATGGATACACAACAACTCAACACAGCGGAATATATATATATATATATATATATATATATATATATATATATATATAAACAAGTACGAGAGTACGTATCGTCAACCAGCTCGTCTCCTGAGCTCCACAGCATCATATCCTGTATCCTGTAATACTCGGTCTGACCCGAGCATTACAGTTAAATAACACCCGAGTCAGTCTGGAATACCAGCGTGAGAAAATCACACTCAATTGATTATTAATGTTTCAAAATCCTTTGAAAACAAAAGCATCTCGTAAGACCACGCCACAAATAAACATGTCGGGTTTTTACCTTATGATAGCTAAAACAATTTTTTATAGAAATCCTCTGATATTATAATAGTGTCTATAGAAAGTAAAATAGAATCTAGCTGAAATGCTTGCATCTCACGTTTCAGTAATAGTTGGGCACAATCAAAACCGTACGGGCGCGTAGGGCAAATGGATTCCAACTAATGGCTAGGCACTGGGGTACCACCTGCAACAGTACCCGGTCTAGATCAGCGTACCGAGGAGCCACCCTAACTCCCCTGCAACACAAGACCGGAACCATCCCTTACTGGACAGTCCCGAATAAGATCACCCCGCGGTTGGGATCAGCAACCACCCACTAAGCCGAAACAAAGGGACATCTAGACAGGGATGACATCACCCTCCAGTGGGGGCTACCCACGAAGCCTTGCTGCATAACCCCTGATTTTTAGCCATTCCCATTTGATGAGGCTTGAGGCTAAGCGTTACCTTTTTAGAACATATCCCTTAGAATGCCCATCGTCCACCTGACGATGTTTCGCAAGAATTCATCCATACAAGTCCGTCCTGGGTTTGAACGGAACCGAAGGCACTATTCCGACTACATCCATTTTGGAAATATCATCAGGATTAGTAGCGACTAGCCCTTGCACTTCACTGCTCCATCTTCGACTCCGAACACGTTTTTCACGAAACGTACAAACCGGATCGAAGTGGTTTTCGAGAAATAAATCTCGATCCCGGTCTCTTCGAAACGATTAACGCATTTGGCCAATATTGATAGTCGGTTATTTAACTATCAATTAATATTCACAAACAACCATCAGCTAGTAAATAATTTTCCAAATTATATATTTATCTCAAAATATCTTCACAAGATATAATTTCACTTTTCAAACTCCTTGAAAACAGTTTTCAAAACTATCTGCCTTTCTCAAAATAAATTCCAAGTATTTCTATTTCCACTAGAATCACAAGCACAAGACTTTAGAATTTTTTAAAATAATTTTAAATTACTTTACTGTAAAATATGTTTAACATTTAATTTAGAAAATTTTACCTTTGTACTTAATTTAAAATAATACTTTAGAAATAGTTAAAATACATTTACCTTATAACCATACATTAGATTTTCTTCTTTAAACAAGATTCCAAATCATCCTTTAAATAATTATTACGATAATAGTTTAAATAAAACACCTACTCTGAAATATACTTTAAAATATTTAAGTTAAGACTACTTCGATAATTGGCTAAAAATACATACTACATGAATAGTTAAAAATAAGGTTACCTTAGAAAATATAAATTAGGTTCTTACACCTTTTTAAAACAAAACTCTTAGTTACCATTTTAAATAATTACTACTATAATAGATTTGAAAATATTTACTTTTAAAATTTAAAGGATTAAAATAATAAATTTTCTAAACATGCTTTTCAAAACAACATTAAAGCTTTTACATATATTTAAAAATTAACTTTGAGCGTACTTGGCTATCCAGAGAAATATACTTCTCTTCACAATCTTCTTTAAATTTCAATTTCAAACACTTGAATCAATTTTCACATTGATTTCCAATTTACTCCCTTTCTTACTTCAAAATCTTCTAACTTCGGATTTTATTTCTTAATTATGATATAAAATATTTTAACTGAGAATACCAATTTTTGATTTCCCAAATTACTTCTTAACCCCTTTAAATAAATTTAAACTTGAATTTTAAAATAATTCTTTATTCCTTTAATTTATATAACTTAAGTTTACAATTCATTAAACTCGGTTTATTCAAAATTCCTTCCATACTCGAAGTTCTTTATTATTATTATTTTCATATTACTTCTATTTCTTTTCAATTCAATTCTTAATCTTATTCAAATTTCCTATAATTATTTTACATACAAATCCATTTCTTGTATTTTCTTTCCAAAATCCAAATTGTATATTTTTGGAAATTCATTATACCCACTTATATCCAATCAAACCATAGCAATCAATATTTCAACATAATCCATCATAGAATATAAAATCATCTCAACAGGGAAATTAAATAATTTAAATAAATGTTGAGGGATCCAGTTGGATCCCTCCAACCTGTTTTTCCTGCATCCACAAACGTTAGCACAACATATATAATATCTTCACTATAAAATGAGAGAAATTAATCATTTCAAGGTGTAGTATATGCTACTATATAACACAACAATCAATTCAACCATTCAAACAATTATTTAAATTTTAAACTTAACTGAGTGAGATTAACTCACCTTAAATTTTATTTTGCCATCCACCCTGCCCAACTTGATTTTTTTTCATGACTTCAGACCTTGGATAACAATTACACCGTTTATTAATATTTGAAATAATCGACCAGCCAATTTTATTTAAATTTAATCAACTAATATTTTAGTTTTAAACAAATTTTCCTTCCATAACTATTTTTAATAATTTGGCAACTAAAATATGTATATGTACATTTGTTTTAGGTTTAGTTTTGAAATCAAATGTATATTTATAAAATAACTTAAATAGATTTCATAGAAACTAATTTATATAACTTTCACACTTTTTTTGTTTTAAAAAATGAACTATTTAACAAATGATTATTATATTATTATTATTTTCCTGTAAACTCCTTTCTTTATTGCAAATATATTTAGAATATACTGTTTTTAAGTTAAAATAGAACTATCTTACTTTCCTGCTTTTGAACACACATATATATACATATAACAAAATTCTAAATTAACATGAAATCAAATTTTTATGCGAATACCATATTATTATTATTCTGTCTTAAACCTTATGTATAAATAACAAATTAAAAACCTGACCTCACTGCTCGAGACACCAGATCGAAGACGTGCCGTCGCCTTCATGCTCGACTCAAAACCATAGCTCGTGCTCGCGATGCCGCTTTCTCTTCGCGAGCGGCTACAAATACACTCCAAGGACGAGACCACTGAATCACAACAATCACTTGTTCGGCCTTGCTATCTCGAAGGGATTTGCAGCCATCACTATTTCTGAAGCTCGTTCGAGAAGCCTCGATCGACATAAGATTCGGTGAAATCGAAATCGCGCGCGAAATGAATGAAGTTGAAGAAGAAGAGATGGATCTGGATTCGATTTGTACAGGGGGCAACGCGATTTAAAGAGATCGACCATACTTTTTTTTGCGTTTGATTTGAAGAAGCACGACTTCGGCCATTTTTTTTTCTTCTGAGCTCTCGATTTAGAATTCAGGTGATAGGAAAGGATCACGTGGTTTATAGGAAAAAGTTCGGTTTGGCTTTCAAAAGAAGACGCGAGTAATATATATATATATATATATATATATATATATATATATATATATATTATTTTTTAACTTACAAAGGAAGGGACAGAGGTCGGCGACGCTATTATTTTTATTTTATTTTTCCCTCGTTAAGAAAGAACGAAATCGATTTGAATTTTTCGATATAAAGTTTCAGCGCGTTTATATGTCGTGCACGCACATACTAGCTTCGATCAATACGAAATTTGAAATCAGGTAATAATTCAATATTACGCATCCAATGGTACAAGTTTCGTCGAATTCCGAGACTGTGACTCGGAAGGCTATTTTTCAATTCAATTTAAACGATATAAATTCCACAACTTAACAAACCATTTTTAAATTTGATTTCATCACTTCTATTCTCTTCAATATTATCAATATAAATTTTTATAAGTCTTCTAATTAGTTTAACTGGCTTAAAAATTCTAGATTCAATAATTTTCCCAACTTCAAATCATTTAATTAAATAATTAAATCATCGAATAAATTGCGATATTCGTAATTCAAGTTAAAAATTGCTCTATTGAATACTTAAAATCAATTAAATATTCCGATTTTTAATTGCTCGAAAATTCCGGGTCGTCACATAAATAAACCATTAATTAGTTTATATAATCATTCATCTTCCCTTCCTATTTCTTTTTTAATCTTATTTCAAAAATCTTAAACTTTCTCAAATAAGAAAACTATGCCCAGACTTACAATCACTTCCTTAAAATCAAAACCTGAAATACACCTCAACTCAAATGCAAAACCGGGTCATTCAAGCCTGAAACAAAGCTCAACCAGAAATGAATCAAACAATGTAACTTATTCCTCTAACAAATCATTAACCCGTAACTATCTTCAAAATAAAGTGCAGTCTTAAACCAATTATCAAAACTCAGATTACCATGAAAACATTTTCAAGTCTGCAACCATCTCAAGCCAAAAGTCTGTAATCATATCCTCTAAAACAAATGCAAACCAGAAGATCATCAAACCTGTAACCAGTTATATCTCAAAACAGTTTTCAAAAAGCCTGCAACTTTTCTTTCGAAAGTTCAATTTTAAAATGCAACCTAGAAAGCATTTTCAAGTCTATAACAACTGCAAATTGGAATCAAGTTAAATCATCATCATGTTACAATCTAAAAGCATTCCAGTTTCAACCAAAACATAGTGTAACGCCCCGCCTTCTCGCACGGTTTAAAATCAACACACATACCGATTCAAACCATACGGAAGGGCGGATTGTTATGGGGTAAATAATAAAACAAGAAAGAAATAAAAGAAAATAGAATCTCGCAGCGGAATGATAAAATATAATAATAAAATATACAGTTTATAAATCTGTTTACAAAACATTTATATAATACATATCAGAGTTACACATGCCAATAACAATGCAGTGGAACAGTGTGTAGTGCACTAGTATAAATAATAATAATACACATCTTCGTCTTCGACCTCCAGAGCTAAATCTTCAAATCCTGAAACGCTCGGACTGACCCAAGCGAATTTGAAAAGACAAAAACACTCGAGTCAGAACTAAAAGATCTTATGTGAGTTAAATTAACAGAAATAAATATTAGTGCAGTAACTCATGAGATGCTCGGGATTTACATCTCCTAAGGATCCGTTAAACTATTTACTATGTAGTATATTGCGCTATTATAATAGTGTCTAATTGTAAAATAAACTTACTTTTTAATTGCGTTAAGGGGTTACCCATATAGCCCTTAACACAAATAATGCCAATAGTCTATACAGTACCATAATACCTCCTGATCGGGAGGCTACCAGAGGATACTCCATAGGTACGACACAAATAGAAACTCGTACAAGGCGCGCTAGGGTAGGTGACACGGCACAACTAGGCAATGCCAGGGTAGATATACCAATTGCTACCCGGGTTGGTGGAAACGCGCAGCGCGCAGCTACCGCCCACCTCGAACAAACACCCCCAAAATCAAAGAAATCAATAGTGGCCACCGAATCAATCCAAAGTCAGAGTATAGTATCGAAGGAGTGCTTTCGATCAGAGGAATGACCTCATTGGCCCAAGAATCGCTCCTGTTTTAGCCACCTTATGCCAACTCACGGGAGTTGGGTCCACGTATTTACCTTATAAGAAACGCCGTCACCAACCTACTTCATTTTGGAATCTCCACCGCGTACACAGTTATTAAAGTGGTTTTCGGAGTTGGCAGAGAGTATGACAACTTTCGATCCCGGTCTCTTCAACAACCAAACGTTATTATAACACCGTGGTCATTTAAAATAATTATACTTTAAAACCAGAATAAAATATCCATTTTTAAACCCATAACAATACGATATCGCTATATTTTTAAAACCCCAAATCAATACGATATCATTTAGGCCCAAACCAATATAATGACATTTTATTTTCCAGTATATATTCTTTCCAAAATTATAGGGTTTTCAAAGTAAAATATTTAGAAATCAAAACTCTGGAATATAATATTTCCAACATATACTACCTTGAAAGTCATACTTTGAAACAAATTTCCATCTCTCAAATGGTTAAATACTAAATTTCTTTTATAAAACAAAATAGCTTCTTTAGATTTCTTAAATCAATTTCAAAACCAATTTAAACTTCCAAATACCATTTGAATTCTTATGTTTCAAAGCTTTAAATATTTCACCATTCAAAAACAAACTCATTTGACAAACCCATATATATTAAATTCAATTACTTATTATTTGGACTTGAAATATTTACTTAATGAATTCAATGTCATTTAAGAAAACCTTTAACTTCACATAACTGCAAAATCTTTCAATTTATTATGTATTTATTTAAATCAACCTGATATTCATTTAAGTCACTCCACACAAAAATCAAGTTATAAAAATCATATCCTTTAAAAATTTATAACCTTTTTATTAAATTCCAATTTAACTTAATATTCAACTTCCAACCTTATTTTCATTTAAGTCAATAGAACTCCAAAAATTAAATTTTAAATAAATGCTTAATCGTATTTGATCTTAAAAAAAATCAAACTTTATTTTATACTTCAAATCAAAGTTATACAAAGCTTAAAACCCGGAAATTACTATATATAAATAACCTTTATCAATAACCAAATCAATATCAAATAAACCATATATATAGCTTACAAAACCATAGAAAAATCATTTCAAAATTATTATTTTTATATATATACCGCGGTGCCTGTATAAAATTTTCTACCCTATGGTCAAGTGATATGGATGTTTATCTTTTCAATCCGCAATTTAAAATAAAAATGTGGTTGTATATTATTTCAAACCGCAATCCCGAATGAAATGAAAACACATGATGACTTGCTGTTTATACAATATAAATGTAGCATCCATTCATCCAAATATCAATCATCAACCATCATTTGCAATCATCATCCAATTTAAACAATCATCGATATAGAGCATATAAATTGTACAGGTAATAAATAACATGTATTACCTAACAGTTTATATTCAATAATAAATTCAATAACTGTTAAACTAGCAGTTTATATGCAAATAAATAAATTTAATAACTGTTGAACTAACAGTTATATGCAAATAAATAAATTCTAACTGTCAATTTATATGCAATAAATAAAATTAATTAACAGTTAAATTAAATAAATGTGAATTAACTGAGATGATGAATAAAACATGCCAAACAATCATAAATAAATTTCTACTCATATCTTAAGTCAAATTAACAAACACAAGAAATTCTAGAAGTTGTGAGTGGGTTAAAACACTCACCTTTTGAATTTAAATCGAATTTAAATCCGATTTAAACCCAAAAATTCGATGGTCTCCAAATCTGTCCAAACAAGCGTCAAAAGATCAGGAATTTTAATACGATCCTAACAAAAAAAACCGCACGTGAAACGGAGTTTGTATGAAAAAGTTATGCGATTAAATGCGATTTTTCAAAATAAAAACAAAACAAAAGGAAGAGAACACATTACAAAGCTTGCCACGTCACTATCTTCCACAAACAGACAACGCGCGCGCATTCACATGTAGCCGCCTCAAACACACTCGCAACCTCCCCTTTGACCGGCCCTTTGACCGCGTTTTGCCGCAAATCCGACCGTCAATTCGCCTCCAAACTTCGCCGATGAACAACGCGCTAGCCTCTCTACAACACCCAGAAAGTAATTTCCGATCAGACTCACCAGTCAAAAACGCCCAAATCAATTTTGACCGTGACTTATGGTCGAACGATGCATCGAATTGAAAAACGAATCACACCAGCAGATTACGTACATCGAGAACTTCCACTTATATTTTTTTCGGAATTTTCTGATAACTTTAAATTTTTAGCTTTGATTTTTGAATAGAATTTGATCTGAAATTTGCATCCATTGAGGAAGAGAAAGAGTTGAAGAAAAAGAACATACAAACAAATGATAATAGATGGAGGCTAGGGTTTATCACAGCCTATTTATAGACAAACTGCAATAGAATAGGTGGGCACGAATTATAAACGTGCTAAACGGTAGTTGGCCCAAAAAAGCCCGTTCTGACCCCGGAACGAAATTTGTTAAACCCATATATCCAAATAGGTGTTTTAAAATATTTTGAACGTGATGGAAAAAGTTTCACGTCCAAATTCGATCGTATGAAGAAGTTATGCTGAAATCAATATTTTCAAATTCAAGTGATTACAATGCATAAATTTCAAGGCGTTTCGAGTCCGTACGATCAAACGACAAGTCCGATCGCTACAAAACTTGAAACATTATTATAATTCACCATTACGGATCTGATGAAACTAGTTTCGTCGAAATCCGAGTCCGTGGTAAAAATGGCTATTTTTATATTGATTAATTAATTGACAAATCCAAATTTCATAATTTAAAGTCTAGAATTGGAAATTTTATCATCTTTATATTTCTCAAATGTTTACAATGATTTTAACCAATCTAAATGTCAGGATAGAGAAAACAAATTTATCGAGTCAAATGTAAATCTCACTTTAAATGATAAATTTCATTGAATTCACAAAATTATAAATTTTAGTTCCCAAAATTTCTATTAAATTAAATAATCAATGCTTGTTCCATCTATAAATTTTAAGTAGATGGATTCCAGGTTGGGTTCAAAATCTATTGTTCTACTATTCTTTAATTTTAGTTTAATCTATATAAACGTAATATTTAACGTTAATTTCATTTATTTTGCAATACTTTAAATTAAACTAAAAATATAGTTTTCTATACTTAAATCTATACTCCCATTGATTCATTAAATTTGCACTATTATGCATTATTTTAACAACTCATTCATAACTTTGAATCTATTCCCCAAATTTCACATTTCTATAGTTACATAAATTCGAATTGATTACTATTTATTATTATTCCTTCACTGATAAATTTAATATTTGCATTGGTTTTGCTTATGCTAAATTTATTCCCCATATTAAATAAGGTTTCAAACAATCAATAACATTTCCTTAGCCCAATCCCCCCTTTTCCAATTATTTTCCTTCAAATAATTCATGTCTCTATAAAAACTTACATTTACACTTTATAGTTATTTGAATACCTATTCTACACTCTTAACACTTATCTTTACGTTCACCCACTTGTAATACTTAATTATATTTATTACAATTCAATGTTGGCATTTATTACTATTAATTTATTCAATGTTTACTGCCCTTTATTTCAATTTCTTCCATTTACAGTTGCGACTTCACTATTCACAGTTACTTTTATATACTCGTTTCCTATTTAAACCAAATATAACAAATTCCAATTAAATCCTATTTATTACCCTTAAAATAAGTCTTAACATTTGAATATCTCTATTAAATTAGAATGTTTCATTTTTGTTTATAAATGATCCACTTGCATTAACATAATTCTTTAAATTTATTCCCATTTACGGTTAAACAATGTTATACTACATTAATCAATTTAATATCTTCCTTTATTTTCTCATATTCAAAGTATATCTAGGTAAAATCTTTCCACTACTTAATTTATTGAATCTTATGCAATTTTTTCTATTGGTAAGTTTTTAAATTACCATTAACTGTACATTCAATTTCTATTCAATGTATATTTATGCTTTAATCAATTCGATATATACGTTTGTTTCTTTCTATTTGATTTATAACCTAGTATACATTTTCCTAAATCCTATTTCATTACATTCATTGATGGGTATTGCATTGAAATCAAATTTATTAGCTTATATCACAATATTACCATAAATTACAATTTGCTTACAAATTCTTATTCGATGCCTTAAATAAATAACATATTATTCAATACTTACTCTTGTTTTCTCATATTCCATCAAAATCAAATCACAACTTTTTACATTATTTCATTGATTTGGAATTTCATTTTTTATAATATTAACCTTAAATTACAAACTTTTTTATTTAACCAAATTAAATCTTATGAAATTTACGGGTCGTTACACTCTCCCCCACTCAAAATTTTTCGTTCCCAAAAAGGAAAGAAAGGGAAAAGAAGAAATAAGAAATCAATATATCTTTCTTAAATATTAAATTTATAAACAAATAGGCTTACAAAATAAAATAACTTAAAATAAAATATACCAATTTATACCCATTTAAATCTTTTATACGTAAATTATTAAAGTTTGAAAAACATTTTCAAATTTTCGAAATTTTTTGGCAGAGTCTCCTTTGTACGGAGAGGCTCGGGAAAAATATAATATTAAATATAACAAAATATCACCTATAATATCCAAAATGGTATATCCAAACACGGGAAAATATATAAAATAGCGCTATAAATCGTAATCCGAAAACGTACCTATTGTCGGGCAATTTACGCTTAATTTATGGAACCAAAAGCAGTAGCAATTGCTTCCATAACCTGCATTTCACTTATAAAATCTAAAGGGTTAACAATTTGTATAAAGTGAAATAATTAAGTGGTTTCAATCACTAACAACAAATCAATACACAACCATCCATTTCAACAAACAGCATACACAAGAAACAAAACAACCATTCAATCAACAAGCAAATAGTTGTTCAGGTTCAAAATTTGAAATTGTACGGAGTGAAAAATAACTATCAAGTGCATCATTTACTCAACAGTCTTAGATGGAACAAAATAAATTATTTATTCATCCAACAATTTCAAATTTCCTTACCTGACCAACCATAAATCAAACAATAACAATTCAACCCAACAAATCAAATTAACTTATTATAAATTTTATTTCATACTTTAGTTGTTTGATTTTCTTTCTTTCATTCATTGAGTGATTACCTCATTTATTTTCATTTATTACTTACAATATTCATCTTTCATTTCAATGTCATATAAGTTTCTTTTTATTGCATTCCATTTACGCATTTCTAAATTTTATTTATTTATTTCTCACAATTTCATTTATTATAGAATTTCATTCTATTTACTTAAGTTTTAAAATCATCTAATTATAATGCTTACCTTTAATTATGGTAAAATTTCAATTTACAACATAAGTTTATAACATTAAATTCCCATTTATTACAACAAATTCATTAAATACTTTCATTACCTCAAGCTTTACATGTAAGATTTCCCCCTTACATTTTCTTACTAACACTGTAACTTTTATTATCTGGTAAGTTATATATATGCTTTAAGAATGTAAGTGAAAATGATACAAGTTTCTTCTCAATTCCTTTAATTAATTTATGGTTCAATAATTATATATTCGTTTTATATGTTACAATTCCAACTTTCTTTTAATTCCATTCATTTATTTAATGTTTACATTTCTCTTATATTTAGTAATAGTAACATTTTAATTACACCAAATTTGTAACCTTATAACATCAATTCTTATAAATGAAGAATTTCATTAATTCATTTACTAAGGTTTACAAACACTTGTTTCCATTACCTATCTTCCTATTATATTAATTTTTTTTACTTTAATTTCCAATTATTAATTACTAACCTTTCATTTCATTATAATAATTGAAACAATTTATTAATGGAAATTTAAGAATTTAATACCGGGTTAAATTTCAAATTATTTTAAAATAATAGATAAATATATTCTTACAACTTTTATATCTCTAATTATATTTAAAAAATTCAAAATTTATATATTTTCAAAAATAAATCTGCAGTAGAACTACTACAGTTGTCTTTCCCCTTCGAAACTCGAAAATGAATGTCGATGATGCGTGCACTCATCACCGAAATTATTTTCCAGCAACAGAGAGGAAAGTACAACTTATTTCTTTCCAGAATTTCTTTAAAACCATACTTTCAAATTATATTGAAATATTTATATTCGAAAATATTTCTAAATACTATTATTATACTTCAAAATCCTTTGAAAGCAATTTTTCCAAATCCCGGGCTTAAGTTCTAAAATTTCCAAATTCCATTGAATTTATTTTAAATCTTATTTTACCTATTATTTATAAATTTTATTCCTAACAACCAATATATTGCAACCAAATATAGATACCATCTGAAAATTTTTATTTTATATATAGGAAATATAATAGGCAAAATTATTTCATTCACCTATAATAAAAACAAATATTATGTCGGTCTGTCCTATTAAGTGTTTAGAAATCCCTATTGATGTCACAGCGTCTCATGCACCAACCAGAATTTATAAATACAAAACGGAACAGATTAACACAATATAAAAACTTTTTTATATCACTAACAAATACGCTCTCTCATATATATACACTCAGTGACTCCCATAGGGTATTACTACCCTATTAGTAAAGAGTCAAACCCCACAAAGCTAAGGTTTACCGCTAAACCAAAGCTCTGATACCAGATGTAACGCCCCGCCTTCTCGCACGGTTTAAAATCGACACACATACCGATTCAAACCATACGGAAGGGCGGATTGTTATGGGGTAAATAAAAAACAAGAAAGAAATAAAAGAAAACAGAATCTCGCAGTGGAAGGATAAAATATAATAATAAAATATACAGTTTATAAATCTGTTTACAAAACATTTATATAATACATATCAGAGTTGCACATACCAATAACAATGCAGCGGAACAGTGTGTAGTGCACTAGTATAAATAATAATAATATACATCTTCGTCTTCGTCCTCCAGAGCTAAATCTTCAAATCCTGAAACGCTCGAACTGACCCAAGCGAATTTGAAAAGACAAAAACACTCGAGTCAGAACTAAAAGATCTTACGTGAGTTAAATTAACAGAAATAAATATGAATGCAGTAACTCAAGAGATGCTCGGGATTTACATCTCCAAAGGATCCGTTAAACTATTTACTATGTAGTATATTGCGCTATTATAATAGTGTCTAATTATAAAATAAACTTACTTTTTAATAGCGTTAAGGGGTTACCCATATAGCCCTTAACACAAATAATGCCAATAGTCTATACAGTACCATAATACCTCCTGATCGGGAGGCTACCAGAGGATACTCCATAGGTACGACACAAATAGAAACTCGTACAAGGCGCGCTAGGGTAGGTGACACGGCACAACTAGGCAATGCCAGGGTAGATATACCAATTGCTATCTGGGATGGTGGCAACGTGCAGCGCGCAGCTACCGCCCACCTCGAACAAACACCCCCAAAATCAAAGAAATCAATAGTGGCCACCGAATCAATCCAAAGTCAGAGTATAGTATCGAAGGAGTGCGTTCGATCAGAGGAATGACCTCATTGGCCCGAGAATCGCTCCTGTTTTAGCCACCTTATGCCAACTCATGGGAGTTGGGTCCACATATTTACCTTATAAGAAACGCCGTCACCAACCTACTTCATTCTGGAATCTCCACCGCGTACACGGTTGTTAAAGTGGTTTTCGGAGTTGGCAGAGAGTATGAAAACTTCGATCCCAGTCTCTTCAACAACCAAACGTTACTATAACACCGCGGTCATTTAAAATAATTATACTTTAAAACCAGAATAAAATATCCATTTTTAAACCTATATAAATACGATATCGTTTATATTTTTAAAACCCCAAATCAATACGATATCATTTAGGCCCAAACCAATATAATGACACTTTATTTTCCAGTATATATTCTTTCCAAAATCATAGGGTTTTCAAAGTAAAATATTTAGAAATCAAAACTCTGGAATATAATATTTCCAACTTATACTACCTTGAAAATCATACTTTGAAACAAATTTCCATCTCTCAAATGGTTAAATATTAAATTTCTTTTATAAAAAAAAATAGCTTCTTTAGATTTCTCAAATCAATTTCAAAAATTGATCTAAACTTCCAAATACCATTTCAATTCTTATGTTTCAAAGCTTTAAATATTTCACCATTTCAAAAACAAACTCATTTGACAAACCCATATATATTAAATTCAATTACTTATTTTTTAGACTTGAAATATTTACTTAATGAATTCAATATCATTTAAGAAAACCTTTAACTTCACATAACTGGAAAATCTTTCAATTTATTATGTATTTATTTAAATCAACCTGATATTCATTTAAATCACTCTACACAAAAATCAAGTTATACAAATCATATCCTTTAAAAATTTATAACCTTTTTATTAAATTCCAATTTAACTTAATATTCATCTTACAACCTTATTCTCATTTAATTCAATAGAACTCCAAAAATTAAATTTTAAATAAATGCTTAATCATATTTGATCTTAAAAAAAATCAAACTTTATTTTATACTTCAAATCAAAGTTATACAAAGCTTAAAACCCGAAAATTACTATATATAAATAACCTTTATCAATAACCAAATCAATATCCCATAAACCATATATATAGCTTTACAAAACCATAGAAAAATCATTTCAAATTTTTTTTTATATGTATACCGTGGTGCCTGTATAAAATTTTCTACCCTATAGTCAAGTGATACGGATGTTTATCATTTCAATCCGCGATTTAAAATAAAAATGCGATTGTATATTATTTCAAACCGCAATCCCGAATGAAATGGAAATGCACGATGACTTGCAGTTTATATAGTATAAATGTAGCATCCATTCATCCAAATATCAATCATCAACCATCATTTGCAATCATCATCCAATTTGAACAATCATCGATATAGAGCATATAAATTATACAGGTAATAAATAACATGTATTAACTAACAGTTTATATTCAATAATAAATTCAATAACTGTTAAACTAGTAGTTTATATGCAAATAAATAAATTTATTAACTGTTGAACTAATAGTTATGTGCAAATAAATAAATTCTAACTGTCAATTTATATGCAATAAATAAAATTAATTAACAGTTAAATGAAATAAATGCGAATTAACTGAGATGATGAATAAAACATGCCAAACAATCATAAATAAATTTCTACTCATATCTTAAGTCAAATTAACAAACATAAGATATTCTAGAAGTTGTGAGTGGGTTAAAACACTCACCTTTTGAATTTAAATCCGATTTAAACCCAAAAATTCGACGGTCTCCAAATCTGTCCAAACCAGCATCAAAAGATCTGGAATTTCAATACGATCCTAACAAAAAAACCACACGTGAAACGGAGTTCTTATGAGAAAGTTATGCGATTAAATGCGATTTTTAAAAATAAAAAAAACAAAAGGAAGAGAACACATTACAAAGCTTGCCACGCCACTATCTTCCACAAATAGACAATGCATGCGCATTCACCTGTAGCCGCCTCGAACACGCACGCAACCTCCCCTTTGACCGGCCCTTTGACCGCGTTTTGCCGCAAATCCGACCGTCAATTCGCCTCCAAACGTCGCCGATGAACAACGCGCTAGCCTCTCTACGAAACCCAGAAAGGATTTTCCGATCAGACTCACCAGTCAAAAACGCCCAAATCAATTTTGACCGCGATTTCTGGTCGAACGATGCATCGAATTGAAAAATGAATCATGCCAGCAGATTACGTACATCAAGAACTTCCACTTATATTTTTTTGGAATTTTCTGATAACTTTAAATTTTTAGCTTTGATTTTTGAATAGAATTGGATCCGAAATTTGCATCCATTAAGGAAGAGAAAGAGTTGAAGAAAAAGAACGTACAAACAAATGATAATAGATGGAGGCTAGGGTTTGTCACAGCCTATTTATAGACAAACTACAATAGAATAGGTGGGCACGAATTATAAACGTGCTAAACGTTAGTTGGCCCAAAAAAGCCCGTTCTGACCCCGTAACGAAATTGGTTAAACCCATATATCCAAATAGGTGTTTTAAAATATTTTGAACGCCGTTGGAAAAAGTTTCACGTCCAAATTCGATCGTATGAAGAAGTTATGCTGAAATCAATATTTTCAAATTCAATTGATTACAATGCATAAATTTCAAGGAGTTTCGAGTCGTACGATCAAACGACAAGTCCGATCGCTACAAACGTTGAAACATTATTATAATTTACCGTTACGGATCCGATGAAACTGGATTCGTCGAAATCCGAGTCCGTGGCAAAAATGGCTAGTTTTATATTGATTAATTAATTGATTAAATCCAAGTTTCATAATTTAAATTCTAGAATTGGAAATTTTATCATCTTTATATTTCTCAAATGTTTACAATGATTTTAACCAATCTAAATGTCAGTATAGAGAAAACAAATTTATCGAGTCAAATGTAAATCTCACTTTAAATGATAAATTTCATTGAATTCACAAAATTATAAATTTTAGTTCCCAAAATTTCTATTAAATTAAATAATCAATGCTTGTTCCATCTATAAATTTTAAGTAGATGGATTCCAGGTTGGGTTCAAAATCTATTGTTCTACTATTCTTGAATTTTAGTTTAATCTACATAAACGTAATATTTAACGTTTATTTCATTTATTTTGCAATACTTTAAATTAAACTAAAAATATCGTTTTCTATACTTAAATTTATACTCCCATTGATTCATTCAATTTGCACTATTATGCATTATTTTAACAACTCATTCATAACTTTGAATCTATTCCCCAAATTTCACATTTCTATTGTTACATAAATTTGAATTGATTTCTATTTATTATTATTCCTTCACTGATAAATTTAATATTTGTATTGGTTTTGCTTATGCTAAATTTATTCCCCATATTAAATAAGGTTTCAAACAGTCAATAACATTGCCTTAGCCTAATCCCCTCTTTTCCAATTAGTTTCCTTCAAATAATTCATGTCTCTATAAAAACTTACATTTACACTTTATAGTTATTTTAATACCTATTCCACACTCTTAACCGTTATCTTTACGTTCACCCACTTGTAATACTTAATTATATTTATTACAATTCAATGTTGGCATTTATTACTATTAATTTATTCAATGTTTACTGCCCCTTATTTCAATTTCTTCCATTTACAGTTGCGACTTCACTATTCACGGTTACTTTTGTATACTCCTTTCCTATTTAAACCAAATATAACAAATTCCAATTAAATCTAATTTATTACCCTTAAAATAAGTCTTAACATTTGAATATCTCTATTAAATTAGAATGTTTCATTTTTGTTTATAAATGATCCACTTGCATTAACATAATTCTTTAAATTTATTCCCATTTACGGTAAAACAATGTTATACTACATTAATCAATTTAATATCTTCCTTTATTTTCTCATATTCAAAGTATATCTAGGTAAAATCTTTCCACTACTTAATTTGTTGAATCTTATGCAATTTTTGCTATAGGTAAGTTTTTAAATTACCATTAACTGTACATTCAATTTCTATTCAATGTATATTTATGCTTTAATCAATTCGATATATACGTTTGTTTCCTTCTATTTGATTTATAACTTAGTATACATTTTCCTAAATCCCATTTCATTACATTCATTGATGGGTATTGCATTGAAATCAAATTTATTAGCTTATATCACAATATTACCTCAAATTACAATTTGCTTACAAATTCTTATTCAATGCCTTAAATAAATAACATATTATTCAATACTTACTCTTGTTTTCTCATATTCCATCAAAATCAAATCACAACTTTTTACATTATTTCATTGAATTGGAATTTCATTTTTTTATATTGTTAACCTTAAATTACAAACTTTTTTATTTAACCAAATTAAATCTTATGAAATTTACGGGTCGTTACACATAGCATTTCAAGTTTCAAGTTTTCAAAGTTTCAATCCAGTTTTTTTCAAAGCTCCCTGCATTTTGTTTTAAAGGTGAGTAAACATCTACTTAAAAATCCTAAGTAATAGCTGTTCTGTTGCTTGTTAGATTTCTGAAATGATTAATGCTTGCATGTGTATATATAGGTGTATTATCTTTGTATATGAATGTGTATGACTTATCTTTGTATATGAATGTGTATGACTGTGCATGTATATTTTGTTTGTTCTTCTCTGCTTCAAATTACAGAGAGTAGGAATAAAAGAAAAATCCAAATCTCCTTATCTGATCATTGGTAGGTTTTGACTTTTAAACATGATATGTTTTTTCAAAACATGAATTCATTTTTAAATTTTTATTCAAGCAAAATAGATGTAAAAATTCTTTGGAATCAAAATAGTACAGTAGAAGCTCTAAATACATAATTAAATCAAATATTATAATTTGTTGATTCAGGATGATAACTCGAATTCACTTTGAAAGCTAGGATTTTTAAGATTAAAACTCAATTTTTAATAAGGTATTGAGTATGAAATATTGTGATGTCTGGAAACGGGTTTTTGGGCAAGCTCTGGTGGCCGGAGCATCTATGGTGGTCGCGGCTTCGACTGGAGGAGGTCGGGCTGTAGGGGTGCTCAGGAAAAATGGATGGTGGGTTGTCTGATGGTCGTGGCGACGACAGCAAGTAGATTTGGGTTTTAAACCTAATTTGGTCGGCCTGGGAAAATGAGATCACTGCCACTTCTTTGGTGCGTCAAGTTCAATGGGGTTTTTAGAATAGGTTCATGGATGAACGGAGATGGAGTGGACGGGATAGCGTGTCGTCCGATGGTCTGAAGCGCGAGTTCGAGGTAGTTCTTGCCATGGGGTTTGGTTCCAGTTTTAAATGGACTACCTCGATTTTGGATCGAGGCTTGTTTTTGGGATTTGGTGATCGGAGTAGGTTACTGCGGCGTAGGGTGACATGTCGGAGGGTTCGTCGAAGACCGGAGGTGGCTCCGGCGATGGTGCACGTGCATGGTGTTTTGTTTTGTGTCAGGGGATTTACTGATAATTGGATTTGGTTTGCTCGAATAAGGATCGGGGTTTTGGGTTAGAAGCTCGAGTCTGTACTCGAGTAGATGGTGTGGGTTTAGCCTGCAGATGTTAAATTTAAAACTTGTTAACTGTTTAGTGGTTCAGGTTTTAAATTTAAATCGAAATCTAAAAACAAATTTTGAAATGGGAAGAGAACTCAGATTAGACCTGAGTGGGCTTCAGGTTTGACCTGATGCAAGTGTTGAATTGTTGTAAAAAAAGTTTTAAAATATAAGTTTTGAAATTTAAACTTTAATTTAGTTTAAAACTTCTTATATATTAGTTTGCTTTATATAAAATAAACTTTTTCTTAAAATTTTGATTAAAGAAGTTTTGAAGTTTGTTAATTTAAATTTTGATGAGTAAATTTAAAGTAAATTTAAAACTTGAGTTAGGAAAATTGCTTTTAAAAGTTTTTATAAAAGCAAGTTTTAAAATTTAAATTGAAACTAGTTTTAAACTATTACTTGATAATGTTTTAAGTATTTAAAGGAAGTTTTGTTAACTTTAATTTATCAAGTTAACAATTATTTTAAAACTTAATTATTGATTTAATTAAGCAAAATTAATTATTAAGATAAAATGTTTTTAATGATAATTAAGTCTTTTATAAGATAATGTTTTATCTTAAGGGTAATTAAGGTTTTTAATATCTTGATATTAATTAAATTAATTAAGGAAAATAGATATGATTAGTTAATTTAATTAATAATGATTAAGGATTAATTAAGAAATTAATTAAGAGTGATTAATTGATTAAATTAATTTATTTAAAATTAATAATTAAGGGTTATAAGTTAACTAATTCGAAGTTAATTAATTTATAATTAAGTATAATTAATTTGATAATTAGAAATTATTAATTAGATTATTAGAGATTAATTAATTAAATAATTAAGGATAATTGATTAATGATTAGAGATTAATTTATAATTAAAGAGCACTTAATTTGCAATTAAGTTTTATTAGTTAATAATTAGGCTTTATTAATTATTGATTAAGAAATTATTAATCTATAATTAAAGTTAATTAAGGAGTTATTAACTGTTATTTAGGGTTAGTTAATTATTATTATTAAGGATTGATTAACTGATTTATTAAGGATTAATAAATTGGTTATTAAGTTTTATTAATTGATAATTAAGGTTTATTAATTAATAATTAAAGAATAATTAATCTATAGTTAAAGGATAATTTATTTATTTTAAGGGGTAATTAAGGAATGAATTACCCAATTGTTATTAATCAAATGAATGCGATTGATTAATTGGTTGATTAATTAAAGATAATCAAACGGACAGACGGAGAGGCCGAATCGTATTCTAGAGGATATGTTGTGAGCTTGTGTTTTGGATTTTGGTGGATCTTGGGAAGACCATCTTCATTTGGTAGAATTCTCTTATAATAATAGTTACCAAGCAAGTATTAGGATGGCTCCTTATGAAACTCTTTATGGAAGGCCGTGTAGATCCTCATCCTGTTGGATAGAGTCGAAACATCATCTTACGCTTGGACCAGATTTGATTCATGAAGCTTCTGCTAAGGTTGAGCTTATCAAGGAAAAGATGAGTGCTACTCAGGACCGTCGGAAGAAGTATGCAGATAAGAGAAGGAGATAATTGGAATTTGAGATTGGTGGTTTAGTTTTTATCAAAGTTTCCCGGATTAAAGGAGCTATTAGATTCAGAAAGACGGGAAAACTTGCCTCGAGATATATTGGTCCATTTCGGATATTGGAAAGAATTGGTACTATAGCTTACAGGGTTGAATTGCCAGAGCGGATGTCTGGAATTCATAATGTATTCCATATATCCCATCTAAGGTATTTTGTTCATAATTCATCATTAGATGTAGAACCAGTAGTTCAGGAAGATTTGGAAGTCGAGTCGAATTTAACTGTGGTGAGGAATCCAGTTCGGATTGTTGATCAAGACGAGAGGCAACTCAAGGGTAAGGTAGTGAAGCTTGTCAAAGTGCAGTGGAGCGAGGATCCCAGAAATTGCATCTCGGAAACTCTGGATAGTTTTAGAAAAGCTTATCCGGATTTGTGTCCGGATAGCTAGTGATGTTTGTTAGGATAAATTGTTTGGTTGTTTCCTAATGTATTAGTGATATGTATGTTTGAATGGTTGATATAAATGTTTTTGAATTATCTTTTGTTTTAAATTTCGGGGACGAAATTCTTTTAAGGGGGAGGAATGTAATGACCTTGGATTTTGGCCCTATTATTTTAATAAATATTTAATCTAATTAAATAGAAAGTAAACTTATCATTTCAAAATGAATAAGACTTTAGGAAATATTGTCAATTGTTTATATAGATCTGCATTTTGAAAGGGGAAAATTTGATTTGTAAATTTAATTAATCTCTTAATAATATTTACAATAAAATTTATCTTATATAATTAAATTAAAATACTTTGTCTTGTTAACATTTGGTATATATACATATGGATGATAATGTTTAAACTAAAATCAAATTCTATCAATATAAAGTTCAAATATAAGTAAGTAAACTAATGAATATCATTTAAATATTGATAGTAAAAATTCCAATAGAAATCAATATAAGTATAACATATAAGTAAACCACATGAATGTAATTCAAATATTGATAGTTAGAAATTTAAAAAAAAAAATTAAGTAGTTAAGATGTGCTGGCAAGCAACATTAGCAGAGAATTTGTAAGCACTAAGTAGAAAATGAAATCGGACACAAGCATATGTATATCGTGTAAGAAAGAAAATAATAAAACAAATGTCTTTAAACAAAATTATCTTCATATACAAGCCAAACATCTACCTGCAAAGGGTGCATTTATATACAAATTCTTTGTACACAGCAAACATAATAATTAGTATGTAAACATCTTTAGAAACCAAAGAATTTAATTGCCATCATCTCAGCCTAAATTTTGTCAACTCAAATGTTGCAATTCTTTACATTTCAGACACAAAATCTGTCAAGTTAAAGCCAAAAGAAGAAAACAACAGTACAAGTTAATACCTTCTTTTATACACTTGTGTTCTCCTTTATATATATGTATACATCCAAGCCATTTAGTTCGTTCAGCAATAATTTAACAAAACCAGAGAAAACTAAAGAAGGAAAAAAAGGGAAGCAAACTCAAATTTTAAATTCAAACAAGAACAGTCAAGAACTCAAGACAGTTTCATACTTCAGGTTTTCAAAAGAAAACAAGAAATATTCTTTGTCAGCAACCATGTCAGGTCAGTAAACAAGAAATTTTAAAGCTTTAAGTTTAAATTAAATAGCTCATGATTCAATGATCATATGATATCTTATATGCTTTATCTTGTATACATTTCTGTGTTGCTCTGTGCTCTCTATTGTGGTTACAGTTTGCATATTTTTTTTCAAAACTCATTCACTTTCTGCTAATCCTTGTTAAGTTTTAATTTTTCAATCAAACAAGGTATTTAAACTAAAACTAAGATTTTGTAAGCCGTTTAAACCATCTTTGCAAAAGTATGCTACTGTAATATTGTTTTACAGGCAATCAAGTAATTAATTGATAAATTCGATTGTTACAAGAAGCTAAGTCAAGTTTATATCTTGAATTCTGATTGAAATTTATGATTTTTAAAACAAAAATGAAGAATTTTTGTTTCATATTCAAAGAGCAGTTTGTAGTTGAACAAAAATTGTATTTCTTCCAATTCGTAGTGATCGAATCAATTTTAAAGGTTGAAATTTGAATTGAAGCACGTATAAACATCATAGATTTTGAGAAAATTGTTGAATATTTTTTTCATTGCATAAATTAAAGAAACGAAATCGATTTAGGGCTTGGGTTCAAGTTTTTGTTCATGTCAGTAAACGAGGCATGTTCATTTTCGTTGCGTGATCGAGTTGCACGAATCTTGGGTGGATGGTTGCTTAATGTGTTGTTGGGGTGTGGACAAAATTTGGGCGACCCCGGTGGGTTATGCAGCGGTGGCTAGTGGTTTTAGTTAGTGGTCAAGTTTGCAGTATTTTCGAACAAATGAAAAAATTTCGATTTGTAATTGTTGAAGGCAATTCGGATTTTAATTTCGAGCTTAGGGACGGTTTGCGACTTGCTGTTGATGTTGGTGTTCGCCGGAGATGGTCGCGCCGCCATGCACGTGTACGACGCGGTAAGTTGTGTCAGTGTTGATGGTGGGAAGTTACTCTATTCGATACTCGAGGAAGAGGTTAATTTTCTTCGAGTAAATGTGGTGTTAGCTTCGAGTTTTTTATCGCGTGCATGAATAAGTTTCCTGATGCTATTTATACTTAGTTAAAATTTAAGCTTACTGGAAAAAAAATGAGTAGAAGAAGAAGGTTGCGAGAAGAACCGGGGTGAGTTTTAGGAAAATGTGTGAGTACTCGATGTTCTACTCGAGTTTTAACAGGGGAAGTCTCGGATTTCTTCAAACTGCAGTATTGTATTTAAAAGTAAAGTTAAGTAAACGGATTTTCATTAAGCTTTAAACACTGTAAAACTAAATAGTGTTTAACAGTTTTAAGTTAAAACTTAATACAAGTTTTACTTATCTTAGTTAATACTTAACAATGTTTTTAGCACTTAATTATTACTTTAATTAAGTAATTACTTCAAGTTTATGAAATTTATTAATATTTAAGTTTGTATTTAGTAATATATTGATTTTCAAAAGCTAAATAAGACTTATAAAATGTTAATTAAGTTGAATAATTAATACGAATAAATCATTTTTAGGAAGTAATTAAGAATGACTAACTTTTTTAATTTTAATTAGAGTTTGGATTACCTAATGATTAAGTGATAAAATTGTAATTAACTACGTAAGTTAATTAATGAATGATTAGTAGTTAGCTAATTAAGTAATTTAATTAAGAATTAATAATTGATTAATTAAGTAATTAGCAGTTACTAAATGGATAATTAAGTTTTAATTAAGTAATTAACGTTATTAATTAATAATTAAGAGTAATTAACTAAATAATTAAGACTTAATAATCAATTAAGGAATAAATAATTAATTAAATAATTTGAAATGGAATAAGTAATTAATTGACATTTAATTGATGATTGTTAACGCTAAAAATGTACGCTAACACCCTAGTGTAAGTTGTAGTAGAATGAAAGCACCACCCATTGGTACGGGAACTGAAAATAAGCAGAAAATAGCAGAGAAATAGTAAAGAGACAACAGTTTTTATAGTGGTTCGGTTTAAAGTCAAGCCTACGTCTACTTAATCTCTTTTATTGCTGATTTGATTACAACTTTTTCAATGATCTTTGATTACAATACAACTAAGACGAGTAGCTAGAACTTCAATGCAGAAGAGCTCTTCGAATTCATGTTAAATGTGCTAGATCTCTTCCCAAAGTTCGTTGAAGCTTCTTCGGTGTTTGAAGTGTTGGATGAGTTGAGGAAACAGCAAAGTATCGGTGTTCCAGAAATGATCCAAAAGTCCCCCTTCAGTTGGAGTAGGCGGGGTATTTATAGGGAGAACCTGATGGTAGGTCGTATGTCGTGATCGTCCTAGGGATATGTCGTAGGTCGTGAGCGACCTAGGGAGCACGGGTTATGGCTAATCATGGATGCACTTGATCACTTGAACAGGCTGGTAGGTCGTAGGCCATGAGCGACCTAGGGGAGAATGGTTGGCGTTTTAATCGTGTCGAGGTACCCAGTGGAGCGACTAAGGCTGGTTGTAGGAGTAGCTGCGATCTAGTGTTGGTTCGACCTATAACCAAGCAGCATAATGATATGAAGCTTGTGGCTCGCTAGGTCGTTAACTCGCTAGGTCGTTAAGACGCTAGGTCGTTAACTCGTTAGGTCGATAACTCGCTAGGTCGTTAGCACGCTAGGTCGTTAACTCTCTAGGTCGTTAACTCGCTAGGTCGCATAGGTCATTTAGTTACCAGGTCGCTAGGTCGCTGAGCTCCTCTGTTGCGATATACTGCTGTCTTGCATTGATTGCTAGGTCGCTTAGGTCGTCACATGTTAGCTCGCTATAGAACTTCATCCTCGTTAGCTCGCTTGCTCTTTATCTCATTAGGTCGCTAGTGTGTTAACCCGTTAGGTCGCTTGGCTCCTTAATTCGTTAGTTCGTTAATTGTTGCCACGTTAACTCGCTGGATGCTTTAGACCGTTAGGTCGCTTTTCTTTCGAGTACTTGAGTCGCCGTTCAGAATGGTGTTAACACTAGTCCTTCGAAGCATACGCCTATGTTATAGGTTGTGTGCTTCGATCTAACTACTATAGGTCATGGGCAACTTAATAATCTCGGTAACTCGTGTGCCGATACGCCTTCTTTTCTTTCCCCTATATAATCCATTGGCTCGTTTCTTCCTCCTTATTCCACTGCTTGTACTCTGCCGCCATTGCCATTCTTGAGCTCAAGAATCCTCAAAGCGAAACCCCTTGTTGCTTCGATCATTATTCCTAACAACAATCCTAGGTAAATCGATCACCTCTCCATTGTATCTGCCAACAATTTCCTCGTAATCACTTTCACATGGTTTTTATTACCTTGCCGTAAGATTTCCTCCTGATTTGCCCCTTATCACCATTGAACTTTTTGTAGTTGCTTTAAAAACGGATCGGCCTATGATTTCTCAGAGTTGTGTGGTGTGTGTTCGAGTTTGTGGAGTTTGATGATGTTTTCTAGAGATTCAGAGAAGAAGATGAGGCCTTAAGCGATTGGAGGAGACGAAGGGATTTTTGGTTAAAGGGTTAGTGGGTTTTTAGGTTAAGCCATAATGTTTCGGGCGACGCAATGGTAGTGGACGCGTGCCAAAATATGATTGGGGAATAGGACTTATGGCTTTTGATGGGAGATAGCTCAATATTGCCGAGCTACCTCAGAAGCGACCTAACGAATTTGACCGTCCTAACAACCCTTGTGACCTAAAGGAAGCCGACCGACCTAACAACCCGCACGACATAATTCTTCACGACTTAAGCTCTCTGCAACTTAAGCACTTTGCGACTCAAGCTTTAGGTTGCGGCCACACCTGAGCGAGCTAATACTTAGACAAAAATGCACTGCCTTGACCTGAAGTCTCATGCCTTGAACTTTTTGACTTGAACACTTTTTAATTCGTAGGAACAAGACATTGCTGAACTATCTGACTTGAACAATGCGACTTAAGAAAGCTTTGACCTATGCTAAGCTGCTTGAACTCGACTACTTGCAAAATTGTGACAACATTTAACTTGAATTCTCAACTTGAACCGTCGAGATAACCTGCCTGAACTTGTTGCACTTCTTTACATATTATATTAACTTTAACGCTAACAACCTGTTAAACACAACATTTGCAGAAAAATGGGATGAATATACTCATCATCGACTGCCCACATCGAGTGATGGATTAGATTAAAAAAATGATAAATTACTTAAGTAAAATAGTATGATTCTGATTACAGATGAAGTGATGTGAATCAACTGATTTAAATGAAGCATCAACGCAAAATGCACACAACTATAACTGCTTATTGCTAAATATCATCTGCATTGATACTACACTTAACTTTGGTTTAATAACAAGCATCGAAACTTCCTGAATTGACATGCATCAATCGGTACTATTTCAAGTTTTATTTCATTTACTTGTTATTCCAGTAGTCTTGCACAACACTTCACACGCTTTTAGGAAACGTGCACCTTTATATTTGAATATCCAGTTCCTTTTGTAGAATATCTTCTCAACAAGAAGAGATAGTAGGGCAAGCTGGGGAGGTCTTCCCAATAGCTAACCCCTTGGATAATCCCCTGGAAGAACTTCAACTAGTCTGAATCAACGGGTGTTCAATCAATTATGTATTCAGATCGGTATTGCTGAAGCGGACGCTTTGCTTCCTGGAGTAAACGATACTGCTGACAGGCCACCTCTTCATTTTATCGCAGTTAATCGTCAGATGTTCTTGACTGAAGTTATTCCTCCCTTTAACGATTTTCTTCGACAGCACCTTCTCCGATTAACTATCTCTCCCTTCTAGTTGCACCCCAATGGCTACGCCATCTTGATGGGACTGTGTGTACTATTCAGGAGGACACTCGACTGTCTTCCGAGCTTTGAAGAGATTTGCTATCTGTGCACATTTGCGAAGAACAAAGATCATCCTTCTATCATACTTGTGTGAAGCGCAAGGAACCGTAAACTGATCACTGATCTTCCTGAAAGCGCCCACGGGTTTTCGAACCAATTTTTCTTCGTCCGTTGCCCCCCGGGATTCTACGGCGTCTGGAGAGTAGGAAGTAAGCTTGGCTATCTCCGCTCTTTTCATTTCTGAGCTTTTCAAAATCCGAGTTGTTAAGTGCTAATTTCATTCTTTACTTTTACAGCACTTCCTCCTCTTTATAAAGATTCCAGCCATAAGCCGACTTTTGAAAGACTAAGTGTTGTGGCTGTTGAGGAGAGAAGCTTTAAATTTTTGCTGAAGAATGAATTTTTGCATCAATTCAGACTTTTGCGCCCTCTCGATTCACTCAGCTTCGTGATGCCCCCGGTTCTCGAGCATAGACGTCAGATGCCCCGGTTTACGCAAAGGAACTTGCACCGAAGGAGCCTATTGTAGAGGCCTCATTGGTGAAGTGTTCTACTCCTATTGACGGTGCGGGGTCATCTGGCAAGTTTTGCACTTCCCCCGGTTACCGAAGAAGAGGAACTTCCTCAACATTCCAGGAAGGCTGTTGATGAGGGAGCTGAGAAAGAGAGTTCCGCTAGGCATGACGGTGACGACATTTTTGAGGGACTGAATGACCTAGTGGTTACTTCACAGGAGCTCTTTAAAGATGACACTACCACCACTAAAGTTATTTCCCCAGCAGTTGAGGCGACATCTGCCTTGCAACAAATTTCGTCAGCCTAAGAGTTGACACCCGCTGCAAAATCCGTTATCACTCCCCAACCAAGAGTGGTTTGTAGTTTGACGGCGTAGTTTGCACATCACACACACTTAGGATTTTTGGCACTTACATGTACTTAGCTTCTTTACTTCGAAGGTTCTTAAGTTTTGCCTCTTCTTCACTTTCAGGTTCTCCAATGGGACGTAGCAGCTCATACTATGACGAGTTTCAGCGCTATGGAAGACGTGACTCTTATGATCCCAAGCGGCATCTTCCTGCCCCTAGGGAGACCAATGAAGAAAGAGCTGCAAGAAAAGCTCGCGAGAGGCGGGCTTATGAGGAGCGCTATGGGAGAAAAGATGACCGACATGATTCTTCCCAGAGAGATGACGATTCTCACAAAAGAAATTCACATGATGACAAGGGGAAGAGTTTTGAAGCTGAAGGGTCCAGCAAGCGGGCCAAGCCTATCGAAAAATCTTCATCTAAAATTTCCAAAGCTCCTGCTACTTCTATTGCTCTGGACATCCCTTCTAGTTCCCCTGCCTTCAAAAAAACTGAGATTCAAACAATCATTGACAGGCCTACATATCAAGTTGAGAATGCCCTACCTGCACTCCAAAGTCGGTTTCCAAACTGGTGTTTAAAAGGAGTACGCTTTGACTAGGATTTGGTCCCCATTGATAAACAGGCTATGCTAAGAAATCTTGATGCTGTTAGGCTTGACATTGAAAGAATGTCTGGGTGGCAACAGCTTGTCGATGAGTTTCAATAAGTGAACCGTCTAAATCTCGAAGCTATGCTAACCATGGAGAGTGACAAATCTGAATGGAAAAAAGTTCTCGACCAGCATGACACGGAAATGAAAAACATTACAGGATATAATGAGAAACTTGAAGCTGAAGTCGAGCTACTTAAAGATGAACCTGCTGCCTCTTCCACTTCTTATACTCAAAAGGAAGAGGTGCTTCAAAAGCAAGTGAGAGATGCCCATGCCAGTCAAAGAGATGCTAAGGCTAGACTCGAAGCACAGCAGAGAATTATGGAAATCTACCGCAGTGATGTTGCTCAATTGCGGGAAAAGACTAGCTCCCAGCACATGGAGATTGAAATGTTAAAGGCTCCGCTTTCTAGGGATGAAAAAGAGCGCGACGAGGCCATTGCTGGAAAAGCAGCAGCTGAACAGTCTCACGAGGAGATGAGGGCCAATGTCAGTTCTACTTTATTTGAATTTTACATTCACGGTGTCTTGGGGCATGGCAGTCTCTCATTTTTGGGGCCGAAGTATGAAATTACCCTGGCGGAAGTGTGGGAAGCAGCAGTAGAAATGCTTAAAGGTGCCGGCTACGCGGAGGAGGGTCTCAAGGCTCACTTTTTGGACGATGAAGGCCAAGCTGCCCTTGCGAGAGGAAACGAACAGCTCGCCAAAGAACGAGCCGAAGCAGCGGGAGGAGAGCATTTGGGGAAGGCACCTTTGACCGACCCGACTCATCCTTCGGCTTCGGTTGATGTTGACATTACTGGCTCTAGTTCTCATTCTCCGCCTCCTGCAAAAACCGAGACCGAAATTACAACTACCCACACCGAGGCCCAGGAAGACATCGAAGCCCACGATTTTGAAATCGACGTGATAAAGTCAACTCCTCCAGGTAACTTCAACACTGATCTAGCTTAAGTAGACTGCTTGTTTGCTTCACATGAGTTTGATGAACTTCTTGATTATTACTTAAACCTTGACGTGCCACTATCTCCTCTTTTTGCGGGAAATACTGACGTATAATTCTTCTTTCTATAGTGAAAACAACAAGTACTGCACAAGCTTCGCCTCCTCCTGCTGTTGCTCCTTCATCTCTTCAAGTCACTCCTTCTCTTGCTTCTCAACCGGGGTCTCATGAAGAACAGATAGAAGCTCTTCAAGGCTTGGGTGACCCGGCCGCTTCATAAGAGCAGAAGGCTGAAGAACTTGAAGAAGGTGAAAGGAGTGAAGAGAAATTTTACGCTGATGACACAAAGCTGTCTGAACTTATCACTCTGGGCAGTGAATCTTCTTCAAAGAAGAGAGGCAAGCATGGAGTTTCAAAGCAAAGGAAGGAGAGTTCTGCTGGTGAAGAGAAAGCAGAAAAGGACCTAATTGCGCCCCTTTTCCCTCTTTCCCCGACCCGTACAAGCCGAAAGGAGTTAACCATTAGGCCAGGTGAAGGCTCGAAAGGCGGAGGAAAGAAGAAATGATGGGTCCGGCTTTATTCTTCTTGTTTTGCTTTTTGCTTGTATTGACCAGAGATTGTGCGGTTACCGGCCCCCGCTTTTTGAAACCTGCACATATATAGAGATTTTTATAGTATGGAATAAAATGATTCTTTTTACTTGTACAAACTTTTGTCTGTATTTATAAATGCATTTATTCCTTTTTATCTCACAAGTTTCTTTATTTTCCTTGTATGATATTGCAGTAAGCTTGTGGTATGTTGCTTAGCGTTGCTTTTATTAATGTAGCTATATTGTACTGCCCCCAAACCACGGCTTATTGCAATTTCTTTCATTTTGGTAAGGCTTTGGAGAATAATTATTCTGTTTCGAGAAGACTTGTACTCTCAATTTGGAGAACAACTCTTCCATTTTGAGAAGTCTTGCACTCTTACTTTAGAGAATAATTCTTCCATTTTGAGGAAATATTATTCTGCTCTAGTAGAGTGTGCCTTGTATTGGAGAAGTCTTCTCTCTTTTTTAGAAAAAAATTGTACACTTCAACTTTCGAAGATGATCACTTTTTTGAGTAGTGGATTCTCTTACACGGTGAAGTGGGTTTCCAAAGAAGGCTTTGATTTGGCACTTCAACTTCTGGGGAAGAATATTTTCAAGATGGGAAAATTGATCTTCCCTTGAGAGCTGCAGTCTTCCTTCGAAGAGGGCTTTCTTTTTTTTTTACATTTTTTATGCCTCGTTGGAGGGCTTTTTTGTTTTGTTCGCTTGAAAGTGCTTTCTCACAGTTAAATGGATCCACGGGGCGGACGCAAGTTACTTAGTTGGATGTCCGTTTGCACAAACGATCGCACCCAGTTAACAAAGGACTTGTGCCTTCTTTCTTGGGAAGGTGCCCCTCCGGTGGTTCCCTCAACCTTGTTGGTTGAGAAAAGCATCTCTTCTAGGGGCATGCTTCCGAAGAGGCCTTGTGCCTCCGAAGAGGTCTTGTGCCTTCGAAGAGGCCTTGTGGTGCCTCGGGAGAGGTCTTCTGCCTCCGAAGAGGGCAGGTGTGCCTTTGGAGAAGGCTCGTGCCTCTAAAGAGGGCTGGTGGTGCCTCGGGAGAGGGCTTTTGCCTCCGAAGAGGTCATGTGCCTCCGAAGAGGGCGTGTGCCTCCGAAGAGGTCTTGATTTGATTGCCTGGAAGTTACTTTCTCACAGTTAAATGGATCCATGGAGCGGACGCAAGTTACTTAATTGGATGTTCGTTTGCACAAACGATCGCAACCTATTAACAAGGGCCATGTGACCTACACTTGGGAAGGTGCCCCTCTGGTGATTCCACCAACCTTATTGGTGGAGAAGAGCACTTTCATTTTTCGGCGTGCCTCATTAGAGGGCTTTATTGTCAGGACCCGATTCTTCGTCTTCCGAAAATACAACATCGATACTCACTTTATCGACTGCCGAGTAATCGAACGACGGAAAACCGAACACTGAGGGTTTTAAGAAAGAAGAAAAGAAGAAAAAGAGAGAAAAAGATTGAAAATAGGGAGGAGGGAAAATAGAAAATAGAACATAGAACGGAATAGAAAAACAACAGAACAACATCAGAATCTCACAATTCGCAGCGGAACAACATATAATAGATAAATGAATAATCTTTAAACAAAGAACTATATCAGTTATTACATTTTATACATTACATTACATTACATCAGAGTGTACAACAACAAACAACAACAAATAGTGCAGCGGAAAAAGAAATACTATATAGTAGTAATGCGCCATGCCATCCATCTTGCCTCCAGCAACTCCAGAATATCCAGAATATCCTGATAAGCCTAACTCTCGACTGCCCGTGTGGAAATTGGTGGGCACCCAGAGTTTAGGAAGGAAAACAATAAACTCCGAGTCAGTCATGTGACTGGTGTGAGAACTCAAAACAGTTTATTTATTTTTAAAATCAAAATAGAGGAATATTTTTAAAGTCAATTCGCAATGCTTTTAAAAATGAGACTACCATAAGACCTCCCGCCACACACACAATGCAAACGCAGACTTGGAGGAGATTTCTCCTTATGATGGTCAAAGATGCTTGATACGCATTTAAAAGAACATTTGATATTATTACTAGTGCATAGTGTAGGAAAAATTTATTTCGAAAGTAGAATATAAATCTTAGCCAGCATAGGTACCATTATATTATGCCTACTATAGCTACTTCCTGAGGAAGCAGTTTCTACAACTAAAACCGTACAAGTCTCGTATTGTTTCTTTGGATTTCCAACGAATGATCAGGCCAAGGAACTTCCCATTGCCACATGAGAATGCCTCTGGATGGACATCCCCGAGAACTAAACCGGATCTCTACCAACACAAGGCCGGGTTACCCCTAACTGAGTAACAACTGACCGAATATGCCATCCCCCGGTCCTTTGGGACCTTTTCACCGAGCGCTCGTAATCAATTCACACAATCATAACAAAGTGTTTTCAACATGAGTAAGTATCTAGGATCCATACCATGATATCACCCTTTTCCAGAAGGAAATGCACACATCCTAAAGGGCGCTACCCCTCATAACCTTGCTGCTTCTTTCCTGTTTTGACCATTCACGGGGTGTGAGGCTCGACGAAGTCACGTTCACAAAAACATACTTTATACAAAAGCCATGCTTTGGGTCAACAAATGATCATAGAAATGATCACCAGGATAGACGATCAAACAAACGATCCTATCACAAATAATCAACACAATGATCATTTACAGCAACACTCAGCATGTCACATTACCAAATTGGGAATATATCGCTGATAACATTCAACTACATAACCTCTGAGCTCGTACGTCTCAGAGAAGGGTGTTAAGCTAAAAGAATAAATTCTCCGCCACCAGCAGAAATATATTTGAAAGAAATCTGCTTTATATCTCAATTTGTAATGTCAGACATACAATCCATACAAGTCTGTTCCGGGCTCGAACAAAACCAAAGGCACTTACAAAGAAGTCCTTGCAATCCGGATATTCACAATCCTGATCGGATTCACCATCACATATGGAGAACTCAATACCGTAGCTACTCGGTGCAGAGTCAATCGACAGGTCAACCTATCGTTCTCGTAAATACCGGGTCTTCAACACCGATCTTCAATGCAATTCACAACGACGTATCACATATTCGGAATGGGTTATACGACCCCATGGTCCTTTCCCGGTTAACCCGAATAGTGAGTGCTTATTCAAAAATAAGCGTGGCATTCACATTCAAACAAATCACATCAAATACCCATTCAAAGGGAAATATTGATAGTCGGTTATTGAACTATCAATGGATATGCACAACATCACCAGATTCCAAATAATTTTTCAAATTTTTTATTTTCCAAAATATCTTTACAAGATATATAATTTTCACACTTCAAAAATAAATAAATATTTATTTTTAAACAAATTCCCCTTTCTTTTATAAATTCAATAGTGAATTTATATTCCAAAATATCCATGCATATACGATTTCAATTATTCATTTCAATTTATCTTCAAAAAGATAAATTCTCAAAATATTCATTTTATATTGGAAAACATTTCCATACTTACTTATTCATAAGTAATTCACAAAATTTATTTATTTTCAACACTTAGAAAATATTCAATATGCTTAAATCGAAATTAAGTATATATTTCATTCTTTAAGGAAATCATTTTCTTAAACATATTTATTTGGGCCAAAACGAATGTTACGTAAAACATCGTTACGACAACCCAAAATCACTAGTATAGGGATTCGAAATTAAAATAGATATATAAATCCCAATACTATACAAAACATTTCCTTTCGGAAATTATTAACTATAACAATAGTGCTATAGTCCACTATTTCCTTTTATTTCTCGAAAACGTCTATTTCAACAATAAATGTTGAAATCTATGGTTTCGAATCTTAACATATTTAAATCATCGTTAGATCGTTTTAATTCAATTTAAACATCTCATTCAAAACAATTTTCTTTAACCTATTATTCACTATTCAAAAACGTGAATAAACTTACGTTAACAATTTTCATCCCTTTTATACATTTTATTTTAAAGGATTATTCACAGTCAAAAATGTGAATATAACTCCATTAATAAGTTTCAACAATTTACTTATCAAAATAAGTCGTTTGCGAATTTATAAAACAGCGTTTATAAATTCCATTTCTATTTATTTTATAACAACTACCATTTATAAATTCCTTTATTAACCTATTCGATTTATAACTCAATTATAAAACAAAGGTTCATATTATAAGTCAAATACTTATAAAACGATTATTTTACAAAATCGTTCTTTTAAACTTCATAATTATAAATCTTATAACTTATAAGATTCATTTAATCAAAAATCCATTCTTCAATTTACTTTTCAAATTTTATAAACCTACTGCTTATAAAATTCCTTTTATAACTTCACCGTTTATAATTCTATGAATTTCATTCATTTATGAAATTCATTCACAATCCATTCTAACACTTATAAAAACTCGTTTTATAATTCCAACATTTTAATTTATAAATATCAATTTATAAATCTTTTAATATAAATCAGTTTATATTACTATTTTAAAAATGCCTTTAAACTCCTTTATAATTTCCTCATTTTGATTTATAAAATAATTAAATTTTATAAATCCTATATTTTTAACTTTTTTATAATAAATTCAAAAATCAACTTTTAACTATATTTCTAAAATCATTAGCATCATATTCTCAAAAGTCAGTTTTTCAACTATATTTCTCAAAATCAATTTTTACCGTATTTTTCAAAATCATAATTTTTATAACTTTAAAATTATAACGCTTATTTATTTAAAATGAATCAATTCAAAACATATAGTATATTTTCAAAAATCACTTTAAAAATCATTTTAAAATTCCAAAATTTGGTCTAGTGATGCTACACACCAAATAGCCAATCACGACAACAACGATATCATATATCGATATGATAAACCATCAAATATCAAAATATTTGAAATCAAATAAAAACTGTTGAGGAATCCAGTTGGATCCCTCCAACCTGTTTTCCTGCATCCACAAACATTAGCACAATACCAATTCCGCTCCAGTACGAAATTATCGCGGTATATGGGATTAATAATATTATCCGCTTAATAGACGGCGCAATAGGGTCTCATCCGCTAAACAAAAAAAATGCGGGAAATCAATAACTCCAATATATACATATGCCAATATATATATTGCTATTATATATAATACCAATTTCACTGTTTATGAAATATTCGCGGTATATGTTTTTAATAAATAACATCCGCTTACTAACGGCGTATAATGTCTATTTTAACAATCAATAGATAACAATCATCATTCAAACATGCATTCAAATATTTTAAATTTAACTATTTAAAATAAAATCGAAACTGATTCGATTGAGTGAGAAGTTCTCACCTTGATTTCAATTTCGTTTTAGCGATTTATTTCGAATAAAATTAAACGGACGTTTAATTTTACCCAAAATTATCACTAACTCCAAACGACTCCAATCCATTTTCATCGCGTAGTGCTCGTCCATACGATTCCAACGCAACTGGTTTCGCGCGTTTTCGACCTCGTATGAAAAAGATATGAATTTATGAAGTTTAACGAATTTTATATAAACAATTCACAACATAATTATATAAATTTAAACCTAATTTCTATTCTGGCCATTGGATCTTCAACCCCCTCATCATAGCCGTAGGACGCAACCCCCCTCCCTCTCTTCTTCACGCAATTTTCTCCAGGCCGTGCACCATTGAACCCATATTCATAGATTAGGGTTTAAATTCACACCCTCAAACGACGACTATACTCGATCACACCACCGCCATTTGAACCGCCTCAGCCACCTCCACACTCGCCCCAAATGCCCTGAAGCTCGGCCCCCTCCTCTTCATTGAAATGCGTGCGTAAGTTGCCACAAACGGCCCCCCATATCTCCCAATTTATAGCTCCAATCCACATCTTAACCGTTGATCTTGTAGTTCACTTCATGCTCTACATCTTTCATTTAGGAAGTTATTCGATTCGATGCATGGATTTTGAGAAAATGGAGGAGGAAGGATTGACAATTCTGGCCGTTCATATTGATGGCGGCGGCTAGGGTTTGTTTTATTTTATTTTTTTTATTTTATGAAGAGAAGGGTGCTATTTATAGAATTTCGAACGACACTATTCATCCCGGAAATTCCGAACTCCGATTTACGCGCCGTAACCAGCGTTTCTAGGGTTTACCCCGCATTTCGGACACAATGGAACAGGTTTCGAAAGCTAATTCGGACATCTGTGCGAGTTATGGCTGCAAACGTTCAATTTAAATTAAACCGATTTAAATCGATTTCTAGGCGTTTTAATTTGTATCGGATAAACGGTAAATCCAATTGACACGAAATTTTAAACCTTACAATAATATCACATTACGGATCCGATGAAACTGGTTTCGTCGAAATCCGAGACTTTTTGAAAAATGGCTATTTTAACTCGCCAAATTAAAATTAAAAATAATTCGATGCGTTTCGAGCTGTCACGATCAAACGATAGCTCCGATTGACACGAAAATTTAAATCCAGTAATAACTAACTATTATGGATCCAATGGAACTGGTTTCGTTCAATTCTGAGACTGTTCAAAAATTGACTATTTTCACTAGTCAATTAAATATTAAAATATTCAATTTTCACAAATTAACTTTTAATTCGATTTTAAAAGTTCTAAAATATCGTTCTAACTCCAATATGATAAAATAAAATTTCCCAAATCATTTTCAATCATATTTAACTCAATTTTCAATTATTTCCATAATTTAACATATTAAATTATCGATTTAATTATCCAATTAAATCCATTTATTCAAATTAAATTTATTTGACTTATAAATTCACTTATTAATATTTAAAATTAATTAAATATTCAAATTTTAATTAATAAAAATCCTGGGTCGTTAATCCTCCGAAGATTTGTGCCTCCGAAGAGGACTTGTGCCTATGAAGAGGGCTTTATGTGGTTGGCTCGCCAGGAAGGTTGTGTCTCACGATTAAGTGGATCCACTGGGCGGACGCAAGCTATCCAATCGGATGTTTGTTTGTGCAAACGATCGCAATCAGTTAGCTAGGTCCTGGTGCCTTCGCGTTAGGAACGTACCCCTCCGGTGGTTCCACCAACCATTTTGTTGAGAGGCAATACTCCTTTTTGGTTGTTCTTTGTCTGCTTGCCCATGTCTTTCCACCATCTGCCTTTCAGCGATTCCTCATTATCGTGTCCAAGCACATGTTCTTTTCCTTTGCAACTTGTTTGCTTTTTTCCAGAGAAGTGCATTTCATTGTTAAATGAATCCACGAGGCAGACGCAGGTTACTTGACCGAATGTCCATTTGCACAGGCGTTCACAATCAGTTAGCAAGGGCCCGGAACCTTCACTTTGGGAAGGTGCCCCTCTGGTGGAATCACCAACTATTTGTGAGAAGCACTTTTGATGTAGGAATTGAATGTGGAATTTTGTGGCTTGACATTTGTTTGTTGAATGATTTGAAGGAATCGCTGAGCCTTGTGATGTGTTGAATAGGTAAGCTTTGCTTTGATGGCCTGCAATGTTAAATCGACATTTTAGCAATAAATTTAAGATATTTGTATATCGAAATGAAACAGGCATTTTTATAGTAATAGAGAACACAAGATTTATAGTAAACTCGGTGTGGATCAATACAAGAACAATACATCCATAATCATTTTGCAAATTTAAGAATTGTTTCTATGTAAAATATGGACGCAAGTGATTTCTGTTGCAGGCTGTTGGATTTGGATCTCATTAGTACGTAGAGCTCATAAGACTTTCACAGAGACCAATCCCAATAATTGAGTTTTGCCAGAGTTTGAATACTTTGCGAAAGAATCCGCCTTCATGCTCTCTTCCCGGGGTATATAGCTTATTGTATAATGATCAAAATCATCAAGAAGCTCCCAGGACTTTGAAAAGTAAGCCGGCTGATTTCCTCCTTTAGTCTGAAACTCTTTCTTGACTTGGCATAGAACAAGCCGGGGCATATCTCAAGGCGTGAGCGTATCTTTCCATCTCATCCCAACTTCTGTCCGCTGGGTGAGGACCCCCTACGATAACATTGATGATAGGCCTTTCAGATTCCTACACTACAGCCCTCTCATCTGAGCGGGATTGATAAGCTGGAACTCGCTGCCCCTGAGTAGATGAGGTTGGGTCATTTCCATTTCTCTTCACATATTGTTGAAGTTTATTCTCTCTCAACAGCTCCTCAATCAAACTCTTTAAATGGCGACATTCATTAGTGTCATGTCCGGGTTGATTGTGGAATCAACAGAATCTTCCATTATGCGCAACATTTTTCCCAAGCCTCAACTTAGGTGGTTTAGGGTATTCAACAACATCCTTGGTTGCGAAAAAGATATTCTCTGGAGTATCAGTTAAAGGAGTAAAATCTGAAGGTCTAAAGTATCGAGTTTTCTTCGCATCTTTTTGCTTTCTTCCACCGTCATTTTCTCTCTTCTGACCACCAGATTCCTTTTTGTTAGAAGCAACGTTGTTATTCTCAACTTTGTTCACGACTACTTTTGCCGGAACAGGAAGGTTTTCTAGGCGCATAAATTCGTCGGCCTTCTTGTAGAATTTCTCAAGCGAATTTGGCTCTTTCGTCTCTAGCCATTTCTCGAATTCACTAGATTTGTCAATAACTTGCATCAAGTAAGTGAGAATCATTCGAGGCTCCGCATTGTCAACTTCGGCTAAGGCTATATTGAAGCGATTTAAGAAAGATTTGAGAGGCTCTCCGGGGTTTTGTTCGAGGCTGGATAGTGACATTATATCCTTGGCCTTCGCAGCATATAACCTGAATTGCTCTTTGAATTTTCGAGTGATGTCAGAGAATTGATCCACAGAATGAACTGGTAGCTTCGTGAACAAAAGCAGAGCCACTCCTTCCAAATACACCAATAAGCTGGGAAATGCTAGTCATACTTGTACAACAATTGGTTGGGATGACTTGTTCCCCAATAAGCTGGAATAGTTGGGGCAACAAACTTCTTTGGAAATTCAGCTTTTAGAATCCTTTCAGTAAAGGGAGTCTTGCTCGAAGCAAACCCCTAGTCCTTTTCATCTTCTTCCCTTTGCATACTTTCTTTCATAATTTGTCGAACCATTCCCGAGAGGTCCGAGAGGTACTCCTCATCGTTCAGAGGCCCCACGGGACAGACGTCGTCTATTTTTTCGGAAGTTTGCCTAGACAAACGTTCACGAAAAGTAGGCTGCGACCTTGAACCTCCATCTTGGGGAGGTGCCCCTTCGGCGGTGCCAGCTGCCCTTTGAGGAATACTCTTTCCTTGAGAATCATGAATATCTATGGCAAAGGTTTCTTCATTATTTTCCGGTTGACGGTTAACCCCAAGCAAAGCATTTAACCTATCCATCATTAAAGCATTCTGGGCTTCCATTTGTTGATATAACCCAGACATTACGACATCCAACTCTGCCCTTGTGACTCCAATACTAGGGACCTCTTCATTTGACATGGGGAAGGTGGCGGTGTTATCACAAGTATCTCCAGATCTAGCAGATCTACGTTTTCTTCCAGGAGCCATAATCTTTGATAAACTTCTGGTTCTTAAAGAAAGTCTTTCAACAAATCTTTGCGTAGCAATGATGAGAGCACCCTGAGTTCAATTGTCAGTGAAAGCACCAAAAATGTTAACGCTAAAAATGTACGCTAACACCCTGGTGTAAGTTGTAGTATAATGAAAGCACCACCGGTTGGTACGGGAACTGAAAATAAGCAGAAAATAGCAAAGAAATAGTAAAGAGACAACATTTTTTATAGTGGTTCGGCTTAAAGTCAAGCCTACGTCCACTTAATCTCTTTTATTGTTGATTTGATTACAACTTTTTAAATGATCTTTGATTGCAACACAACTAAGACGAGTAGCTAGAACTTCAATGCAGAAGAGCTCTTCGAATTCATGTTGAATGTGCTAGATCTCTTCCTAAAGTTTGTTGAAGCATCTTCGGTGTTTGAAGTGTTAGATGAGTTGAGAAAACAGCAAAGTATCGGTGTTCCAGAAATGGTCCAAAAGTCCCCCTTCAGTTGCTGAAGGTGGGGCATTTATAAGGAGAACCTGAAGGTAAGTCGTAGGTCGTGAGCGACCTAAGGATAGGTCGTAGGTCGTGAGTGACCTAGGGAGCACGGGTTATGGCTTATCATGGTTGCACTTGATCACTTGAACAAGCTGGTAGGTCGTAGGTCGTGAGCGACCTAGGGGAGAATGATTGGCGATTTAATCATGTCGAGGTACCCAGTGGAGGGACTTAGGCTAGTTGTAGGAGTAGCAGCGATCTAGTGTTGGTGCGACCTATAACCAAGCGGCATAACAATATGAAACTTGTGGCTCGTTTGGTCGTTAACTCGCTAGGTCGTTAACTCGCTAGGTCGTTAACTCGCTAGGTCGTTAACTCGCTAGGTCATTTACTCGCTAGGTCGCATAGGTCATTTAGTTACTAGGTCGCTAGGCCGCTGAGCTCCTCTGTTGCAAAATACTGCTGTCTTGCATTGATTGCTAGGTCGCTTAGGTCATCACATGTTAGCTCGCTACAGAACATCATCCTCGTTAGCTCGCTTGCTCTTTATCTCATTAGGTCGATTGTGTGTTAACCCGTTAGGTCGCTTAGCTCCTTAATTCATTAGGTCGTTAACCGTTTCCACGTTAACTCGTTGGAGGATTTCGACCGTTAGGTCGCTTTTCTTTCGAGTAATTGAGTCGCCGTTCAGAGTGGTGTTAACAATGATTAAATAGGGTTAAGTGATTAACTATCAAGTAATTGATTTTAAATCGAATTAATTACAATAAGAATTTAAGATGATTTCTTATGAATGTCGTATATGTAAAATATCTGATTTGTGATATTTATTTGATGATATTCTGTGATGTTCTATGATATGCTCTTGATATATCTATGATGATTGTGTATGATTTATCAGTGATATACTATGTGAATTCAATTGTTGAATTAAAATGCTTTAAGTTAATTAAACAATTTGGCCTTTAAAATGGCGTTTGGATTTCGATGAGACCGGGATCGGGTGTCATTTATGATTATTCGAAAACCACATCGATACGAATTAAACGATAGGTCGTGAATTCTCAAGTGAAGATCGAGAGGGTGCTTTCAGAATGCAAGGGTTATTGTCCTTGACTCTGAGGGTGATTCCAAAATGAGTGTAACAAGATAATGCCTTCTGTTTCGTTCGAACCCGGAATAAACTTGTATGGATTGAATGCTTTCAGCACATCGTTAGGCGGACGATGAGCATTCTAAGAGATCGGTTCTGTAAAGGTAATCGCAGCATCAAGCCTCATCAACCGAGAATGGCTACAACAGTGGATGTGTAGCAAGGTTAGGTGGGTCATGCCCAAGCAGGACGAGATATACCCCTGTCTAGATGTCCCTTTTTATTTCGGCTGTGTGGGCGGTTGCTAGCTACAACCGCGGGATAATCTTGTTTGCGACTGTTCAGTAAGGAATGGTTCTGGCCTTGTGTTGTAGGAGGTCGGGAGTGATCCTCGGTACGGTGATCTAGGCCTCGTACTGTGACGGGCGGTACCCAAGTAGCCCTGCCATTGATGGAAATCCATTTTCCCTACGAGACCCTACTGTTTTGATTTGTATTACCCACTTTTTTGGCTAGTAGCTGGAATTTAGTAGATGTAAAAATTTCGGCTATTTTCTATTTAGTTGACAATCGTAGACACTATTATAATATCACTGGATTTCCTACAAAATGTTTTGGTTAGCGTAAGGTAAAAATTACCCGTTTTTATTTGTGGGGAGTCTTACGTGATACCTTTATTTTCAAATGTTTTTCAAAGTCAAACAACTTAAACTGTTTACTCATCCTAGACCCATGTCTGACCCGGAGTTTATATTCTGTTTTCCATAATATCTTGGGTACTCAAATTTTTATGAGTAGCCAAGTGATAGGTTTTGGATTTTGTTTCTGGAGGAGCTTAGAGCAGGAGTTCCAGACATATGTAGCTATCTATCTAGTTCCGCTGTGTTAGTTGATGTATGCTGTATTTTGAGATGTATGTAGTGACAGATATATGTATGACTATCATTTATATGATATTGTATAACTCTTATATATGTAAAACTATGTAATAACTATGTGATGTATTATATTTTGTTCCGTTCCGCTGTTAGATTCTGAAGTTGTTGTTATTTCTTTCTATTCTTTTCTATTTCTATCCCTTTGTTTTCTTAATGATGATGCATCTTTCTAGGAGTAGAAGGGCGGGTCGTCGCATGGGTGGTAATTACACTTTTATTCTTACGTTAGTATGTAACTGCTAGTAGTATTTATCAAGGAGTACACTACATAGTCTTATGTTTTCTATTTTTTAATCACTTCTTATTTAATGTTTCAGGGTGGCAGTGGTCTTGTAAATAGCATAACTTTCGAAAACATTAATTTCACCTCCGTTCAAAATGCCATAATTCTAGATCAGTACTACCATGCACTCCTTGATGAATATTCACAAGCAAACGGAGTAAGTTTTTGACCATCTATGTATTCTGTACGAAATATTTTTGATGAATATAAAAGTTAAAAACCTCATATTTTTTACTTCTTCATCGATAGTAATCTCATCTATTATTATTTTGTACCTAGCAGGGAGCAGTTAAAATTCAAGATGTGAAATATAGAGGGTTATCAGGATCGACGACAAGTCGTTATGGAATAAATTTCAACTACACTGCAACAACACCTTGCACAGGCATCAAAATGCAAGATAAAAACATTTTGAATAATAATGGAAAAAACTCCGAATCATTTTGCAGAAATGCTGAGATTGTTAAGAAAGTGTCTATTAGGCCTTAAGTGTTATGCTAGAAATTATACACAATGTACATTTTCATTGCCAATAAGGTTCTTCTTTGTATTCTTTTTGGTCATCTATCTATGAAATGACGTATATTCAATAAATGAAATGGAAAAGATTTTATTTATTTTTACTGTTTTTGTTTACATGTTCACTTCTTTCATGTATACTTTAATGAATTTTTGTGATGACAATAACTGTCGACATAGTCTTGGCCTGAATCATGACAACAATTTTTATGATGCCTTAGCCAACAAATCAAAACTGATGATCAGAATCATGACAACCATTAAAGATAATGAAATGAAACCATGAATAAGCAAAGAATCACTTGTGGTTATTGATTTTTTTCAGACGTCATAAAACAACGAGCTACATTTTTTATGGTATTAATGAAATCGAGGAAAACAAATGAGTTAATGAATCTATTTCTGTAAGCATATATTAATGAAATGTTATATGTATTCCCATACAGAAAATCCAATTTTGAAAAGCTTCCCTGTAAGGGGTGAATGTTAGTATAATATCATTTGTAAAACACAAATAGTTTTCGGCCCAAACAAAATAATAAATTATACCTGCATTTGATGTAGGCATGAATGCATTGTGTTATTATTGTGGTTCAAAATTCCGGCAGAATTTCGGTTATTCCGGTGATTTCGTTCCGATTCCGTTCATAGCCGGAATGGAATCCAGTCAAAATTCCGGTTCCGCTCTAAATTCCGGATTTCCTTTTCATATACTAAAAAAAACTTATAAAAAATCAAAAAATACAACAAATATATAAAAATAAAATAAATAAAACAAATTAATAGAGAAAATAAATAAATGGAGAAGAAATCGTGTAGTTTAATAAAAAAAGTTGTTATACTTTTGTTAATTTACATCGAATCATAACAAAAAATTCAAAACTTTCATAATTGATCAAAGTTTTAAAATCCCAAATGAATAATACAGAATCTTACACAGTGGATTTTTAATTAAAGTATGTATTTTATATATAATGTAAAATATGTATATAAATTTATGACAGTATTAGATATTTATTAGCGGATAGCAAATTAAAGAAAAAAGCACCGGAATGAAAAAACCGGAATTAAAGCGGAACTTTCGGAATTTCCGGAATGGATCCGGAAATTCTAAAATTACAAATAGCCAGAATGGAAACGGAAAACGGAATTTCGAACCTTGGTTATTATTAGTGAGAAAGAAGAAAAAGGACGGAAAAAAAGAATAGAAATTCAAGATGCAAAAATAGAATTGTTATAAATCGGCAGTAGTAATTGCGTGTTTGAGGGAAAAGAGAGCTTTTTCAGCATGCTCGGTCCAGTTTAAAATTTCCTCTTCTTTTAAGAAAATTGGTCAATGAGCCTTCTAGTAGAGTATAGTTGCAAATTAAACGACAAGTTCCAGTGTAGCCGAGGATCTACGATAGTGAGGTAGGTAGTAGCCCATTAATCAATGCATCTCCTTTTGGACTTAACATATATTTGGACCTATCTCTACGGTTAATAATGAAACTTCAATAAATAAAATTTCTACCGCGTGCTTTTGAAGTTCTGAAAATATCATAGACATCATCCCCTTTTCAATCGTTCATCAAAGAAATATAACTATCAATTTGTTACATTCACCATCATCCCCATTGTAACCGGCTATTAAAGAAATTTCATTATCAATTTACAACATTCGCCACGAATAAAGCTGCTTGAAATAAAGACATTTCTGACCACCAAATATTCACTTTTAACGCACACAATAAAAAGCAACCCTATTACAATAAAATTATTTTTTTCACATTAAATAATTCTTAAATAAAAAGTACTTAATTTATTAGACGCACACAGGCGTGCGCATTTACACTAGTTGTGATAAATATGGAGTAGAAGGTGAAGGGTGGTTTGTGGACAAGAGAGGTGTGAGTTCCATGATGAGTTATAAAATACAACGATGAACTTTTGAACATGCAGTTGAAATATATTACTCATGGCCACTTGAAAAATAGAAGGTTTATCACATGGTCAAACAGCATTACCAAACAATTATATTGTCCATCACGTGTTTAAGTGTATAACATGAATGCGTATGAAGTGTTGTTTTAGGGATGTAGCATGAGTGATCTTGGATTTCAAAATATCCACTACATAAATTGAGATTTGAAAAATTAGTAGTCATAATTCATCAAGTGATTTGTCTATGGTTGGGATGAAAAATGTAAAACTCAATATTTTTACATGATTAAATAATTAAACTAAAAATGGTAATATCCTAATGTTACAATAAATGGCAAAATAGAAATTTTTTATAGAGATTAAATTGGACCTTAGGACTCGTCCTATTGCCTTTGGAATACCATGTATAGTCGAAAAACATATATAACTTACTAAATTTAATTATTTTGACCAAAAAAATAAAAAGAGTTGATCAAGTTACATTTTCATAATATTTTGATTTCAAAATCTAGCCCAAATTTGTATCGTCTTCTCCCTATAAATAGATATGCAAACTATATATTCTAATTCTATTTTAACCTAAATACCTTACCGTTAATCTCTGTCACATTCGTCATCAAATCACAAAACAAAAATCAAATCAACTCCACATCAAATTAAAGAGCATACATGGAATATAACAAAACAAGTAACTTCAAAGCAAATCATGGCGGATCGAAGGAAAGAATGAGGATTCGTATAAGATCGGAGAGAAAATGCGGTTAATTGGCAAATGGGAATCATCATATTTGGTTATATCCTGTTAGGATGTACTAATTCACTCTTGTGTTCTTAATTGAATTGTAAAAGGACGAAATTGGATAGTAATCGTATTAAATTGTATTAATTCACGATAAGGATGTAATATGTCATGGCTAGTTAATTAAAAAATGATTTTTTTTAATTATAATTAAATAATTGTCTAATCTCTCCTTGATTAAAAAGTGCTTCAAATTAGACATATTATATATTAAAACTATAGAATTGGATGAAAATGATCGGTGTTCATTTATCGATTGGGTTAATAGATTGATTAAAAAACATGTTGGAAGTTCGACAAATGTGGACCGTCCGTTTGAGTTCAACATTGATGATAGGGTTATCAAAGGGCAAGGATGAGAAGAAGTGATGAAGCGAAGGGCTATGCTACAATTTGATCGATACCAGTGGTGGACGATAGAAATCTAGCTTAAAGATGTCGTGACAGTGGCTTGATTGGGTGAAGTAGTGGCTACTAGGGTTTGGTCGTAGAGTGGTGTGGCGATGGCGAACTCGGTCGTTGTGTCTGGTTGGCTTCTAGAGTCATATACTGATGGTAATAAGAGGGTGAGGCCGTTGACGCTGGTTCAGGCACATGAATCAAGCAGATAAGAATGTTGTAGGCGCACAAATAAAAATAAAATATTAATAACTAAATTATAAATGAAATAACTACGATAATGCCATTATTTCTAAACACTAATATCTTTCGCATATGATATCTGTTTCATATGAGATTCATGGCATCATGAAGATCGTGAGATGTGAAATGTTTTGGTATGTTATTTGCTATGTCTTGGTAAAATTCAAAAAACTATCTTCGTTTGGGAAGGTTCGTTATATGAACAGATGGACGGTGTTTCTACTAGAGCGTGTCCATACACGTATGTGGAAGTTGGTCCTCTGTTTCAGTGGCGTTTGGCCACAACGGGTTAGGGCTTCATCCAATAGCATCGAAACCAGTTTGGCGATGATGAGTTTGGGTCCGTTACTAATAGTTTCACAGACTATTAGGCTTTGGAGCGCTTAGATTTGACCTTAATAGTCTCGCTTATGGTTTGGAGATCGCGATTAGTCTTTGTACCAATAGGGTTGCATGTGATTCAATATGCGAGTTGGTATTTATACCAAGAGTTTTGTACAGGTTCATCATGAGGCTTGTTCATTAAAGTGTGCATATGTTTTAACACACGAGTTGGGTCTTTATCCCGATAGTCTGTGCACGGTGGCACATGATTAGATTTTCATTCCAATGTGACGTGTAACACCTCTGAAATTTAAGCAGAAAATTTAATAAAATGAATTGAATCAAATAAAACAAGAAATAAAATAAAATTGTCGCATGCATCCAAATTTGGTTACGAAACTTGCGCCATTGCACTCGTATCTATTTTTTGCACAATTTTGGTATATAATACTTTGAAATAGGAGTTAGTATGGAGAAGTTACAGACGTTCCAAAATTTAGGAACAAAATAAATTAAATTGTATTCCTGAATTTTACACGATTAAGGGTTGACCCGTAAGGTTCATCTGTCGACCGGTAACGGTCGAGCGGTCCCAATAAATGTTCTACAGGTAAATGTTAATTTAGAGCGGATTTTGAGCGACAAATAGACAAACAATATGGATCGAAATATTTTACTTACGTACGAAGTAACTGAGGTGCATCAAGGATGAAAATAAATCTCCTACAAGGTTAATCTAATGCTCAATATTAATTTTAAACCCCTATAAGTAAACACCTAACCTAAACCCTAATTCATTAAAAAACTATCGGTATAGTGAAAATCTATCCAATTTCTCCCTCTCCTCTATTTCTTCAAAAAATAATAAAAGCGAATTAAAGGAAATACATGGAGATGAGATCAAGGAAGAGGCAAGCCATCGAGTGTCAATTTTCATTCGAAGGTTAGTTTTAGAGCTTGGATCCGAGGTAAATGAGAATATTTTTAATAAGTTGACTACATGTCGTTAATCTTAACATACACTATATGTTCTAAGTTGTTAGTAACTAAATTGTAAATCATAAATTTCAAATCTAAGATTTAGACATAAATTGAATATGATTGAACTAGATTAAAAACCTTCTCTCTAATCCGGTAAGTTTTTGTTATAAATTGGTAGTATTAGGGTTAAGTTAATTATACTCTATGTTCGAATTGATTAGAAGGACGATTTCAAAAAACCGATGAATCTGAACCATAAGCATAGTGAAACCTGGCGAATATTGAAAATGATAAGCGATAAACATTAATTAAACAAATCAAACAAGCGATCAGAAAACCCTAATTTTACCCTACGACCAGTCGACCATTCACCTTGAGTTGTCTACGGCAATTGATTTACCTATGGTTTAGTAGTCGACCGGTTACATACCTAGATTATAATTTGAACCTCGACCTAAGACCCAAGTTTTAAACTATTGTTAATTGTTTATATATTGGGAACAGTAGGGGAACTAGTTTTGTATGAAGCATCGTTATGACATTGCAGACTGAGTAAATGTAATTTGTCCAACAGGGGGGGTCAACTATTCGACCGGGGGTAATTCTATCGCTTATGACACTCATAGGAGGTTCTGTAATGGACTTGCAGCACTTACTGATGCTTGATGAAATGTGGGAGGGCAAGGCACCATGAGAATTCCTTGGTATTCATGATGACGTGTGTGATGTTGTGTTGTTGATTGATCCTAGAACATGAAATAAGAGGCGTATTCTACGACTAAGAGGAAGACATGGATCAGATGATGAGAGACTTCGATGAGTTAGCATTGTGGGCTCTCCTCTCAATGGAAGTTGGGGTACGTGTAGTCGTAGTTGTGGAAAATCTATTTCCATGAGGAAATTGTTAGATAACCAAGGCGAAATAGTTACGTGTAGTAGTAATGTGTGAAGTGCAATCCCATAAGGGAAATTGTAAGATACCCTATGTTGGAAAAGTCCTATTAGCCATTAGCAGGTTCGATTAGCTATTCCGTCCATGTGAAAGCCTATACTAGATACTTCGTGCATGTTTACTGAAACACTTAAGTAAAACGATTAAATAACCCACGTACACTTGTAGGACACCTTAGGTCACATGGGGTAGTACTAATATCAACTACGCATGATCACCATATATTAAACATATACTCACTCACTCTTTCTATGACCCACCCTTTTTCTTTCTTTTTCCTACCATGGGAGGACATGACAACATATGATTAGCTTAATTTTAGTACATGGAGAGACAGACTCATCACAGGAGTTGCTTATCCTTTTATATACTCTCCATGTAACTGTTTATGTTATCCATACTAAGTATTTTTATAAGGCTATGAGTATAATTTCTATGCACATTGTATTTGACTACATACTGTTTTCTAAGATTGTGTTTTGAGATGGTTATCTTCTATATTCATATTATTTTTCCCTTTCGCTGTGATTTCTAAAAGTTTAGTATATCACGGATATATATGTTATTCTTAGCCTTTGTAAAGTTATGAAAACCCATAGCTCGTACTTTTTGGCACTGATATGAGTTCGATTGTCAACCTAGGCTTTGGATCGTTGTGTCGAGGGGTGCAAGTTGTCACTCGATGCCTATAGATTTAGGGTTCCTTGTTGAGATGTGATTCCTGATATGGGAGTACGTAGCGATGTATTTGAGATTGGTTGGTATTTTAATGAAACCTTGATATATGATGTCACCATAATTCCCATAATATTGTGGCATTTCTAGCAAACTTATTGGGTGTAGATGACATAGGTTAAGGTTTGATTTTCAAGCATAAGTGTTGTCTCACTAGCTTATTAGCATTTTCCACTTATATGATGTGTTTTACGTACTAGACTTATGTCTGACCATGAATATCCAATTCATCCTTTTGTTTTACATGGGTAGGTAAATAAAGAGGATGAATAGTGATTTTAGAGATGCTATGGCACTTCGAGGACACACACATTTATTTTCTTTCTCTCTATTATTTTATTTCAATTATTTCCAAACATTAGATTTTTTTTATTACCGATACAGAGAGATGTTGTATTTGGAGTTTATTCGATACTAAATCATTTTATTTGTTTGGGATTGTAATATTAGTATATTTTTCTTCGACTGCAATTTTCAAAAAGTGCAAAATAATGTAGATTTTTTTACGATCTATTTTTATATTTTTACCTAAAAATGCTCCACCGTTTGTGAGATCGGCGATTTCCATGCTATTTTATGTGTGAATTGGAGAATCATAGTGTAATACCGCTAATTTTTAATAACTTTATTAAGGAGATTTAATTAAATAAATTAAATAGAATAGTATAAATATTAGTGTGATAAGAGGATTGAAATTAGAAGCCATGCTTAAATAAACATAAAAAATGAGTCTATGGAAATGGTTTATTAGATAAGTAATAAAAGAGTAAAACAAGGGCATTATGGGTGATAGCTGCACCCATAATCCCATTAGCCTTAAAACCTTATTTCCATTTCTTTACACGTCCATTTTTTTCAAAATGCAAAACGTAAATCCGAGAGATCAAGCTGGCCATAACCTAGGGAAGGAAAATGTGATAACTCAATTAAAGCTAAGAAATCAAGTAATGAGAATTAATCAAAGATCAAATCTCAAGTGCCTTATCTTAATCAAGGTGAATAATAATCAAAACCATCTCTATTTTTTAAAGATCGTTTGATTTCGGGTTTATGTATAAAACCTTGCACAATGATTGTAACGATGATATGCATGGATTTTATGATATGTTTGATTCAAACAAGGTTGTTTGATAAATGTTTAATTCGATTTTTAGGCAAAGATCATATTTTCAGGATTGTGAATTCCATGTGGAATTTATATGTTATGAAAATATTATTTTGGAGATGGATTTTAATTTTTATAATTTTCTAGACCATTAATATTTTATTATGAATTTTTGAACGAAGAAATGAATAAATGGGGTTTAAAATTATTTCGGCTATTATATGAAAGAATTTGGGTATGAAATTTCTATGTGTTAAATAATATATTAAAAGTAAACTTCGAAGATTTTTAGGAATTTTTCCTATGCAATTTATTATGAAAATTAAATTTATTTTGACAGAGGACTTAATTGGTGTAATTGTCTTTCACAAGGGAAGGGATAATTTGCTAAATTATTTTTATTCGGATTTGAAATTAATGCGGCAGTTTTTCTGTGGAAAGAATTTGAAAAGTTTATAGAAACAAATTAAATTCTTACAAATAGGTAGGTTAGTTAAAAAGCAAGTACTTGGAAATGCAATAAAACGGCTTTTTATAGAAATAATGTTTCACCACTTTCGGTAGTTACCTTTTGACCCTATGCTTCCGCCTCCGCCAAGTCAAAACAAACACACAAGGAATCCACGAGTTAGTACTGTTAGTTCCTAAGACGAGGTTTTGATAACAACTTTAGTACTTGGTATAAAATATAAATACTAATATTCGTGTCTAGATATGTATGTATATGTAGGGTATATATATGCAGGTATTGAGAATGAAGACTATACAGTATAGAGATTCAAGACTGAAGAATTCAAGATTGAAGAAAAACTGAAGACTCATGAGTATCAAGAGTTCAAGATATCAAGATAAATAATAAACACTATATTTATGCTAAGACTTCATAATAGCACTAAAATCTTTATTCGGATTTTAATTATGGAATGGAATCCACCTTCTCGCTTTAGTTGTGGGATGGACCCTACGACCTCTTTAGTGGGATGGAACCCACGACCTTCTCTAGTGGAAAGGAATCCATGAAATTTTCAAAATGACTTATTTGTAGAATTATTCAAAACTATCTTTTTAAAAAGACATCTCTCTCTCAGTTTAAATATTTTATCCTTAATTCAAAAACTATTTTTAATCATAATTTCAAAATCATTTCTAGTTTTTAAGCTATCTCCTGGTTTTAATATTTTGGCTTTAAATCCCAAAAATATATTTTAAAGAAGTCTATACTCAGTTTTTAATATTAATTTTACATTATCGATTATATATTTTAAGATTAATTTCTAAAACTCTTTTATAAGTTTAAACTATATTCAAAATGGTTTACAAAGTTTAGAAATTTTTTTGACAAGTTTTAGAACAGAAATCATTTTTAAGAAAAAACAATTTTCAAAAATAACATAGGCATGTCGACATCCCTCATCCCCCCATGTCCACATGGTAGCCGTAGTTTTTAAAATTCAAATTTTCAAATGAAGTGTCTATTTGTCATAACCATTCACGAATGGACATGACCGGTATTCTCCAATATAAACCAGTTGTTTTCAACGAATTTTAAGTCAGTTTTCTTCATTTCTTCACTCCTTCTCCACTAAAATATTCTCTTATATTTTAACAAAATTCTACTGAAATCCTAAGTGAACCAAACTCGATCATCTCTAGTTTGATTCTTTGTCACTCTTTCTCTCTCAAAGATCTCGATACTATTCAGAGTATAGGATCATTCGTAATCAAAGATCGAAGTGTATCGAGTGTCTCTCTATCATAATGTGATTGGAAACTGTGTGAGTAAGGTCCATAAATCAATTTAGTGTGATTGTAGCCCGTAAATCAATTAGGTGTTCTTGTAGCTTTGTTAAATCAAGAGAGTTTGCCCTGGACTTGAAGATAGGAGGATGTATCTTGTGGCCTTGAAATCGAAGTTGTAATAGCGACATTATATTTGAAAAGAAATCTAAATAAGAAATTGTGTAGGACTGGATGTAGGGTAACTCCGAACCAGTACAAAGTTCCGGTGTGTTCTTTCCTTTATTGCTTTTATTTAATATTTGCATCTGCATCTGGTTTAATGATTGTCTCTGTGTTTGCGTATTACATCTGTTTGTGTTTAATTTGAAAAGATTTCAAAAATTCCATAAAATTAACTAAACACTATTCACCCTTAGTGTTAATCCTACCTTAAGACCCGTAATCAGCATTTCCTGCATTTGATATCGGAGCATTGGCTTTCAAAGTTTTCATAATATGATTTTTGAAAAGTTTTCAAATAGATGCCAACCCTGATAATGTCGACACTATTCATGGTTCATTTGTAGAGGGTCAGTCTAATGCCAGACCACCACTTTTTAACGGCAATAACTATGCATATTGGGCTTGTAGGATGAAAATCTATCTACAATTAGAATATCACACAAACTGAGTACATTGAACCCACGACTAATTTTGTACAGTTGATTGCTTACCAAAAGGTTGTTGCACAAAACAATTTCGAAGCCATAAATATTCTGTTCTGTTCACTTGATAGGCATGAGTTTAATAGAGTGTCTGTTCATAAGTCTGCATTTGGGATCTAGAAAACTTTGCAAGTTACTCATGAAGGAACAAGCAAAGTTAAACAGACCAAAATATCAATCTTGACCAATCAGTTTCAATTATTCAAGATGAATCCAAAGGAGTCCATTTCAAACATGTATAGTAGGTTTCGAAACATTATGCACTCATAAATTATATTACGAAAGAACTTCTCCGATGAAGATCAAGTTAGAAAAATTCCAAGCTCATTCACTCTGGAATGGGATCAGAAGACTCTAGCAATTGAAGAGGCTAATGATATTAGTACTCTGAAAATTGAAGAATTGATTTGGAATTTAATGTCGTTTGAAGTACAAATGCAAGGGAGAAGGGAAAGCAAGGCCTCAGAGAAGAAGTCAATAGCATTTAATGCAATAACAAATGGTTCAGACTCAAGCAGTAATGACGATGAAGAAATAGCCTTCATGAAAAGGAATTTTAGAAAGTTTCTAATATACAGAAAGTTCAACAATTACAAGAGAAATGATCACAAGAATTCTGGAAATAGTAACGAGACTCAAAGTAATGTCAGGTGCTATAATTGTGACGAGATAAGCCGCTAAAAACGAGATGTCCGCATCCATATAAATAGAAATTTTCTCGAAGTAATGATTCGTCAAAGAAAAGAAAGAGAGCTTATACTGCTGCACTAGACGATTCAGACTCGTCCTCCAGTGATGAAGACCAAGAGACGTAAATTTAAACATGTGCTTTACATCTATTCACGGGTCTAATGATCTTGGAAATATAGATCTAAAAATGAGTACACATTTAAATTATACCGATTGAAATTGCTTATTTAAATGTTTGGTTGTCTGTATGTTTTGACATTTCTTGTTGTTTGAATTTAAAATGTTGATTTTCAAAATAATATTATTTTAATACTATTTTGATATGAAATATTAATACTAAAATGTTATTGTATTTAATATTAATTCAAATAAAATATAAATTAGAATATAGGATATATAGATATAAATATAAAATAAAATAGGAAAAATAATTCGCATGATTTAGGGGACCCATGTAGACATGACCGTACATCCCATGTCAACATCCCTACTAGAAATTTGAAGTTCAAATTTGAATTCGAAACATTGAATTTCTTTCACCTTTTCGTTAATTCCAAAGATCTGAAAATGTAACGATCCTGGATTTTTACTAAGTTTAAATTGCTAATTAATTTAATTTTAAGTAAAAATGGTAAAATTAATTGGTAACTAATATAAGATTCTAGTTAAGTTTATAAATTAATTGAGAATTAACCTGGATATTTGAAAATAAATATGTATATAAAATAATTTTCAAACGATGTTTAAAGCTAAATTCTATATTTTAAAATATAAAATATGTGTGTTTTTTATCAAAGTATAAGTAAGTTTTAAAAACGATTTCTTTATAAGTTAAATAAATATATATAGGAATGTAAAATGTAAAAGAAATAAAATATAAATATATATGTATATAGAGAAATAAAACAATAAGCATTTGAGTTAAAATAAATATTTGAATTAGAATTAGAAATAGATATATACAAGATAAATTAAATTATAAAGTGATTTCATTAGGAAAATTTAAACAAAATATTAAAATAGGAATTTGTTTATATTATAAAGTAATAAAGGCATGCAAGAAAATAAAAGTAAGACAAAATAATTATGTACAAACAAATAAAATATAAATAGGCTTAAATATGAAACAAGTAAACATGTATATAAAAAAAAGATTACAAAAGAAGACATAAGAAAAATAAAAGAAACAAGACAAATATATTTAATGCTTGAATCTTTAGCACCATAATACATCATATCAGGCCACCAAAGTAAGAAGATAAAAGCAAAGGCTGAAGAAACTTTGACCAAAGCATTGGAAACAAAGATAATCAAAACAAAGTGTTTATGTGAAAAATAAAGGAAGAAAAAAAGGGAAAAAGAAGGGAAGCTTCAACCTAAAAATAAAACAACAGCTAAACTTATTATCATAAAAAAATAAGGTATTACATAGGTTGTAACTAAGGAAGGGGAATATGCATTTAATGCCATTATCCTTAGCACACAAAAGGTTATCCATCAGCTGAAATCTATGCTTAATCAAATAAAGAAAAAAAATATCTCTGACCTTTTTGTACAAAAACATATTATAGCCTGTAAACTTCCTTTTTATATATATCAAGCTTTTTCATTTCAATTCCATCAAGCAAGAGCTAAGGAAATCTGAAGTAAACATCATCTAAAACTAAAAAAAAGACTCAATTTTAACAAACAACAATACAACTTCATTACAAACAGAGAATCAAAAAAATGAAGGCTTCAGCTTGAAATTGCATAAGCCCGTTTCAAATAGAGCTCTGTTCATTTTTCTGGGAACCAAGGTGAGTAACATCATTTTTAAATTTTAAAAGTATGAATCTGTTGTGGATATATCCATGAATAAGTATGAATTCTTGGGGTATATTGGTATGTTGGGAATATTTTGTGTGCAGGTTGCTATTTCTATATGTTCTCTATCTTAGTTCATGAACCAAGATTTTTATTCAAAAATCATTTCTTAAAAATCTACTTACTGTTTGGATGTAGGATCAAAACAAAAGTTGTTTGTTTGTTCATGAACTAAGTTTTAAAAATCTATTTAAGTTTAAACAACTCAATATTGTCGTTGGAGAAAAAAATACCTGGGCAAAGCCTTAAATAAGTTAAAATTCAAACCTTTCAATTCTCGAATTCTGGTATGTGGGTCGAATTCGTATACTTTAATATAATTTTTAAAACAAGAATCATAGTTTTTAGGCTTAGAATTAAGGTGTACTTTAGATTGGTTCGAATTCCATTCTTTTGGTGATTTCTGGTGATGCACGGACTTGGAGTGGTCGAACTTCCTCCTAGAGGTGGAGGAGTGATCAAAGGTTATGGAAAAAATAGTGTGATGGCTGGCAGATGCACGTGTTGGCGGCGACGAGGATTTTTTATTTCTAAACCTAAATTTTGAGGAGGTCGAAAGAATGATCGTTGCCTCTCCTACGTGCATCGAGTTGTACGTACTTCTGGGAGGTGATAGCTTGGGTTTAGTCGAAGCTATGGCCTGTGGCGATGGCTCTCAGGTGGTCGGAGTTTCGAGGAAGTGGCGTTGACGGGTTTGGGAGGAGTTACTTGTTTTGTTTCCAGGTTTTGAATTGAGAGCTCAATTTTTATTCGAGAAACCGTGATGGATTTGATGGTCGTGATGATGTCAGGTGCTGGTCGTCGATATGTTGGAGGTCAGGATGGTGGTGGAGAGGGCCAGAGCCACGACCATTTAAATTTCCTGATGATCTATTGTTTTGGTGCAGAGGTTTTGAACTCGGGATTTACTCAAGTTATTCGAGTAGTTTACTCGAAGTAAATTAGGTTTTAACTTGAAGCAAACATGATTTGCCTCGGGTTAGTTTTGGTTTGTATAGGTTTTTTAAACATATCTGCAAATTTAAATTTAAAACAAATTTAAACGAATTTAAATTTGTAAGCTAGATGTAAACAAAATTTAAATCTATTATGAAGTTAGATTCAAATGAAATTTTGAATTTTAAAGTTTTCAAAATAAAATTGGGATTTTAAATCAAGAATTTGAAATCAAGATTTTAAAATAAAGTTCAAATCAAATGATTGGGTATGGATTCAAGTTTCTTGAATTCAAATTTTGATTTAAATCAGTTTAAAAATCTGAACGTTTTAAACAAGTCTAAATCAAATAGCTTTTTAAAAGTAATTTGCTTTCAGATAAATATTTGAATTGGATTTGATTAAGTTCTTTTACAAAAAGGATTTTGAATGAAAAGTTAAACAAATTGTTTTAATTTGAATTTGCAAGTTAAAATATAATGTATTTTTAAAGCTTAAATTTTAAATAAAAATTTAAGTAAATTAGTTAGAACTTTTCTTATATAGATTTATAAGTTGATTTTAAATTTAGTTAATGTTTAATCATTTTGAATCTTAAATTCAAAATAAAATTTGAATCTAAATTTAGAGGCGTAATGTTTAAATACACTTTAGTATTAATGAAGTCATTAACAAAGAAATGATTTACCTTAGAGATAATTATGGTATTAAAGTGATTTAATGAATAAGATAATTAAGGAATGACTTCTTTATTAATTTATAAATTAATGATTTATATTAGTTTATAATTAGAAATTAATTAGTAAAGTAATTAAAGAATTGTTAATGGTTAATGACGGTCATTAACTGAGATCATTTAAATAATTAGTTGATGTGATTAATTTTAATAATTAATTAGATTAATTAAATAATGATAATCATTTATGAGATTTGTAAGTGTAATTACTTTATGGTAAGTAATTAAACGGTTAATTTCTTAAAATAATTAATAAGGGGTTAATTAATTATTGGTTTAGAGGTTAATTTAATTAATGTGATTAATTAAGAATAATTTATTAATTAAGAATAATTAATTAAAGTGTTGATAAATTATTTATATCAAATGATTTGTAATTAATAAATCAGGATTGGATAGTTAATTCATAAGTCATTAATTTAATTGGAAATAAATTGAATTAATTAGGATTAAACAATTAATTAATCCAGCTTCTAAACGATTATTGAATGCTTGACCCTATTTATGAATGATTGTATTGTATGAGATGCCTTGAATTGATTATCCTATCTAATCTGTGATATTTTGTTTGTGGATTGAGCTGTGTATTTTATTCATTTATTTGTGATACATTGTATATTATCTGTGAATCTGTGAATGAACGATAAGCGTTATAGTTTATACCGCTTATCAACTATATTTCTTTGTTTAGATCTATGATGATGATCTTGTTGCACTATTGTGTTAAACCCCTGGGCTACACTATACACACACAAATATGGATGTCACGTGGAAATCGATTAAGTCACAGATTTTTAAAATAGTTTTAAATTTGAATTTTAAATTCAAATGGTTTTGAAATGGAATCGGGTTAAATGTGAAAAGTTTTTGAAATGAAATTTCAAGATAAAAAATTTGTTTTTGAATAACTTGATTAAGCCTTGAAATTTAAATAATTTGATTTAAATTTAAATTCAAGATTTGAAATTAAATTCTATGATTTGAAACTAGGGATTAAAGATGTTATACAAGTTTATATGGGTTAAACCATGTTAGATATAGTGATTTGGGAATTTGAATTTAAATTCAAAGCCTTGAACTCGTGCAAGTATAATTAGATTCTTTCGAAATGAAAACTGTTTGTTTTCATATAATAAAAGCTTTCACATAAGAAATGAACTTCCAATTTGTGTAAAAGGGATTTCTAGTTTGAAATTAAAATGATTTCCAAGTTATGGAAACAATTGAAAGCTATAAGTTAAATCTTTGATTTAAAGATTCAACAAGTTAATCCAATTGAAATGGAAGTTGTTTTGAAATCCGTAAATGGATCTTTGTAAAGCTGGGTGAACTTTTTGGAATAAATCTTTTTGTTTAAAGAATTAAAATGGTAATTTGTTTAACCATTTGAAGAAAGGTTTTAGGTTTTTATCAATTGTGACTTAACTGAAATTCCATAGCCATATTTTAAATATTGCGCTCATTATTCGGTTTAGCCGGGAGAGGACCTTGTGTCATATAACCCATTCCGAATAATGATACGTCGTTATGGATAGCATTTGAAGACCGGTGTTGAAGACCGGGTATTTGTGAGAACGATAGGATAACCTATCGATTGACTCTGCACTGAGGTTCTCCGGTATAGAGTTCTCCCTAAGTGATGGGAAGTCTGATCGGGATTGTGAATACCCAGATTTGGAAGGGCTTCTTCCTTTATTGGACGAAGTGCCTTCGGTTCTGTTCGAACCCGAAACAGACTTGTACGGTTGTATGTCTGACACTACACTTTGAGATATAAAGCAGATTTCTTTCAAATACATATCTTGGAGGCGGAGAATTTATTCTCTTAGCTTAACACCCTTCTCTGAGACGTACAAGCTCAGAGGTTATGTAATTGAAGATTATCAGCGTTGTATTCCCAATTTGAAGTCAGGTAATGTTACCTGATGAGGAGTCAACCACAAGCACCTGTAACATCTCAGTCTGACCCGAGTATTATTTAATAAGAAAATAATAAACATATCAGTCTAGCTATAAATATCAGATAAAATGAGATAAAATAAGAGATATGATAACAAAAATGTCATACCGCGATAAGTATAAATTAGACAACACAAAAATCATACAATACCTCAAGAAATCTCAAAACGCAGAAAAGAATGTCATATTCTTTATTTTATTCATCATACCACAAATATTGACAAGTATATCAATGCGAATCACAAAATTGGTGAATCACAAATTCCAGAAATCATCGACTAGAAATCCATAAATCAAAAAAGGGGGAGGCCTATCATAAAACGAGAGCATGAAAACTCACCAACACCTGCATCACAAAACGGAACGTTGTACCATGGTTTCTAACCATCAATTTTGAGCCGAAGCTCCACAAAAGGGTCCGAAGACCATGGGTCACTACCTCATTAAATTAAGCCAAAGCTCCACAGAAATGGGGTTTAGCCTCCCTCGTCGACATAGAGACATTCGCATATTGCTAGTCTAAATCACAAAATGATCATCATCGATCATCAAGAAGTGTTAATTACACTAAGCTTGTAAATAGCTGAATTTAGCTTCATGTCCAATAACCACTGGCTTAACTTAAATATTCATGAACAAACTGTAAATCTCCACTCGAAAGTTGTCTCAAGAGTTTCAATCGAACGAGTCTTAGAATTAACCGACGAAGTAAAAGCAAGCATTTCATTCCACTTGTTTTGCTAAGTCGTTTAATTGTATTTCTTGAACAAATGAGGTAAAGGTTTGTATATACTAATAGATTGGAAAATGGTTTTATAAATGAGTTTGATATTGAAAATAGAGTTCTAATCATCTTTGTAAAGGAGTTTGAATATTTACTACTAGTATAGAAACCTTTGTATTTTAACGCGACGAATCACAAAATTGAATGTGAAAACAATCAATCACAAAAAATTCACATACAAAGACGTGAATCCAATCCAAAGAAATCAATACCGAAGTCATCAAAATGTATATTCCAAAAAATTCCGAAGTGGAAGTCATCAAAGTCTATAATAAATGATATTAACAAATCGGATAACCACAAATCAATATAAAATGGGAATCTCAAGCAAAATAAGAAAATTGGCTGAAGCAAGCAGGTCAGTCGACTGGTCATTGAGTTCAGTCGACTGGCCCAATGCCTGGAAAACTCTCGGCTTCTAGGTCAGTCGACTGGACTCAGAGCGCCAGTCGACTGGAACCTATTTTCTAGTATTTCCATCCTAGTCCCTAAAGGGACAAGAATCCAAACGGAGCCGATCGAGGAATTGCAACTAGGGATTTATGCCACACGACTACCCAGTCCTAAAGGCTCTTCGACTCACTCCAAAGACATGTTCATGCATCAAAGCTAGAAATTTTAAATATTTAACTTCAAAACACCAAAAATTGAAATGTTTACCAAATCAATTCAAATCAAAATAAAATGATCATGAATAGATGTTAGGAATTCATACCTAACAATAATGATAGTTATAGGCACAGATGTGAGATAAAAATCTCACCTTTAAACCCAAAAACAAGAAAGAAGCTTGAAAACAAAGTAGGATCAACCACTCTTCAAACTCAACTCTAAAAGCTCAAATCTAATATCATAAGCAATAATTTCCCAAATTAGGTTATAGGGAATTTCTGAAATTGGAGAGAGATTTAGATGGAGAAGAAGAAGGAGATGCTTACCTAGGCTTCTCTTTGATTTTGGAGCTAAAACTTGGATTTGCTAAAGAAACTAGGGCTTAGGATTTTAATTTCCAATCTCCTCCACCATTTTTCCTAAAGCTTGAGTTGTAGGAAATATTATGAAGGAATGAAGAGGGGTGGAGTGGAGTTGGGTTGATATGTTAGGTTAATGGGCTAACCCATAGCCCTAAGTGAAAAGGTCGAAATTTTAGCTAGCTCCAAACATATCGATGTTTATACTCAAAAAGGTTGCAAACGCCATTTTGAACTTAATGGAAGTGGTCCCGAGTCCTAATTTGCCTTTTTGTAAAAGGTAACCTTTCGGAGTAAAATCCGACTAACGATGCTATATTTAAATAAAATATTTAAATATACAATCCTAAAATATGCTGGTTGGTAAAGACTCCCTCCTTAAAGAAATTGCATCCTCGCAATACTTAAGAAGAAAATATAAAAAGTAACAACCATTAAAGCATGTCAACACAAAAGAAACTTGAAATAAGAAGTTCACCTCAAAGAGCACGAGAGAGTAAGTCCGGATGTGTTCGCTCGATGAATTCTCTAGATTCCAAAGAACAATCCTTAGGATTTGAGGACCATTGAATTTTCACAAGAGGGACATCTTTATTTGAATGCGTTTTACCTACGATGCAATGATACGAATAAGATGATGCTCATAAGTCAAATTAGGAAAAACTACAATTTCTTCCACAACACCGGGCACAAGAATAGAGTCGGAATCCCTAAGGCATTTCCGTAGTTGAGAAACGTGAAACACGTCATGAATAGCAGAAAACCGAGCCGATAATAAAAAGCGATAAGCCACGGAACCGATACGTTCGGTGATGGAAAATGGACCAATATGTCAAGGTGCTAATTTTCTCGATCGACTGAAATGCACAACACCCTTCATAGGTGAAACAAGAATAAACAAAAAATCTCCGATAGAAAATTCGAATTTCCTTCTTTAGTTACCGGCATAGAATTTTTTCCTATTCGAGCTTCTTTCATCCTATGGCGGATAAGGTCAATCTTTTCTATGGAATCACGAATAAAGTTTGGACGTAAAACCAGATTCTCACCTGCCTCAAGCCAACAAGAACTATATCGGCATGGCCTTCCATAGAGTGCCTCAAAAGGTGCCAAACCAATATTAGATTGGAAGCTATTATTATAGGAAAACTCGACAAGAGAAATATGATCTTCCCAACTTCCACCAAAATCAAGAACACATGAACGAAGAAGATCTTCAAGAGTTTGATTCACATGCTCGGTTTGTCCATTGGACTGAGGGTGATAAGCGGTGCTAAAATTAAGCTTGGTTCCCAAAGCTTTTTGAAGACTCTTCCAAAATCCCCTAATAAACAATGGATCACGATCGCTAACAATAGAAGTATGGACTCCATGCAATTTAACAATTTTTTAATAAAGAGTTTGGCCAAAAGAGGTACGGTTTGATTGGACCGAACGGGAATAAAATGGGCAGATTTTTTAAGTCTATCAACTATCACCCATAGGCTATCATGACTCAAACGAGAAAGGGGAAGACCGTCAATAAAATCCATGGAAATTTTGTCCCACTTCCAAATTGGAATGTCCAAAGGTTGCAATAACCCACCGGGCCTTTGATGCTCGGCCTTAACGAGTTGGCAAGTCATGCGATGCTTAACAAAGTAAGCAATATCGAATTTCATTCCATCCCAATAATAAAGTCGCTACATATCTGCGTACATTTTACTACTATCGGGATGAATGGTAAATTTAGAACGATGAGAATCTTCTAAAATGTCTTTACGATGATCACTAATATTTGGCACGATAAGTCTACCAAATTTTCGAATACCGCCACGAGCATCAATATCAAAGTCTTTCAAACCTTCAATATTAATTTTATCCCTACAACTTTGGCTAAGAAGAGCCAATTCGAAATCTAGCTTTTGAGCTTCAAGAATGCGGTCTGAAAGAGAAGGATGAGCCTCAAGAGTACATAAAACAAGAGATGAACATAAATCAGATTCACGATCTCCAATCTCATAAGTAGACAAAATGCTGAGATCATTCCATTCAGATATCATAATAGAAACAACCGCTTGTTGCTTACGACTAAGTGCATCGACAACACGATTCCCCTTTCCGAGAGTGTAAAGAATATCACGATCATAAGATGCAAGAAATTCGAGCCAAGTTCGTTGACGAAAATTAAGTTCCTTTTGAGAAAATAAATACTTCAAAGATTTATGATCGGCATAGAGAATAAATTTTTCTCCCAAAAGATAATGGCGTCAAATTCTAAGGGCGAAAACAATAGCCACGAGCTCTAAATCATGTGTGGCATATATGTCTCGGCTGGCTTTAATTGCCTAGAAGCATAAGCAATAACACGATCCCTTTGTATGAGAACGACTCCCAAACCATAACGACTAGCATCGTTATAAACAATAAAATCTTGGTTCCCTTCGGTAATCACAAGAATAGGAGATCGGAAAGGAGTTCTTTTAATTTCTAAAATGAAGCTTCACATTTGTCCAACCAAATGTATCTAACTCCTTTCTTTGTTAAGCTAGTAAGAGGTACGACAATTTTTGAAAAGTCCTTTATGAACCAACGGTAATAACCCGCTAATCCAAGAAAGCTATGAATTTCTATCACACTTTCCGGTCACTTCCAATTTTGAATCACTTCAATCTTTGAAGGATCCACGGAAATTTTGGATTCATAAATGATATGACCAAGAAATTTCACACGAGATTGCCAAAAGTGGCGTCTAGAAATTTTTTCTTTCAATTGATTTCTCCTAAGAGTTTCCAACACAATCCGAAGATGTTTTTCATGCTCTTCCTCGGTTTTAGAATAAACGAGAATATCATCTATAAAGATGAGAACAAATCGATCGAGGAATTCTTTGAAAACTCGATTCATAAGATAAACGAAATAAGCCGGAGCATTCGTTAAACCAAATGGCATAACAAGCCATTCATACGATCCATAACGAGTATGGAATGATGTCAAAGGAATGCTATCCTTTGCAATACGAAGCTGATGAAAGCTGATTGCTAAGTCTAACTGTGAATAGACTCGAGCACCACTAAGTTGATCAAAGAAATCATCAATCCGAGGTAAAGGATATTTATTCTTGATAGTGAGATCATTAAGCTTGCGGTAGTCAACGCAAAGCCTAGGTGTACCATTTGGATTTCTTCACAAAAATAGCCGAAGCTCCCTAAGGAGAGGAACTACAGCGAATAAATTGCTTTGCCTCCAATACGGATAATTGTCTACGCATTTCTTCATTTTCCTTATTGGAAATATGATAAGGAGGACGAGTAATAGGTACAGCTCCAGGAATTAGATTAATTCCGAACTCAATGGCTCTCTTAGGGGGTAACCCTAAAACGGGCTCAAATATGTCGGAAAATTCACGAACAACGCGAATAAGAGAAATGACATCTTCTTCATCATGACGAGGATTTAAAGAATATAAAGATGCTGCCATTTTGGAATCCGAATCTTTAAGAACAGTAGAAATCAGCTTAACAGATTGAGGATGTCGAAGATGAATAGTTCACTCAGGACATAGGATTTGAACTTCATAACGATTAAGTCAATCCATTCCCAAAATCATTCCCAAGCCTAAGTAGCGCATGACATGCAAATTGGCTCGGAAAGAATAATCACATAAAACAATCTCGACATCTTTACATAACAAACTGAGTATTGCGGATCCGCCAACTGGACTCGCAATTCTCAAAGAAGTCATTAAAGCTATAACACTCAAAGAAAAAGTATCAACAAGTTCTTTTGATGTAAAAGAATGGGATGCACCCGTGTCAAAAAGAACTCGAATAGGATGATCATGAAACATAATAGTGCCATGAAGGATAGAATGAGAAATACCTTGACCACGAGAAGTGTTACTAGGGGCTTGCACCACATTTAGCTTTCCTTCCTTCTTGCTTTAAAGTTTGGGACATGCAGATATATAATGACCTGAACTTTTGCAATAGCGACAAGCAAGGGGCTTTGAACACTTATTTCATAATGGTCCTTAGAACCACAATTGTAGCATTGGCCACCACTAAGGGTAGAAGTCTTGGATACCGGAGTTGCTTCTTTCCCTTTCTTGTTGGGATAAGGACCTTTGAACTTATTAGGCCGCTTCATTTTGTTGTTGAAGTTAGGTTTGGCACTCCTAACTTCAACATCACTCTCTTTATCTGCCTCTTCAAGTCGAAGAGCGATATCAACAAGCTGGTCGAAAGCAACTTCCAATTTCAGAAGTAATGGCTTTTTGAGATTCTTATTCAAGCCATAGACAAATCTACGAGTTTTCTTCAATGGGGTATTAATGTACTCGATGCCATATTATGAGAGGGAATCAAAAGATGCGACATAATCTGCCACAAAAGATTCACCTTGAACAAGGTCAATAAAACGACGGGCCAAAGTCACTTTTTCCGCTTCCGGCACAAACTTTGATTCGAATCTTTCTCAGAATTGCTCCCAAGTAAGACTCACTTCAAATATTTCAGAAATCAGAAGCTCATACCAATCTGATGCTCTTTCATACTAGAGGCCACTTGGACTGAAACGACCCGCAAATTCGTACCACATGGGTCAACACTATTCTACCTAAATCGACTCAAGTTGTACAGAAATACGAACCATTGGGGTTAAAGAAGAAGAGGTAGAAGAAGAAAATAGAAAACAACTACAGAATCTAACCATCCCAGCGGAATAAAATATAATAGATAATAAATAATCTTTACTCAAAAATCAAATATCTCTACAACAATCACATTTCAACATCAATAACATACAAATGGATACACAGCAACTCAACACAGTGGAATATATATGTATATAAACAAGTACGACAGTACGTATCGTCATCCAGCTCGTCTCCTGAGCTCCACGGCATCAAATCCTGTATCCTATAATACTCGTTCTGACCCGAGCATTACAGTTAAATAACACCCGAGTCGATCTAGAATACCAGCGTGAGAAAATCACACTCAATTGATTATTAAAGTTTCAAAAATCTTTTGAAAACAAAAGCATCTTGTACGACCACGCCACAAATAAACATGTCGGGTTTTTTTCCTTACGATAGCTAAAACAATTTTTATAGAAATCCTCTAATATTATAATAGGGTCCAGATACGAATACTTATAAAATAGACGAAATTGTTATATTCATTAAATTCCGGCTATTAGCCGCAGAGTGGGTAAAACAAACAAAACTCGTACAAGGCTCGTATAGAGAATGGATTTCCAACTAATGACAAGGCACTGGGTACCACCTGTCACAGTACGTGGCCCAGATAACAGTACCGAGGAGTACGCCCGCTCCCCTGCAAGACAAGACCGGGACTACCCCTTAATGGATAATCCCGAGTGAGATCATCCCGCGGTTGGGATCAGCAATCGCCCACTAAGCCGAAATAAAAGGGACATCTAGGCAGGGATGACCTCACCCTGCTTGGGTGCTACCCACCTAGCCTTGCTGCATAACCCCTGATTTTCAGTCATTCCCATTTGATGAGTCTTGAGGCTAAGCGTTATCTTTTTAGAACATATCCCTTAGAATGTGTAACGACCCGGAAATTTCGATCCCGAAATTTCCAGATAGTTAGGAATAGAAGAAAAGAGAAAGAAGATTAAATAGAAAACAAGACACAGAAACCTCACATTCGCAGCAGATCGAATATAATATAAAATTATAACAGTTTACAAAGGAATACTGTATCTGTCAATTTACATTTTAATACATCAGAGTTGCTACATTTATATACAATCACATGACATATACAAATAACATGTCCCATCTAAAAGGAAATACATCACAGCGGAAACACTCCAAATGTTCCTGCCATCCAGCTCGACTCCTGAGCTCCAGAATGTCCTTACCTGAAAATCTGTAATACTCGGTCTGACCCGAGCATTACGTCAAAGTAACACCCGGGTCAGGCTGGAAAACAGCGTGAGTAAAACCATCTAACATGGAATACAAAAACCTACAACTTATATAAACCCGGGGTACTCGTATCAATTTGCAACTTCACAAGCTGCTATAGACATTACTTTTTTAACATATCAATTCCGAAGTGCCAAACTTAGATTAACGGTCCAATTCACTTAAATCATTCCATACTAGCCTGTTGATTTCACAATCAATCTATAAAGAATCGAAGTGGTTTCCGGGTATTCACTAATACCCGACTCCGGTCTCTTCGAATCCAATGTCATCTTATCCCAAGATATTCGAGTGAAATACAATTCAACTTTAAACTATCGGGTGTCACAGTAATTCATTATCAACTGATAACTACATCATCACAGTTTAAACCAACATATAATATCACATAGCATCATGAATCACACACCAGGGACAACGGATAACCCCAGATATTTAAGTATCATGCAATCATCTATAAGCAAGACAAATTTAATCATACCATTTCTAACTAATTTAATTAACTTCCCATGAATTAAATTAATTACTTTGTAAATCCTGCTCATCTAACCTTAATTAATTGTATTCAATTAATTAATAATCCCTTAATTATTCATCATGATTAATCATCCTTAATTAATCATTTTTTTAATTACATTAAGTACTTAACCTTTAATTAATTAATTAAATTATTCTTAACCATTCTAATTAATCTTTAATTAATTAATGACATTCATTAATGATCCTCAATCATTTCTAGTCATTAATTATTCTTTAATTAATTACATTTAACACGTAATTTTAAATTAATCACATTTATCAATTAACCTTAAATAATCTCATTCATAAATTAATTGCCCTTATTAATTAATAAACTTAATTATCAATTAATAAAACTTAAATACAATTAATTTATTTTTATTTACTAGTTAACTAATCCTTAATTAATAATTTACTAGATAATTTAATCACTCTTCCATTACCTCATTAATTCTTCAAAACCTAAATTAGATCAAAATAAAATCATTTCCTTTATTAAATACCAAATCACATGTTTGGTTTGAACATTTATCAATCACTTAAATTGATCCACTTAATATAATTATCCGGTTATTACTAAGTTTAGTTTATAAATCAAAACTTAAGAAGATTAGAAGGTGAGAAATTTAGAGCAAATTAAGTTATTTTCCAAATTCCTTTGAATATATAGTATTTTTAAAACAACATTTGCTTAAAAGTAAATATATCACGTTTGTCATATCCTTTGGAAAGTAAACTGATTATAGGTTTTGTTTAAATTTAAGATCAATTCCCTTTTTATAAACAAACCTTGCTTAAGTATACCCAGAACCCTAGCCCAAACTACAATCCAACTAGCGAATACTTCCTTCCAATCCCACACATGGGCCAAAGCCCAACAAAACCACTCTGATGACAATCACTTCTTCTTCCCAATTCCGATCCAGTTCACCACCCAGAGTAACCATGAAACAAATGGAAGGAAGAACGACCCAAACTATCAATACACTACACGATACAACCAATACCAGCACCGAACCCAAACGTCTCGCTCCATCCATCATGATTGACGAACCACCGTTCCTACCGGCTCCATCGTGCACGATGATACACGTACACGTGTACACCGAGATCTTCGACTATCTTGCCACCGCGACAGGCCCACCCGACCGCTCATCGTTGAAAAGTTACCTTGCCGAAATCCTTCGACCACCTGATCGAAAACAAATTCGATTAACCCAAGCATCTCACCGAAACTGGAAACCACCCTGTTCACCAAAATTGACGAACTGCGCTCGCGATCAACACTTACTTCACGTGCCACTAACCTTATATGAACGGCCATACATACAGATACCTCCAGGCCAAATTTCTAAAGATCCGGTCAGCTACTCGTCACATAGTTCTACTTCGATCCCCCCCCCCCCCCGCGTCGTAAACCGAAACTTCATTAAACCCTAACATCCAACATCTCACTCAAACCAAGGCCAAAATCAAAAATTAGCCACGGTCGATCTCTTCCTGATGACCACTAGCACCACTCGGACCTAGCCGCAACTCCCCTCATGGACGAAGTTGACAGAAATAATATTTTGAACGAAAATAAGACATTCAACAATTTCTCAAGCTATGGTGCATTAGAAATTATAATTCTTATTCTAAAATTCGTATTTCTACATAAGAAATTCAATTGCATGCTCGAATTCATAAATTAAACATATCAATTTTTTGCCAAAACCTGTTTAATCACTGTAAATTAGAACTCTGTTGAAATACATAACATGATTTATACCCGAACTATTTTTAACATAATCTATTTCCAAAATTGAACACTTCCCTAGTTTATAGCATCCAAATTCATCGATTAGATAATGAGATAAGAAATTTTGAATGCCAGAATGCATAAACATTTCACCTTTCATCAGATATCAGAACAAATTTATTTCCGGGGTTAAATCTAAGTTTCACACAAGTATACTTAAGCTTTATCATAAGAATTCAAGATTTAACAAATTCCAGATCCTCTTAAGGTTTGTTTGCTCACCTTATCGTGGGACAGAGGATTGAAATGCTTTTTGAGTTAGGGTCGTTGATCAGCAATATTGATTATCTTGTTTTCCAATTTAGTTGAATCTGATCCCTACTTGCTTGTTGTTTGATTGACCGGAGAATAATTAAGGATAGTTGATCTTGATCAGAAAAGTTGTTTAACTGGAACCTGATTTTTCTTTTTGGTTTAAGGTTACAGGCTTTGTTCTTTTTTTTTGTGAAAATGAACAGATCAGGGAAAATAAATGAAAAGAGAGGGATTAGTTAAATTTTATTTTAAATAAAAAAAGAAAAGAAAAGAAAAACAAATTATACTTATTCAATTGGTTTACAAGTGTCACTAGCATGCCATAATCAATTCACACTTTTTAATTTGTATAACACTTGTCACTTTACCTACTTAGTTTGTTAACATATGTAATAAAGAATGATTATATGCTAACACATGTATTTTCCCATGCATAATTAGATTTTTAAAAGCCTTTAAAATAAATTTTCTAATTTATAAACACATATTTTAATTTATAAAATAAATTCTTTTAAGAGAAAATACCATAAACAATTTATGTTCTTAATAAAAATCCAATAAGAATACATTTTAAAACCAAAGTATGATTTAAGATATATATAACTATATTTTGAATTTCAAATTTAAATACCAAAATTCAAATTTAAATCTTCAATTAATTTAAACAAATACAATTTCAACTTGTATATAATAATTCTGTCTATGTATATATACAACACAATTAAAAATATAAATATTTATTTTATCAGATTCATTTATTCGGTTTAAAATTTCAGTATATTATTTTATTATTATTTTTATTAACCTAATTATTAATTACAATGCCAGAAATCCGGGTTATTACATTCCTCCCCCCTTTGAATCTTTTCGTCCTCGAAAAGGGACGAAACCTGAATTTATTAAATATTTTAAAACCAGATGAATTTTTCTTTGATCATTTCAAAACAATTAAAAATCTATATAATAGTTTTAAAATAGTTTTTTTTATAGAAATTATCATTTTATAACTCGATGTTTCAATAAGTCCGTCCTCGTTCTCACAGAAATTCGGTCATACGTTGATCATGCGTAAGACTGAAAATCTACAAGTGCTTGGCAGACCCATTTTCAACATCCAGTGAAAATACTTTGAAAATAATTTTATTGTAAATTTAGAAAACAGTTTTTGAAAATGGAGGATATATCTTTGGTGAGAATGCTCTGGAAATCATCACCCCCATCCATGGTCACAGCTACATCCAGGGTTACGTTGCCGTCGCAGCAAAAGTCCATGTAACTGCAGGCTCTCAGCGGCCTCTCGATTACGCCATGGATCCCACACAACAGATCACAGTTACACCCATGGTTACGTTGCCGTCACAGCAAAAGTCCATGTAACTGCAGGCTCTCAACGGCCTTGATTTTCGCTGTCGAAATGAAACCTCTCCACTCCTACATAGGTCGCAGTCTGCTGATATAAAATCAAACGCAGACCGTTGGCTCTCAGCGGCACACACGACTTTCGCTACGTTATACTCTACTCATAATCCTCAGGAACTAGTTTTGTCCGGACTCCTCACAGGATCAACTTTAGGACCCCCCCCCTTGGGGCTCAAGGCAGCACCACCCGGTGGTACTCCTGAGAAGTTCATTTCAAGGAAGCGCCTTTTTCCCCAGAGCCATCATCAAAACATTTTATACTATACACATATAGTATTTTCAAATCATACACCTAGTATGATATCCTATAAAGCTCCTTTATACAAAATCGATTATCCTAAAATCGATAATTCTCAAACTAGGCTTTCAAAATTCTCATATTTATTTTACCCAATAATCAAAAGCCTTTCAAAATCCAAAAGTTCCCAAAACCTTTCTATAATCCTCATAAGATCCTTTATATATATATACAGATATATATAATTTTGAAAACTTTGGATTATTTCAAACTTGTATAAAACTCCTTTTATACTCCAAATACCTTCAAAATCCTTTTCTTCGGGCAAGAAATTCAAAAAGGGGAGTTTTATTTTATAAAACAAAGATATTTAACTTTGTTTACCAAAAATCAAATATTTAAATTTGATTACTCTTTACAAAACCACTTACCATATCACTTACTTCCATAAACAAAAATTCAACCGTAGAAATATCCAATTTCCACTTTACTTCGTCATATATTTCACAAAATATATTTTTCATTTCAAAAACCATTTCACATTTCTTATCCACAAATTCTCAGTATCAATTTTATTCAAAATCTGTACGATGTAAACATATCATCCGTACGCTATACCAATCAGATCGCTCACTCGATCACACAATTTCACTTCCGAACTAGTATCGTCCATCCGACTTCCTAGTGCGGACTCAGATCTGGTTTCTTGATCAGAAACCGTCATTCTCCTTGCATAGTCATAACTATGATAGGGAATATCCAGAACCAATCAACAATCCATATCCAGGTTCGCCGTCGAAAATCGAGTGAAAAATCCCACTCGGATCGATATATCTATCTCGAAATTCTATGCTCGGATCTGGATCAAATCACTATGCGAATAGAATAACATACATACACCCTACGTATTTATCTTTATTGGTTATTAGCCAAATCATTTCTATTTCTATTCACATTCACTTTGATTTCCATTCACTTACTCGCAATTGCTCTAATCCATTTGGATTATCATCTCTATTCTTATCTCGATTGGGTATTTAACCAATACCAGTTTGAACTCCGTCCAGTTTAAATTTAGAAAATAACTTGAAAAGCTAAAGAAATAGATAAGTAGTTGAAAAATAATTACTAGTTTTTAAAATAGCTGTAAAATAGTTCAGTAATTGTAAAATAATTTGAAAAGAGTTAAATAGTCATAGAAATTTTAAATAATTGCAAAATAGCTATAAAATAGTAATTAGTAGTTGAAAATAGTAATTAGTTTATAGAATAGTTAGAAAATTGTTAAACAGTTTCAAAAATAATTGTAAAACAAGTATAAGATAGTTTGGCTTTTAAAAGAAAGGTTGTTCATGTAATGGATAGCTTGGAAAATAGGTCTATATTAAAACAATTTACATTAAAAATAGTCCAGAGTCAAACTGCTCACTTCCCAATCTCCACTCTTATTAATTCAATTTAAATTTTCTCTACCATTTAAATTGACCCAGTTCCAATTTAAATAACTTCAATTTCCATTAAAATTGATTCAATCCCAATTCAAGTTAAATTAATTCTCAATCCCTTTTCAAATTTAAATCAAATTCCATTTGATTTTAAACATATTCAACTTTAATTACAATCCCAAGTTATTCCAATCACTTTGGACTAATATCCATTCAATTGAACCCACTTCAATTCCAATCCATTTCAACTCCAGTTTCAATTAATCTTAATTTCAAATTCCATTTCCAAATCAAGTTGAATTATTCTTGTTTTCTTCCCAAATTCAATTCAAATTCCATTTGAATTTAAAACTATTAAACTTTAATTACAATTTATTCAAATCAATCCAATTCAAATTTTCCATTTGAATTTTATACTTATACATCTTCAATCACCTTTTCAATTAATTCAAATCAAATTCAATTTGAACCAATTCAAATTTAAACCATCTCGAATTATATGAATTCGAGTTAATACTTCAAATGTTGATTTAATTCCTTTAAATCAATTTACCTTTTTATCCCAACAATGGATTACCATACTCCATTTCCCATTCATTTAAACAAATCCAATTCCAGATCTCAAATCCATTTTGAGATCACACAATCTCCAATTCAAATTAACCATTTAACTTTCCAAGTTAAATTCCAATTTCACCTTAAAATTTCCAATTCAAGTTGTTCATTTAAACCTTTATAGCTTCTCCCAAGTTAAATTCGATTTACTTAATCCAATCAACCTCATTCAACTCTTAATTGCACAATAATAATCTTCCCACTTAAAAACTTATCACTTTGGGTATCATATCTTATTCCAAATTGAAAACTCAATATTTAGAGTTTATTTCAAACTACCTTTGATACTATGTATATCCACCTACATACATATTAATTTCTTCTACATACCAAGTTACACTTTTAAAATTTTAAACCACCTTTGGTTTTAATTCAAAAATAAATTTCTTTTTAAATTTTCAAACAACTCTTGTTTGGAATAGGACCATTTCATTCAAATGCATTAAATAATATTATTAGTTATTTCTTTAAATTAATTACATCATTAATTAATCACATTCGGTAATTGACTTTTTCTTAATTAGCTTTATTAAGTAATTTTCCCTTAAATTACTTACCTCTAGTTACTTCATTAAGTAACTCCCTCTTATTTACCAACTCCAATTATTATCCATTTATATTAATCTCATTAAATAAAATTTAATTAATTACATAAATTAATTGATTATCCTTATCCTGAAAACTTTCCCAAATTCAAGATTTAATTTCAGTTTGAATTCATTTCAAACTTATCTTTATTTAATTTTAATTTGGTTATAATTCTATTACCACTTAATTCTTACTATTACTTTTAATTAATTAATATTACAACCAATTTCCTTAATATAATAGAAAATCTATTTCTTATATAAGATTCATTTACTTTTGAAATCATTTAAAAATCTTTATATAAGAAAATAACAAGTACGCTCTCTCATATTTATACACTCAACTCATTATAGGGTACTACTTACCCTATCCTTAATGAGTAATCCCACCAGAGCCAAGGTTCTCGCTTAACCTTCTGCTCTGATACCAAATGTAACGACCCGGAAATTTCGATCCCGAAATTTCCAGATAGCTAGGAATAGAAGAAAAGAGAAAGAAGATTAAACAGAAAACCAGACACAGAAACCTCACATTCGCAGCGGATCGAATATAATATAAAATTATAACAGTTTACAAAGGAATACTGTATCTGTCAATTTACATTTTAATACATCAGAGTTTCCACATTTATATACAATCACATGACATATACAAATAACATGGCCCATCTAAAAGGAAATACATCACAGCGGAAACATTCCAAACGTTCCTGCCATCCAGCTCGACTCATGAGCTCCAGATACTTGAAAATCTGTAATACTCGGTCTGAACCGAGCATTACATCAAAGTAACACTCGGGTCAGGCTGGAAACCAGCGTGAGTAAAACCATTTAACATGGAATACAAAAGCCTACAACTTATATAAACCCGGGGTACTCGTATCAATTTGCAACTTCACAAGCTGCTATAGACATTACTTCTTTAATATATCAATTCCTAAGTGCCAAACTTAGATTAACGGTCCAATTCACTTAAATCATTCCATACTAGCCTGTTGATTTCACAATCAATCTATAAAGAATCGAAGTGGTTTCCGGGTATTCACTAATACCCGACTCCGGTCTCTTCGAATCCAATGTCATCTTATCCCAAGATATTCGAGTGAAATACAATTCAACTTTAAACTATCGGGTGTCACAGTAATTCATTATCAACCGATAACTACATCATCACAGTTTAAACCAACATATCATATCACATAGCATCATGAATCACACACCAGGGACAACGGATAACCCCAGATATTTAAGTATCATGCAATCATCTATAAGTAAGACAAATTTAATCATACCATTTCTAACTAATTTAATTAACTTCCCATGAATTAAATTAATTACTTTGTAAATCCTGCTCATCTAACCTTAATTAATTGTATTCAATTAATTAATAATCCCTTAATTATTCATCACGATTAATCATCCTTAATTAATCATTTTTTTTAATTACATTAAGTACTTAACCTTTAATTAATTAATTAAATTATTCTTAACCATTCTAATTATTCTTTAATTAATTAATGACATTCATTAATGATCCTCAATCATTTCTAGTCATTAATTATTCTTTAATTAATTACATTTAACACGTAATTTTAAATTAATCACATTTATCAATTAACCTTAAATAATCTCATTCATAAATTAATTGCCCTTATTAATTAATAAACTTAATTATCAATTAATAAAACTTAAATACAATTAATTTATTTTTATTTACTAGTTAACTAATCCTTAATTAACAATTTACTAGATAATTTAATCACTCTTCCATTACCTCATTAATTCTTCAAAACATAAATCAGATCAAAATAAAATCATTTCCTTTATTAAATACCAAATCACATGTTTGGTTTGAACATTTATCAATCACTTAAATTGATCCACTTAATATAATTATCCGGTTATTACTAAGTTTAGTTTATAAATCAAAACTTAAGAAGATTAGAAGGTGAGAAATTTAGAGCAAATTAAGTTATTTTCCAAATTCCTTTGAATATATAGTATTTTTAAAACAACATTTGCTTAAAAGTAAATATATCACGTTTGTCATATCCTTTGGAAAGTAAATTGATTATAGGTTTTGTTTAAATTTAAGAACAATTCCCTTTTTATAAACAAACCTTGCTTAAGTATACCCAGAACCCTAGCCCAAACTACAATCCAACTAGCGAATACTTCCTTCCAATCCCACACATGGGCCAAATCCCAACAAAACCACTCTGATGACAATCACTTCTTCTTCCCAATTCCGATCCAGTTCACCACCCAGAGTAACCATGAAACAAATGGCAGGAAGAACGACCCAAACAATCAATACACTACACGATACAACCAATACAGCACCGAACCCAAACGTCTCGCTCCATCCATCATGATTGACGAACCACCGTTCCTACCGGCTCCATCGTGCACGATGATACACGTGCATGTGTACAGCCAGATCTTTGACTATCTTGCCACCGCGACAGGCCCACCCGACCACTCATCGTTACACGATTCAAAAGTCACCTTGCCGAAATCCTTCGACCACCTGATCGAAAACAAATTCGATTAACCCAAGCATCTCACCGAAACTGGAAACCACCCTGTTCACCAAAATTGACGAACTGCGCTCGCGATCAACGCTTACTTCACGTGCCACTAACCTCATACGAACGCCCATACATACAGATACCTCCAGGCCAAATTTCTAAAGCTCCGGTCAGCTACTCGTCACATAGTTCTACTCCGATCCCCTCCCCCCCCCCCCCCCCCCCCGCGTAAACCGAAACTTCATTAAACCCTAACATCCAACATCTCACTCAAACCAAGGCCAAAATCAAAAATTACCCACGATCGATCTCTTCCTGATGACCACTAGCACCACCAGGACCAAGCCGCAACTCCCCTCATGGACGTAGTTGACAGAAATAAATTTTCGAACGAAAATAAGACATTCAACAATTTCTCAAGATATGGTGCATTAGAAATTATAATTCTTCTTCTAAAATTCGTATTTCTACATAAGAAATTCAATTGCATGCTCGAATTCATAAATTAAACATATCAATTTTTTTGCCAAAACCTGTTTAATCACTGTAAATCAGAAATCTATTGAAATACATAACATGATTTATACCCAGACTATTTTTAACATAATCTATTTCCAAAATTGAACACTTCCCCAGTTTATAGCATCCAAATTCATCGATTAAATAATGAGATAAGAAATTTTTAATGCTAGAATGCACAAACATTTCACCTTTCGTCAGATATAAGAACAAATTTATTTCCGGGGTTAAATCTAAGTTTCACACAATTATACTTAAGCTTTATCATAAGAATTCAAGATTTAACAAATTCCAGATCTTCTTAAGGTTTGTTTACTCACCTTATCCTGGGACAGAGGATTGAAATGCTTTTTGAGTTAGGGTCGTTGATCTGCAATATTGATTATCTTGTTTTCCAATATAGTTGAATCTGATCCCTACTTGCTTGTTGTTTGATTGACCGGATAATAATTAAGGATAGTTGATCTTGATCAGAAAAGTTGTTTAACTGGAACCTGATTTTTCTTTCTCGTTTAAGGTTACAGGCTTTGTTCTTTTTTTTTTTGTGAAAATGAACAGATCAGGGAAAATAAATGAAAAGAGAGGGATTAGTTAAATTTTATTTTAAATAATAAAAGAAAAGAAAAATAAATTATACTTATTCAATTGGTTTACAAGTGTCACTAGCATGCCATAATCAATTCACACTTTTTAATTTGTATAACACTTGTCACTTTACCTACTTAGTTTGTTTACATATGTAATAAAGAATGATTATATGCTAACACATGTATTTTCCCATGCATAATTAGATTTTTAAAAGCCTTTAAAATAAATTTTCTAATTTATAAACACATATTTTAATTTATAAAATAAATTCTTTTAAGAGAAAGTACCATAAAACAATTTATGTTCTTAATAAAAATCCAATAAGAATACATTTTAAAACCAAAGTATGATTTAAGATATATATAACTATCTTTTGAATTTCAAATTTAAATACCCAAATTCAAATTTAAATCTTCAATTAATTTAAACAAATACAATTTTAACTTGTATATAATAATTCTGTCTATGTATATATACAACACAATTACAAATATAAATATTTATTTTATCAGATTCATTTGTTCAATTTAAAATTTCAGTATATTATTTTATTTATTATTAACCCAATCATTAATTACAATGCCAGAAATCCGAGTTATTACATTCCTCCCCCCTTTGAATCTTTTCGTCCTCGAAAAGGGACGAAACCAAACTCGTTTTCACGAAACGTACAAACCGGATCGAAGTGGTTTTCGAGAAATAAATCTCGATCCCGGTCTCTTCGAAACGATCAACGCATTTGGCCAATATTGATAGTCGGTTATTTAACTATCAATTAATATTCACAAACAACCATCAAACAATAAATAATTTCCCAAATTATTTATTAACCTCAAAGATATCTTCACAAGACATATATCTATTCTCAAAACCCTTTGAAAACAGTTTCAAAACATCTTTCTTTCCCAGAATAAGCTTTCCCAAATAATTTCTGTCTCCACTGAAATCACCAAGCACAAAACTAGATTTTTCTAAAATAATTTAAAACACTTTGCCTTTAAAATATACTTTAAAACATTTATGTTAAAACCACTTCAATAATTTGTTAAAAATACATACTATATGAATATTTGAAAATAAAGTTACTTAATAAAATATAAACTAGGTTTTCACTTTTAAAAACAAAACACTGAGTTACCTTTTAAATAATTACTACGATAATAGATTTGAAAAATATTTACTTTAAAATTTAAATATTTAGAAGTAATAATTTTTTTCCAAACTGGCGTTTTAAAACAACTTAAAAACTTTTAACTTATATTTTAAAATTTTACTTTAAAAACACACTTGGTTATCTAGGGGGAATTTCCAATCTCAATCACTTAAATCAATTTTCCAAATTGATTCCCAATTTATTCTACTTGAATTAAATATCTTTACTTACTCAATTCCTTCAAAATTCATTAATTATGTGCTTTATTATTAATGTTATTAATTTTCGTTTGATTTTAAATCTTTTAACCGAAATATACAATTTTCAGATCTTATCCCAATTTCTTCTTTATTCTTTTCAATATTTTAAATCTTAAATTTTAAATAAATGTTTTGTTCTTTTAAAAATAATAATATTGAAGTTTAAAATTAATTAATCTTCTGATTATTCAAAATTTCCCGTACTTTACTCAAGATTTATTTATTATAATTTTAAAGGCACTTTATTTCTTTTCCAATTCATTCTTAAATTTATTCAAATTTCTAATATTAATTTACTTACAAATTCACTTCTTTTATGTCCTTTCCAAAATCCGATTTATATATTTTGGGTAATTCATTATACCCAATTATATCCAATCAAACTATAGCATTCATCATTCTAATATAATTCATCATAGAATATCAAATAATCACACATAGGATATTAAATAATTTAAATAATTGTTGAGGGATCCAGTTGGATCCCTTCAACCTGTTTTCCCTGCATCCATAGACGTTAGCACAATATAAAATACCAATTCCAATATATACCATACTATAGCACATCAATCAATTCAACCATTAAACAATTATTTAAATTTAATCATTTAAATTTAAATTTAACCGAGTGAGATTAACTCGCCTTGGACAATGCATTGGCCATCCACTTCAATACCCCCTTTGTTTTTCTCGATTTATGACCTTAAATAAATATTATACGACTTATTATCATCTGAAAAGAAACTATGAAAGTTTACTATTTAATAAATTTAGTTGACCATCAATTTAATCTAAACTAGTTATCTATATTTATTTATTTATTTCCTTTTCCCAATTTATCAAAATAATTTCCTATTTCTTGTAAATATAATCCAAATCTTGATTAAACATGATTGCCCAAAACTGTATGTGTCTTCGTTTATATTTTTGTTTTCAAGCCAGGCAAATGTTATTTTCCTTTTTTTTTCCTTCTTTCCTTTTTCTTTTAAACTGAATACCCAATAACATTCTATAACTCTTTACTGTAAATATATATATATATAATAACTTCTTTTTTTTTCTCTTATCATAAATTCGTGAACACACACACACACACACACACACACACACATATATAAAATTAAATTGAAGAAAAGAAAGAAAAAAATCTTAACAGTTACCTTAACAATTCGTTCCAGAAACAAAATCACAGCCATCAACCCTAGAAATCATCAAGCACGAAACCCTAGCACAAAGCCACAGCCGCTCGGCCTCCACGTGGTCGCTGCTTCGTTGCTCACGGCAATCAATCACGGCCACAAAAAAGAACCCCAAGACTTTGAATCCCTACCCACGACCGCCTAAAAGCTCGCGTACTTCCATCGCTCGCCGTGTCACCAGCCTCCACGTTGCTCGACATCACCACACCCACCCATCAACACGCGACCCGTACGTCGATCAACCGTGCTCGTTCCAGAGCCCTGTCGCACGCGCCCCCAACCTGTCGCGACTCGAAGCTACCGCGATTCGCCAGGTGCCTGCCCCAATAACCCCTCGATCGAATCAAAAATCGATTTTGATTTTCTTTCCCCTCTTTTTCAAATCACGGACTGCTTAGAGTTTTGGGAAGAAGAAAAAATTTCGGCCCAAATCGATCTTCATTTCGATATGAAGTATCGGCCATGCTATTTGTTTTAGCTTCAAGTATATTTTATTTTACTTTTCTGAATCTTCGCTGTTCGAACAAACGAAGGAGGAGAGACTGATTTTTATAAAGGAAACGAATTGGATTGCCTTGTGTGAGAAGACAATTTATGTTGAAAAGATGGAAGGCGGCTGGACTTGATTTCTGACTTGAATAATAATATATAAATTTTAATATTGAAAATATCTCGTTTAAGCAGCTTAAAATTTTGATCTCCTATCGAGGCGCTCCGCTACGCGTTTATAATGTTAAACCCCTATTCCGAACGCACTGGAAAAGGTTTCGAGGTCTATTTCGATCGTATGGAGAAGATAGCTTTTAGACCAGTTATTATATTGAATTCTCGATATAAATTTCAACGCGTTTATATATCATACGCTCGCATAACAACTCCAAACTCTACGAAAATTGAAATCCGATAATAATACAATATTACTGATCCAATGGAACTGATTTCGTCGGATTTCGAGACTGTGCCTCGGAAGGCTATTTTTAAATTCAATTTAAAACGATATAAATTTTAAAACTGAACAAACCACTGTTAATTTTAATTTTACAACTTCTGTTATCCTCAGTATTATTAATATAAATTTTTCAAGCCTTCAAATTATTTTTAATAGGCTTAAAACTCCAGATTCAACAATTTACCCAACTTCAACTTATTTAATTCGATAATTTGATTATCAAATAAATTATGATATTTGAAATTCAAGTTAGAAATTAACCTTCAAATATTCAAAATGGATTTAAATATTTCGATTTTAAATGCTTGAAAATTCTGGGTCGTCACATTCCCCCCTTAAAAGAATTTCGTCCCCGAAATTACTAGTTAGGAAGAATGGTCCAATACCCGTTTACTTTTCTCAAAACCAACAATTCAACATTCTACCAACTATCTTTATATAGAAGACCCATTATCACTCTTACTAACTTTCCAAACCCTCCCAATAGTTTCAAACAATACTATTTGGTTAGCCATCCAAGTTTCAATTTAAAACCAAAATTTAAATTATCAAAATTTTCTCAAATTTTTTTTAACTCTCTAAATTTCCAAAAAAAATTTCCAGCTCTCCTTTGCGCGGCTAGCTCGGTACAACTACAAAAGGCTTCTACGGGCTCCCAAATTCCAAAAGAATACAATAAGCCAAGTGGCTAGATCCATAACCCAATCAAATTTAACAGAAATTTAAACACATACCTTTTTGTCGGGCAATTCAATTTTTATCGTCTGAAATCAAAACCAATTCTCTTTTCCCTTCTAATACCTACATATCTATCTTAGCACTAATATCCAATCACAACTTTCCAAAACCATTTATCGACTTCCTTACAATTGTCAATATTTATTCACTCAAATATTACGTAGAATATATTTGTAATATCAATTTCCAATCAAGAATTCACCATTCCCTTCTTAAGTTAGTATAAGCATTTCATATGCTTCGTTGTTTGTTTTCACTTTACCACTTTAGTTTATATCTATTTCTATTCAAATTGATTCTTCCATTACCATATGAATTCAATTTATTTTCAACTCTAAATATTGAATTTTATTTTCCATTTAAAACCAATTCATGTTTTGATTTTAAATTAGTTTCGTTCACTAATTTATTTCAATTTCCAGTTTGCAATCGTTTTGTTAACAATAAAAAAAAATTCCAAAATTTTCAAAAATATTTCTAGCTTCCAAATTTTTTGAGACGACTAGATTTTTTCCCCACAAAAATTCGTATCATCCTGAAGAAAGAAAGGGATAGAAAAGAGAAAAGAAAGAAGAGAAAGAAGAAACAACACAAGAATCTCAACAGCGGAACGAATAAATTATATTAGTAACATAAGTATAATATAGTATACATCAAATATCAGAGTTACGCAGACATATACAACACATACTAGTATGTTATAAACACCTGTCTAGTTATTACAACTCAATCACAATACAGAAACACTCAGAGATACCAACACAGCGGAACTATATAACTATACGCAGAAGCCTCCTGCTCCATATGCTCCTCCACAATTCGTCAAAGCTAACCTGAATCCTAACCTGAATTCCCTTGACTACTCATAAAAATTTGGGTACCCAAGAGTTAAAGAAAAACAGAAATAACTCCTGGTCAGACATGGGTCTGGTGTGAGTAACAGGTTAAAGTTGCTTAATTTTCAAAACATTTGAAAGAAAGGTATTACGTAAGACTTCCCACACATAAACATGGAAAAGTTTTTACCTTACGCTAACCAAAACATTTGATAGGAAATCTGATGATATTATAATAGGGTCTAGGGTTTTTAAATAAATAAGAAATAGCCGAAATTGTTACATTATTAAATTCCAGCTACTAGCCACAAAAGTGGGTAATACAATCAAAACCGTTGGCACTTATTGGATTTTGGATTCCATACAATGGCAGGGCTACTGGGGTACTGTCCGTCACAGTATGTGGCCTAGATCACCGTACCGAGGACTACTCCCAATCCCCTGCAACACAAAGCCGGACCCGTTCCCTACTGAACAATTCCGAATAAGACAACCCCGATGGTTGTCATGATCAACCGTCCACACAGCCGAAATATAAAGGGACCTCTAGACAGGGGTAAATCTTACTCTCCAGTGGGTGCGACCCACGAAGCTTTACTGCACCTCCCCTGTTTTAGCCATTCCCGGTTGATGAGGCTTGAGGCTACAATTACCTTTATAGGACACGTCACTTAGAATGCTCATCGTCCACCTGACGATGTTCTGAAAGCATTCAATCCATACAAGTTCGTTCCGGGTTCGAACGAAACCGAAGGCATTATCTCGTTACACTCATTTTGGAATCACCCTCAGAGTTAACGACAATAACCCTTGCACTCTTAATCACCATCTCGAATCTATAAGTACTATTCCGTCAAACTCATTACGGAATCACCCACACTGGAATGAATTGCAACAATAATTGTCCAAGTAATGAAATATGAATGCTACTTAGCGAATGCCTTTGAAATCAATAGTTGAATAGGATAATAAATGTTGAAATTCATTGGGTATAATAGAGTAATTGATTGATAAGTAAAATCTATTTAAAATCAAATATTGAATATTGAACAGGTAAATTGTTTAAAATTAAATATTTGAAACTTATTGAGTAATTGAATAACTATAAAATAAAAAATAGTGTTCTAAATTGTGAATTGGTTTTAAAAGTTGATTCTTATAAGTTCAATTTCAATATTTCAAAAGATAATGAATTATTGGATAAGCGAAATTGTTTAAATTGAATATTTGGAATTTATTGAATAATTTAATAATGGGAATTGAATAACCGTATAATGGAAATGGTTGTTCTATAATCTTAATTCGTTTCAAAAGTTAAATTTTAAGTTCGTTTTGAATATTTCAAAAGATAGTGATTTAAGAATAATCAATTTGTTTAAATTTAATATTACAAATGTTTGAATAATTAAATTCTGAATTTGATACGATTAATTTGATATTGAAATTTAATATATGAAAATAGAGTGAATAATTGAAATTTGATTTAATAAGATTCAAATTGGTTTTCAAAGTGAATGTAAGTTATATAAGGATTATAATAGAGTTAATAAGATTTTAAAATTGGAATTTATGGGCTAATTGAATAACTGGTTTAATATGATTAAAAAAAATGATTTGCAAAATTTTATTTTATCATATTAAAGTTAGAATGATGTTGTAGAACTTTTAAAATCGAATTAAAAGTAAATTTGTGAAAATTGAATATTTTAATTGACGAGTTAAATAAGCCATTTTTTCAAACAGTCTCGGATTTTGACGAAACCAGTTTCATCGGATCCGTAATGTGATATTATTGTAATATTTCAAATTTCGTGTCAATCGGATTTACCGTTTGTCCGGGGCGAGCCAAAAAGCATAGAAATTTGTTTAATCGGTTTAATTTAAATTTGATCGTTTATTTCCGTAACTCGCACATATGATCAAATTAGGCCTTGAAACCTTTTCCATTGCGTCCGGAATAGGGGTATAACATTGTAAACGCCTAGCGGCATGCCTCGTTAGGAGTTCAAGATTTTAAGTTGCATAAATTGGGATATTTTGAAATTTAAAATTTATATTTTGACTGGTCAACCCTTCTTTTCAGCTGTAAATGCTACCTTGTCCCTGTAGCTTTTCATTCACGTCTCCCTCTCCTTTATTCTCCACGCAATGGCAGAAAATAAAAAAATAGAAAGAGGAAAAAAAATGGAAGTTTTGAAAAACCATAACTCTATTTCTACTCAAGTAAAAATTGCGAAACCAATTTTAAAAATCAAGATTCTTCGTCAGCTTCATTTTGATATGCTCGTTGCTGGGTGCGGCCGTGGTTTATGAAGATGGACGTGGGAACTAGTGAGCTATGGTTTGCTAAATCGAGTGATTTAGTGATCGATTCGCAGATTGGAGTGCGTATTTGAACTCATCATCGAAAATGACACCTCGGAGCATATTTTGGTGGTGCGCGATCAAGTTTTGAGGCATGCGACGTTCGCGGCGTGCGTGAGCTTGTCCAGGTCGTGTTTTTCTCGAGGTGGCCAAGCTTGAGGATTTTGGTATGGAGAGGTCGAGTTCGTTGAGGGGAAGCCGATGGCGAAGGCGGAATTTGGTTTCGTCGTGCGTAGCTCCGTATCACTCGAAATAATGCACGCGGCCATGGGTTTGAGCATACCGTATACAGGCTATAGCTTTGGGGAAGGTGAGTCTAAGTGGGCTGGGCCTCATTTTCTTTGGGTATGAATTAGTTTAATTATAATATAAATTGTTTTGTGAATTCAAATGTCGATATCTTATAAATTGTATAACTTCTGCATACGAGGTCCGATTGGAACGAAACTTTTTGCGTTGGAATCGTATTGTCGAATACTACGCTATGGAACAGGATTAGAGTCATTTGGAGCTAGTGAAAATTTCGGATAAAATTAAACGCTCGTTTAATTTTATTCGAAATAAAAAGCTGGAACTACATTGAAATCAAGGTGAGTGTTTTATAACGCTCACAACGTACTAAATATCTTTATGCTAGTTAAATTTGATATTATGAAGTGTTATGTTTTTATTTGTCGTTGTTTGATAAAATTTAATTGTCATATAGATTGTCATTTGAATTAACCGTGAAATTAAATTGACAGTTAAATTGAAATTGAAATTGAAATTGAATTGCGATTAAATTACCTGACATTGATAACTATGAAATTGCTATGAATTGTATTGTCTATTGGATGATTTATTTCGATGGATGCTATTGGTTGATATTTGAATGTTTGGATGTTTATTGTTTATATATATAACCTGTTATGCATACATATGACACTATGATTGATTTAAGTGATATATATTCATCCCTGACATTTAATTGAAATAAATAATTACTTGGCCATAGAATAGAAAATTATATATGGACAACGAATTGGCTAAATTAATAATTTTTGAAATCGTCGATTTGAAATTTATTTAAATGTTTTGATTTAAAAGTTATAAATAGAAATCGATTTATAGAAATTGAATTCATCGAAAAAATTGAGTTTGGAATGTTGAAATAAATTTTGGTTAAAGGAATTTGGTTAAATAATTAAGTTGAGACTTTGAAATTTGAAATTGGATATGATTGAATGTCGAAATTTGAATTCACACGAGTCGAAATGTGAAACGCCCTCTTCGGAGGCCCGCTACCCAACGAACAGGGAAAAAATAAAGCCTCTGCCCAGAGGCAGAAACAAAAAGCCCTCTTCAGAGGCCCACTTCCCAGCGAACAGGGAATGAATAAAAGCCTCTCCCCAGAGGCAGAAACAAAAAGCCCTCTTCGGAGGCCTTCTTCCCCCCGTACAGGGAAAAAACAAAAGCCCTCTCCCTAGAGGCACACACAGAAAAGCCCCCTCCCCAAAGGCACAATCAAACAAAAAAGCTCTCTTCCTAGAGGCACAATCAAACAAAAGCCCTCTTCGGAGGCACAAACAGGTCAAAGCCCTTTTTCGGAGGCCCACTTTACCACGAAGGAAAATTCACTTGCCAAAAATAAGAGTGACTTTCTCCAAAAGTGAAGTGTAAAAACTTCGAAAACAAAGAATACTTCTCCAATACGAGGCGCATTCTACTAAATCAGAGAGAAATTCCCTTAAAATGGAAAAAATTATTCTCTAAAGTACGGATGCAAACCTCCTTCAAATGGAAAAGTTGTTCTCTAAAGAAAGAATACAAGTCTTCTCGAAATAGAAGAGTTGTTCTCCAAAAATCTTGCTAACGTGAATGAGATTGCAATAAACCATGGTATGGGGGCAATATAATATAGTTGCAAAAATAAAAACAATGCTCAAGCAACATACCAAAGGTTTACTGCAACATCACACAGAAAAAATAAAGAAACTTGTATGAAAAAGAAGAATAAATGCATTGTCAAATACAGATAGAAGTTTGTACAAGTATAAGAATCATTTTATTCCATACTATAAATTTTTTATACATGTGCAGGTCTCAAAACAAAAGAAGGCGGGGACCGGTACCCGCAAAATCTTCGGTCAACACAAGTTTTTATATATACAAGAAAAAAGCAAAAGAAAAAGTGAGACGAAAAGCATAAGTCCCAAACCCATCACTTCTTCTTCCTGCCATATTTCGAGCCTTCGCCTGGCCGGATGATTAACATTTTGGGCCGGCTTGTGAGAGTAGGGGAAGAAAGAGGAAGGGTTGCAATTGGACTTTCTTCTGCGTTTTCTTCATCGGCAGAAGCTTCTCTCCTTTTGTTTGAGACTCCGCACTTCCCCTTCTTCCTTGAAGAAGACTCGCTGCCTGGATTGAAAAGTGCAGACAACTTAATGTCATCAGAAATAGTTTGCTCCGGGGTTCTTTCGCCTTCTTCAGGTTCCTCAGCCTTCTGTTCTTGAGAAGCGACCCGGTCATCCAAGCCTTGAAGAGCTTCTATCTGCTCCTCTTGTGACCCCAGTTGAGAAACGGAAGGGGGAGTAATCTGAAGAGGCGGAGAGGAAACAGCTGGAAGAGGGGAAGGCTGAACAACACTTGGCGCTTTCACTACAGGAGAAGAGAAGTTGAAGTCAGTATCTCTCATAAAAAGAGGAGAAATTGGCGCGTCAAGATTTAAGTAATAATCAAAAAGTTCATCAAGCTCATGTGAAGTAAACAAGCAGTCCACTTGAGCGAGATCAACATTGAGGTTACCTGGGGAAGTAGGCTCTACTATGTCAACTTCAAAGTCCTGTGCTTCAGTGCTTTCTTGAGCCTCATCTCCAGTGCGGGCAGTGGCACTTTCAATAACAGCTTGAGTAGGAGGTGGATAATGGGAACTGGATCCAACAATATCGATGTCGACCGAAATCGAAGGTTGAACTGGGTCGGTTGAAGTGGCCTTCCTTAAATGTTCTCCATATGCCATTTCGGCTCTCTCTTTGGCAAGTTGCTCCTTTCCCCTGGCAAGAGCGGCACATGCATCATCATCTAGATAGTGTGCCATTAAATCTACTTCAGCATATCCAGCTCCTCCAAGCATATCAAGTGCGGCTTCCCACACTTTGGCCAAAGTGATTTCATACTCCGGTCCCAAAAATTAAGGATACCGCGGCCCAGAACACTATGAATGTAAAACTCGAATAGAGTGGAGCTGACTTCGGCTTTAGTTGCCATATGAGATTCTTCGGCTGCTGCTTTGCCAGCAATAGCCTCATCACGCTCCTTTTCAGCTTCAGAAAGTCGAGCTTTGAGCTGTTCAATCTCCAAGTTCTGGGAGTTGGTTTTTTCTCGCAGTTGAGCAACGTCAGCCCGGTAGTTTACTACAGCTTGCTGCTGTGCTTCAAATTTAGCTTTAGCTTCTCTCTATGCAGCGTGAGCATCTCTCACCTGTTTTTGAACCACCTCTTCTCTTTGAGAGTAGGAAGTAGAATAAGTGGCGAGCTCTTCTTTAAGTTTTTCAACTTCCGCTTCAAGCTTCTCATTATAAGCGGCAATACTCTTCATCTCGGCATCATGCTGATCAAGTGTTTCCTGCCACTCGGATTTGTCATTTTCTATAGTCAGCATGGCGCGAGGTTTGCGCGATTTACTCTTTGAAGCTTGTCAACAAGTTACTGCCAACCAGACATTCGCTCGATATCGAGTTTGACGGCATCAAGACTTCGCAACATGGCTTGCTTATCAGTCGGGGCCAAGTCAAGATCAAAACACACTCCCTTTAAGCACCAGTGCGGAAATCGGCTTTGAAGAGTAGCCGTACCCTGTCCAACTTGATAGGGGGGCCTACTTATGATTGTTTGAATATCGGCTCTTTGAAGGGCGGGAGAGATGGAAGGAATTTCCAAAGAGACGGGAGCAGTGGGCTTTTCAGAGAGTTCAGATGTCAGTTTTTCACCAAGTTTGGCCCGTTTACTCGGGTCCTCAGTGACATGGCTTTTTCCCTTGTCATCACGGGATTTTCGCTTGTAGGAATCATCCTCTCTCTGGGAAGGATCATGTCGTTCGTCCCGTCTCCCGTAGCGTTCTTCATAAGAGCGCTTCTCACGAGCCTTCCTCATAGCTCTTTCTTCTTGGTTTCCCAAGAGGCAGGAAGATACCTCCTGGGCTTATAAGAACCGCGCTTCCCATAACGCTGGAAATCATCGTAGTAAGAGCCACTTCGACCCATTGGAAAACCTGAAAATGAAGAAAAAAATAAACTCAGAAATCTTAAAAGCAAGGAAGTTGAATGCATATAAGTGCCGAAAAGTCCTAAGTGTGTGTAACGTGCAAACTACGCGCGTCAAACTACGAACCACTCCATGGTTTGGGGGTGATGGCGGATTTTACAGCAAGTGTTAATTCTTGGGCTGACGGAGTTTCTTGCAAGATGGATGTCGCTTCAACTGCTGGAGAAGTAACTTTAGCAGTGATAGGATCATCTTTGAAAAGCTCCTGTGAAGTAATCATCAAGTCGCTCAACCCCTCAAAAGTATCATCACCGCTGTGCCCGGCAGGACTTGTTCTCTCAGTTCCTTCGTCACCAGATTTCCCGGATTGTTGGGGAGGTTCCTCTTCTTCGATGACCGGGGCAAGTGCAAGTTTGCCGGATGGCCCCGCAACATCAATTGAAGTAGAACACTTTACCAATGAAGCCTCAACAGTATGTTCTTTCGGTGTAAGTTCTCCGACGAAAACTGGGGCATCCGATGTCTCTACTGGAGAATCAGGGACTTTATGAGGCTGAGTAGATTGGGAAGGATGCAGAAGGCCAAATTGGTGAAGAAATTCATCTTTCAGCAAAAACTCAATACTTCTTTCCTCAACCGCCACGGCACTTAATCTTTCGAAAGTCGACTTGTGGCTGGGATCTCTAGAGGGAGGAGGAAGCACTGTAAAAGAAAAGAATGAAATTAGCACTTAGCAATTCGGATCTCGAAAATCTTAAATGGAAAAAGCGGGAATAAACAATCGTACTTCCTACTCTCCAGATGGCGTAAAATCCTGGAGGGCGACGAATAAAGAAGAATTGATTTAAGAACCCATGGACGCTTTTCGGAAGATCGACAATCAATCTACGGTTTCTGGTGCTTCTCACGAGTGTGATTGAGGGATGATCTTTATTCTTTGCAAATGTGCACAAGTAACAGATTTCTTCAAAACTCGGAAGACGATCAAGTGTCCTCCTGAATAGCACGCAAAGTCCCACTAGCATGGCGTGGCCATTGGGATGCGGTTGGAAAGGAGAGATAGTTAACCGGAGAAGGAGTCGTTGAAGAAAGTCATTGAAAGGAGGAACGACACCGCATAGGCACATCTGACGGCTGACGGCGATAAAACTGAGAGGTGGCCTATCAGCATTATCGTTTGGCCCAGGAAGCAAAGCATCTGCTTCAGCAATACCAAATTGAATACGTAATTGGTTGAATGCCCGCTGACTCTGAGAAGTTGGAGTTCTTTCCGGAGGATTATCCAATGGATTGGCTATCGGGAAGACCTCTTTGGCTTGCTCTATTATCTCTTCTTGAGAAGACATTCTACACAAGGAACTTGATATTCAAATATGAAGGTGGACGTTTCCTAAATGTGTGAAGTGTTGTGCAAAACTAATAAAACGAAAAGAAAATATAACTAAAATTAAACTAATATGCATTTGTCAATTTTAAAGTTTCAAGTCTTGTTGTTTTAAGTCCAAATACAAGTACAGTATTGATGCAAACAAATCAGTCTTAGTTGATTAATATGGCTTTGCTTTAATACTTCACTTGAATTTGTCGATTCACAGCATTTCATATAATTTCTTTAAGTTGATTATCTTTTATCGACTAATCTGTCATTCGATGTGGGCGATCAGTGGCAGTATATTCGTCCCATTTTTCTGCAAATGTTGTAGTTAACGGGTTATTAGCATTAAAGTTAATGAGATCTGTAAATAAGTGCAACAAGTTCAGAAATGTTATCTCGGCAGTTCAAGTTGGGAATTCAATTCAGCAATGTCATGTTCATTCAAGTTGAAAGGAGTTCAGGGCAATACAAAATAAGCTAAGTCCTAGGTCGTTCAACTGCATACGCGACCTACGACCTACGACCTATGCAACTGCAAATGCGACCTACGACCTAAGTCCTAGGTTGAGAAGTTAAATCATCAATCTCCTAGGTCGCTCTGCTTTAAAGTTTCATGGAAAAGACAGTGCATATTCGGCTATGTCTTAGGTCGCTCGAGCGTACACACGACTTAAAGTTAGGTCGCAAGTGTGATAGGTCGCAAGTGTGATAGGTCGCAAGTATGGTAGGTCGCAAGTATGGTAGATCGCAAGTATGGTAGATCGCAAGTATGATAGGTCATATGATTCGCAATTAAACCGATAGGCCCAAGGCCTGTCCTCCACTCGAATGCAACCACGTGTCCATCACCTCACAATCACCAGAAGTGCAACAATTCAACCTGGAATCCAATAACCCATCAACCCGTTAAGAGCCTTCTCACGCCCTCTAAACTCGCAGACTAGTTAATTCGAGGCACTACAAACCATCATCTCCTCTTCAAATCATCAAGGATCACCCAAAACCGAATCGAGTCACCTCAATTCCACCAGAAATCGATCGCGGCATGAAACATAAAAATACAAAGTTGGATTGGAGGTTAGAGGCTGGAATCCAGGACTCGTGGTTTAATGATGGTCGTGAATTGAACAGAGAACGGATTCACTTACGTAATGAGGTTGCAAGGATGATCGGTGATCGGCGAGTTCGGGTTGGAAGTTTCTTCAATGGCATTTCTAAAGGCTGCAACAAGCAAGGAGGAAGAAACGACTTAGTGGATTATATAGGGGGAAAAGAGGAAGACGAATGGACACGCGAGTTAACTTATCTCTTAGGTCGCTCACGACCTAGCAAAGTTAAGTCGAAGCACATGACCTCTGGCATAGGCGTATACTTCGAGGGGCAAATGTTAACTCCTCTATTCCACGGCTCAGTGACCCAAGAGAAATAAGCGATCTAAAAGAATTAAGGTATGAATGACCTAACGACCTAAAGACCCCGAACGACCTAGCGACCTAAAGATATCGCGACCTAACGACCTGAGCTTATCAAACGACCTAGCGACCTAACCATCAACAACATGTCACAGCAAAGAGGCTTCGCGACTTAACAGACTAAAGCGACCTAACGACCTATGGGGAGAAGCGACCTAACGACCTATGGGGAGAAGCGACCTAACTATCTGTGGGATGCAGCGACCTAAAGTGTGAAGCAACCTGGTAGCTAAGTGGATTTACCAACCTAACGGATTAAAGAGCCTAACGACCTAATGAGCTAACGAGTTAACGACCTAAAATATCTAACGACCTAAGGAATTGCCGACATAGCAAGCTATACAAAACCGAGGTAACTTGTCTTCCTTATGTCGTTCCTTCCCTATGTCGCCCACGACCTATGACTTGTTCAGGCGATCAAGGGCGCTCCTGTTAGACCGTAAACCGTGTCTACTAAGTCGCTCGCGACCTACGACCTTTTCCTAAGTCGTCTACGACCTACGACCTAACTCCAGACTCTCCTATAAATACCCCACTTACTTCAACAGGAAAGGGATCTTTTTGGCTCATTTCTGGAACGCAGATACTCTGCTGAATTCTCGACTCACTCGACACTTCAAACACGAAAGACATCTCAACGAACTTCAAGAGGAAATCTAACACAATCGACATGGATTCGAAGAATTCTTCCACATCGTAGTTCTAGCTATTTGTCCTATCAGTGTTGTAATCGAAGATTGATTTAAAGTTGTAACTGATTCAGCAATAAAGAAGATGAAAGTGGACGTAGGCTTAACTTGAAGCCGAACCACTATAAAACATTTTTCTTTTTACTGCTTTCTCTGCGACTTTTCTACTTACTTTTAATTCCCGTATAGACGGGTGGTGCTGTCACTTAATCTCTACTTACACCGGGGTGTTAGCGTTCAATGTTAAGCGTTAACAAACGACAAGTGAAAAACCGTAATGAATAATCTTTAATCTACATGAAATGATAGTGTAGATTCTAGAAATGATTATATTAATTTGCACAGACAACAATGTGAATTTATACAGTTATTTCGAGATTATTGGAATAAATTTATTGGATTGTTATTGATGTTTGCTATTGCTTGTTTATTTACTTTGACACCATCCCAGTTATCACACTGTAAGTTCCCTTTGCTATGTTTTGATTTGTGAATTGGAAATGGAATCGGGTTGAAATGATATATACCCAATTGAATTTGACCTAGGATAGAGAATTAACTAAATCCGATTGGTCAATAATTTGATTTAAAAATAAAATAATGATTTTATTCGAATAAAGAATAAGTTTTGAAATGAACTTGGAATTTGAATTTTTGAAGGAAAGTGTAAAGATTGAAATATGAAACAAATATTAAAGTAGTAATTGATGAAAGAACGTTGTTTGAAATTTAATTATTTGATAATTAGATTTGGAATTATTAATAAATAACTTGGAATTAGTAATAATTGAGTTTTGAAATTATTAAGTTTGAAATCATTTAATAATTAAATTTGGAATTATAATTAAGTTTGGAATTATAATTAAGTTTGAAATTATTAAGTTGAATTCATAATTAAGTAGAAATGATTTGATTATTAAGTTTGAATTCATAATTAAGTGGAAATGATTTAATAATTAAGTTTGAATTGATAATCAAGTTTGTAATTATTAAGTTTTGAAATTATTAATAATTAAGATTGAAATTATTAAATAATTGAATGAGATTGAATTATTTGATAATTGAATAAAAATTGAATTCTTTGATAAGAGAAAACCGAACTTTTGATTAAGTGAATTTGATCTTCGTTAATAAATGAAATGGGGTTTCTTTATTTATGAAGTTTGGAAAAAATATTTAAATAAGTAAATAAGTGAAATTGAACTTCTCGAATATGTGAAAGTTAGTTTTTATTAATTGAATTTTGAAATTTGTAACTAAGTAAATAAATCAGTGAAATTGAATTTCTTTAACAAGAAATAAAATGTGATTTATTGGAATAAATATAAGTCTTGTAGTTTAAAGAACTTGATTTACGAATCTAATTTAATTCAATTTGAAGTTTTGAGATAATGGAATTGAACGTAAGTAATTGATTTTATGAATTGGAAATTTAAATGAAAATTGTTTAAATGATAATTTAGCTTAACGAATATTGAATGAAATCGATAAATGAATTTATATTGATTTGAATGAAAATTAAACAATTTAAACGATTTCGGAATGACATTTATATATACGAACTTGAATCACTATTTGAACTATTTAAACGAAAATTTGAAATTGAATTGTAAGACTTTGAAATGGTTATTTGGAAGTTTTTAAACGTAAATTTTGGAAATTGGTAGTGAAAGACAAATGAAATGTTGGTTTACAAATTGAAATTGAAATTGAAATTGAAATTGAATTGATTTGGTTTTGAAATTTATTAAACGTCCAATCAGTGTAATAATTACGAAAGTTTTTAAAGAGATCGGAATAGGTTATGGATATACTCTCTATCTAAACCGAAAACCACTTTAATAACTATACGCGGAGTTGTGATCCAGAATGAAGTGGTTGGAATGATGTACGTGAAGACTGAGGAAAGAGAACGATAATGGATAGCCTTGACACTTGTGTCAAATTGGAAATGACTAAAATCAGGAGCCATGCCGGGCCAAATGGGGTTAGCTACCTCGAGCGAACACACTTCGTCGTAACTACTACTCATTACTTGTGATTGATTGGTGCACCCTCGGAATTTCAGGAGTGCTGTTTCGTGGTGTTGCGATCGTTGCGGCGATGCGTTTTCACCAGTCCGGATCAGGCAAACGGTAGTTTCACTGCCTTGGGTATTGCCTCATGTGCCTTGTCGTACCTGTATCCCTATATACGCGACCACTATGAATTTTTTTTGTGTTATACCTATGGAGTACTCCCTGATAGCCCACTAGTTTACGGTGGAGTTTACAGTGCTGTATAGACTATAACACTTATATAAAATGTGTTAAGGGGGATAATGGTAACGCCTTAACACTATTTTGATACTTTATATTACTGATAGACATTATCTATTTAGCATATATTACTATATAGTAGATAGTTTAACGGATCCTTAGAGGATGGTTATTCCAACGTCCTTTGAATTACTTGTATTTTAATTGTTATTTCACTTGTGTTGGATTTATTGATATAAAAATGTTAAATCCTGACTCGAGTGTTTTGTGTTTTGCTTTACGCTCGGGTCAGACTGAGTGTACAAGTATTCGAGGCTCACCTTTGGAGTTGGAGCTTTGCTTGAAGATCCAGCCATCTATTCTGCTTTCAGTATTCGATAATTCCAATGATGTATTCTGATTTGTACTTGATGTATCGTATTTCTCCTTTGTTGTAAACTCTGATGTATCTTATATATTTATATAGTAGCTTCATGTACTACTATCTCTTTTTCTTCCACTGCATATTATTAATCTGTGTCTTCGATTCTATGATTATTTATTTATTCTATATCCGAGTTTTGCCAAATTTGAATTAATAATTTGGTATTTTGAATTATTTAAGTCCGACATGTGCGGATGGGAATAGTCCAAAATAGCGGGTCGTTATAGTTGGTATCAGAGCTTTGGTAGCTCTAGGCAAAACTTAGCATATAGGGTAAAAGTATTTACAGAATCACTCCCACTCGAGTTTCAATCTCTTCCTTTGACTCGTTTCCTTTTAATTTTGGGACGTTCCCTGCGGTTCCAAAAATTCATTCTTGTCCCTCACTATTCATCTACTTTTAAACTCTGGAGTATCCCATAACTCCACTTCGAATGGTATCTATAATAGGTCGGCGGTCTCGCCAATCTCTGATTGATTTATAAAAGGGGTGAAACACCTTTGCAATAGGCATTGATTTACCGGAGATTTCTGTATCCTCGGTTTGCGATGCTATCTATTCCCTGTTATACCTGAATTCCATCTCTTGAGATCGAATGTAGATTTACCTCGGAATTCTGCATCGATCAAATTCTTGAAGTCAAGGTCGACCCGGTTAAGGTTGCCCGCAATTTATATAAACTTATCCATCGCCCTAATTTGTTATTCAAGTCATCTTATCTTCTTTTTCGAACTTATCTTCAAATCAAAATTCTCTTTAAATTTGATTTCCATCAAATTTGAATCTCTATCCTTGCTTTGAAATCCATTTTGTATCGTCGAGCGAGGAAGCGTATTTGTAAATTTTCATCAAACAATGTTTTATATATGTTGTGTTGTTTGAGTTGTTGATGTTGATTTGGATTTTCGATCGACTCGTCTGATCAACGCTATCGATAGAATTTCTAAAACACTTGAGCGGAGCAAACTGACACAATATTGTTTCAAATTTAGGAAATAAAATAATATTGAATAATTTTATTATATATAAGTATAATTTTTCTGAAATTAAATGTTAATGAATCTATTGTCCGAAATGATAATATTTAATTTTCATTTATTGTTTGATAAATCATTGATTATTTTATAATATAAAAATTGGATTATAATTTGATTTTGAGTTTGAAACGAATTTAAATCAAGAAATTGAGAATTTGATTTCCGGTGATTTCAAACTTTGATTTTTTTAGGTTTAAAGCGTATAGTATTTAAAGTATTTTCAAATAGAAACCGTTCCAAAAAATTTAATTGTTTAAATCAGTGCTCTCCTATTTTGTCGCTGGAAAATAATTTCGGTGGTGCAGGCCGCATCATCGACATTCATTTTTGAGTTTCAAAGTGAAGAGACTTACTCGTTGCATTGCTACACTTTAATTTGGAAAATTTTTAAATAGATTTGAATTTCTAAAATTATGACTTGATTTATATGTATTGGTATATGATTATTGATTTGATGTGATATATTGCATGTGTGTGTGTGTGTGTGTGTGTGTGTATTTCTAAATTATTTGAAGCTAATCGGAAAATAAATTCTTAACATTTATGTTAAGAATGATTTCAAATTTGAAACGTAGCCAAAATTTCGAATGAATATGTAAGCTTAACTAATTGGATTAGAAAATTTACTTGTATAATATCCAATTACATTCTAATATAACTTACCTAAACCATTCAGAAGTTGAATATGTAATTGAATAATTTACAATGTGAAATGATGTTAATAAAAAAAAATAGTTGTAATAACGGTAAATATACTTAATATATGTGATAGGATATATTACGTGGAATGGATATATTAATAAATTGGAATAAAGAAGAATAAAAAATTTGCTGAATAAAGTATAATTTTAATAAGTGACTATTCAAATTTAATTATGATCTTCAAACTGTTAGTTAAAGACGACTGGATAATAAGACAACAAATCTAGAAAGAGTTAAAGCTTGATTTAACTTAAGAAAATCAAATGAATTAAATCAATTACGGAACATAAATTAATTTAAATTTTGAAATTACATGGTTTAAATTGATTGTTTATTTGTTTTTCAATTTATTTTCTTCCTGGTTGTTTCTATTCTCCTACCTCCTTCCTTTTCGAGGACGAAAAGTTTTGAGTGGGGTGAATGTAACGACCCATAAATTTAACCGGTTTTCATAACGTTATTAATTAAAATTTTATGGGATTTTAAAATGATAAAATTTGAAATATAAATTTGATATTTGGGATGCGTCCAGTTAAACATACCAACCGGTAAATTTTCGTTCGAAAATATGAAAGTTTATTTCGCGCGTAAAATTACTTAAATCTAATCAGTTAAAAAGCAATGAAAATAAAACGTTTTCGGAACATAATTTTTTTTTTTACATACAATATTCTAAATCATTTTCTGAGCAAGATATCAGATTGTCATTTTTCCAAATTCGGACATCTTTAGCTCCGTCGATCTTATTTTTCTGTGATTTTCATGCATTTTCCGCAATTAGAAAATTCGAATTTTTATAATTCGATCGTACTACCGTTATTGATATACCATTTTGATCATCCCACCGTGCTGATCACCACGGTATACTCAATTGCATGTTTTGAAATCCGTTACGCCGTAGAAACAGCGAAACGGTCACCATACTCATACCGTTTATAACTGTTTGGTTCCCTTGTCTTTCTGCTTGGTAACATATAGATTCCAATAGACATTTGCATTTATTAGCTTTGAATTCAAAAGCAGGCTATTGCTACTCCCAAAGAAAAATTTATTCCTCCTGTTCATTCAATAAGAGTATACTTTGTCAAGCCTCTCTGTTTCATTTTCTATTTGCATTTGAGAATAAAGTATGTTAAAAGCATATGTATAAATCTTTGTTCCTTCTTTCGCTTGTGCACCGAACCCATGCATCATTTACTACCGCCGTAGCCGATTGCTTCCCTTTCCCTCCTCTTCACACCTCGCATCCATCTCCAACCCCGCCACGAATGCCTTACTTCTCACGCCCGGCTCCCGTGCAACCATCGGCCTCCACGAGATCGGCAGCAACCACCATCGGCCGAGCTCCGCCAGCAACTGAGCAGCACATTCTCCACGTGCAGGCCATAATCGAGATTCCATCTTCTTATATCAATAGCCACCGCACCCTGTCTTCGCATGCACCACGACGCTAAGAACAACCATAACCACCTTAATTAGCTCCACTACCGAACAGTGACAGCCTCCATCATTTACAGTGCTACTATATTAGATTTTAGTTGTCTTCATTTTGGTTTCCTAAGACTTGCTTCTTGTTTTTTGGTAAACTGGTGAGTTTTATATATACCACTGCAATATATGTTCAAGTTTTTTCGGTTGCATAAGTTGGTTCTCTTTCTCTACACGAATTAATAATTGCTTGTGAATTATATACTGTATTATATTATTTTATTATCTATTTTTATTTTATATATAAAGTTTATACATACATTGAATCGGCTGCCATATATTTATGTTATATAACATAATATTTCATTTGTTTATATGTTCATAGTCTGTTGTTTAGAAGTGTGTATAAGTTTTGATAGTTATATACAATGGTATATACAAATTATATACGCATGGTTGTTTAAGTATATATAAACAAAGTAAGTTTAAAATGAAATAAATTAGCATAATTGCATCCGCCTATTATTATATACTTATATAATAATAAAGTAACTTTATATATATATTGGGTTGCTCATTTTGGTTTATGATGTTAAGTTTGTATATTTTATACAGGTTGTGTTCTGTGGCCTTTAAAATATTTTTTTAAAAAAGCTTTATTGTAGACTAGTTATAAAATTTGATAGTGTTGAGCTGCATATGGATATGTGCGTATATATAAAGTTGATGTGCATGCCAGGTTTGTGTGTATATGTATAAGTACGTCATGCGGTAAGTAGTCATATATATATGTATTCCACTTCGGGTTGCATATGTATTATGTTAATTTTAGATTCTACACAGCCTATATATTTTTCCCAGTTGCATAGATATTAGGATATATAATCAACTCATAGGTAGTCTGGGTACATTTTGTTTAATTTGTTCATCTATTTTGTTTGTTCCATTATCAGTCTGCATAGTATATTTGTTTATTAACTATTGGTTTTAAACTCTTTACATATATGGTTTGAAATGTATATAGACTTTAAGCTATAATTTTGTGTATATAAGTTATCTAAGTTGTTTATATCTTAAGCCATAATTAGTTTTAAATATAATAAGTTTGAATCATATATATATATATATATATATATATATATATATATATATTATAATATTTGTTGCGTTGATTTTTAATAATGTAATAATAATAATATAATATAAATTTGATTTCAGTTTATATCAAGTTGGTTTGATTTGTCTCCATCAATTCCAGGCTATCAACTTTGTCCGTCGTGTTCAGCCTTGTTCTTGATTTCGTTTCATCGTGCTTTGTTATGGAATTCGTGCTTGGATACATAACCATTCCACTGTCAAATTCCTTTAGCCTCAAAAGGTGAGCAACCACTCACGATTAATATTCTTTTATTTATTAAATTTGATTTCAATTGAAACGACAATTGAAATATGCTGTTGTTAGTTATTTACACTGTTATAGATGTTATTATCTGTATTTGTTCACCTATGACATTTGACACCATTATCTGTTAATTATTTATGCGATGATAATACAGTTTGGTCGATAATTGATTGATTGATTGTTGTTTATATTGGATGTAAATTGTAATGTATAAAGTGATAAATATTATGCAATTGAATTTGACGTAGGATAGTTTAAAAATGTGAACCGACATATGTGTTGAATTTGATTAGTTAATTTGAATAATATGACCCCTTTTAATTGTTAAGTTAACTTAACACGTAGAATTTGATAAATTACGCTTTGAACCTTTGAACGTATATTAGATTAATTGTTGTAGTATTAAAATTGAAATTGAACGATAAGTGAAAAACCATAATGAATAATCTTTAATCTACATGAAATGATAGTGTAGATTCTAGAAATGATTATATTAATTTGCACAGACAACAATGTGAATTAATACGATTATTTCGAGATTATTTGAATAAATTTATTGGATTGTTATTGATGTTTGCTATTGCTTGTTTATTTACTTTGACACGATCCCAGTTATCACTCTATATGTTCCCTTTGCTATGTTTTGATTTGTGAATTGGAAATGAAATTGGAATTGGGTTGAAATGATATATACCCAATTGAATTTGACCTAGGATAGGGAATTAAATAAATCCGATTGGTCAATAATTTGATTTAAAATAAAATAATGATTTTATTCTAATAAAGAAAAATGAAGCTGGAATTTGAATTTTTGAACGAAAGTGTAAAGATTGAAATATGAAACAAATATTAAAGTAGTAATTGATGAAAGAACGTTGTTTGAAATTTAATTATTTAATAATTAAATTTGGAATTATTAATAAATAACTTGGAATTAGTAATAATCGAGTTTTGACATTATTAAGTTTGAAATAATTTAATAATTAAATTTGGAATTATAATTAAGTTTGGAATTATAATTAAGTTTGAAATTATTAAGTTGAATTTATAATTAAGTTGAAATGATTTGATGATTAAGTTTGAATTCATAATTAAGTGGAAATGATTTAATAATTAAGTATGAATTGATAATCAAGTTTGTAATTATTAAGTTTTGAAATTATTAATAATTAAGATTGAAATTATTAAATAATTGAATGAGATTGAATTATTTCATAATTGAATAAAAATTGAATCCTTTGATAAGCGAAAACCGAACTTTTGATTAAGTGAATTTGATCTTCGTTAATAAATGAAATGGGGTTTCTTTATTTATGAAGTTTGGAAAAATATTTAAATAAGTAAATAAGTGAAATTGAACTTCTCGAATATGGGAAAGTTAGTTTTTATTAATTGAATTTTGAAATTTGTAACTAAGTAAATAAATCAGTGAAATTGAATTTCTTTAACAAGATATAAAATGTGATTTATTGGAATAAATATAAGTCTTGTAGTTTAAAGAACTTGATTTACGAATCTAATTTAATTCAATTTGAAGTTTTGAGATAATGGAATTGAACGTAAGTAATTGATTTAATGAATTGGAAATTTAAATGAAAATTGTTTAAATGATAATTTAGCTTAACGAATATTGAATGAAATCGATAAATGAATTTAAATTGATTTGAATGAAAATTAAACAATTTAAATGATTTTGGAATGACATTTATATATACGAACTTGAATCACTATTTGAATTGTTTAAATAAAAATTTGAAATTGAATTGTAAGACTTTGAAATGGTTATTTGGAAGTTTTGAAACGAAAATTTTGGAAATTAATAGTGAAAGGGAAATGAAATGTTGGTTTACGAATTGAAATTGAAATTGAATTGATTTGGTTTTGAAATTTATTAAATGACCAATCGGTGTAATAATTACGAAAGTTATTAAAGAGACCGGAATAGGTTATGGATATACTCTCTATCTAAACCGAAAACCACTTTAACAACTATACGCGGAGTTGTGATCCAGAATGAAGTGGTTGGAATGTTGTACGTGAAGACTGAAGAAAGAGAACGATAATGGATAGCCTTGACACTTGTGTCAAATTGGAAATGACTAAAATCAGGAGTCGTGCCGGGCCAAATGGGGTCAGCTACCTCAAGCGAACACACTTCTTCGTAACTGCTACTCATTACTTGTGATTGATTGGTGAACCCTCGGAATTTCAAGAGTGTTGTTTCGCGGTGTTGCGATCGTTGCGGCGATGCGTTTTCACCAGTCTGGATTAGGCAAACGGTAGTTTCACTACCTTGGTATTGCCTCACGTGCCTTGTCACGCTTGTATCCCTATATACGCGACCACTCCGAATTTGTTTTGTGTTATACCTATGGAGTACTCCCTGATAGCCCACCAGTTTACGGTGGAGTTTACAGTGTTGTATAGAATATAACACTTATATAAAATGTGTTAAGGGGGATAATGGTAACACCTTAACACTATTTTGATACTTTATATTACTGACAGACATTATCTATTTAGCGTATATTACTACATAGTAGATAGTTTAACGTATTCTTAGAGGATGGTTATTCCAACGTCCTTTGAGTTACTTGTATTTCAATTGTTATTTCACTTGAGTTGGATTTATTGATATAACAATGTTAAATCCTGACTCGAGTGTTTTGTGTTTTGCTTTACACTCGGGTCAGACTGAGTGTACCAGTATTCGAGGCTTACCTTTGGTGTTGGAGCTTTGCTTGAAGATCCAGCCATCTATTCTGCTTTCAGTATTCGATGATTCCAGTGATGTATTCTGATTTGTACTTGATGTATCGTATTTCTCCTTTGTTGTAAACTCTGATGTATCTTATATGTTTATGTAGTAGCTTCATGGATTACTATCTCTTTTTCTTCCGCTGCATATTATTACTTGGTGTCTGTGATTCTGTGATTATTTATTTATTGTATATCTGAGTTTTGCCAAATTTAAATTAATAATTCGGTATTTTGAATTATTCAAGTTCGACATGTGTGGATGCGGATAGTCCAAAATAGCGGGTCGTTACATGGACATATCCTCAGGATTAGTAGCGACTAGCCCATGCTCTTCTCCGCTCCATCTTCGAATCCAAACTCGTTTTCTCGAAACCTACAAACCGGATCGAAGTGGTTTTCGAGAAATAAATCTCGATCCCGGTCTCTTCGAAACGATCAATGCATTTGGCCAATATTGATAGTCGGTTATTTGACTATCAATTAATGTTCACAAACAATCATTAAACAATAAATAATTTTCCAAATTATTTATTAACCTGAAAAATATCTTCACAAGATATATTTCTATTCTCAAAACCCTTTGAAAACAGTTTCAAAACATCTTTCTTTCCCAGAATAAGCTTTCCCAAATAATTTCTATCTCTACTGAAATCTCCAAGGACAAAACTAGATTTTTCTAAAATAATTTAAAACACTTTACGTTTAAAATATACTTTAAAACATTTAGGTTAAAACTACTTCAATAATTTGTTAAAAATACATACTATATGAATATTTGAAAATAAGGTTACTTAATAAAATATAAACTAGGTTCTCACTTTTAAAAACAAAACACTAAGTTACCTCTTAAATAATTACTACAATAATAGATTTGAAAAATATTTACTTTAAAATTTAAATATTTAGAAATAATTTTTTTTTTCAAAACTCGCTATTTAAAACAACTTAAAAACTTTTAACTTATATTTTAAAAAATTTCTTTGAAAACGCACTTGGTTATCCAGGGAGAATTTCCAATCTCAATCACTTAAATCAATTTTCCAAATTGATTCCCAATTTATTCTACTTGAATTAAATCTCTTTACTTACTCAATTCCTTCAAAATTCTTTAGTTATGTGCTTTGTTACTAATGTTATTAATTTCCGTTTGATTTTAAATCTTTTAACTGAAATATACAAATTTCAGATCTTATCCCAATTTCTTCTTTATTCTTTTCAATATTTTAAATCTTAAATTTTAAATAATTTTTTTTTCTTTTAAAAATAATAATACTGAAGTTTAAAATTCATTAATCTTCTGATTATTCAAAATTTCCCTTACTATATTTAAGATTTATTTATTAGAATTTTAAAGGCACTTTATTTCTTTCCAATTCATTCATAAACTTATTAAAATTTCTAATATTATTTTACTTACAAATTCACTTCTTTTAAGTTTTTTTCAAAATCCGATTTATATATTTTGGTTAATTCAATATACCGAATTATATCCAATCAAACCATAGCATTCAACATTCTAATATAATTCATCATAGAATATCAAATAATCACACGGAGGATACTAAATAATTTAAATAATTATTGAGAGATCCAGTTGGATCCCTCCAACCTGTTTTCCTTGCATCCACAGGCATTAGCACAATATAAAATACCAATTCCAAATATATACCATACTATAGCACATCAATCAATTCCACCATTCAAACAATTATTTAAATTTATTCATTTAAATTTAAATTTAACTGAGTGAGATTAACTCACCTTGGACAATGCATTGGCCATCCACTTCAATACCCCCTTAGTTTTTCTTGATTTATGACCTTAAATAAATATTATACGACTTATTATCATCTGAGAGGAAACTATGAAAGTTTACTATTTAATAAATTTAGTTGACCATCAATTTAATCTAAATTAGTTATCTATATTTATTTATTTATTTCCTTTTCCCAATTTATCAAAATAATTTCCTACTTCTTGTAAATATAATCCAAATCTTGATTAAACATGATTGCCCAAAACTTTATGTGTCTTCATTTATATTTTTGTTTTTCAAGCCAGGTAATTGTTTTTTTCCTTTTTTTCCTTCTTTCCTTTTTCTTTTAAACTGAATACCCAATAACATTCTATAACTCTTTACTGTTGTTTGCACCAAAATTGGTCACAAACCCCAAATACCGAGAAAGCACCAGTGTATGAAAACAAACCAATAATATTCAAGCACAAATATCAGATCCTAATAAATATCAACCAACAATTCAGAAATAATGGACAAAGACACAAGATTTATAGTGGCTCGGCTATCTTCGGCCTACATCCACTCCAAAGTTTTATCCTTTTATTGATGGTCCTTGCTGGTTACAGATGACTACAGCGGTAATAATAAAGAATTTCAAGTACAATAGTTGTATTGAAGTATAGAAATGAATCCGACAGAGTCTGTGTGTCCAATAGCCAAAAAGATCCTTTTTCTGTAGGCTTCAGGGTGCTATTTATAGGCGTAGGAGGCTGAGATCGCGCTCAAACTTCGGGAGACTTCTTCTGGCACGTGAGTTGGCCCACGCGACCGACCCCACCAAGTTTCGGCTAGATCTGTGATGGGTTCAAAGTGATTTCATATCCATCATAAAATGATCCAATCGAGCTGAAACTTGGCAGGAACATTCCTTACCTTGTATGCAAGCTGCTGTGAAAATTTCATTGCATTTGGATTATCAGCGTAGGAGATATGATGGATTCGAAATTGGGATTTTCCATTGGCTGTCATATTCGAATCCATCTGTTCGACTCCATTCCTATCGACTCCATCAGAAGCACGCGCGCAATGACGTGGCGCTATCTTCCCGGATTGATTCGAATATCGCGGCGTGTTGACTCCACTTGATGCGCCGAGCTGAACGCTTCCTTCCTAGAGACGCGCACGTATCCACGCTTCATGCTTGCACGTGTCCATCATTCCTTCATGAACTCAACTATTTTCTCTCGTATCGATCGCGGAGGGTGTTTCGTATCGATCTGATCGATATGAAAATGTTGAATGCTATCGATACGAATGAAAGGCCAACAGATGGGTACGAAACCATACTCGATGATGGATACGAACGAAGCCTTACCTGATGGATACGAGCGAGATTTTACCTGATGGATACGAAAATGCCAAAGTCCATCTGCTATCGATACGAGAGTATCGATTCGAAGCAAGCCATCTCTTCCCATCCTGACCGATATGAAACCATTGAGCGGTGTCCACGTTGATCGATACGAACAGTATCGATTCGAAATCCTTCACCCTATTCTACCTATGATCGATGCGAACCCTATCGAGTCGAACAAAAAACCGATCGATTAGAAGCCTATCGATACGAACGGTATCGATACGAAATCCACACTTTCTGATTGATACGAAATGTATCGGTTTGAACCAATACTGCAAACTGATTGATACGAATCTGGTGGATTCGAAATGAGCATCACCTCAACCCTTTGATGGATTCGAACAGTATGTCCTTTCTACCTTGCATCGATCATATCTCCTCCATTCGAACTCCGATTGACCTGAAACTTGAAACATAGCTTCTCCTAGTCCTCATCATCTTCGCCAATCAATTTCGTCTTGATCGAAGTTCAGCCAAATTTTGACGACATCGATCGCAGCCTTGCTTTCAATTGATTTCCAATCCTGATATCCATCATTCCATACCTATTTGTTGATATTCCAGTTTTGGCCCAAAAGTGGGATAACACTTTGCCCCCCAAAACATGTCTTTAGATAAGAAGGCGTGTTTTGAATAGTTTCGATTCCAATATCCAAAGTCCATAGCCATATCGCCAGAGTATGTCATCCTTGACTGCTTCGAGTCGATGCCCAATTCCAAATCCAATAACCAAAGCCTTAGCCAATCCCTTATCCATCCGAACTCGACAACCGAGTCCTAATCCATCCTTATCCAATAGCCAATAACCGAATCCAGGACCTCTCCGGGTCGATATCCGAATCCAAAACCTCTCCGGGCCCTTGCCAAGCGTAATCCACACTTGATGACCTTGGTCTAGTGTCCCTGGACGTCGAGCTAACCTCTCCGGGTTCTTGCCAAGCGCAATCCACACCTGACGAATGTGGTCCAGTGTCCCTGGACGTCGAGCTAACCTCTCCGGGTTCTTGCCAAGCGCAATCCACACCTGACGACCGTGGTCCAGTGTCCCTGGACGTTGAGCTAACCTCTCCGGGTTCTTGCCAAGCGCAATCCACACCTGACGACCGTGGTCTAGTGTCCCTGGACGTTGTACAAAGCCATGGCTTAAGTCCTAAGCCGAATTCTAGTCTCTCCGGACCCTTGTTGAGCATAGTCCATACTCAACGACCCGAAACAATAATCGATAATATGGGGCCTAAGTCCTAGGCCGAATCCTGGTCACTCCGGACCCTTGCCGAGCATAGTCCATACTCGACGACCTGAATGAGTCAATTTACCATGTTCGGGCAGAGTGACTCACCCCTTGCCAGGCATAATCCATACCCGATGACTGTTTATCAAAAACCAGATAAAAATGCAATCAAAATCCAATCCAAAATCCAAATCAAAACTAGAAAACCAGAAATCCAAACCAGCATCCAAAACCGAAAACAATCATCCAAAGAAAAATATAAATCAAAAAGCAAGCAAAACCAGGAGCTCAATCCAAACTCCAAAACCAAAATCCAAAAAGAAAAGTAGTGTCTAATCCAAAAGCAAAAGATAAATTTCACAAACCATAACATCGCAGTTTATCATCATTCAGAGCATGCCTAGGGGCTATCTCCGTCCCCATACATGTGTAAATGACTTGGTTGCTTGCCAGTAGTTCGTTGCTTATTCCATATTATCCTGGTCAATGGATGATCAATCGACCATCATTCCTGGGCCTCCCACAATCGTGGCTTGAGGTAGGCGGCGGTTGCTCCTGCTCCGCCATTGCATTCCGAGTTCTGACATATTGTGGCAACAGTCCCTTCCTGACATGCTCCTCGATTATATCCTTTAAATGCCTGCAAATGTTAGTGTCGTATACATCCAAATCATGGAAGAGACAATGCCTTCCTGATGTCCTCTCCCGTTCTGATGGTTCTCTCCCAGCCGGCCTTCGGTAGGGAAGGCGATTTCGAGTATCCAGGTATATCCGCTCCAGCGTCTCGTTCAATCCTGTGTATGTAGAAAACTTTGGATCCTTTCATTGCTTCCTATTTTTTCCAGAATCATCGTCCAACTTCCTTTTTCCTTTGTCTTTATCCGAACCTTTACTGGATGGTCCTCCACCCTCAGTTGCATTAACCTTTTTCAACTTTAAATCCGTACTCGCATCTTCCTGTCGAAGGAACCTCTCTGCCTCGTGAAAGAATTCGTCGAGATCCTATAGGGGATCTCGTATCAGAGATACCTTGAAATCCGAATCCTCCCTGACTCCTGATACCGCTGCCATTAAAACCATTGATGGATCAGGCCAATCCACCGAAGCAACTGTCGCACTGAATCGAGTTAGAAAAGCTCTAAGCGATTCGTCCATCCTTTGCTTAACTGATGTCAGTGTCATCACGTTCTTCGGTCTCTTGACATGAACCCGAAACTGTCCCAAAAAAATTTCCACCAATTCCCCCCCAAGTCCTGATAGATCCTTCTCCCAGCTGCCTAAACCACATTGCAGCTAAGTCCATCAAGTACAAAGGAAAGCATCGTGCCATTACTTCCTCCGATGCCCCCAGCACCTCCATGTGTCTGATGTGCCTCATCAAGTGATCGGTTGGGTCTACCTTACCATCATATACCTCCATGCTAGGTAGTTTGAACTTAGGTGGATTCTGAGCCATCCTTATCTCCCGAGCGAACGGACCCCTGTTCACTCCTTCCAAGTCTCTTTTGATCAAACCACCTCGCACAGTTTTTCTGATGATCTCCACTAATCCAGTATTATCTGTCAGTGGTTTCCCCCGAGGGAACTCCGGCACATACTCTTCATGCGGCTCACTAGCAGCAACGTTAGCCCTGGCCTGTTGAACTCCTTCCAAAGGTCCTCCTGTGTTGGATCCTGCGGGCCTGCCCCCAAGCCCTTGTTGATTGCCTTCTGGCTCTGTATCCTGTCCTCCATTGGGTTCCACTACCCTAGTCCTATAACAACCCTGTATTTTGTAATTATTTTATTGTATATTTTAATTATTTTTAATGTAAGATTTTGATTTAAAAACTTATTTTACTTATTTGAAATGATTAAATTTATTATTTAAATATAATCTTGATCTTTATAAGAGTTATAATTCCAAACTTGTGTAAGTTGAATATTTGCATGAAATGCTGATTTTGGTCAAGTTAGTCAAACTGTGACTTTCAACTTAAAATTTTAAAAGTTTAAAAATTTAAATTTTTTTCTTTTATTATGAAAGTACATAAAATTATAAGAACACCACTTTTCGTTTCGTTGAATTTGGATGTAAATTGTGAAAGTTATACCCTTTACAATATTGTGCGTATATAGGGTTATTTAACAATGACTATTTTAAATTGTATAAATTACTTCTTCTTGGTTATATTTTATTTTAATATGTGATAATATGTTTTATTATGTATATTTTGACTTTTAAATATTTTTAAATGATAATAAAAATTTTCCAAAATTTACTGTATTTATTCCTATTTTTGAAAGGCTGTTTTCTAATTTTCTGCCATTTTCTTCATATAAATTATATTTAATATAAACTTTTTTTTTGTGAATGCACTTTTATTTTTATTTTTTTATTTTATTTGTTATAAATATTTTACAAGTCCATGAAGATTTTCTAAAGTTCATTTGGATTTATTTCTAATTTTAAAGCCCAGTCTACAATTTTAAGCCATTTTCTTATTTTAATTATATATAATTAAAATTTATTTATTTATTTTATGCACTCACTTTTATTTTCTGTGTTTTACTTTATTTTATTCATTTTACATGTATTTAAATTTAAGTAAATTTTTCCAAAGTGTATTGAAGTTATTTCTAATTCCTAAGTCTAGTTTTCATTTTTCTGTGCTATTTTTCTTATTTAATCATATCTAATTAATATTTAATTTTTAATATTTTGTTTATCTGTTATATTTTCGAATTTTAACCGAGATTTTAATTATTTTCAGTTATTTGGATGTATATAAATATATATGAGAAATTTGAAAGGGTTAAGAGCTAAGAAACGGAAAAACGTTTTATCCGTTTCTTTTGCAGTTTCTTCTGTCATTAATACATCAATTCATCTTAGCCATTCCTTTTCCCATCCTTTGCAGCCGACTTCCTCTTGTCATTCACGAATTTTTGAAGCCCCAAAACCCTAAAAATCATGGCCTCCACCTTGAAGAAAAAAAATTAGGTAAATCCCTCTCTTCTTTCTACTTTTCTTACCTTTCTATGCAATTTTGCCTTGTTTCTCTTCTAAGTATGAATCGGCCTCTTCTCCATAGCCGCAGCCACAAACTCCTACATCTCTTCCATGCCTCCAACACCATCTACTCCACCAACCATGACCATGTCCGAGCCATCTATGGTGGCCAAACCCTTCAAATTGCAACCTACATGCCTAAAAACAATGTTTTTGACCATTGTTGCCTCATTCCCTTCATCTCCACTTGTTGCCTTGCCTATATGATGTTAAACCTGACCTATATGATGTCATACCTGAGCCAAAGCATCATCATAGCCAAGCATAAGTGTCCCTTAGGCCAAGCATTGAAGTGGTTGAAGCAAGGTCCAATCGATATTGTTCATTTCGCTTTGTATTTCAAAATTGTTTCAATGTTATTTTATGTTGAATGTTTATATATTGTCCGGTTTGTTTTGTTTTGGGTTGATGATACAAAATCATATCTTGGCTATCTTTCAACTCAAATCAAAAGTCGTGAAATTGTGTTTGTCGTGCCTTTGGAGTCGTGCTTGTATGTTGTTTTGGTCTCTAGATTTGAAAAAGGTGAGTCTTTCTCACTCTGACATATATACTTATGAAAAGTGGATTGATGACAAGTGTTTAGTAATGTAAAATGTTTATGCAAGTTAATGATGATCATATGATATGCTATGCCATGTTATTACCATGTTATTACCATGTTAAAACTGTCAATTTTCACCTGACATCTGATATATGACTGTATATTGTGATATTGACTTTGTTTATATTATTTCTGTAAATGATCACACTGCAAGTTCCCTGTTAGAAAAAATGTTATGGGATGAAATGATAGGCCTGAGTTATTTTATTTATTTATTTAAACTTGGGATTGCGGGTTTGAAATGATAGAACCTGGATTTTTACCTTTAAAACTGCGGATTGAAATGATACATATCCGTATCACTTGACCTAGGTTATAAAACAATATACAGACCCGTGGTTATTCTATAAAGTGCTTTGAATATTTTAAGTATTTTAAATATATAAAATTATGAAATTTGGTTTAAATAGATTTTGAAATGTTTTAAAATAAATAAATTATGATTTTTCTATGTGTTAAAAATGTAATTTATGAATGGATTAACTGGATTTTGAAATATAACTTATGTTTGAAATTTGGAATTTTGACTAAAAATGATATTTAAGTTACATGAATAAAATGGACTTTACTTTTATTTGAAAAATGGTAAATATGATAAATTGATTTATATTTGAATTTAAGTGATTTATTAAAGAATTATTGATTTTTTATAAATTTAAGTGGTTGAATAAATGACTGTTGAAAATGAAATTTTAAAATATAACTTGACTTGAAAATGTGAAATTTGAGTTTTAACTAAAGATGTTAAATTAATTAAATAAACTGGAAGTTTAGTTAAATTTGTGAAATGGTAATATAAACCTGAAATGTTAAGTTTTAATTTATGAAAGAAACGTATAGGTTTTAATTTATGAAGGAAACGTATAGGTTTTAATTTATGAAAGAAACGTATAGGTTATATTTTATGAAAGAAACGTATAGGTTTTAATTTATGAAAGAAACGTATATGTTTTAATTTATGAAAAAAACGTATAGGTTTTAATTTATGAAAGAAACATATAGGTTTTAATTAATGAAAGAACGTATGATGTTATAATTAATGATAGGAACATGTAAATTCCTAATTAATGAAAGAAAGGTATAAGTTTTAATTAATAAAAGAAACGTATAAGTTTTTAATTAATGAAAGAAACGTGTAAAGTCCTAATTAATGAGAGAACATGAAAGTTTTAATTAATGCAAGAACATGTAAAGTTTTAATTAAGAAAGAAACATGTAAAGTTTTAAGTAGTTTGGTATTGATTTAATTAATAAATGTTCATTATTGTAATAGGAATATAAAATTTAAAACGTACATTTGACACGTAGATTTTAATCAATGTAATGGTGTATTTTAAATTGATTAAAATGATAAATGTTACTTACTGTAATAATAAAATGTAAGTTGATAACGCACATTTGATAAGCAAGTTATAATTTATGTGAATGACATACTTTAAATGATTAAAATAATAAAGTTTCTTTATTGTAATAATAATGTAAGTTAATAAGGTGCTTTTAACTTAACATAAGAATTTCGGTTTAAATTGTATATTACAGTAAGAAAGTTTATTTAACTATAAGGCTATGATAAATTGACATGTTAAAATTTTAAGCTTATCAATACTTTGATTATATACAATGCAAAGTGGAAAGTAGTACATTCCAAAAATGTTATGATTCCTTAAGGTAACATTTCCAAAATGCTATGATAATTTAAAGGAATATTTCAAGTTTAATAAATTTAAAGAAATATTCAATGATTTGAAAATTTGGGTTTTATTTGAATGATATAATATTGAATTATTTTTGAAATGGAAATGATACAATTGTGATATTTTTTTGAAATGAGTACGATATTTTGGTCTTGAAAGTATAAATTATTTGAAATAAATATCTATGGGTTATAATAACGATTGGTTGTTAAAGAGACCGGGATCGGATATTGTCTTATAGCCGGACAATACCGAAAACCACTTTAACAACTGTGTACGCAGTGGAGATTCCAGAATGAAGTAGGATGGTGGCGACGTTCTCGAGGTATGTTACGTGGACCCAACTCCCGTGAGTTGGCATATATGACTAAAACAGGAGCTATACCGGGCTACACAAAGGGTCGCACCCTTTCATCGAGCATGCTCCATCGGAAACTATTCTATTACTTTTGTGATTCGATTCGATGGCGCCACTTTGATTCGGGGGTATTGTTCGAGGTGGGCGGAAGCTGCTGGCTTGCCGTCACCACCGGTCCGGGAGTGCAAACGGTGTATCCACCCTGGCATTGCCTCGCATGCCGTGTCATCTCCTTATATCGAGCCCACTACGATTTTGGTTTTAAAGATCCGACCGCGTTAAGGTTCACCATCCCCTTAACGCTATTTTCTATATGATTATACTTTACTGATTAGACACTACCGTATATAGCATATATTACTACATAGTAAATAGTTTAACGGATCCTTAGAGGATGGGCGGTCCCAAGCATCCATTAAGTTGCTGATGCATTTTGTTACTGTTCACTTGAGTTGATTTACAGTTTATAAGTATTTATGTCCTGACTCGAGGGTTTTGTGTTTTGCTTTACGCTCGGGTCAGATTGAGTGAGTTAGCATTCCAGATTCACCTTCAGCGTTGGAGCTTTCCTTGAAGATCCAACCACCTATTTTGTTTCAGTATCCAGTGGTTCAGTGATGTATCTGATTTGTACCTGATGTATCCTGTTACTCTTCTGTTGTATCTTATTTAACTCTGATGTATCTCATATTTATATAGTAGCTTCATGAACTACTATCTCTTTTTACTTCCGCTGCATTATTATTACTCTTTGTCTGTGATCTGTTATTTTTATTTACTGTATATTCTGAGATTTGCCAATTTTTTAATTACAACGCGGTATTTTAAGCAATTCAATTCCGGCATGAGTGTCAACCTATACACTTATAATGGATGCGAATGGTTGAAAATATCGGGTCCTTACAGTTGGTATCGGAGCTTTGGTAGCTCTAGGCAAAACTCAGCATATGGAGTAAATGTATTTACAGAACCCCTTTCATTCGAGTTTGAATCTCTTCCTTTTTGACTCAATTCCTTTGAATTTTGAAACGTTCCCTACGGTTCAAAAATCCATTCGTATCCCTCACTATTCATCTTCTTTTGACTCCGAAGTATTCCATGACTCCACGTCGAATGATCTTTTTAGTGAGTCGGCGGTCACGCCATTTTCAAATTGAATTGTAAAAGGGTGAAACTCCTCTACAATTAGCATCGATTCACCAGAGATTTATGTCTATCCTTGGTTTAGATGCTAATATCTTTTGTTATTTCAAACTCTAACTCTTGAGGTCGAATGCAGATTTACCCTGGAAAAATCAACATTGATCTTATTCTTTAAGTCACGGTTGACCCGGTTAAGGTTGCCCGTGATTTATATAAGCTTATCCATCTTCCTATTCTGTTATTTAATCATGTCATCCTTGTTTCCAACTTATTTTTAAATCATAATCTCCTTTGATTTGTGTTAATCAAAAAAAAAATATTTTTGAATCTCTATCCTTCTTTGAAAATCTATTCATGTATAGTGTATTTGTAAACTAGTATTTAAAATTTAAAATGTTTTTTATATTGTGTTGTTTGAGTTGTTGATGTTGAGTTGGGTTTCTGATCGATACGTCTGATCAGCGCTATCGATAAGATTTCCAAAACACTTTCACAAAACAAACGAACACAATATATTTAAAAAAAAAAATTGGTTAATAAAATAAATTTTGATATATAAGTAAATTTATGAAACTTAATAAACCGATTTAAATTGATTATTTGAAGTGATAATACTTGATTTATCATTTATTGTTCTATAAATGAATCTATAAATTGTTGTTTATAAATTTATTTGGGAACTGAAATGAATTTAAAACAAGAATTTGATAATTTAAATTCCGATTATTTCGAACTTTGGTTTAAAGTTTCAAAAAAAGGGATATACTATTTAAAGTATTTTCAAATAGAATTTGTTTCCAAAGAATTTTAAAGTGCTCTTCTCTTTGTCGCTGGAAAATAACTTCGGGGATGATTGCGACATCATCGACGTTCATTTTCGAGTTTCGAAGTGAAGAGACTGTTCTGTAGTCTTGCTACGGCTTTGTTTTGGGAAATTAAATTGATTTGAATTTCTAAAATATGACTTGATTTATAATATATATATATATATATAGATATATGATTGAAATTTGATTTGACATATTATATATGTATATATATTATTACTTATCTCTAAATGGTTTGAAGAAATCGAAAATTTAATTCTTAAATTTTATTTTTAACAATAATTTCAACTATAAAAAGAAAATCAAAAAATTTGGATAAATGATTAAACTTGAGATAATTGAATTGGAAAGTTTTATTTGTATGACACAATTTCATTCCAATATAACTTACCTAAATTTCAGAAGTTAACAATGTAATTGGGTAATATACAATATAAAAAGATTTTATAAATAAAATTTGAGTGGTTATAATAAATGTTATACACTTAAATTTTAATTATAAAATGATTAACAGAGGTAAATATAATAAAGGGTAATTGAATAACTTACAATAAAATGATGTTAAAAGAACTAAGAATAAAAGAAAGCAGTTATAATAAGTGTAAGTATATTGAACATGAGTGATAAATATATTGAGAGGAATAAATTTAATTTTATTAGGAACAAAGAAGAATAAAATTTATTAAATACATTGTGAGTGTAATAAATGATTATTTTTCTAACCCATGGTTTAAAAAAAATTGTTAATTTAAGATGATTGGATAATAAGATAATGAAATTTGAGATAGTTAAGATTTATGTAACTTGTGTAAAAGTTTATTTTCTATTTAAGTTGAAATCTCCATGCTTTCAAATTCATTTTCTTATTTTGTTTTTCAAACTATCTTTTGGTTGTTCTTATCGTCCTCATCTTGCTATAGACTGGTATATGCATCTTTCTATGATCTTTCTGTTTAGAAATCTTTCTATAATCTTTGATAATCTCCACCTTGTAAAACTTACCTATAACAACAGTTATCAGGTATAACTTCAATCTTCTTGTCATCTTATCTTAATCCTATTTCACTCTATCTTTTTTGTGCCCTTCCATACCTCATTCCTTTTCGGGGACGAAAAGTTTTGAGTGGGGGAGAGTGTAACAACCATGTATTTTGTAATTATTTTATTGTATATTTTAATTATTTTTAATGTAAGATTTTGATTTAAAAACTTATTTTACTTATTTGAAATGATTAAATTTATTATTTAAATATAATCTTGATCTTTATATGAGTTATAATTCCAAACTTGTGTAAGTTGAATATTTGCATGAAATGCTGATTTTGGTCAAGTTAGTCAAACTGTGACTTTCAACTTAAAATTTTAAAAGTTTAAAAATTTAAATTTTTTTTCTTTTATTATGAAAGTACATAAAATTATAAGAACACCACTTTTCGTTTCGTTGAATTTGGATGTAAATTGTGAAAGTTATACCCTTTACAATATTGTGCGTATATAGGGTTATTTAACAATGACTATTTTAAATTGTATAAATTACTTCTTGTTGGTTATATTTTATTTTAATATGTGATAATATGTTTTATTATGTATATTTTGACTTTTAAATATTTTTAAATGATAATAGAATTTTTCCAAAATTTACTGTATTTATTTCCTATTTTTAAAGGCTGTTTTCTAATTTTCTGCCATTTTCTTCATATAAATTATATTTAATAAATTTTTTTTTTTGTGAATGCACTTTTATTTTTTTATTTTATTTTATTTGTTATAAATATTTTACAAGTCCATGAAGATTTTCTAAAGTTCATTTGGATTTATTTCTAATTTTAAAGCCCAGTCTACAATTTTAAGCCATTTTCTTATTTTAATTATATATAATTTAAATTTATTTATTTATTTTATGCACTCACTTTTATTTGCTGTGTTTTACTTTATTTTATTCATTTTACATGTATTTAAATTTAAGTAAATTTTTTCAAATTGTATTGAAGTTATTTCTAATCCTAAGTCTAGTTTTCATTTTTCTGTGCTATTTTTCTTATTTAATCATGTATAATTAATATTTAATTTTTAATATTTTGTTTATCTGTTATATTTTCGAATTTTAACTGAGATTTTAATTATTTTCAGTTATTTGGATGTATATAAATATATATGAGAAATTTGAAAGGGTTAAGAGCTATAAGAAACGGAAAACGTTTTATCCGTTTCTTTTGTAGTTTCTTCTGTCATTAATACATCAATTCATCTTAGCCATTCCTTTCCCCATCCTTTGCAGCCGACTTCCTCTTGTCATTCACGAATTTTTGAAGCCCCAAAACCCTAAAAATCATGGCCTCCACCTTGAAGAAAAAAAATTAGGTAAATCCCTCTCGTCTTTCTACTTTTCTTACTTTTCTATGCAATTTTGCCTTGTTTCTCTTCTAAGTTTGGATCCGCCTCTTCTCCATAGCCACAGCCACAAACTCCTACATCTCTTCCATGCCTCCAACACCATCTACTCCACCAACCATTACCATGGCTGAGCCATCTATGGTGGCCAAACCCTTCAAATTGCAACCTACATGCCTAAAAACAATGTTTTTGACCATTGTTGCCTCATTCCCTTCATCTCCACTTGTTGCCTTGCCTATATGATGTTAAACCTTACCTATATGATGTCATACCTGAGCCAAATCATCATCATAGCCAAGCATAAGTGTCCCTTAGGCCAAGCATTGAAGTGGTTGAAGCAAGGTCCAATCTATCTTGTTCATTTCGCTTTGTATTTCAAAATTGTTTCAATGTTATTTTATGTTGAATGTTTATATATTGTCTGGTTTGTTTTTTTTGGGTTGATGATACAAAATCATATCTTGGCTATCTTTCAACTCAAATCAAAAGTCGTGAAATTGTGCTTGTCGTGCCTTTGGAGTCGTGCTTGTATGTTGTTTTGGTCTCTAGCTTTGAAAAAGGTGAGTCTTTCTCACTCTGACATATATACTTATGAAAAGTGGATTGATGACAAGTGTTTAGTAATGTAAAATGTTTATGAAAGTTAATGATGATCATATGATATACTATGCCATGTTATTACCATGTTAAAACTGTTAATTTTCACCTGACACCTGATATATGACTGTATATTGTGATACTGACTTTGTTTATATTATTTCTGTAAATGATCACACTGCAAGTTCCCTGTTATAAAAAATGTTATGGGCTGAAATGATAGGCCTGAGTTATTTTATTTATTTATTTAAACTTGGGATTGCGGGTTTGAAATGATAGAACCCAGATTTTTACCTTTTAAACTGCGGATTGAAATGATACATATCCGTATCACTTGACCTAGGTTAGAAAACTATATACGGACCCGTGGTTATTCTATAAAGTGCTTTGAATATTTTAAGTATTTTAAAAATATAAAATTATGAAATTTGATTTAAATAGATTTTGAAAGGTTTTAAAATAAATAGATTATGATTTTTCTATGTGTTAAAAATGTAATTTATGAATGGATTAACTAGATTTTGAAATATAACTTATGTTTGAAATTTGGAATTTTGACTAAAAATGATATTTAAGTTACATGAATAAAATGGACTTTAATTTTATTTGGAAAATGGTAAATATGATAAATTGATTTATATTTGAATTTAAGTGATTTATTAAAGAATTATTGATTTTCTATAAATTTAAGTGGTTGAATAAATGACTGTTGAAAATAAAATTTTAAAATATAACTTGACTTGAAAATGTGAAATTTGAGTTTTAACTAAAGATGTTAAATTAATTAAATAAACTGGAAGTTTAGTTAAATTTGTGAAATGGTAATATAAATCTGAAATGTTAAGTTTTAATTTATGAAAGAAACGTATAGATTTTAATTTATGAAGGAAACGTATAGGTTTAATTTTTGAAAGAAACGTATAGGTTTTAATTTATGAAAGAAACGTATAGGTTTTAATTTATGAAAGAAACGTATAGGTTTTAATTTATGAAAGAAACGTATATGTTTTAATTAATGAAAGAACGTATGATGTTCTAATTAATGATAGGAACATGTAAATTCCTAATTAATGAAAGAAAGGTATAAGTTTTAATTAATAAAAGAAACGTATAAGTTTTTAATTAATGAAAGAAACGTGTAAAGTCCTAATTAATGAGAGAACATGAAAGTTTTAATTAATGCAAGAACATGTAAAGTTTTAATTAAGAAAGAAACATGTAAAGTTTTAAGTAGTGTGGTATTGATTTAATTAATAAATGTTCATTATTGTAATAGGAATATAAAATTTAAAACGTACATTTGACACGCAGATTTTAATCAATGTAATGGTGTATTTTAAATTGATTAAAATGATAAATGTTACTTACTGTAATAATAAAATGTAAGTTGACAACGTACATTTGATAAGCAAGTTTTAATTTATGTGAATGGCATACTTTAAATGATTAAAATAATAAAGTTTCTTTATTGTAATAATAATGTAAGTTAATAAGGTGCTTTTAACTTAACATAAGAATTTCGGTTTAAATTGTATATTACAGTAAGAAAGATTATTTAACTATAAGGCTATGATAAATTGACATGTTAAAATTTTAAGCTTATCAATACTTTGATTATATACAATGTAAAGTGGAAAGTAGTACATTCCAAAAATGCTATGATTCCATAAGGTAACATTTCCAAAATGCTATGATAATTTAAAGGAATATTTCAAGTTTAATAAATTTAAAGAAATATTCAATGATTTGAAAATTTGGGTTTTATTTGAATGATATAATATTGAATTATTTTTGAAATGGAAATGATACAATTGTGATATTGTTTTGAAATGAGTATGATATTTTGGTCTTGAAAGTATAAATTATTTGAAATAAATATCCATGGGTTATAATAACGATTGGTTGTTAAAGAGACCGATATCGGATATTGTCTTATAGCCGGACTGTTATCCCGCTTTTTGGCAAAGCCGCGATACCAAAAGATCGATCAGAAGCGGAGGACAGTTCGTCTCAGAGACTGGTCATACTTCGTTTCGCCATGGATATCACTGAATTTTATCCGAGTCCAGATTGAGCTACAATTGATAGGACACGGCAAGAAAGTCCATAGGAGTCAGCATCTCAAGTTTCAAGTCAATCCGAGTTCATACGCTAAATTTATGAACGGTTCAACTTGTAGGAAACACCCTGGTTTCGAACCCATCATGACGGGTGTCTTCGAACCCATCATCAGGCACCATTCGAAACCATCACCCTCGAACCGAAGGACATCGAAACCATTGGTTTAGAAACCATCAAAGCACCTCACCTTTAGCTCCATCCACTTCGAATCCATCTCCTTGTTCGAAACCATCATGGAGTCCTTGTTCGAACCCATCACGGATTCCTTGTTCGAACCCAACTGTGCAGCTTCATTCGAAACCACTGGGTCAACCAACCATGATGACGTGTCTTCCATCGGTTTGAATACGCCGAGATATATGGAGTTGAAGCGGTCAATACGGAGGGAAGACCGGATCGATTCGAAGTTTGCGCTCCACGTCAACGCGAAGCCACATGCCTCCATGGATTCGAAAGGATCTATTCGAAACCTTGGTTTCGAACCAAACAGCCGAGCAATAAACCCAATTTCGAACCCATCATATCTCCTAACCTACTGATCCAAATGCCATGAAATTTTCATAGAAGCTTGCATGCATGTTGAAAAATATCTACGCCAAATTTCACCTCAATTGGATGAATTCTTGATCGGTTCGAATGGAGTTCGAACCGATATCAAAGTGGGCCCAAACTTGTGCGTGTGGGCCCCCTCACGTGCCAGGAATGGTCTCCCGATTTTTCAGCGAGATACCAGCAGCCTACGCCTATAAATAGAGCCCCAGGACCATCAGAAAAGGGATCTTCTGACTCTGAAGCGCCCAGACTCTGCCGGATCGAGATCTCCTCCATCCTACATCATAATTTTACTGTTGATTCTGAAATTACAATTGTAATTTGCTGTTGATTGCTGCAACAACTTGTAATCATCGAAAGAAAAGCAATAAAATATCAAAATACTTCACGGTGGACGTAGGCAACACGCTGAACCACTATAAATCGATTGTCTACGCATTTTCTTTACTGTTGATTGGAGTTTTTGTTAGATAATATCTGTTTTGAATCCGCATTCTCGACTATTATCTCTTCAACGACTGCTGAAGAGTGTTGTGCCCAATTTTGACGCAAACACTTTGGTGCTTTCACTGAGAAAACCCAGATTTTCTCCTGCTCGTTGGATCTGTCATCGATACCGGATTGAATAAATCTAAGAGAGAGGTCCAGATCGTTAAATCCAACTTCCTTCCCTTCTATTCAGATTTGCATAAAGTCTAGGAAAGGAACTCAACTCTAAAGATGGTTAGCACAAGAACGACCTCAAACGCCGTCAATCAAGAAGAACAGGATAGACAGAATCCTGCCCCTCTACCTCCATCTAATCAAGATGCCGCTGGGCATTCAGAGCCGTCGGGTCCGGTTACCCAACAAGAATTGCAGTTGTTACTCCAAGAGCTGACCCAGAGTCGGCGACAACTAGAAGAACAGCTACGCGCTAACGCTGAGCTAATCAACAAGCTGGATCGCAAAAAACGAAAGAGATCCATGAGAGATCGTGCTTCTCGCTCTTCCAGCGAAAGTTCTTCATCTTCTGATTATCATAATCGACCTCCACGACCCCGGTTAGATGGGAGTCGTATGCCATCCGCTGGAAACCAACCGACATTGACAGTTGGACAAATAAGAGTTGGTCCGTCAGCCAGTTTCCAAACCGGACCCTCCTCCCGGGGGGTGCCGTTCCTCACCACGCCGCTGAATACCGCACCGCTAGCGTTGCGGCTGAACCAGGGGTCGACACTGAAGATCGGTCGGACCTGGACCGTCGTCATAGCGGTCATACTCCTGAACCGTATGTCCCAGAGGACTATGAGCCAAGAAGGCAAGACTTGGACCGTCGACGATATCCGGTTCAAGCCCGAAGTACGGAACGTGATCATACTCCGGCACAAGTGCCGGATCTTTCAACTATGATACGTCAGATGATCCGTGAGAGTCAGGGATTCACAAACGACGATTGGGGAGTTTCCCGAAGTCACACTCCCTTTACGGACAATATTCTTAATGCTGAACCCCCACGGCGATTCCGAATGCCCACTCTACCCATGTATGAGGGAAACTCCGACCCCAACCAACATATTCTAAAATATGAATGGTCGATGACTGCTGCCAGAGCCGACGACGCTGTGAAGTGTCGTAGTTTCCCCATATCCTTGAGGGGCATCGCCACCATGTGGTTCAACCGATTGCCTCCTCGATCCATCTCCTCATTCGACCAGCTGGCCACAAAATTCGTTGAGCAATTCCGCATGCACGTCGCAAGGCCGAAAGACGTCGACACTCTATCTAGTGTCACACAAGCTCCCGGAGAGACACTCAGACACTACTTAGAAAGATTCCATACTGCATGTGCAGAGATTAGTAATCCAAACGATAACTCCATCCTTATGGCGTTAACTAAGGGGATCGACCCTGATTCTGAATTTGGCAATTGGCTAGCTGGGAAACCACCTGCGTCATTGGACCGTTTCCATGCCAAAGCAGCTCAATTCCTGAGACGGGAAGATGCGAAACAGTCTAGGAAGCAAACTGACGCAGGGCCAAATGCGGAAGGAACCCAAAGCAATGTTGCAAAAAAACAGTCCGGTTAGAGCTCCGAAGAAGTTCAGTTGAACATTAAAAATAAACAAGCTCGGCGAAGAGAGAGCGTGAATCAACTTAAAAAACAAGATCAAAATCGTGGCCCACAACGCAAAAATCCGATGTTCGACAGTTATACTCCTTTGAATACTTCACTGGAGGACTTGTATTTGCAGACCCGTAATACAATTCAGTATGAAAAACCTGCTCCAAGTCCGTCGTCGGAGAGACAAATCCAGACGGAAAAATTTTGCAGGTTCCATGAAGGCTACGGGCATAATACGAACGAGTGTCGTCACTTACAAGATCTTGTTGAAAAACTAGTCAGAGAAAGGAAACTGGAACAGTTTGTGCGGACACCGCAGCCCAGAGAAGCGGGCCCATCCAATCCAATCAATGAACCCAATCGACCGAGACAGGAAGACTCGACTTGTCCCCGTGGGAGATTGGTGATAAATGCCATCAGTGGCGGGCCTATTTACTCAGGAGCCTGGAACGACGAAGAACCTCGTCACTGTCACACATGACAGGCTCCTTCAGTCTATGAATGCTTTGTAGCTTCCTTTACATTCTGAATTTTGAATTTGTAATAAGGCACCGACTTTGCCACATTTTCTCATTTCAGCAAATAAAATGCTATCTCTTCAAGCTAAGGCTGTGATTCACCGAATACAACGTTCAACAATCACCACACAAGAAGAGCTAAGTTCCATCGAACAATGGAATTTATTCAAATAGCGAGTGACTGCGTTACAACCGGTCACTCACTAAGTGAAACCCCAGCTCGGGGACAAGCCAACACATCGAAGGCTGAACTGGACCAACACACGACAGTCCATTCAACAATTCGCTCCCAGAGCGCGAGCAGACTCCAAATTCCCACAGCGTGAATTGGAGTATAAACATTCCATAATTCGCTCCCAGAGCGCGAGCGGACTCCAACTTCCCACAGCGTCAATTAGAGTATAAACATTCCATAATTCGTTCCCAGAGTGCGAACGGACTCCAAATTCCCAAAGCGTGAATTGGAGTATAGACATTCCATAATCCGCTCCCAGAGCGCGAGCGGACTCCAACTTCCCACAGCGTGAATTGGAGTATAAACATTCAACAATTCGTTCCCAAAGTGCGAACGGACTCCAAATTCCCAGAGTGCGAATTGGAGTATAAACATTCAACAATTCGTTCCCAGAGTGCGAACGGACTCCAACTTCCCACAGCGTGAATTGGAGTATAAACATTCAACAATTCGTTCCCAGAGTGCGAACGGACTCCAAATTCCCAGAGAGCGAATTGGAGTATAAACATTCAACAATTCGTTCCCAGAGTGCGAACGGACTCCAACTTCCCACAGCGCGAATTGGAGTATAAACATTCAACAATTCGTTCCCAGAGTGCGAACGGACTCCAACTTCCCACAACGCGAATTGGAGTATAAATATTCAACAATTCGTTCCCACAGCGTGAACGGACTCCAAATTCCCAGAGTGCGAATTGGATTATAAGCATCAAGTCCATCGTTCTCAGAATATAAACAAATTCCTGAAAGCCCAAGTAGATGCGAATGACCATCCAGTGGCTAACTCCGACTTCCCAAAGTGTGAACCAGAGCATAAGTGCGGATTACGGGTTCCCGGAGCGCGAACCGAAGCATCCGTGCTAACTCCAAGTTCCCGGCGTATGAATTGGAGCACAAACACCAAGTTAGAGTTCCCGTAGTGCGAACTGAAATGTTAGTACTAACTTTGAGTTCGTAGAGTGCGAGTTGGAATGTGAACGTCATTTCCAAGTTCCCGGATCGCGAACCGTGTTACAAGCATCGATAACTCTCGAATTCCTGGAATGCAAACCAGGTTATCAATCTCAAATTATTCTAAGTGACGTGTGCTCAAGACTTGCAACAAGTGCGATCAACCACCAAAAATACAAGTGTTGTTCCCCAAAACTGGGGGGCACGGAAGCTAAATATTAATCACTAACCGAAGTGATACAACGTCCGAAGTTCAACTCATTCATCAATCACAACTTGTGACCAAGATTTTCAGGCTTGGCAAATGAAACGAACTTTACTTAAACGGTAAAAACACCACAAGTACACCGGACCAAAAACAAGACACTGCAAGTACTTAAACACAAATAAAACAAGAGTTGAGACAAAGAAATAAAATTTTATTTCAACTAACTTAAAACAAGGACTTACACGCAAGTAAGTTCTTCCAAAAAAGTATGCCTACTAGCAGGGGCCGAACCTGCATCTATACATGACCTACTGACAAAAAACGAAGACAAGTACCTATCTACCAAAACATCTACTTGAGAAGCTGATTTATTTCTTCTTTTTCGTCCTTCTTACTAGTGGTACATCATCAGTGTCACTAGGGACAGAAATTCTTCGTTTTGAATGTCTCCTCTCCGGCGGTGGCTCTTCGACTGGAGGCATGATGTCAATATCCTCCTCGGAGCTTGAATCTACATGGGGGCTTCTCGCCGAAGGAGTAGGGGGGACTGGATCCGCAACGGAAATGGAGATAGTGCCACCTGATGGTGCTACCATAGCAGGTGCTGGACTCTGCGCCGCCGTGCTGCCACCGACGCTACCACTCTGCCCCGCAGCCTCTATTTCGGCGTTGATCTCAGCCAAAATTTCCTCATCTCGAGTTGCTTGAGCCTGGCTGGGGGCATCCGCAGTTTGCATCGAAGAACTTGAGGACGGCGGGAGGCTACTAACGATGATAAATGGCAAGTCAGAGAAAGAACCACCCTGCTCACCGAGCATCTCGCTCACCATTTGTTCGTCAGCAGATAAGGATCCCCCCTGCGCCGCCTCAGCAGATACCGCAGTTACAACAGTAGTCTCGGTGGCGATGGCCTTATCTCCTCTGCTTGGTTCTTGAGCCGTGACAGTCGGTGCAACTCCAGTCGCTAGGCAAAAAAATAAGAAGTTATTAGTAACTGCTACAAAGCAAACACTCTATTTAGAAAACGCTTGAGATAACTTCGGAATACCTTCCCCAGTTTGGCTCGCAGACGGCTGAACGGCCTCGGAAGTATGCTCATGAATAGGAGATAAGCGCGGCTGTTCCGGGTCGTAAGCAGGAACAGCTTGCAAACCGACCGCAGATACAGGCGCCGACAAAGATGGTGTGGTAACTTCAGTGACAGCAGAATGGTGCTCAACACCTGATCCCTCTCCGACTTCCAGGGAACGACCACCGATCATCTCCTTCTCGTGAGCGATGATGGCGTCATGAAGGACCTTCTTCTCATCATCTGTGAGCAGCCGGTTTTCAAGTTCGAATCGATCGACCGCCTCACCCGGATGTGCTTCCTCTTCCGCCTCAACCAATCGGTCCCAAGCGCTACGAAGGTGGACTGGATAATCTTGAAGCCAGGCCAAGTTTCTATGCATTAACACATTGGCGTTGTAAGTTATTAGCAAATCTTCGATATCGGCCTCTAGCCTGGCCTCTGCCTGTTGAACCTTCTCCTCCACCTCTGCTTCGACCGCCTGAACTTTGGCCACGGCCACATCTCTTTCAGTGCGAAGCACTACGGCTTGCTCGCAGGCTTCTTGCGCTGTGTTATGCGCGTCATCTCTATCTTTAATAATTTCGGCCAATTTAGCCTTGAGCTCATTAAGTTCTTTTAACGCCGCATCCCGCTCAGTAGTGACGACAGTGTTCCGGTGGCCCATGTCTTCCACCGTAACGTAGTGCTCCTTTTTCATTCTATCCATGGCCGCTTGAGCTTCATCGGCCTTTGTAAGAGCCTCCATCTCTGATTTTCGAGACGATTCAGCCTCGGTATTCAGCACTTGTATGATACGGTCTTTTTGAGCCAGCTCGGTTTGAAGCTTTTCAATGGTAGCCGCTCGTTCGAAGGCCAACGCCGATGCCTTATCGGCCGCCCTATACCACGCCTTATATTGGGTGTAAAAGTCATGCACATAGTCGAGCGCTAACCGCTCGGCCTCGGGCGGGACTCTTTTCAGGTTCAGGGGAAAGACGTAGTTATCGAAACAAATATTCGGGAACTCCCTCTTTAGTTGCGCAAGTCTAATTGCCCCTTCCCCCGAGATTTCAGTAGGAGGCTGCTCTGTGACTATCGGGGTCATCGCCTCAGATCGGGAAGATTGAGAAACCGACGTATATCGAGAAGACTCGGAAGGATGAGGGACATGAGCAGGAGGTTGTACGGGATCTCTGGAAGGAGGAGGGGTACGAGATCGCGATCGACGCTTATAGCCTCTGTCCGTGTCATATCTCTCGTGACTAGAATACCCAGAGTGTCCCTGGTCATAATGCCCAGAGCGCCCCTGATCATAACCTCTATCCCCTTCTCGTCTGCGCGAATCGTAATATGAAGGCTTGCGGGCATGTCGAAGACTCCCAAGCATTGAACCTCGCTTAGACATGATATCTGCAAAGCAAAATAAAATAGAATTAATCACCTTTCAAAACAGGTAGTTTTCAGTCAAATGTTATGCAGTGTCGTGAAATGTGTATGAATATGCATTCCCCTCGACCAACCAGAAGTGTCGACCTCGCTAGTAATAAGAGGCTCGTTCAATTCTAGAGTACGATGGAATTCCTCCAACCCGGCATCATGTTGAAAAGACACATCGTCCGGGATTGGAAGATCGGCAAGCCCTTCAAAAAGATTTTCGGTTCTCGGAGGAGACATCTCCGAGATTCTAACTCCGGGAGCAGAACGGGCCGTGACAACCGATTTCCATCTCCTCATCTTACTTGACTTAACCCTGGCAGCCTTTTTCTCTGCTCCGCGACATCCGGAACTGCGTCCGTAGGCCCGGTCAGCGGCTCATCATCGGTGTGGGTTCTTTCAGAGTCAGCTTCCTCAGCTGTAGTAACTCCGGGTTTCTTGTGCTTGACTCGTTTTTTCGAGACGACCCTTAGTGCCACCTCAAAGCTTATGCTCTGCCCTTGATCGATCAAACCGCAGGCCCGGAGATTCCTATCCGTCAATAACACGTCGATATCCCTATCTCCACTCGGGACTTCTCGAAGCACTCGCACCATCTCCCTAAAGTGCTCGCCCTCAGGTCGCTGAATCACCGCTGTAAAAAAGGATAAAGTATAAGTTCCACTTCGGCTGCAATTGCTGTAGTAATTATTTACGAACTCAGCTATACTCACGTCTGAATAGCCATCGTCGGGCAAATCCAGGAGGACATCTGACATAAAACCATTCTGTCCTATAATAGCTCAACCTGGTCCAAGACCCGGTAACCACTTGGCAATTTCTCACCGCTTCCAGGAATATGAAGGAGGGATAATCACCCCGAGTTTTGAAATTGAACAAGTATCTGATCTCAATTGGGGGCGGTGGTCGATGGAGATGTTCCATAAATGCAATGAACAAGCTATTGATCGACGCATATCCGTTCGGGTGCAGCTGGGATGGGGCGATCCTTAAAAACGACAATACTTCCCTTATATACTCGTTGAACGGAGGAAGTGTCCCAGCCGCGCACGCGTGGCGGTTAAATGCTGTATATCCCTCCGGCGGATTATGCGGTCTATCATTCGGCCCCGGCAATAGCACATCATCCAGCGACAGGCCATGCCTCAAACATATTCTCCCCATCATGTCTTCAGAGATATTGGATGGAACGAAATCTGATGGATTGGCAATGAACGACGCATCGGGAAGTTCATCCGGGGCTGGACCAATAATCTCAGGATCAATATCCAGAATCTCTAGCCTCGGAGAGACTGTACCTTGAGTCTCCTGCTGCTGTGAACTTGACGGTTTCATAACTAGCTAACTCACGAGAAACCATCGTTAGACGACAAAAACCCGTGCGTTCCTGAGTGTAGCGTGTATGAGTGTATGTTGTGCAGTGACATGCATTACTTGAATAAATGTTGCAGAGTTAAAGAAATATGCAAACGACAAAGCTACGGAGTCCAGCTATAATGACCGTCATCGCTGACCGTCATCACTAATCCGTTTCCATGATGGAAATTGATCCGGATAAAAGTTGTTATGGTTCCATCGACGAGCTTCGAAAGGCAGTCAAGTATGCAGTTTAATATTCAAGTCCAAATGTGCAAGAGTGAAGCTCATCGGAGTTATGCCTAGAAAATATCAAACTTCGGTATCCATCATAGAGGTTTCGAAACCATCACAAGGACTTCGTTCGAACCCAACCGAACATCCCTTCGTTCGAACCCATCCTTACGTCGCTTCGAACCCATGCAGTTAGACGCGCTTCGAATCGATGACCAGATGCCAAATTCGAACCGATCGATAAGGGACGACTTCGAATCGATCATTGCTTGACAAGTTCGAAACGACAAGGGAACCCTCAACTTAACGTCATCCACGTTCGCATCGATACTCTTCCTATCGATGCGAAGTTGTGGACTTCGAAACCACAGCCGATGGGTTCGAATCCATCGATTCGAATGAACCCATCGAATCCATCAATAGGTACAAACTGCGTCACCCCCATAGGGTCGTCGAAGAAATTGATTCGAGCACGAGTCCCCATATGGCTTCGAAGCCCTCTGCCAGAACAGATCTGACTTTACCAATCGATAGAAAGGCGCGGGTTTGAAGTAACTTTGTTGTTCGCCGTTTGAATTCGAGGCTAATTACCTAGTTTGAACAATGAATTCGAGAGATTGAAGACTTGAATCTTGGTCGATTCGATGATGCGACACAGTGTTTTCTCTTTTGGAGCTCCGAAACGATGAAGAACACAGAAAAATCAAGGCGAAAGTAAAAAAGTAAAAAGTAAAAAATAGCGAGCCCACTGCTATTTATATGAGGTGTTGAAAGCAACCGAGACGATCGCTCTCCCAGTCAACCCAACCGGCCACAACCGGTCAAGTACCACATCGGTTCGAAGTTAGCTTTCGAACCCATCCGCCTAAAGCCCTATCGATTCGAAGTTCACCTCATGCTTCAACGGTACGAAACACACTACAGAGTGACAGTCTGCATCAATGCGAAACGAACTGTAGGCATATCGATTCGAAGACCTTGTTCACATCAACCACTTTGAATCCATCCTGGGCTATCGATACGACAGATGACTTCGTACCCATCTTCTTCCAATTCGAATCGACTCGAATAATAATTTGGTATCCATTCCCTTAAACCGGTTCGAATGTTGACTTCGAACCCATCATAGCACAAGCATACCGCGTCCATACAAACGCGAATTTCGAACCCATCGATGCTCGAATGCATCGGTTCGAAACATTACACTCACGCAATACAGAATTCAATTCCTTCAACCTTCAATATCAATTCAGGAGAGGATCGATATGAAGGGACTTTTCTAAACAACCATCAAGCGTTGTCTCAACTCAAGTTTCCAAATCGGTTCAGGAGAGAATCGATACGAAATTTGATAGCCAACCAAGCTGGCAACGACTCGTGAACGCACAACGTTTGCAAGGGTCAAACTAACATATATGCATAAAAGTCGAACTAACAATCGATCTTAAACATTTACAGGGGTCAAACACTCATCTTGTTACAAATGCAACAGCCAACGGCTAAGCACTGTTATACAGCAATCAATCATGTCAACACGAGGTTACAACAACACAGCATACGAGTTTCAACAAAAAAGAGAGCAATGATTGTTCAGAGAGAGATTGCAGCTATTCAAAGCACGTCATGTTCCCACAAGACGTACTTTGGGGGGAAAAATGTTATCCCGCTTTTTGGCAAAGCCGCGATACCAAAAGATCGATCAAAAGCGGAGGACAATTCGTCTCAGAGACTGGTCATACTACGTTTCACCATGGATATCACTGAATTTTATCCGAGTCTAGATTGAGCTACAATTGATAGGACACGGCAAGAAAGTCCATAGGAGTCAGCATCTCAAGTTTCAAGTCTATCCGAGTTCATACGCTAAAGTTATGATCGGTTCAACTTGTAGGAAACACCCTGGTTTCGAACCCATCATGATGGGTGTCTTCGAACCCATCATCAGGCACCATTCGAAACCATCACCCTCGAACCGAAGGACATCGAAACCATCGGTTTCAAAACCATCAAAGCGCCTCACCTTTATCTCCATCCACTTCGAATCCATCTCCTTGTTCGAAACCATCACGGAGTCCTTGTTCGAACCCATCACGGAGTCCTTGTTCGAACCCATCATGGAGTCCTTGTTCGAACCCAACTGTGCAGTTTCATTCGAAACCACTGGGTCAACCAACCATGATGACGTGTCTTCCATCGGTTCGAATACGCCGAGATATATGGAGTCGAAGCGGTCAACACGGAGTGAAGACCGGATCGATACGAAGTTTGCGCTCCACGTCAACGCGAAGCCACGTGCCTCCATGGATTCGAAAGGATCGGTTCGAAACCTTGGTTTCGAACCAAATAGCCGAGCAATAAACCCAATTTCGAACCCATCATATCTCCTAACCTACTGATCCAAATGCCATGAAATTTTCATAGAAGCTTGCATGCATGTTGAAAAATGTCTACGCCAAATTTCACCTCAATTGGATGAATTCTTGATCGGTTCGAATGGAGTTCAACCGATGCCAAAGTGGGCCCAAACTTGTGCATGTGGGCCCCGTCACGTGCCAGGAATGGTCTCCTGAGTTTTCAGCGAGATACCAGCAGCCTACGCCTATAAATAGAGCCCCAGGGCCATCAGAAAAGGGATCTTCTGACTCTGAAGCACCCAGACTCTGCCGGATCGAGATCTCCTCCATCCTACATCATAATTTTACTGTTGATTCTGAAATTACAATTGTAATTTGCTGTTGATTGCTGCAACAACTTGTAATCATCGAAAGAAAAGCAATAAAATATCAAAATACTTCACAGGGGACGTAGGCAACACGCCGAACCACTATAAATCGATTGTCTACGCATTTTCTTTACTGTTGATTGGAGTTTTTGTTAGATAATATCTGTTTTGAATCTGCATTCTCGACTATTATCTCTTCAACGACTCCCGAAGAGTGTTGTGCCCAATTTTGACGCAAACACGGACAATACCGAAAACCACTTTAACAACTGTGTACGCGGTGGAGATTCCAGAATGAAGTAGGATGGTGGCGACGTTCTCGAGGTATGTTACATGGACCCAACTCCCGTGAGTTGGCATATATGACTAAAACAGGAGCTATACCGGGCTACACAAAGGGTCGCACCCTTTCATCGAGCATGCTCCATCGAAAACTATTCTATTACTTTTATGATTCGATTCGGTGGCGCCACTTTGATTAGGGGGTATTGTTCGAGGTGGGCGGAAGCTGCTGGCTTGCCGTCACCACCGGTCCGGGAGTGCAAACGGTGTATCCACCCTGGCATTGCCTCGCGTGCCGTGTCATCTCCTTATATCGAGCCCACTACGATTTTGGTTTTAAAGATCCGACCGCGTTAAGGTTCACCATCCCCTTAACGCTATTTTCTATATGATTATACTTTACCGATTAGACACTACCATATATAGCGTATATTACTACATAGTAAATAGTTTAACGGATCCTTAGAGGATGGGCGGTCCCAAGCATCTTTTAAGTTACTGATGCATTTTGTTACTGTTCACTTGAGTTGATTTACAGTTTATAAGTATTTATGTCCTGACTCGAGGGTTTTGTGTTTTGCTTTACGCTCGGGTCAGATTGAGTGAGTTAGCATTCCAGATTCACCTTCGGCGTTGGAGCTTTCCTTGAAGATCCAACCACCTATTTTGTTTCAGTATCCAGTGGTTCAGTGATGTATCTGATTTGTACCTGATGTATCCTGTTACTCTTCTGTTGTATCTTATTTAACTCCGATGTATCTCATATTTATATAGTAGCTTCATGAGCTACTATCTCTTTTTACTTCCGTTGCATTATTATTACTCTGTGTCTGTGATCTGTTATTTTTATTTACTGTATATTCTGAGATTTGCCAATTTTTTAATTACAACGCGGTATTTTGAGCAATTCAATTCTGGCATGAGTGTCTACCTATACACTTACAATGGATGCGAATGGTTGAAAATATCGGATCGTTACAAGTCCCTTGTCCTGCATCCACAGCCGCTGTAGATGTTCCTAAGTTCTTCGTCCCTACAGCTCTCATCTGCTCAAAGAAAGTATGCATCAGTTCCTGTTGACTTTTCAACAATCTCTCCTACAATGAATTTGCCATAGCTTCCATCTCATCTCGGGTTATGTAGATCGAAGCTTGTCCTTCCCCAGCTCCAGAGGATGCTTGTTGACTTCCTTCTTGTTGGCTTCTCTCAGCCCTTTGCCTTCTACTATTTTTCCTAGTCATTGTCCTCAAATCAAGACTCCTCAAAGTCTTCAAACCTGAACTTGAAATCCGATGTAGCTGGTGCTAGTCCCTCTCAGTGAAAGCACCAAAGTGTTTGCTCCAAAATTGGTCACAAACCCCAAATACTGTGAAAGCACCAGTGTATGAACGCAAACCAATAATATTCAAAGACAAATATCAGATCTCAATAAATATCAACCAGCAATTCAGAAATAATGGACAAAGACACAAGATTTATAGTGGTTTGGCTATCTCCTGCCTACATCCACTCCAAAGTTTTATCCTTTTATTGATGGTCCTTGCTGGTTACAGATGATTAGAGTGGTAATAATGAAGAATCTTGAGTACAATAGTTGTATTGAAGTATAGAAATGAATCCGACAGAGTCTGGGTGTCCAATAGCCCATAAGATCCTTTTTCTATAGGCTTCAGGGTGCTATTTATAGGCGTAGGAGGCTGAGATCGCGCTCAAACTTCGGGAGACTTCTTCTGGCACGTGAGTGGGCCCACGCGACCGACTCCACCAAGTGTCGACTCGATCTGTGATGGGTACGAAGTGATTTCGTATCCATTAGAAAATGATCCAATCGAGCTGAAACTTGGCAGGAACATTCCTTACCTTGTATGCAAGCTGCTGTGAAAATTTCGTTGCATTTGGATTATCGGTGTAGGAGATATGATGGATCTAAAATTGGGATTTTCCATTGGCTGTCGTATTCGAATCCATCTGTTCGACTTCATTCCTATCAACTCCATCAGAAGCACGCGCGCGCAATGACATGGCGCTATCTTCCCGGATTGATTCGAATATCGCGGAGTGTTGACTCCACTTGATGCGCCGAATTCAACGCTTCCTTCCTAGAGACGTGCACGTATCCACACTTCATGCTTGCACGTGTCCATCACTCCTTCATGTACTCAATTGTTTGCTCTCGTATCGATCGCAGGTGGGTGTTTCGTATCGATCTGATCGATAGAAAAATATTGAATGCTATCGATACGAGTGAAAGGCCAACAGATGGGTACGAAACCATACTCGATGATGGATACGAACGAAGCCTTACCTGAAGGATACGAGCGAGATTTTACCTGATGGATACGAAAATGCCAAAGTCCATCTGCTATCGATACGAGAGTATTGATTCGAAGCAAGCCACCTCTTCCCATCCTGACTGATAAGAAACCATTGAGCCGTGTCCACGTTGATCGATACGAACAGTATCGATTCGAAATACTTCACCCTATTCTACCTTTGATCGATGCGAACCTAATCGAGTCGAACCAAAAACCGATCGATTCGAAGCCTATCGATACGAACGGTATCGATACGAAATCCACACTTTCGGATCGATACGAAGTGTATCGATTCGAACCAATACTGCAAACCGATGGATATGAATCTGGTGGATTCGAAATGAGCATCACCTCAACCCTTTGATGGATTCGTACAGCATGTCCTTTCTATCTTGTATCGATCATATCTCCTCCATTCGAACTCCGATTGACCTGAAACTTGAAACATAGCTTCTCCTAGTCCTCATCATCGTCTCCAATCAATCTCGTCATGATCGGAGTTCAGCCAAATTTTGACGACATCGATCGCAGCCTTGCTTTCAATTGATTTCCAATCCTGATATCCATCATTCCATACCTATTTGTTGATATTCCACTTTTGGCCAAAAAGTGGGATAACAATTGTAAATATATATAATAATTTCTTTTTTTCTCTTATCCTAAATTTGTGAACATATATATATATATATATATATATATATATATATATAAATTGAAGAAAAGAAAAAATCTGAACAATTACCTTAATAATTCGTTCCAGAAAAAAAATCATAGCCATCAACCCTAGAAATCATCGAGCACGAAACCCTAGCACAAAGCCACTGCCGCTCTGCCTCCACGTGGTTGCTGCTTCGTTGCTCACGGCAATCAATCATAGCCACAAACAAGAACCCCAAGACTTTAGATCCCTACCCACGACCGCCTCAAGCTCGTGTACTACCATCACTCGCCGTGTCACCAGCCACCACGTTGCTCGACATCACCATGCCCTCCCATCAACACGCGACCCATACGTCGATCAACCGTGCTCGTTCCAGAGCCCTGTCGCATGCGCCCCCAACCTGTCGTGACTCGAAGCTACCGCGATTCGCCAGGTGCCTGCCCCAGTAACCGCTCGATCGAATCAAAAATCGATTTTGATTTTCCTTTCCCTTTTTTTTTTATATCACGGACTGCTTGGAGTTTTGGGAAGAAGAAAAAATTTCAGCCCAAATCGATCTTGATTTCGATATGAAGTATCGGCCATGCTATTTGTTTTAGCTTCGAGTATATTTTATTTTACTTTTCTGAATCTCGGCTTTTCGAAAAAACGAAGGAGGAGAGACTGATTATTATAAAGGAAACGAATTGGATTGCCTTGCGTGAGAAGACAATTTATGTTGAAAAGATGGAAGGCGGTTGGACTTGATTTCTGACTTGAATAATAATATATAAATTTTAATATGGAAAATATCTCGTTTAAGTAGCTTAAAATTTTGATCTCCTATCGAGGCGCTCCGCTAGGCATTTATAATGTTAAACCCCTATTCCGAACACACTGGAAAAGGTTTCGAGGTCTAATTCGATCGTATGGAGAAGATAGCTTTTAGACCAGTTATTATATTGAATTCTCAATATAAATTTCAACGCATTTATATATCGTACGCTCACATAACAACTCCAAACACTACGAAAATTGAAATCTGATAATAATACAATATTACGGATCCAATGGAACTGGTTTTGTCGGATTCCGAGACTATGCCTCGGAAGGCTATTTTTAAATTCAATTTAAAACGATATAAATTTTAAAACTGAACAAACCATTGTTAATTTCAATTTTATAACTTCGGTTATCCTCCGTGCTATTAATATAAATTTTTCAAGCCTTCAAATTATTTTTAATAGGCATAAAACTCCAGATTCAACAATTTACCCAACTTCAACTTATTTAATTCGATAATTTGATTATCAAATAAATTGTGATATTTGAAATTCAAGTTAGAAATTAACCTTTAAATATTCAAAATCTATTAAATATTCCGATTTTAAATGCTTGAAAATTCCAGGTCGTAACATGGACTCGATAAAGATCAATAAGATTCATGCGAGAAAAGGTGCGATTGCATGTTCTAAGCCAAGCTTGGACTTCAATAACGCTTTTGGAAACCTTGAATGTCTTCCCACCCAAGTTGGTATAATCACTGCACAAGCTTACAAATCTGGATTTTGGGTGAGTAGGCTCAGGAATGGGTCCAACGGCTTAAGCATTCTTTACAAGATCAAGAAGCTGTTGAGCTGACATAAATATTCCATCCTGAGGAGTAGCACTTGATTGACCGGCACTGGGACGGCCAGGTCTAACCATTTCTCTTCTTTAAGAATGAAAGAAAGAAGAAGAAACAGTTATTCTCAGAATGAATATCAAACAATAATGATTGATAAAAGAAGGCATCACAAAGAAAATAGGATAGAACGGGTCCAATGGCTCGAATAAAACCCTAAGGCACGACTCCTAAGATGGACGTAGGATGATGATCCTTGTCAAATTATTCTACATTGTTCCGAAGTTTGTCCCCGATACCAAGTTGTGACACCTCACCTCTATACTCACGCTAGCCAAGGACACTACGGGGTAATGCCGTGAACTAGCACGAAGAATAAGGCTGTTGAAGAGAAACCATCCGTGTAATTGATTTGGGCGAGCAACAATATGTCAAATAGTATAACATGCATTTCATTTCAAGAGGAAATCCGACATGCTGATACAAACTCAAAGCTACTACACAGTGCCTTTGTGGTCTTTAGAAACAAATATAGAAATAAGCATAACATAAATCAGTCACAGATATCCATATCACAAAGGTGAAAATAGATATGAATATAACACATAGAAGTGTATATCAGAGTAGTGGTCAAACAAGATCCACAATATCACAAAAGAATAGATACAAATGCTACACAAAAGAATATGTATACATCAAGGAATCTGTATCTCATATGTATAACAACAAAAACTACTAAACTAGAGTAGTTAGCCGAAATTCAGGTAATGTTCCCTGATGAGGAGTCAAGCAGAAGCACCTGTAACATCTCGGTCTGACCCGAGTATTATTTAATAAGAAAATAATAAACGAATCAGTCTAGCTATAAATATCTGATAAAATGAGATAGAATAAGAGATGCGATAAAAACGTATGATAATAAAAATGTCGTACTGCGCTAAGTATACATTAGACAACACAAAAATCATACAATACCTCAAGAAATCTCAAAGCACAGAAAAGAATGTTATATTCTTTATTTTATTCACCATACCACAAATATTGACAAGTACATCAATGCCAATCACAAAATTGGTGAATCACAAATTCTAGAAATCATCAACTAGAAATCTAGGAATCACAAAAGGGGGAGGCCTATCCAAAAATGGGAGCACGAAAACTCACCAACACGTGTATCACAAAACAGAACGCTATTCCATGGTCGCTGAACATCCATATATTGGAAAACGGTTTTATAAATGGTTTGATATTGAAAATAGAGTTGTAATCGTCTTTGTAAAGGAGTTTGAATATTTACTGCTAGTATAGAAACCTTGGTATTTTAAAGTGATGAATCACAAAATTGATTGTAAAAACAATCAATCACCAAAAATTCACATACCAAGACGTGAATCAAATCCAAAGAAATCGATATGGAAGTCATCAAAATGTATATTCCCAAAAATTCCAAAGTAGAAGTCTTCAAAGTCGATAATAAATGATAACAACAAATCGGATAACCACAGACCGATAAAAAGTGGGAATCTCAAGCAAAATAGGCAAATTGGTCTGAACCAAGAAGGTCGGTCGACTAGTCACTGAGTTCAGTCGACTGGCCAAATGCCTAGAAAACTCTCAGGTTCCAGGTACGTCGACTGGACTCAGAAAGCCAGTCGATTGGAACTTGTTTTCTAGTATTTGCAGCCTAGTCCCCGAAAGGGACAAGAATCCAAACGGAGCTGATCGATTGAGCAATTGCAACTAGGGATTTATGCCACACGACAACCCAGTCCTATAGGCTCTTCGACTCACTCCAAAGGCATGTTCATGCATCAAAGGTAGGATTTTTAAATATTTAACTTCAAAACACCAAAAATTGAAATGTTCACTAAATCAATTCAAATCAAAAGAAAATGATCATGAATAGATGTTAGGAATTCATACCTAAAAATAATGATAGTTACAGACATAGATGTGAGATAAAAATCTCACCTTTAAACCCAAAAACAAGAAAGAAGCGTGAAAACAAAGGAGGATCAACCACTCTTCAATCTCAACTCTAAAAGCTCCAATCTAAGATCATAAGCAATAATTTCCCAAATTTGGTTATAGGGAATTTCTGGAATTGGAGAGAGATTGAGATGGAGGAGAAGAAGGAGACGCTTACCTAAGCTTCTCTTTTATTTTGGAGCCAAAACTTGGATTTGCTAAAGAAACTAGGGGTTAGGATTTTAATTTCCAATCTCCTCCACTATTTTTGCTAAAGCTTGAGTTGTAGGATATATTATGAAGGAATGAAGAGGGGTGGAGTGGAGTTGGGTTGATATGTTAGGTTAATGGCTGAAACCCAAAGCCCTGAGTGAAAAGGTCAAAATTTTAGCTTGCTCCAAACATATCGATGTTTATGCTCAAAAAGGTGGCAAACACCATTTTGAACTCAATGGAAGTGGTCCTGAGTCCAAATTTGACTGTATGCCAAAAGTAACCTTTTAGACTTAAATCCGACTATCGATGTTATATTTAAATATACAATCGTAAAATATGCGGGTTGTTACAACCATATATATGAAAATAAAATCAACAGTGTGAGGAGTCCCGTTGGACCCCTCCAAACTATCTCCCTGCATCACATACAGTATATAATTATAAAAATATAAATCAACCGCTTCGAGGTGGGATTCGTATATAAAGGGTCATCCGCTCTTACACGGGAACGTAATAGGGTCTCATCCGCTCCAATATGCAAGAATCCAACTAATAAATATAGTAAATTATACATATACTCAATAACTATCAATAACAATATATCCAAATATCCAATAGATAATTTTTATCGATTAAAAATATATATCTGGTTGACCAAAAAGGTGAGATTAACTCACATTGATTTATAATAATCGTCAATACGTTCCGTTTTGAATTAAAATTGAATGGCGTTCAATTTTAATCCAAAATTCCAACTAGCTTCGAATTTGTCCAATCTAACTGCATAGTGTAGTACTCGCTAATACAGATGCAACGCAACTTGTTGCACTTAAAACGGACCTCGTACGAAAAAGTTATGGATTAATTTACATTTGATAAAATTAAAATTAATTAACCAAATTAAACAAGTTTAAAATTATTAGACCTTGTCTCTTCCCTCCCATTTACTCCTCTAAGCACGCTCACGTATACTTTTTCTTCTTTTCTCTTTTTAATTCCTAGATTAAATCGCGCCTGACCAAAGCTGCCCTACCACCCTCGCATGCAGTTGTGCCACCCTCCTCTAGGCTAGCGCGCACGTCTACGCCAGGAAATCGAGCCTGAACCCACCAACTAATACTCATTTGAGTGAGCTTGGCTACCGCCTCGTCGACAATTAACATGATTCAACCGTTGATCTTGTAGAGCCCATCGAGCTCTTCAACTTCCTACTTGAAGTCGAAGCGTAAAAGCATGTGGATGGAGAGAAATTGAGGAAGAAAGGCCAGTGCTTTTCTGCCATTGAAATTTTAAAGTGGCGGCTGATAGAAACAAGGTTTTTGGATCGCAAAGCTAAAGTTTTGAAGTCCTTGTATAGAAATTTTCACATTACTATTCGTCCTTGAAATTTTCAAACTTCAAACGAAGCGTGCCGCCTAGTGTTCTATATGTAATATCCCTATTTCGAAAACAATGGAACTATTTTCGAGAACTAATTCCATCATTTGCAGAAGATAGCTTTTTAAACCCCATTATTATATAAATTTCTTAAATTTATTTCTATGCGTTTCGAACTCGCACGGCCAAACGATACGTATGATCATCACCATATTCGATGATATATAATAATTCTCTACTACGGATTCGATGAAACTTATTTCGTCGAAATCCAAGACAGTGCCCCAAAAAGCTATTTTTACACGCTAATTAAAACAACCAATTTCTAAAATCAATTAAATCATTTTTGAATCAAATTTAAAAGTTTACTATCTTTCTTCTTATTTAAATAGAATTTAGAACAACTTTATAAATCATTTTCATTCACATAAAATTCAAGTTTCAATTATTTAGGCAATTTCAAATATTAAACTTTACAATTAAATTATCAAATAAATCGTTGTATTTAAAATCCAAGTTATTTAACTTATAAAAATATTTTTTCAATATTTAAAATAAATTAAATATTCTAAGTTCAAATTACTAAATTTCTGAGTCATTCAAGGTTGTTGGACCACCATAGTATATTATGCATCTTTTACTTTTTCTATATTGCCATTTCTTTATTCATATTCTAGCTTTTCTAGTATAAATTGGTTATTATTTTTGGTCTGAATTAAAGCAGAACCTGATATTTCTCTCATATTTTCTATTGTTCGAAAAATATAAACTAAATAGAACAGTTGTTACATTAGTGAGAGAACTAATCCATCTTAAAAACCTACGCTAGAATCACATTACTGGTTTCTACACTTTACTGGATCTCTAGTTGAGATGTTAGGTTGTTTTTGACGCAAACATTTTTTTTAAAGAAAATATTTTTCAAACTAAATAAATGAATAAAATGTTTTATAAAGAAAATTTGATTTGATATATTATTTCTTCGAAAGAATATGAATTCAAATTAGGATTCACGTTAACGGAAAATTTTATTCAAAATTAGTAATTTAATAAAAAAATGGAGAGTGGTACTGTTTAATTCATTAATTTTGGATTATGAAAGTAGATCAAAAGTGGTTAAGCACGGTTTTTCTTACATGAACCGGAAGAAGAGGGGGGTGTAGGATCGATTTCACCCTAGAAGGCAAGTGAATAGGGTGATACTAATAATAAAAAAAATTAATGCGGAAATATATAAAATAATTGCAGCACTGATAATAGCTGAATAATAGCAGCACAGATAATAGCATAATATTAAATGTAGAAATAGAACAACACATATCTACCCAACTTCGGCAAAACCTTGCCTACATGCTGCACACAAGGTATCTAATCGAAATTAAGTAGTCAGACGCTTACACAAGTAAACTCGCGACACCCGCTATCGACTAACCTAACTTTACGCTCAAACCCAGCCATAACTCAGTCACTGAGTTGCGAATTCTCGAACTACACCACCGTAGTTCGTCCCTTAGTCACACGACTAGACTTTACAAAAGTTTAAAAGAGCAACACAAAATAAAAACAACTAAACAAAAATAGAAACCTAGTTTAAAATAAAAGCCCAATCTGTTATTTGCCGGCCCGAAAAACAAAAACTCCGTGATAAAAAAATATTCCCCTTTTCTTTTATTTCTTCGGCCTTTATCCTTGCTTTGTGAAAATGACTGCCTCATTTCTTCTTTGATCTATCTTCACTTCTCTTCAATAAATTAAGGCTTCTGGAGATTAAGCACTACAGATTCTAGTTGATCAATTTAATAGATATTTAGCGTTGATTGCTTCATCTGTCGATCGTCTCTTTGATTTGCTTACGGCTGCTTTAATTCATTGAGTTCAATTTGAATTGGTATGTGATTTCCTTTATTACTCTCGTTGACACGCTTGAAATACATTGATTTTGATTTGCTGCTGATGATTGGGTTTAAATAGGGTTCAATTCCTTTAATTATCATTCAAATATTATTTTGAATTTGTCTGTTACTTTTTGCTTTGCCATTCGATTTTGCTTGGTTGCTTGTGATTGATCTTGACTGGTTCAATTTCGTTTATTTTTTGTTATGGTTCCTTGGTCACCTTGCCTTCATGAGTTTGCTTTAGATTTTGTTCCTTTCTTTTCTGGCTTGACTTCGGCCACTATGGATTTATGATAATTGACTTCAACTTCATGAATTTTTTTGCTGGCAATTAGCACTTCACTGAAGTTTGCATAAAATTTGCATTTGAATGTGACCATGACTACATTCGAATTTTGTTCCTCTTTTCAATGCTGCAACTTAATTTGCTTTAGAAAACTGTCTGGATATATGTATACATGTGTGAATGCATACGTGTGTGTATATGTATATGTATGTATGTTTGTTGCATCATGTATATACTGGACTTGATAAACACTGATTGATTTCGGCCTTGACTCTTTTATATTGAATTATCTGGTTTACCTGTACACCTTATTGTTGCTTGTTTGACTCTGGTAGTTGCAGTATCATGTGGTCTTGTTGTCTCTGGTGCATGTGTGCTGGTTCCGTAGACTTTTTGGAGACTTGTCTAGTTTCCACTGAAATATTAAAATTTGAACTCTGCACTTGTACCATTTGATGTCGGGTTTTGATACACTTTTTCATGTGTGTTCATTTACATTGCTTAGAAAATTTTTGTTGTCATTGTGCATGCCCCTTATGTAGCTTGATTGCTTTCATATGGTTGTTGCCTTTGAACTCATATATGTGTATACATATATATATGCATGTATGTATATATGTTTATGTGGTCTTTGTGTAGCCTTCTCTGGCTTAATGTACATTTATTTGAAAAAACTTCCTTGTATTTGCATTCATTTGATGGTCTAACCATTTTGTTGTTGCACATTTCCTTGAGTCCGAGTACAGTTCACTAAAACTTGTACTTAACCATTTGTATCTGGTTCCATATCTAACCATGCTTCATTGTTTTCTTTGACCATCATATATACTTGTTTTTATCTTTGTTCAGTGCATGGTGATTCATGTGTGCTTATCATTTTTCAAACTGCTCTATTGATGTTCATCTCCACTTGTATACATACATATATAAATATATGTATATGTGTGTGTGTTCGCCTCAGTGGCATTCCATTGTTTACTGTTTTTCCATATGAATTCATATTGCTTTATATTTTTACCGGGTGTGGTTCCATACGAATTTTTTTATGCATAGCATATACATGTCGGTGTTGCTCCTTTGTGTGCTGTCCACCCCTTTTTGTACTGGTTCATTCTATTTTTAGAATTTGTCTTGCATTGAGTTTTAGCCTCGAGTTAGTTTGCATATATATACATACACTCACACATACATATGCCTAAATGTTAAGTCTGGTCTGGTGGAAGCTTTGCATTCGTGTTATGTTGATCGATTTCACTTTGTATGATTTATTTGCATTTGTATTTGAGTAATTCACTGTCTTGCTGTGTGGTTCTTGCTTCTGGACTAACCTTGGTTAGTTTTGCATTTGCTTCGAGTTATTTCATTTCCTTGTCTGCGTTACATTGTGTGCTGAGTTGCTGTCTTGAATGCGTATAGTTGGGTTCCTTTTGAAGTTGACATGTCTGAGGCTTTTTGCATTCACGCATGTTGTCATTTGACTTTGAGTCTGACCATTTGAGGTTTTGTTTGTTTTTAAAGTCACCACTGTTGACATGTGGATTTTGGTTCCTCCGAGCTATCTGGGTTCAAGTGTACATTTAATTTTTTGTCAACGCTTGTTTTATGTTGGTTTTTGAATTCTTGTACTCAACAATTTTATGATGTTTTTTGTAATGTAGCTGAGTTGAACCTAACTTTTGCTCGGGTTTGTCCTTATGCTCATGTCATGGCTTTATTTTTATTGCACTTGAGTTGAACCTAGCTTTTGATTGGGTTTGTCCTTGTGCTCACCTGTCCTTGCAAATTTATAAAGTGTATATCAGTGTGCATGGCCTTATGGCATGTACAGTGATACACTGTGTATGTCACAAGCTGTTCGTGTAAGATGAATTCAAAATAAATATGATGATGAACAACCGAAATAACTGAGGCAAATAACATTTTCAAAAACACATTTTATTTTACACTGCAAAATATATTTCTTTTTTAATTCTACCACGTCATTTTTATTTTGCAGATAACTCAGATGTTGGATTCAATTTGGAATAGACTTAATGATTAAATGAGAGTGAATGAGTGATATGTAGCGAGGTGCAAATATAAATGATAATTGTATACTGAAACATTGTATTGTAATTTAAAATTGTATTGTTTGAAAATTGTGTATATAGTGAGAGCTCAAATTTGTACTATTCAAAATTATAATAAATATTTGTTTGAATAAAATATATGTTTGAATTTAAATTTTTTGTTATTTATTTTATTCAGCAAATATTTTTTCAATTATGTGAAAATAAAATAGTACGATAACAAATACATTTAATGAATATAAATAATTATCATTAAAAAAATCATATACTAGCATATTCAACAATCTTACCCTTTTGATAATAACAAACATATATTTAAGATTTTTAATTTATTAAATGTATGTGATCATTCAATTTGCTCCCTCTATTTCAATGCTCCCGCTATACAACAAAGGCTCCCCTTCATTTATGCATGAAAATAAATAGAAATATGCAAATGAACCTAGATGAAAGTAGAAAATACAAATAAAATATTTGACCTTTATTTGCTAAAATCTTAGCTTTTCTCTCCCCAATTTGTTATCAGCAAAAAAGTAACAGTCTTTGAAAAATGGAGATAAAGTGAGAGACATTAATACAATATTAATACCTAATCAAGTATAAATATTAAATTTCAATTAAAAATCAAACAAAAATCTTAAACACTCTGTTAGGCGCATATTCCACTTTAGAGTGATAAGGATGATGTCATCATATAAAACCATATAGTTGTGTTTTTTGTGGTATATTTATATCAGGAATGAATATATACCAACCATGCTTAACCGCTATAATATTAAAATGAGATTAGTAGTATTCCAAATTTTAAATAAAAAATGAATTTCAAGCATCTTCTTACCACGCATAATCGTGAGAACTTTTGAATGGGATTAGAATCAACTTGCCTATTTAATAACCAATTTTGATATGTGTTCCATACTTGCATAACCGTGGGGACTTTTAAATGAGCATGAAAGCACATAATCAAAGATTCCAAGTAGTTGACCCATGCATAATCGTGAGGACTTTTAAATGAGAGTGAATATTTTGGATGTTTTTATTGCTAAATATATAATAAAATGGAAAACGAATAATTTCCCATTTAAATTACAAGATATTGACATACTACATTGGATTTTGATGAGGGAGGGTGATTAGAGATATGACAGAAAGAGAGATGGTCATGGAATTTTTATCAATCTTGTTTGAATTTTTAAAGAAATTTACTAAATATATTGTCTCAAGTTATAGTATATGATTAATATCAACACTCATCACTTTTTTAGTCACTATCTATCTTTTCGATAATCAGTAGGGAGTCAGATTAGTTAATGTAGTAATTTAAGATGAAATTGAAAAATAATTATAAAATCAAATTGACTAATTTGAAATAAGGTCAACAAAAATGATTTTTTGGAAGGGATTAAGAAAAATGTCTACTATTTGAAAATTAGCTGAAATGAAAATATGCTGATATTTTCTTTGAAGATGATATTACTACTGAATATCTCCACATAAATCACATTCCACCAGTAATTTTTCTACCTATAAGATTACGAGTGTAATCCGCATCCGAATTTTCCTTTGACTCAAGATTATCGTTAGTTGGATGCCATAGACCAGACCAAGAAGTGCGTAACAAAATACCTTAAAATCATTTTTAACAGCTTTTAAATGAAATTCTATAGAATTTGAAATAAAATCATGCAAATTTACAAATAGTGAACATAGTATCAGATCCAGAAGTAGTAAGATAAGCAAATTTATCCACGTATGTCTAGAGCAATTAAAAATCAATTCAAGACAATATTTCTTATCATCTAAACTTGTAGCACCATAAGTCCAAAAAATCTATATGAGATAGTTCCAAAACTTCTAGAGATACGTATAGTTTTCTCTTCATAGAAAACAATTGGCCAACAATTTTGAATAAGCCAGAATCAAAATCAACATTCATTTCTTTATCACTTAACTGGCTGATTTAACTTAGATTATGGTGCAGATTTTCACATTTGATAAATCGTTCAAAAAAATATTCTGTTCCCTACCTTACCTTTATGATAATTTTTCATTTCCTCCCATTGTGATTCTTCCACCTTTATACTAGGATAAAGAACTTTGATTTGTTGCCCGTCGCATGCCTGGAACAGCCAGAATCTAGGTACCACTGTTGTTGTTGCTATCGTGCCACCACACCTACACGAGAAACGATTTTTGTGACCCATTTGTTTTTATAGGTCCATGGTTGTTAGTGGTAAAAGATTTTCGAAAATATGTTTGTAGAGACCCAAGACAATTTATATTTGTTCCTTTTGGCACCCAGATTTGTTTGACTTTAAGGGATTTTATATTCGTTCCTTTTGGAACCCAAATTGGTATGGTTTTTACGTTTTTAGGTCTATACCTGCTGTAATGCCCTACCCCGAGACACACCTTAATAAAGAGAATTAACGAGTAATTCCATCTACTAAAGCGGAGAATAGGGCTGGTTAAGGGCGAACATCTATAACTTTGTCTTAAACATCTACTGAATACATCGACAATGCAATACGATTTTTATTTTCTATCTCAATGGATCGACATACACAGTAAATGCTTAATCCAAAACTATAGGTGGGTAATGGATCTATCAGAACAAAATACAATAAATAAATGTAAAGCACATCATAGAACAGTAATCAACATCATATATATACGTATACACTGATACATGTTTAGTACAATGCAATATGAATACAATAAAAGTGGTACTCGACCACACCATATACATTGAATCAAACACATCGGAGTATGTGGAAGAACAGAAATTGCTCAAGAGAAAGGAGAGCTGAGATCCAGCATCAACTTCTTGCTAAGTCCAATAGATGATGCCTGAAACAACTCGGTCTGACCGGAGTATAAATACACGGGTTAGTCTAGCTACACAAATCAGTCAATATCAGCTATATGAAGCAGAACATACATGAAGATACTTCTTCTCGAAAGAGAAGAATGAATCCATAAACTCATAAGCTCAACACTTAAGTAACGAACGCTACTTAGGTGAACAAATACCTCGAAGGAGGAAACTCAAACTCAATACTCAATACTCAAATCAAACACAAGTGCCTCATATCATAGGCGACATCCCAAAATGTCAACATGGTTTCCATGAACCATATCTCCTCAAAAGGAGAAATATCAATACAAACTCTCGCCAAAATGAAAAAAAAAACATTCTGAAATAGGATGATCTAAGACAAAATTATAGATGAATCTCCAAATTCAATTATACCTCATCTAATTGGTATAAATGTATATAAATCTCAATTTCAACTCGCCAAAATGGCAAAACCCAGAATATCCTATAAAACCCTGAAATTATCCAAACTCATAACTCAAGGAACTCAATAAGAGTTCAAAATATCATAATTGAAATAACCATATATATATATATAACATCTCATATAATAATAGGCTATCAATGAAACAAAACATCTTAAAAAGGTGAAATCACAATAAAACGAAAAACTCAGAAAATCCGGATTGGCCAAATCCCCGATTGTAATGCCGAAGCAATGCTGCACGTGCCAAACTCAGATGACCGAAGCCTCAGACAAGGTTGCTAACACCTCCCAGAGCAGTTCGTCCTCATGACAAGGTCGCTAACACCTCTTCAAGTCATTTTGTCTGCCTAATAAGGTCTCTAACACCTCCCAAAGTAGTTCGTCCTCATGACAAGGTCGCTAACACCTCTCAAAGCAGTTCTGTTAGATAAACATCATGAATGTGCCACAAACTCATGGATAGGAACCCAAAAAGTGTTAACGTGTGTCCCATACCACACATTCACACTTAGCGGTTTACTAGCCGTTAGTCGATGCCACACTAGAAACACCATAAAACACAGAAAATTATATCTCTTCTAGTCTCATTGGCGAGTGATAAAGAGACACCATACTTGTCTCATCTCATCGACAAGTATTAAATGGCATCATAACTTGTCTCATATCATCGACAAGTGAAAACATCATGATGGTTCCTCACAAACCATAAATCTCAAAATATGAAATCATAAACTCAAGACTTGCCTTATATCATTGGCAAGTAAACAAAACATCGTGATGGTTCTCATCGACAATACTCCTACATAGGAGATCTCAAACCATAACACTTGCCAAATATTAGCCGTCTTAAATAATTCCAATAAAAAGAAATTATAAAACTCAAAATATGCCATAAAATGGAAAAACATCTCAGTATCAATAATCTCAAATAGCTTCGATCGTACAAGTTTGAAATTAACCGAAATAGTAAACGCACATGTCCCATACCACGTGTTTTACAAAATCCTTTGATTCTCTTTCCCATACGTTCGAATAGTATAAAAGTGTGTATTTTATATATAAAATAATTTATTTGAGAAACAAGCTTTTGAAACCATTTTTTTGAAATTAATTTTGAAGATGAAATTTGAAAATTCCCTTATTTTAGAGAATAAATAGACTTTACAGCTTAAAATAATTAAAAAATATTACATAATAAGTATTTTAAATGACAACTTATTTTAAAATTTATTTCAAAATTGTTTGAAAAAAATTGTGCTCGAAATCAAAGAAATCACTCAAAACCGTCATTCAAATTTAATCCAAATTCAAATTCAAATCAATTTTGAAATTCAAATTCATTAAAACTTTGCTAGCCTATTTATAGGCATAATAGCCCTCAAAACTTTTCAAAAATTTCACAAAAACATCAAGTATGTGTTTAGGCCAAAATTTGTCACAAATCCCGAGTGTCGTGAAAACACTAAACTATGAATATAAGTCAGCAATATTCCAGACATAAATCACAGATCAAAGCAAACAACAAATAGCAATCCAGAAATAATGAACGGAAACACAGAGTTTATAGTAGTTCGGCTATTTCCGGCCTACGTCCATTTCAAAGTTTTATCTTTAATTGATGTTCTTTATTGGTTACAGATGATTACAGCAATAGCAATGAAGAATTTCGAGTACAATGGTCGTAGTGAATTGTTGAATTGAATCCGGCAGAGTCCGGGCATTGAGCAGGCAAAAAGATCCTTTTTCTGTAGGCTCCAGGAGCTATTTATAGGTGTAGGAAGCTGATATCATGCTCTAACTTCTGGAGACTTCTTCTGGCACGTGAGGGGGCCCATGCGACCGATCCCGCCATGTTTCGACTCGATCCGTGATCGATACGAATTGATTTTGTATCCATCAAAAAATGATCCAATTGGGCAGAAAGTTGGCAAGAACATTCTTTACCTTGTATGTAAGCTCATGTGAAAATTTCGTAGTATTTGGATCTATGGTTTAGGAGATATGATCAATGCAAGTTGTGATCTTTTGGCAGGCCGTGTGGTTCGAATCGATTGGTTCGCATCGATACCTTCGAACCGATCAGGGGACGTGAGCATCGATGACATGTCGCTACTTCCTAGGCTCGATCCTGTTTCTTCTCCATTTTGAACGCTTCCTTCCGTGAATCGTGGTCGATCCTTGCGCGGATCCACGCTTCACGCTCGTTCGTGACCACTGCTTCTCTATTATATTCATACTCAATTGATTGCATCAATACTTCATGTTCTTTCTCATATCAATTCCAGGAATGTGTTTCGTATTGATCTATGAGCCATCCGATGCGAAATGGTGAATTATTGATGATAAGAAAAGCGCATGAAGGGCCAACAGATGGGTACGAAACTATGCACGATGACGGATATGCATGAAGCCTTACCTGATGGATACGAGCGAGGCTTTACCTGATGGATATGAAAGTGTCAAATCCTTCTATTATTGATACGAGAGCATCGACTCGAGATATGCCACCTCCTTTCATCCCGACTGATACGAAACCATCGTGTCGAACCCACGTTGATCGATACGTAATCCATCAATTTGAACCACTGCTGATCGATACAAACGGCATCGATTCGAAACCTTGCTTGACAATCGGTACGAAATGTATATACTCAAACCAACATCGAAACATTTTGATCCGTCCATATCTCGAGCGCATGAAGTCCGATTATAGCTTCCCCTAGCCTTGATCATCGTCTCCAATCCATTATGTCCCGGTAGGATGTAACAACCCTGGTATTGGAGATTACTGAAGATATTAAATTATAATGATAGTTATAATTTAATATGGTAAATAGAATGTAATGGAGAAATAAATTTGGTTTAAATGTATTTAAAATAAACAATAGTATGGAGTTAAATATTGGGTTTAAAATTCACTGTTTGGTATTTTGGTTAAATGAAATGGAAAATATTGGAATTTAGGTAAATTTGAGTTAGTAAATTTACCAAGTGATGTTTCAACATTTAATTGTTGAAATAAATGCAAATTGATGTAAATAAAGTTTTAAAAACTTTATTTTGAGGTATTGGAGTGAAATTAGTCATTTACTGTATTTTAATTAAGTCAATGTGATAATATTGATAATAATTGCCAATATTAGCCTTTTATTGAATATAGAAGGAAAAATATGAATAAAACATGTCTTTTAATAAAATAAATGGTGAAATGTTGTGGAAAAATATTATTTTGTGGGATGGGTGTATATGTGATTCAGTAGTCCATGCTACTTATATATGATGTATTATTATAGAGATGTATGGTGATGTATGCATTTATATATATACTCTGATCTGGGTTTTCTGTTCTTTGATTGATGTTTTCAATCTGCATGTTTATTACATTACTTCTGAAATGGTCCGAATCCACCATAGTGTGCATTAATTAGGGACTAAGCGTGTCTATTACTTATGAGGTAATGGAAAAAAAATCAAGACATGATTGACATGCTTAGCTCTTAACTAATGTATTACTATGATGGTCGCCCTTAACCAGCCCTATTCTCTACATTAGTAGACAGGATTACTTAGTAATTCTGTTTACTAATGTAGGTCTCAGGGTGGGGCATTACATCGGAGCTTGGCCAAATTTTAACGACAGCGATTGCAGCCCTGTTCCCAATCGATTCCAATCCTGATATCCATTCTTCCTTGCCAATTTGTTGATATTCCATCCTTGACCAAAAGGTGGGATAACATTTGCCCCCCAAAACATGCCTTGTGATAATAAGGCGTGTTTTGAATAGTTTCGAATCCGACATCCAAATTCCAAAGCTATATTATCAGAGTACATCATCCTCGACTGCTCCGAGTCGATGCCCAATTCCAAATCCAATAACCAAAGCCTTAGCCAATTCCATACCCATTCAAACTCGACAACCGATTCCTAATCCATCCTTATCCAATAGCAAATAATCGAATCCGAGACCACCCGGGTCAACATTCAAATCCGTAACCTCTCCGGGTTCTCGCCAAGTGCAATCCACACCTGGTAACCGTGGTCCAGTGTTCCTGGAAGTTGAGCTAATCTCTCCGGGTTCTTGCCAAGTGCCATACACACTTGACTATCGTAGTCTTGTGTCCCTAGACTTTGAGCTAACCTCTCCGGGTTCTTGCCAAGCGCAATCCACACTTGACGACCGTAGTCCAGTGTCCCTAGACGTTGCACAATGCCATGGCTTAAGTCCTAAGCCGAATCTTGGTCACTCCGGACCCTCGTCGAGCATAGTCCACACTCAACGACCTAAATAAGCCAATTCGTCGCATGTGGGCGAAGAGACTTACCCCTTGCCAGATATAATCCATACCGACGACCATTTACCAAAAACTAGACAAAAATCGAATCAAAATCCAATCCAAAATCCAAATTAAATCAGAAAATTAGAAATCCGAATCAACATCCAAAACAAAAAACAATCATGCAAACAAGAATCCAAGCCAGAAAGAAAACAAAACCAGGAGCTCAAACCGAACTCCAAAACCAAACCAGAAAAACAAGTGCCCAATCCAAAAACAACAGACATATTTCGCTAACCATAGCATCGCGGTTTATCATCATTCAGAGCATGCCTAGGGGCTATCTCTGTCCCCGTACATGAGTAAATGACTTGGCCGTTTTACCAGCAGCCTGGTACTTATTTCATGTTATTCCAATCAATTGATAACCAATCGATCGTCATTCCTGGCCCTCGCACCATCGTTGATTGAGGTAGGCGGTGGTTTCTCCTGCTCCACCGTTGCATTCCTAGTCCCGACATATTGCCGCAACTTCCCATTCCTCACATGTTCCTGGATTATATCCTTCAGGTGCTTGCAGCTGTTGGTATCGTGTCCATCCAACTCATGGAAGAGACAGTGCCTTCCTGATGCCCTTTCACCTTCAGAAGGTTCTCTCCTAGCTAGCCATCGGTAGGGAAGGCGATTCCGGGTTTCGATGTGTATCCGCTCCAACGTCTCGTTTAATCCTGTGTACGTGGAAAACTTTATGTCCTTCCATCGCTTCCTAGCTTTTCCAAAATCATCATCCAACTTCCTTTTTCCTTTATTTTTATCCGAGCTTCCACTGGATGGACCTCCATTCGCAGCTGCATTCACCTCCTTTAACTTTAGATCTGTACATGCATCTTCTTATCGAAGCAATCTCTCGGCTTCGTGAAAGAATTCTCCGAGATCCAGTGGTGGGTCCTGTATCAGAGATACTTTAAAATCTGAATCCTCTCTGACTCCTGACATTGCTGCCATCAAAACCATCGATGGATCCTGCCGATCCATCGAAGCAACCGCCGCGTTAAATCGAGTTAAGAAAGCTCTGAGCGACTTATCCATTCTTTGCTTTACGGACATTAGCGTCATCACGTTCTTAGGCCTCTTAATATGAACCCCAAATTGCCTCAGAAACCTATCCACCAACTCCGTCGATGTTCTGATAGATCCTTCCTCCAGTTGACTGAACTACATCGCGGCTATATCCATCAAGTACAGAGGGAAACATCGGGCCATAACTTCCTCCGATGCCCCCAGCACTTCCATATGTCTAGTGTATCTCACTAGATGATCTGTTGGATCGGCATTTCCGTTGTACACTTCTACGCTAGGTAGCTTGAAATCAGGAGGATTTCGAGCTATCCTAATTTCTCGTGCGAATGTACTCTTCTTCACTCCTTTCAAATCTCTATTGGTCAAACCTCTACGCATAGTTCTCCTAATAATCTCAGATAATCCAGCATTATCTATCAAAGGTTGCCCCTAATGCCCCCGAGGGAATTCTGGTACATATTCCTCATGCGGTTTGTTAATGTTAGCGCTCGCTCTAGCTTGTTGAGCTCCCTCCAAAGGTCTTCCAGTGTCAGATCCTACAGGCTTGCCCCCAATCCTTTGTTGATTGCCCTTTGGTTCTGTATTCTGTCCTCCATTGGGTTCCACGACCATATGTCCTTGTTCCAAATTCGCAGTCACTGTAGTCGGTCTAAGGGTTTGTGTTCTTGCAGCTCTTATATGTTTAAAGAAAGTCTGCATCATGTCCTGTCGACTCTTCAACAATCTCTCACACAATGAATTGGCCATAGCTTCCATTTCATCACTGGTAATTTAGATCGAAGCTTGTCCTTCTCTAGCTCCAGAGGAAGCTTCTTGACTTCCTCGATGTTGACTTCTCTCAACTCTTTGTCTTCTGCTTGTCTGTCGAGTCATTGTCTTTCAAATTTGAACTCTTCACACTTTTCAAATCTGAACTTCAATCCAATGTAGCGGGTGCTAGTCCTTCTCAGTGAAAGCACCAAAGTGTTGGCGCCAAATTGGCCACAAACCCCGAGTGTCGTGAAAACACTAAACTATGAATATAAGTCATCAATATTCCAAACACAGATCATAGATCAAAGCAAACAACAAACAGCAATCCAGAAATAATGAATAGAAACACAGTGTTTATAGTGGTTCGGCTATCAATGGCCTACATCCACTTTAAAGTTTTATCTTTTATTGATGTTCTTTGCTGGTTACAAATGATAACAGCAATAGCAATGAAGAATTTCGAGTACAATGGTTGTAGTGAAGTATTGAATTGAATCCGGCAGAGTCTGGGCGTTGAGCAGGCAAAAAGATCCTTTTTCTGTAGGCTCCAGGAGGCTATTATCAAGTGTAGGAAGCTGATATCGCGCTCTAACTTTGGGAGACTTCTTCTGGCATGTGAGGGGGCCCACACGACCGATCCCACCAAGTTTCGACTCGATCCGTGATCGATACGAATAGATTTCATATCAATAAAAAAATGATCCAATCTAGCTGAAACTTGGCACGAACATTCTTTACCTTGTATGTAAGCTCTTGTTAAAATTTCTTAGTATTTGGATCTGTGGTTTAGGAGATATGATCGATGCAAGTTGTGATTTTTTAGCAGGCCGTGCGGTTCGAATCGATTGGTTCGCATCAATACCTTCGAATCGATCAGGGCACGTAAGCATCGATGACGTGTCGCTACTTCCAAGGCTCGATCCAGTTTCTTCGCCGTTTTGAACGCTTCCTTCCTTGAATCATGGTCGATCTTTGCACGCATCCACACTTCACGCTCGTTCGTGCCCACTACTTCTCCGTTACGTTCGTACTCAATTGCTTGCATCAATACTTCATGTTCTTTCTCGTATCGATTTTAGGAATGTGTTTCGTATTGATCAATGAGCCGACCGATACGAAATGGTGAATTATTCATTGATACAAAAAGCGCACGATGGGCCAACAAATGGGTATGAAACTAAGCACGACGATGGACACGAACGAAGCCTTACCAGATGGATACGAGCGAGGCTTTACCTGATAGATACGAAAGTGTCAAATCCTTCTATTATTGATACGAGGGCATCGATTCGAGATATGCCACCTCCTTTCATCCCGACCGATACGAAACCATCGTGTCGAACCCACGTTGATGGATAGGTAATCCATCGATTGGAACCACTGCTGATCAATACGAACGGTATCGATTCGAAACCTTGCTTGACAATCTACATGAAATGTATCGACCCGAACCAACATTCACATACTTTGATCAGTCCATATCTCGAGTGCATGAACTCCGATTAACCTGAAATTTGAAATTTAGCTTTCCCCAGCCTTGGTCATCTTCTCCAGTCGATTCCGTCCTGATCGGAGCTTGGCCAAATTTTAGCGACGGCGATTGCAGCCTTGTTCCCAATCGATCTCCATTCCTGATATCCATTCTTCCTTTCCAATTTGTTGATATTCCAGCCTTGACCAAAAGGTGGGATAATATTTGCCCCCCAAAACATGCCTTGTAATAATAAAGCGTGTTTTGAGTAGTTCCAAATCCGATATCCGTAGTCCATAGCCATATCGTCAGAGTACAACATCCTCGACTGCTCCGAGTCGATGACCAATTCCAAATTCAATAACCAAAGCCTTAGCCAATTCCATACCCATTCAAACTCGACAACCGCGTCCTAATCCATCCTTATCCAATAGCCAATAATCGAATCCAGGACCTCTCTGGGTCGACATCCAAATCCGTAACCTCTCTGGGTTCTTGCCAAGCACAATCCACACCTGACGACCGTGGTCTAGTGTCCCTGGACGTTGAGCTAAGCTCTCCAAGTTCTTGCCAAGCGCAATCCACACTTGACGACCGTGGTCCAGTGTCCTTGGACTTTGAGCTAACCTCTCCGGGTTCTTGCCAAGTGTAATCCACACTTGACGACCATGGTCCAGTGTCCCTGGACGTTGTACAATGCCATGGCTTAAGTCCTAAGCCGAATCTTGGTCACTCCGGACCATTGTCGAGCATAGTCCATACTCGACGACCTAAATAAGCCAATTCGCTGCATGCGGACGAAGAGACTTACCCCTTTCCAGATATAATCCATACCCGACGACCATTTACTAAAATCCAGAAAAAATTCAATTAAAATCCAATCCAAAATTCAAATTAAATCAGAAAATTAAAAATCCGAATCAACATCCAAAACAGAAAATAATCATCCAAACGAGAATCCAAGCCAGAAAGCAAACAAAAACAGGAGCTCAAACCAAACGCCAAAACCAAACAAGAAAAACAAGTGCCCAATCCAAAAACGACAGACAGATTTCGCAAACCATAGCATCGCGGTTTATCATCATTCAGAGCATGCTTAGGGGTTGTCTCCGTCCCCGTACATGAGTAAATGACTTGGCCGTTTACCAACAGCCTGCTACTTATTTCATGTTATCCCAGTGAATGGATAACCAATCGACCGTCAATCCTGGGCCTCGCACCATCGTTGATTGAGGTAGGCGGTGGTTGCTCCTGCTCCATCGCTGCATTCCTAGTCCCGACATATTGCCGCAATTGCCCATTCCTCACATGTTCCTCTATTATATCCTTCAGGTGTGTGCAGTTGTTGGTATCACGTCCATACAAATCATGGAAGGGACAGTGCCTTCCTGATGCCCTTTTACGTTCAGAAGGTTCTCTCCTAGCTGGCCATCGGTAGGGAAGGCGATTTCGGGTTTCCATGTATATCCGATCCAGCGTATCATTTAATCCTGTGTACGTGGAAAACGTTGGGTCCCTCCATCGCTTCCTAGCTTTTCAAGAATCATCTTCCAGCTTCCTTTTTCCTTTATTTTATCCGAGCTTCCACTGGATGGACCTCCATTCGCAGCTCAATCCACCTCCTTTAACTTCAAATCTGTACATGCATCTTCTTGTCGAAGGAATCTCTCGGCTTCGTGAAAGAATTATCCAAGATATAGTGGTGGGTCCCGCATCAGAATACTTTAAAATCTGAATCCTCTCTGACTCCTGACACTGCTGCCATCAAAACCATCGATGGATCCTGCCGATCCATCGAATTTCGACCGCCGCGATAAATCGAGTTAAGAAAGCTCGAAGCTACTCATCCATTCTTTTCTTTACGGACGTTAGCGTCATCATGTTCTTAGGCCTCTTAGTATGAACCCGAAATTGCCTCAGAAACCTATCCACCAACTTCGTCCATGTTCTGATAGATCCTTCCTCCAGTTCCCTGAACCACATCGGGCCATAACTTCCTCCGATGCCCCCAGCACTTCCATGTGTCTAGTGTATCTCATCAGATGATCTGTCGGATCGACCTAGCCATTGTACACTTCTACACTAGGTAGCTTGAAATCATGCGGATTTCGAGCTATCCTGATTTCCCGTGTGAATGGACTCTTGTTCACTCCTTTCAAATCTCTATTGGTCAAACCTCTATGCATAGTTCTCCTAATTATCTCAGCTAATCCAGCATTATCTGTCAAAGGTTGCCCCATGCCCCTGAGGGAATTCTGGTACATATTCCCCATGCGTTTCGCTAATGTTAGCGCTCGCTCTAGCCTGTTGAGCTCCCTCCAAAGGCCTTCCAGTGTCAGATCCTGCAGGCCTGCCCCCAAGTATTTGTTGATTTCCCTCTGGTACGGTATTCTGTCCTCCAATGGGTTCCGCGACCCTAATTCCTTGTTCCACATTGGCAGTCACCGTAGTCGGTCTAAGGATTTGTGTTCCTGCAGCTCTCATCTGTTTAAAGAAAGTATGCATTATGTCCTGTCGACTCTTCAACAATCTCTCACACAATGAATTAGCCATGGCTTCCATTTCATCCCTGGTAATTTAGATCGAAGCTTGTCCTTCTCCAGCTCTGGAGGATGCTTCTTGACTTCCTTCCTGTTGGCTTCTCTCAGCTCTTTTCCTATGCTTGTTTGTCGAGTCATTGTCTTTCAAATCTGAACTCTTCACACTTTTCAAATCCGAATTTCAATCCGATATAGCAGGTGCTAATCCTTCTCAGTGAAAGCACCAAAGTATTTGTGCCAAAATTGGTCACAAACCCCGAATGTCGTGAAAACACTAAACTATGAATATAAGTCAGCAATATTCCAAACAAAAATCATATATCAAAGCAAACAACAAACAACAATCCAGAAATAACGAATAGAAACACGGAGTTTATAATGGTTCGGCTATCTCCGGCCTACGTCCACTTTAAAGTTTTATCTTTTATTGATGTTCTTTGCTGGTTACTGATGATTACAGCAATAGCAATGAAGAATTTCAAGTACAATGGTTATAGTGAAGTGTTGAATTGAATCCGGCAGAGTCTGGGCGTTGAGCAGGCAAAAAGATCCTTTTTCTATAGGCTCCAGGGGGTTATTTATCGGTGTAGGAAGCTGATATCACGCTATAACATAGGGATACTTCTTCTGGCACGTGAGGGGGCCCACGCGACCGATCCCGCCGTGTTTTGACTCGATCCGTGATAGATACGAATTGATTTTGTATCCATCAAAAAATGATCCAATTGGGCAGAAACTTGGCAAGAACATCCTTTATCTTGTATGTAAGCTCCTGTGAAAATTTCATAGTATTTGGATCTATGGTTTAGGAGATATGATCGATGCAAGTTGTATTTTTTTGGCAGGCCGTGTGGTTCGAATTGATTGGTTCGCATCGATACCTTCGAATCGATCAGGGCATGTGAGCATCGATGACGTGTCGCTACATCCAAGGCTCGATCTAGTTTCTTCGCCGTTTTGAACGCTTCCTTCCTTGAATCGTGTTCAATCTTTGTGCGCATCCAGGCTTCACGCTCGTTCGTGCCCACTACTTCTCCATTACGTTCGCACTCAATTGCTTGCATCAATACTTCATGATCTTTCTCGTATCGATTCCAAGAATGTGTTTCGCATTGATCTATGAACCGACCGATACGAAATGGCGAATTATTGATCGATACGAAAAGCGCATGAAGGGCCAACAGATGGGTATGAAACTAGGTACGACGATGGATACGAACGAAGCCTTACCTGATGGATACGAGCGAGGCTTTACCTGATGGATATGAAAGTTTCAAATCATTCTATTATTGATACGAGAGCATCGATTCGAGATATGCCACCTCCTTTCATCCCGATCGATACGAAACCATCGTGTCAAACCCACGTTGATGGATACGTAATCCATCGATTGGAACCACTTCTGATCGATACGAACGGTATCGATTCGAAACCTTGCTTGACAATCTATACGAAATGTATCGACTCAAACCAACATCCACATACTTTGATCAGTCCATATCTAGAGCACATAAACTCCGATTAACCTAAAATTTGAAATGTAGCTTCCCCTAGCCTTGATCATCATCTCCAATCGACTCCGTCCTGGTTGGAGCTTAGCCAAATTTTAACGATGGCGATTGCAGCCTTGTTTCCAATCGACCTCCAATCCTGATATTCATTCTTCCTTGCCAATTTGTTGATATTCCAGCCTTGACCAAAAGGTGGGATAATAGTATGAGTCAAAAATCGGACGGAAAAGGAACATAAAAACACTTCACCAAAATAATACACAGTTATGAATGTTCTCTGGGTTCAACATTCGAATATCAAACAGGTAGCCGAACTACCTTTGATTGAACTAAAAATTAGTATACACAAACTAGAAAACTTCATATTTCAAATAAAAAAAGAATCAATGAATTCCGACCGGAAATAAAAAAGTTACGCTGCCTCAAATATGGACTCAGGCCATGTTTGCTACAGTTCAAAAACAAAAAATGCACAGGCCTGAAAACCCACTGGGTTCAACTTTCAGGCATGAAACAGAGGACCAAATTTAATTGGATTAATCTATAATTTGGTGATACTATAATAGAAAAATTCATCTTTCAAATAAAAAAATAATCACGCAATGTGGATAAAGCGTGAGAAATTTATGATGCCTCAAACTGGACTCAAGTAGTGTTTTCACTGTAAAATCTAGGCAAAAACATGCTCCGAGTCAAAGTTCGGAAGCATGTTTCTATTAGCTATATAGGTCTGAATGACCTGAAATTTAACATGCATAAAGGCCAACAACAACAAATTAAACTTCACCAAGAATCATTCAATTTAGACAAAGCATGAAAAAGATATGACACCTCAAAGTTAGACCCAGATAGTGTTTTCAATATGAAAATCTGGGATAAAACATGCTCTGAGTTAAAGTTCGCCACTACGTTTCTGTAAGCTATATTGGTCAAAATGACCAGAAATTCAACATGCATAAAGACCAACAACAACAATTTAAACTGCACTAGGAATCATTCAATTTAGACAAAGCATGAGAAAGATATGATGTCTCAAATTTGGACCCAGGCAGTGTTTTAACTGTAAAAATCTGGGCAAAACCATGCCCCGAGTCAAAGTTCGGCAGCATGTTTCTATAAGCTATATTGGTCGAAATGACCTGAAATTTGTCATGCTTAATGTAAGAAACATGGTCTACAGAAAAAAAGAAACTCAGGCAGCATTTCATTGTTCGAATAGGGAGATATTACTGCACAAAGTTGCAACTTAAGACAGTTTACACAATCAAAATAGTTCAAAACGGATTTTTTTGCGAATTTTAGATTTCAATTTGAAATTTTTTGCATTGCATGAGCTAGATATTGTGAGATTGATACTCACCTTGCAAAACACTTGAGCTAAAAGATCGAATTGGCGAAAAGGAGCAAGCTTTAGCATTGAAAGTTGCTTCAACAACCTACAAATGGAGTTTACAAAGACATGCAAACACAAAACCAGCATTACCTACAACCAAACATCTTAAAAATCAAAATTTGATGAAGTATTTTTGGTTTATAGATAGATTACCAGACTAAATAGACTTTTAATTTGATAATTTCAGCATGGAGTTGGATAAAATTGGAGAATTAGGTTTTTGTTGTGAAAGAGGAAAGTTCGGTTATGCTTTCTTAGTTACAGGGAGAAGAAGACTTCTCTGTGTATGTACAGGAAATGAGAAAGAGGCATTTTCCTCTTTTCCTTATTAAGTTACTAAATGGGAATAGCCCAAAACCAATTAACTTTGCCTCTAATTGAGATTAACACACCAAATCCTATTATACACTAATATATACAAGTTACCACAAATATATGAACATGTTTTCACTTTATAAAAATTATAATACACATACTTACTTCTAAAAATTATTTTACAACTAAAAAAAAGATCATTTATCTTTAGAAATTTATTTTCATTATTAAAAAACCTTATTTTAATTTAAATGCATAAATTACACAATTATTACTTAAAACTCTATTTTTAACTTCTAAAATTACATAAAATTTATTTCCTTGTAAAGTAAAACATAACAAATCTTATTTCAACATTTTAGAACCAAAATTTATTTTCAAACAAAATTTTCCATTTTTAATTATAATATATCACTTATTAAATGAAATGCTTCTTTTAAAAATATATAAATGAAATGTTTGGCAATAATTATCAAAATTATTGCATTTCTTTATATTAAAATCATGATTAGCTCATTTTTAACTTAATTAACCTAGTAAAGTTTCAAAACTTTATTTTTCACATTTTATTCCACAAAATCCATTGTTTATTCCAAATAAATAATTTAAATCTCCAATTTATTCTTAATTTACAAAATTAAATTATAACTACCATTATAATTTAATATTTACAGGTAATCGCCAAAACCAGGGTCGTTACACCTACAATATTGATTGTGTCCAATTTTTCTACATTTTGTGCACTCAGATTTTACTTGATTAATTTTGCTTCTTACAAGTTCAGATTGATTATATCTAAGTCCTTGTCTATCTATACTAACAGTTTGTTTTTCTAATAACATATTTAACGATCTTTCTCCTTTAGAAAATTTTCCTAAAGTTGTAGACAATTATTGGACTTGTGTTTTGAGAGATTCATTTTCATTCAATAATCGAGTGTACTTTTTAATAGAATTTTCTCTCCTAGTATTTTCACTTTCTTTCAAAATTAGAATTTCATTTTCGAGTGATTTTATTTTAATTTATGATTTTTTAATTTCTTCTTCAAGTGATGGACACTTATCAAACTTAGGGCTCTTAGTTTGATAGTTTTTAATCAATTGATCAAACTGTTCGTTTAAATCTATTAAAGTATCTCTTTGTGATTCAATTTTAGCATATTTCTCCCTAAGTCTTTCGAAACAGCCATTTACTTCATGAAAATATATAAGTAATTCTGAATGAGTAAGTTTTGATACCTCACTTGGCTCGTTATCATTACTGTCAGTTATATCACATCGAAGGCACGTATCTACTTTTTCACTCTCACTGCTAGTGCTTTTATCATCTTCATCAGTTTCATCCCATATGGCTGCAAAACATCTCCTTTTCGGTTTCTTTCCTTCGATGAATTGACTCTGAAGACAACTGTGCATGATATGACCAGGTTTGTTGCACTTGTGACAAATGATCTCATATTCTTCTAAGTTGTCTAGTGCTTTGACTATTTTTCTTTTCAATTGTTGATTTTAGAGTTGGATTTCTATATTAGCGGTTTCACTTTTTGAATCTCTTTATTAGTAGTGCCAGCTTAGCTGCTCCATCATCATCATCACTTTCTGTTGTTCCTTTAAGAGCTATCAATTTTTTTCGAGTATCACCTCCTTCACACTCTTTCTTGAATTTTATTTCTAGCTCATAAGTGGTGAGATTTCTGCTGAGTTCTTCAAATTAGATTTCTTTCAAATCCTTTGATTCTTGAATGGTAGTGATTTTGGCTACAAAATTCCACAGAAGGACTCTGAGGATTTTTCAAACCACTTCCAACTTTTTGTATGATTTTCCGAGAGCTTTTGATTTGTATACGGTATTGAAAAGTCGTTCATATATCTCTTTGACATTTTCATCCTTGGCCATTGTGAAGTTTTCGTATTCACTGCTGAGCATGGCAAGATGAGATTCTTTGACTTGAGATGTTCCTTAGTAAGTCATATCAAGTGTGTGCCTGATTTCTTGCGCAGTTAGACAATGTGAGATATGATTAAATTTGATTTGATCCAATGAATAAATAATAGAATTCATAGCTTTAGCATTAGCATTCCGTAGTCTATTTTCAAGATATGTCCATTGATCCATCGGTTTTTCAATTTCCTGATTGTTTATCACTATAGTCGGTGTCCTATAACTAGTCTCAACAATATTCCAAGCATCAATGGTTTTCAGAAAAAAAATTCATTCTACTTTTCCAGTAAGCATATTCACCATTAAACATAGGTGGTCTAACTATGGATTGACCCTCAGAAAAATCATTATTAAAAGAAGCCATTTAGAAATTTTAAAACAAAAATTCGTTTTTGAAAAATCAATTTTTTTAAAGAACAAATATAAGATTTTGTTTCTAGCTCTGATACCACTTGTAGGATTGATTTCACCCTAGAAGGGGATGAATAGGGTGATACTAATAATTATAAAAATTAATGCAAAAACATATAAAATAATTGTAGCACTGATAATAGCAGAATAATAGCAGCACGGATAATAGCAGAATATTAAAAGTAGAAATAGAACAACACGGATTTACCCAGCTTCAGCAAAACCCTACCTACGTGATGCCTCCAAGGTTTCTACTAGAAACTAAGTAGTTAGATGCTTGCACATGTAAACTCACGACACTCGCTATCGACTAACCTAGTCTGCGCTTAAAACCTTGCCACAACTCACCCACTGAGTTGCAAATTCTCGAACTACACCACTGTAGTTCGTTCCCTAGCCATACGACTAGACATTAAAAAAGTTTAAATGAGAAATACAAAATAAAATCAACCAAAAAAAATAGAAATCCTAGTTTAAAATAAAATCCCAAAGTATTACTTTTTGCAGGCTAAAAACAAAAACTCAGTGATAAAAAAATAGTCCCCTTTTCTTTTATTTCTTCTGCCTGTATCCTTGCTTTGTGAAAATGGCTGCCTCGTTTCTTCTTCAATCTAGCTTCGTTTCTCTTCGAGAAAGTAGGGCTTCTGGAAATTGAGCACTACCGATTTTAGTTAATCGATTGAATAGATATTTAGCATTAATTGCTTCGTCAATCGATCGTCTCTTTGATTTACACACGGCTTCTTTAATTCGTCGAGTTCGATTAGATTGGTATGTAATTTCCTTAATTGCTCTCGTTAATATGCTTGAACTCGACCGATTTTGATTTTCCGATGATGATTTGGTTTAAACTGGGTTCAAGTTCCTTAATTATCATTCGAATATATTTTTGAATTCTTCGGTTACTTTTTGCTCTGCCGTTTGATTTTGCTTGGCTACTTGTGATTGATCCTGACCGCTTCAATTTTGTATATTTTCTGTTATGGTTTCTAGGTCACCACGGCTTCATGAGTTTTCTTTAGATTTTGTTCCGTTCTTTTCTGCTTTCACTTTAGCCACTTTGAATTTGTGATAATTAACTTCAACTTCATGAATTTTATTTTCTAGCAATTAATACTTCTCTGAAGTTTGCTTAAAACCTGTATTTGAATGTGACCTTGACTACATTAGAATTTTGTTCCTCTTTTTAATGCTGCAACTTAATTTGCTGAACTGTCTGGGTATATGTATACATGTGTGAATGCATATGTGTGTGTGTTTATGTTTGTTGCATCATGTATATACTAGACTTAATAAACTCTGATTGATTTCGGCCTTGACTCCTTTGTGTTGAATTTCTCTTGTTTACCTGTACACTTTGTTGTTGCATGATGGACTCTGGTAGTTTCAGTATCATGTGGTTTTGTTGTCTCTGGAGCATGTGTGCTAATTCCTGTATAATTTATGGGGACTGGTCTAGTTTCCACTGAAATATAAAAAATTTAAACTCTACACTTGTACCATTTGATGTCAGGTTTCGATACATTTTTTCATGTGTATTCATTTACATTTCTTAGAAAACTTTTGTTGTTATTGTGCATGCCCCTGATGCAGCTTGATGGCTTGCACATGGTTGTTGCCTTTGAACTCATATATGTGTATGCATGTATATGTGCATATATGTATATATGTTTATGTGGTCTTCGTGTAACCTTCTCTAGCTCAGCATACATTGATTTCAAAAAAACCTACCATGTATTTGGATTCATTTGATGGTCTGACCATTTTATGGTTGCACATTTCCTTGAGTCTAAGTACGGTTCATTGAAACTTGTACTCGAACATTTGTATCTCGTTCCATATCTGACCATGCTTCATTGTTTTCTTTGACCATCATATATACTTGTTTTTATCTTCGTTCACTGCATGGTGATTCACATGTGCTTGTTGATGTTCATCTCCACTTGTATACATACATATATAAATATATGTATGTGTGTGTTCACCTCAGTTGCATTCCATTGTTTACTATTTTGCATACGAACTCAAATTTCTTTCTATTTTTACCAGTTCTGGTTTAACATGAAAATTTTCATGCATAGCATATATGTTTCTGTGTTGCTCCTTTGTGTGTTATCCACCCCTTTTTGTACCGGTTCATTGTAATTTTGGAATTTATCTTGCATTGAATTGTGGCCTCGAGCTAGTTTGCATATATATATATATACATACATATATATATGTATGTATGTATGTATGTATTTATATGTATACACATACATACATACATACACACACACACATGTCTAAACTATTAAGTCTGGTCTAGTGGAAGCTTTGCATTCATGTTATGTTGACCGATTTCACATTGTATGCAGTATTTGCGTTTGTATTTGAGTAACTCACTATCTTGCTGTCTGGTTCTTGCTTTTGGACTGATCTTGGTTAGTTTTGCATTTTCTTCGAGTTATTTCATTTCCTGGTCTGTGTTGAATTGTGTGGCGAGTTTCTATCTTGGTCACATAAAGTTGGATTCCTTTTGAAGCTGACATGTCTGAGGCTTTTTGCATTCATGCACGTTGCCATTGGATTTGTGAGTTTGACAATTTGAGGTCTTGTTTGTTCTTAAAGTCACCACTATTGACATGTGCATTTTGGTCGCTCTGACCGGTCTGGGTTCAAGTGCACATTTAATTTATGGTCGAGGTTTGTTTTATGTGCGTTTTTGAATTCTTGTACACGACAATTTTGTGATGTTTTGGTAATGCACCTGAGTTGAACCTAGCTTTGGCTCTGGTTTGACCTTGTCCTCATATCGTGACTTTATTTTTATTGCACTTGAGTTGAACCTAGCTTTTGATTGGGTTTGACCTTATGCTCACACGTCCCTATAATTTTATTAAGTGTATATCGGTGTGCATGACCTTGTGGCATGTACAGTGATACACTGTGCATGTCATAAACTGTTCATGTAAGATGAACTCAAAATAAATATGATGACGAACAACCTAAAACTGAGACAAATAACATTTTCAAAAATATATTTTATTTTACATTGCAAAAAAAATTTCATTTTCAATTTTATTGCGTCGTTGTTTATTATGTAGATAACGCAGATGCTTGATTCAATCTGAAATAGAGTTGAAGATTTAATGCGAGTGAATGAGTGATATGTTGTGAGGTGCAAATACAAATGATAATTGTATAGTGAAAATTTTTGTTGTAATTTAAAATTGTATTGTTTGAAAATTGTGTAATAGTGAGAGCTCAAATTTGTACTATTGAAAATTGTAATAAATATTTACTGGAATAAAATATATGTTTGAATTTAAATTTTGTGTTATTTATTTTATTCAGCAAATATTTACTAAATTATGTGAAAATAAAATAGTACAGTAACAAATACATTTAAATTAATATATATGTCTATTATCATCAAACAAAAATCATATACTAGCATGTTCAACAGCGGGTAATCCTCAAATCCCCTCTTTACGATGCTAAGATGTCATGATATGTTAAGATTATGACCAAATTATGTTTTGAATGGTTTCGTTGTATTTTTGGTCTGAAAGCCTCATAACCAACTAATAGAAACAACAGCAATAGATAAATCAAATGGATATAGACTACAGATTATCGAACCACCGTAGTATCTTATGTGCTATATACTTTTCGGTATCATTATTGCTTCCTTTAATCAATTTTTTTCTTTCTGGTATAAATTGTTTAGGATTTATGATCTGAGTTAGAGTAGAATCCGGTATTTCTCACATGTTGTCTCTTGTTCAGATAGTATGAAAGCATTAGAACACATTTTTCTGCTAACTAGAGAGATCCATTCCGTCTTAAGAACTAACAGTAGGATCACATTACAAGTCTACGCTCTACCGGATCTCCAATTGAGGTATTTGGTCTTTTTTGACGCAACAACTAATTTTAAGAAGTTGATCAAAATAAAAAAATGTATAAAATGTATTCTAAAGGAAAATTGATATTTTAATATATTTTTTCTATAAAAAAATATGAATTTAAGATAGGATTCGCCTTGATTTTAACTAATGGTAAAAAAATTTTAGAATTATTACTTTAATAAATAAAAATGCAGATTGGTACATTATGATTCATTAATTGTGGATTATGAAAGTAGGGAGAATGTAGAAAAACATGGTTTTTCTTAAATGAACCTAAAGAGGAGGGGGAAGCCTCAGATCCCCTGGATAATATGTTCCAATCATGATATATATCACTTATGTTCTTCACAATTGGTTTGCAATTATTTTCTAATTTCATTAGCTTAATTGGTAAAATTTTCATCAAATTAGATATAATAATGCCCATTTAAGATCTATTCCATTATTATGTTGTTCAAATTATCTGGAAAAATATTGTAACTTTAATCTGTTACAGTTAACTCATTATGAACATTCATCTTTACTAATCTAACTAAATACAATAAGATATGTTGTAATCTTTGAAGATAGTTATGTTTTAAATGATAATCGATTACATGAACTGAATCTCGTATATAGATTATCATCACATGAGTTTTCTACGTGTATAAAAGCAGCACCAGATTCTTAAATTTGCAACATACACATATTCACTTTTTTTGCTTTATTACAAAGATATGGTCTATTGTTACTTTTTCCTCTTCATTAAATTTTTTTTGAACTGATTTTAACTTAATCTTTCTTTTCATTTTTTAGGGGTTAACAAGAGTAAGAATATTATCATTGTTATTTTGCACCATTGTTCGAAGCATCCCGGCTACTTATATCAATGTTCTCGATCATGGAGCTATCGGAGATGGAATTTTGGATGATACAAATTTATGCCTATTACACTTGATTTACCAAAATATGGATTAGTCTCTTATATAATTAAAAGGGAATAAAACTTAATGTTAAAACTCATTTCCAGTGTTGTCAAAATAAATTGCTTTTTTCCTATGTTTGGGCATGCATGATAGAAAAATTAAAGTGGAAACATTCATGCATATATTGATTTTATGCTTTTAAATGAATAATATTTATTTTACCAGGCGTTTATAAATGCTTGGAACAAAGGATGTAAACTAGGTGGATCTAGCACAATTCTTATACCACAAGGTCGAGATTTTGTAATGTCACCAGTAAAATTTCATGGACCTTGCAAGTCGAAGATGCATTTTGAGGTATAATCATGTGATTTTGTAATGATATATATCCCTTCAAGTGAATGTCATTTGATATTGTTTTATTTTTATGTTGGTTAACCGAAAAAAGTATTTTTATTCATGGAAAATTGTCCCAAAATATTATTTATCTTTTCCTTTTACAAAACACTAAAGTTACCTTAAATTTTATACTCGTTTTTTCAAACTGTCTAGACACTTCAGTTGATTTTGTAGTTTAGTGGATCTATTATAGTGAATCTAAAATTAAATTTAAATTTATGTGAAAACATGTGAAAGCCAGATAATACAATTAATTTTGTACGTTAGAGGATCTGTTATAGCACTTGCAAAAATATGGGATCACTCAAGCAAAATGCATTGGATCGAGTTTAAAAACTTACCACAAGGATTAACAATTAATGGAGGTGGTAAGTTCAACGGTAATGGCCAAGTATGGTGGAATTGCAGAAAGAACAAAGTATGATTTATTATTACTTTTATTTTAGTTGACAACCGAAATAAGTAATTTCATCAATTAACAAGATAAACAATGCATTTTCTCATGTCGAAAATTTTAAACTAGCCAAAATTCATTGAACCTCTGCCATAGTTTATCATATCTGATCATATTTCAATCTCTTTGTTGATTGCAGGGATGCAGTGTGTCCCCTAATGTAAGTACAGTCATTCTTATTGAAGTGTATATACAACTGTTTTACTACTTATAAAATAACTATGATATTTCTATTACAGTCTCTAAACATCTACGATGTCCGTGGTCTTGAAATGAATAACTTGGGATTTGAAAATAGCCCTCAAATGCATATTGGTGTCCATTGATGTGTGGATGTAACTATAAGTAAGTTGAAAATCAAAGATCCTGAACGCAGCCCTAACACAGACGGTATTCATGTTCAAAACTCTCAACGTGTTCGCATTGTGGATTGTGACATAGGAACGGGTAAATATTGTTGTGCAAGCAAATAGGTTTACACTCAATGTAAAAGATAACAACTCCATGTAAGTGGTCAAAAATACTTATAAATAACTTATTTGGGAACTGTTTAGCATAAGTAGCTTAGAAGTTAACTTTGGAGAATCAACTATTTCTATTTTATGACATATGATAAAAAAGTAAACGACTATTGATATCCATCTTATTCCAAATAACGTAAAGTGAAAATGCCACTATTTATAATATCAATCGTAATTCATTACTTATTGGTCATGTATTCAATCAAGCACAAAACTAACTAATTTTAACAGCAAATCAAATTACATCTGCAACTTTCATGTTTCATTATTCAATCAAAAATACTTACAAGTTACAATTCTCTTTTGTTTTCTTTATCTTATATATAGGGGATGATTGTATTTCTGTTGGAACCGGGGTGACCGATCTTACTATTTCAAAGATAAATTGTGGACCTGGACATGGAATAAGGTTAGCTTATAATAACCGATCCACTTATTCATGTTTCAAATTTGAACAATTTAGTAATTCATATAGTACAAAAGAAAGAAAAAATTTATATATACAGCAATAATTTGAAAAGGGTAATGCATGCTTTGTGCAGTATTGGAAGCCTGGGTCGTAATGGTGAGAACGCAAGAGTCAGTCAAGTTCATGTATCGAATTGCAAGATCCATAACACACAAAATGGAATGAGAATTAAGACATGGGTGGTAATTACACTTTTATTCTTACATTAGTATGTCACTGCTAGCAGTATTTATCAAGGAGTATAATATATAGTCTTATATTTTCTATTTTTTTAATCACTTCTTATATCATGTTTCAAGGTGGCAGTGGTCTTGTAAATAGCATAACTTTCGAAAATATTACTTTCACCTCTGTTCAAAATGCAATAATTCTGGATCAGTACTACCATGCACTCCTTCTTGATGAATATTTACGAGAAAATGGAGTAAGTTTTTGACCTTCTATGTATTCTATACGAAATATTTTTGATGAATATAAAAGTTAAAAGCCTCGTATTTTTGACATCTTCATCGATAGTAATCTCATTTATTATAATTTTGTAACTAGCAGGGAGCAGTTAAAATTCAAGATGTGAAATATAGAGGGTTATTAGGATCGACGACAAGTCGTTATGGAATAAATTTCAACTGCAGTGCAACAACACCTTGCACAGGCATCGTAATGCAAGATATAAACATTTTGAATAATAATGGACAAAAATCCGAATCATTTTGCAGAGGTGCTAAGATTGTTAAGAAAGTGTCTTTTAGGCCTAAAGTATTATGCTAGAAATTATACACAATGTACGTTTTCATTGCCAATAAGGTTCTTCCTTGTATTCTTCTTGGTCATCTATGGATGAGATAACATATATTCAATAAATGAAATGGAAAATTTTTTATTTATTTTTACTGGTTTTGTTTACATGTTCACTTTTTTAATGTATACTTTAATGAATTTTTGTGATGACAATAATTAGCAAATAATCTTGGTCTGAATCATGACAATAATTTTTATGATGCCTTAGCTAACAAATCAAAACCGATGATTAGAATCACGATAACCATTTACAAATAACGAAACGAAACCATGAATAAGTAAAGAATCACTTGTGGTTATTGATTTTTTCTTTCAGAATTCATGAAACAGCAAGCTAATTTTTTATGGTATTAAATAAATTGGGGGAAACAAATGAGTAGATTAATCTATTTCTGTAAGCATGCATTAATGATATGCTATATGTATTCCCGTACAAAAAATCCAACTTTGAAAAGCTTCGCTGTAAGGGGTGAATGTTAGTATAATATCATTTGTAAAAACATAAATTGTTTTCAGCACCAAACAAGATAATAAGTTATACCAGCATTTGATGTAGCCATGAATGCATTGTGTTATTATTAGTGAGAAAGAAGAAAAAGGACGGAAAAAAAGAATCGAAATTCAAGATGCAAAAATAGAATTGTTATAAGGAAAAAAAATTAAAAGACAAACTAAAGTAAATAATTAATCACAAGGACACGCGCACAAAATTTTTACCGTTAGGACAAAGCCTAAAGCCTAGGTACAATTTCAAACAAAACAAAGTATTTCGTTTGTCCTCATCCTCCTTACTTTCACTAAGAATTTGACGAAAGTTTTGCTCGAAAGAAAAATGGCACCGCAAACCATAAACAAATCAACATCTCCAATAGAACCACAAAAATCGACAGTCGATGAACAATGAGCACAACAATCGGCAGTCGATGAAAACCTAACTATGCCGGAAGTTAAAAAACAAAGTGAAAATCGAAATGTCGAATCACTTCAAATAGCAGATATTCAAGAAGAAAATGAAATGATAGAAGAGGAAAACCTACCTCTAGTGCAAACGATGCCGACGACAATAAAGGGAAAAAGCACAAGTTAAAACTTAAAAATCGTACATCAGTAAAAGAGCAAAAACAAAATAGAGAAAAATGAAGAAAGGGAAGACATGAAAAAAATACAACAATTGAAAGCAGACCAGAAACAAGTCAAAGTATATCAGAGAAGGTAACTAGTACTATAAAATAAAATATAACAAAGTTAGTATAGTTTTGTTATAGTAGCATTAATTTTTTTTGCATAAAACAAAGAAGAGAACATGTAGCAACAAATACCTGCGGAGAAAGCAGCTGAAGACAATATGCAAAAAAGAGAACAAAGAACAAAACGTAGAAATGAAAAAATGATTCAGAACAAAATACAAACAGAAACTGAGGTAATTGAAATTGCAAAACAATAAAACTAGTACTAACAATTTCATATTGTTAAATGTTTTCTAAAATTATCAAAAATGTTAAAGAGAAAAAATCTCAGAAAAAAGAAGGGAAAAAAGCTGCAGATGAAGAATCAGTAGAGGAACAACTCAATTAGATAAAATAAGAAACATAATAACTTTATAGCATGATAAATATTGCAAAAATAATACATGTAAATCATTTGGTAAAAGAAAAGGCTGATAATTACAACAAATTGATACCTAAGTACAACTAATAATAGTCATTACCATCTAGCGTAAATTGTTTCATAAAATAATAATAAGTAACATTTAGTTGAAATCTGATATGTACAAAAAGCTGATACCTATTTACAAAAACACTGATACATACTTATGAAAAAATGATACCTACTTGAAAAAAGGGATACCTGGTTGTAGAAAACTGATACTTACTTAGTATAAACTGATACCTATTTACTGCAAACTCATACCTACTTACTGCAAACTTGGAATTGTTACATATTTGACAGGAGATATTTCAATGCTGCTAATACCCAACCTATTGTTGTGTTTCAGCATAATTTGTTTCACAAATAACTTATTGTTTTTATTTTGATATAATAGGATGATGATGATTTTGTCAATCCACATCCAAAATGCATAAAAGAAAGATCATAAAAAAATAGCAAAAAGTGTCAAAATCTGAAGATAAAAAGCATGAAATGCTTATAGATGTTGTCACGACCTGCCTTCCACTACCCAGAAAGTAGGTCATGATTTAAGAAAGAAAGGGATAGAAAAGAGAAAAGAAAGAAGAGAAGAAAGAAACAACATCAGAATCTACACAGCGGAACGAATAAATTATATTAATAACATAAATATTACATAGTTTACAACCATTATCAGAGTTCACAGATATACAACACATACTAGACAGTTATAAACACCTGTCTAGTTATACAACTCATTACAGTACAAAGACAACAACTCAGAGAACACACAGCGGAATACTCTATAGCTATACGCAGAAGCCTCATGCTCCATTGCTCCTTTAGAATTCGTCAAACCAACTTAAATCCTATCCTGAATCCCTTGGCTACTCGTAAAAATTTGAGTACCCAAGAGTTTAAGAAAAACAGAATAAACTCCGGGTCAGACATGGGTCTGGTGTGAGTAAACGGTTAAAGTTGCTTAACTTTTAAAAACCTTTTGAAAGAAAAGGTATCACGTAAGACTTCCCACACATAATCATGGAAAAGTTTTAACCTTACGCTAACCAAAACATTTGATAGGAAATTCTATGATATTATAATAGTGTCTAGGGTTTTCAAGTAAAATACAGAAATAGCTGGAATGCTTACATCTCATGTTCCAACATAGTTGGGCACAACTAATACGTACGGCACTTATTGAATTTTGGATTCCACACAATGGCAGGTCTACTGGGGTACCGCCCGTCACAGTACGTGGCCTAGATCACCGTACCGAGGATTACTCCCAATCCCCTGCAACACAAAGCCGGACCTGTTCCTTACTGAACAGTCCGAATAAGACAACCCCGGCGATTCTAGCTATCAATCGCCCACACAACCGAATATAAAAAGGGACCTCTAGACAGGGGTAAATCTTACTCTCCAGTGGGGGCTACCCACGAAGCCTTGCTGCACCTCCCCTGTTTTAGCCATTCCCGGTTGATGAGGCTTGAGGTTACGATTACCTTTATAGGACACATCACTTAGAATGCTCATCGTCCACCTGACGATGTTCTGAAAGCATTCAATCCATACAAGTTCGTTCCGGGTTCGAACGAAACCGAAGGCATTATCTCGTTACACTCATTTTGGAATCACCCTCAGAGTTAACGACAATAACCCTTGCACTCTAAACCACCATCTCGAATCTATAAGGTCTATTCCGTCAACTCATTACGGAATCACCCACAGAGTTATACTGACGTATAGCCCTTACACCTCGAGTCTTCACAAAGCTCCACTTTGACTCACGACCTAACGTTATTTGGAATCGATGTGGTTTTCGAATATCCAAATATGGAAACCCGATCCCGGTCTTATCGAAATCCAAAGCGTGTCTTTTAGGTTCAAGTTGTTTAAAAGGTTTTAAAAACAATTCAATACAGTATCTATATACATACAGATAGATGACTCACATATCAATAATTGATAATCTGCATTATCAAATAACAGGTAATCCACATAATCCATATCATAATAGATAATCCATATATCAACATTCCAATTGATAATCTATGTAATCATCACAATGCAACCAAGCATTCCTATCACACAACCATACTTATCTCATTACTGAGATCATAAAGCATTCAAGACAATCAATGTCATCCAATCATACATAAGCAATGATTTACTCATACCACAATATAATTAATTTAAAATGAATTAAATTAACTATCTCTAATTAATTTAAAGTGAACTAAATTAATTATCTAATCACTTAATTAATTTAAAATTAACTAAATTAGTTACCTTTATCAAAATAAATCTTGCTTAAATAACCATTAGTTAAACCAATTACTAATCACCATCCTAATTAATCAACCATGATTAATCAACTCTTAATCAAGTAATTAATCTTAATTATTCTCATTATTTATATCAATTAATGAACCTTAATTAATAAATCATGCTTAGGTTAATTGCTTAAATTTAATCAACTTAAATACAGTAATTAATTATTCTTAATTACTTCTTAATTACTTTTATTTACTTTATAAATTCATTGATTTATTACACCAAGTAATAAACCTTCAATTACTTTAACAAGTAATTTACCCATTAAAAATTACTTTCCAATCGGTAATTTACCTAACTCAATTACCTCTGTAATTTATCAATTACTTATCTTAAGTAATTAACCTTATCAAAACTTTATTAAGTGAACATACTTAATCCTTAATCAAGTGACTATATTTAATTAATCAACAAATTAATTAACTTACTTGATTCCACTTATCTCATTAATTATAATTGAGTAATTCATCCTTCATTAACCCAAATTAATCTTTAATTATCAGATTAATTATCTTCAACTATTAATTAATAATCCTTAATTATTTATCAATACTTTAATACAAAGTAATTAATCACTAATTACTTTTATAATTAAATAATTAAACTTAATTAACTAATTAATTGACTCTTAATCATTAATTAATAAACTTAATTATTAATTAACAATCTTAATTTCCATTTAATTAATCAATAATTAAAATTAATTAATTCTTAATTAAAATTAATTAACCTAAATAAAAATAGTTAATTAATTCTTAATTAACTAGCATTATCCTTTAATTATTAATTAAGAAAACCCATTTAATATTTAATAAAACCTTTATTAATTAATTACTATTTTCATTAACTCTTAATTACTTAGTTAATAAGTAATTACAATTTAATTAATCATTTGTCATTAATTAAAATCATCATCTCAACTAATAGTTAATTAAATAAATAATTATACTTAATTAATTACTTAATTAACTCCTTTTAAAATAATAATTAAATTAATTAATTAACTAACTAATCACAAGTTATAAATACTTAATTAATTATTTTAAGATAAAACATTTTCTTAAATAATTCTTGAAATCTTTACTTGACTTAATTCATTAATTAAATTAAATTATAAGAAATCATTAATTTCTTTCTTTAATTATTAATTAACAATTCTAATTTCAAGATAATAAATTATCTTACTTTAATTGTTAATTAATAAATCATTTTCCCTTAATTAATTTAAAGGAAACATTTACTTAAAATTCTCTTTATATTTCAAAATAAGATTTGAAATAATATTAAGATTTTAACTTTAAGATATTTAAAACATTATATAAGTTTATTTATAAAAACAATTCAATTTCTAAAACAAAACTTAAAATTTAACTTAAAATTTTCTTAAAGTTTAAAACTTATTTTATTTAAATTTTGAAATATTTGTTAACACTTTAATGTGGGTTTAGCCCTTACTGGAACCTAAGAAACAAAGCACAAGGATTTTTAAATCCTTAAAAACTCTTTAAATTTTAAACTGAAAACTGTTAATACATAACAGTTTTAAACTCCTGCAACAACCCCCAGAACAACACGAGAACCTCCCCGAGCCATCTTCCTAAAACCCCGAGACCTGCTTCGAGAAAATCCAACAACCCAACCAAATAGAACAGCAGACACCTCCCCATCACCGTGCAACCTACACTAATGCCGGACCTTCTCTGGCCAACGTCGAACCCAACCGCCGAGTCACTCCACCACCCTACAAGCCTCCACGACCCACCAAACCTCAACATCTATCCCAAATCGAATTCGAGCATTCTTGAGGTACAGAACCCAAACACTCTCATCAGAAAAACCACGTTTCCACGACTCCGATCAACTACAACGGCCATAACTCCGGCCATGGTCCACCGACCCACCAAGCTTCCTTTCCCAGAAACTACTTCAAGCTCGATGCACAGAAGAAAGTGCAGAAGCTAAATTTCCAGTAAGAACCCCAAACTAGGTTAAAAACAAATTTCTAGCTAAATTAAACCCCACAATGATTTATAAATTCTTCACTGATTTTTGCTAAACTCTCTGATGCAAACACTAACTCCATGAAGAATTTCAAGCAAATCAAATGCAAGGATCATTAGTTAAAGGTCAAAACTCAATTCGCAGAACCCAAATACTCCCTCACTACAATTTTAAAAATTATAAATTTCTTTCCAAAATTCATGCTTTCAAATGCAAATCTAAATCATATAGTTATCTCATCAAATTTTATCATTTGGTTTCAACATTTGTTAATAAATTGGTTACTGCCTTTTTGATTTCCAGGTACATCTTCAGAAACCAGAGACTTAATTTTATTTTATATTTTTTTTCACAGTTTGTACTTGAACTACCCTGTTTTAAATTTTGAAACTATGACTTAACAGTTTTGAATAGATTGTTTGAAAATTTAGTCTTTGTCTCAGGTTCTATAGTAAAATACAGAGAAGAAAGAATAAAAAAACAAAATCAACAAGCACAGATTCAGGCTTCACAATCAAAACTTGCAGATTTGTCTACACAGATATAGACTTGTATATATATAACTAACATCATCACAACTTGTATGGAATCAGATATTTTCTGCTTTAGATTTTATAGCAAAATGTTTACTCACCTCATTTTAAAAGATGACAGCGCAGTGCAGGGTTATGAAGAAGGACAGGGAGGCTCAACTGAAATTGCTTCAACAAATTCGTATTTTGAAAAACTGGCAACTAACTTGAACTCGATGTTATTAGAACTGGAGTACTTCAGGTGTTTTTGACTCCAAATTCATTTGCATGCACACTTGAGAGAGGGTTACAAGCTTAGGTGATCAACAGAGCTTGCAAAAATATTTGAAACATGATGCAGATCTGGTTTGAAATATGCAAATCTGGGTTTTAAACTGTGATGCTTCAGGTTGCTTTTTGAAAAACATGGAAACACTTGAGTTTTGATGCTTTTTAAAACTAGAGCTTTGCATGCATTTGAAGTTTTGAGGCAGATACTTGGGTTTGAGGAATAAATGCAGATTTTGTTTTAAGAACAACTGCAAGCATGCAGTTTGATTTGCACTAGAAAATGCTTCAGGTTTTTAATATGAGATTGGTTTGAATTGAGGAATTTCTTGAGAATTTGTTTTGAAGATTTCTGGTCTTGGGGAGTAGAAGTTTGCATTATGATTTTAGGTTTTCTCAGTTTTGAATTGAAGAATAGAAAAAGAATGAAGAGAAGTAAATATTGTTTTTATAAAGGCTGAATGATTTTATTAAAAATAAAAGGAAACAAAATTTTAGAAAAATGCCACTTGTACTAAACTACACCATTTGTCATTCTCATATTTTTATTTACTAACACATGTTAAAAGAACCCTTAATACATTAACACTTGTCATTATTTATTCATATTTATCCTAAAAGAATTATAAAGGCCTTTTTATTTTAAGTTAATTTTCTAATTAAATTTCAAGTAAACAAATACATTTATACATTTATAAATGTTTTCCAAATTTATATAAAATGCAATCTTTGAAAAGAATTGAAACCAAATATAATTTAAATAAAAATATATACAACATTTCAAACTTATTTTAAATACTATATTTTTTTTTAAAAAAAACCTTTGTATTCATTTTATTAAACAAACACAAATCAAATTTGTTTAGATAAACATTTATAAAAGAAAAAAAATAAACAAAATCTTATTTCTAATTAAAATATTATCTATATATTTTTAAGACCAAATTATATTATTATTTTATTTTAAGATGCATGTATATCTTTGAATTCAAATATATATATTCATTTCAAAGTCCAATTTAAAAATGAAATCTAAAATAAATTTAAATAAATATAAACAACTATTTTAAAATAAGCTCATTATTATTTACAAATAATTTATCCTATTTTAAAATCAATTTAAAATACACAGATTTAAATACATTTTAAACATACTTATAAATTATGAAAACAATAAGTCAAATTAGAATTGGTTTACACAATACAAAATAATGATTCTTAATATAAAACCAATTTATGACCAAAATTAAAATATTACTTGGTTAATTATTTTTGAAAATAACAGTTTTATCAATTTCAAATAATTAAATTAAGCGATTATCAGCATTTTAAACTCCTGGAAATTCCGGGATATTACAATCCTCCTCCCTTAACAGAATTTCGTCCTCGAAATTTAAAACAAAGATAATCCAAAGTTTTATTAAATTTTTCAACTAATTCAAACATTCATAATAGCCATACACTATCAATCAAACTAACAGTTTCATCCAAACAACCATTTTAATCAAACAACACTAACTATCCGGACACAGATCCGGATAAACTTCCTAAAATATCTCGAGTTTCCCCAGTACAGACACAGGGATACTCGCTCTACTAAACCCAAACTAGCTATACTTCTAAGCTATTGAGTTCCCACTCAGCTAGATCTATAATCTACCCAAGATACCAGACCAAAGACAAGTCTGATCAACTACTAAATCCTACACAGAATTACTGGTCTCAAAACCAGTGATGTCCAAACACGTACTCCCTCAGAGATACGTGAAATATTTTGAATTCCAGTTTTCCAAACTGGCAATTCAACTTTTCAAACCAAAGCACTAATCTCTACAAAAACTCAGAAGAATCCAATATACCTTGGAGATCACCTCATAATCTCACCAAATCTTATTGCTCCCATTACCAGAGAAAACCTTAACAACATCGGAGCCTCCAACTTCGAATTCCAAATTCTTCCGTTACTTAACCTTAAAAATATTCCGGATGATCCGGGCTGCCTACAGATCCTTCCCGATCAGCTCAACCTTCGCTAATGCTTCTACAAACAAACTGGATCAACTCACAAACTGATCCTCACAAGATCAATCCAAAATCAAAACCAAACTCCACTATCAACATAAAAAAACAACTCTTCCTATCCGAAAAGGACAGAATAGAATCACACGCCAACTTGCCTCAGATTCTGAAAAATAAATTCAAAAGAAACTCTCTAATCCAAAATACTGCAAAAATCCAGTTGCTTCTACTCAAGAACAACAGCCACCTCTGCTTCCGCTGCATAACTCTGATCTGGAGCAGATGAAAATGCCGTTGAATGAAAGCAGGCACAGACTAAACACCACATCTCAGAAATAAGGTTCAACAGAAGTTCCAAGAGATGCAGAGCTGCTACACCAAACAATCAACCTAGGAAACAACCTTCTACCTGGCTGAATCACCGGTATCACTCCTGACATCAAGTCGATTCAGAACTCAATCTCCAATGCGGGAAATCTCCAACTTTCCTGAAGATATATCCAGAAAAATCTTCAGCAGCTCCTTAACTTCTACATCCTCTAGAAATGCCACAAATCCAAGCAAAGACTATCTAAGATAATCACCAAACCATCGCAAGTCACTTTTGCGATCCACCCATCCAAATCCAAGATACTGTTCTCTCTCCACTAATCAGAACATTTTATCCTTGACCAACTAATCCATCGAAGAATCAGATCCTCACTACTGCTTCTGATTTCCACTTCCAAGAAATGCTAAGCCAAAAAGATCTTCCTGCTAAAACACAGAACATTCCCGAGTTGCACCGCTAGCACAGATGCCAAAGACTCCCAAAACAAAGCTCTCCGAGAAACTCAGACCTCCAACTAAACACATACATCTTGCTGGACTCAGCTACAACTCTGAAGCAGACACACCTCCTTAAACTTGCTTCGAAAGAAAACATCTCCGGAGACTTCCATAGTCACTGCATCTCATCACGCAGCTACTACTTCCTGAGGTAACAAAATACCATCACTCGCTTCTGCCCAACCAACAGATCCAAACCCTCAAAAATCCGCTCACATGAGCGCAAACAAACTTACACTTCAAAGATGAACTCCGAACCTTAACAGGTTTCCTTCAGAGATCAATGAAATCCTTTACCAAACCACAAAGATTACTCGAGATAGTATTAGGTCTACAGTCTCGACAAATACACTTCCAATCTCAAACATTCCAACTCCAACCAATGGTAGTCGTGTTACACACACTACTACCCCATCTACCTTTCTAACTTAAATTGGAATACCCGAACAGGTAACCCAACAGATAGGTAGAAATATATATATACATAGTTATATAAAAATTACAAGTACGCTCTCTCAAGAAAGACACCTCTACAGAGCCTAGGTATTCACTCAACCTAACGCTCTGATACCAACTGTCACGACCCGCCTTCCACTACCCAGAAAGACGGTCATGATTTAAGAAAGAAAGGGATAGAAAAGAGAAAAGAAAGAAGAGAAGAAAGAAACAACATCAGAATCTACACAGCGAAACGAATAAATTATATTAATAACATAAATATTACATAGTTTACAACCATTATCAGAGTTCACAGATATACAACACATACTAGACAGTTATAAACACCTGTCTAGTTATACAACTCATTACAGTACAAAGACAACACTTAGAGAACACACAGCGGAATACTCTATAGCTATACGCAGAAGCCTCATGCTCCATTGCCCGCCTTCCACTACCCAGAAAGATGGTCATGATTTAAGAAAGAAAGGGATAGAAAAGTGAAAAGAAAGAAGAGAAGAAAGAAACAACATCAGAATCTACACAGCGGAACGAATAAATTATATTAATAACATAAATATTACATAGTTTACAACCATTATCAGAGTTCACAGATATACAACACATACTAGACAGTTATAAACACCTGTCTAGTTATACAAGTCATTACAGTACAAAGACAACAACTCAGAGAACACACGGCGGAATACTCTATAGCTATACGCAGAAGCCTCATGCTCCATTGCTCCTTCAGAATTCGTCAAGCCAACTTAAATCCTAACATGAATCCCTTGGCTACTCGTAAAAATTTGAGTACCCAAGAGTTTAAGAAAAACAGAATAAACTCCGGGTCACACATGGGTTTGGTGTGAGTAAATGGTTAAAGTTGCTTAACTTTTAAAAACCTTTTGAAAGAAAAGGTATCACGTAAGACTTCCCACGCATAAACATGGAAAAGTTTTTACCTTACGCTAACCAAAACATTTGATAGGAAATTCTATGATATTATAATAGTGTCTAGGGTTTTCAAGTAAAATACAGAAATAGCTGGAATGCTTACATCTCATGTTCCAACATAGTTGGGCACAACTAATACGTACGGCACTTATTGGATTTTGGATTCCATACAATGGCAGGGCTACTGGGGTACCGCCCGTCACAGTACATGGCCTAGATCACCGTACCGAGGATTACTCCCAATCCCCTGCAACACAAAGCCGGACCCGTTCCTTACTGAACAGTTCCGAATAAGACAACCCCGACGATTCTAGCTATCAGTCGCCCACACAACCGAATATAAAAAGGGACCTCTAGACTTGGGTAAATCTTACTCTCCAGTGGGGGCTACCCACGAAGCCTTGCTGCACCTCCCCTGTTTTAGCCATTCCCGGTTGATGAGGCTTGAGGTTACGATTACCTTTATAGGACACATCACTTATAATGCTCATCGTCTACCTGACGATTTTCTGAAAGCATTCAATCCATACAAGTTCGTTCCGGGTTCGAACGAAACTGAAGGCATTATCTCGTTACACTCATTTTGGAATCACCCTCAGAGTTAACGAAAATAACCCTTGCACTCTAAACCACCATCTCGAATCTATAAGGCCTATTCCGTCAACTCATTACAGAATCACCCACAGAGTTATACTGACGTATAGCCCTTACACCTCGAGTCTTCACAAAGCTCCACTTTGACTCACGACCTAACGTTATTTGGAATCGATGTGGTTTTTGGATATCCAAATCTGGAAACCCGATCCCGGTCTCATCGAAATCCAAAGCTTGTCTTTTAGGTTCAAGTTGGTTAAAAGGTTTTAAAAACAATTCAATACAGTATCTATATACATACAGATAGATAACTCACATATCAATAATTGATAATCTGCATTATCAAATAACAGGTAATCCACATAATCCATATCATAATAGATAATCCATATATCAACATTCCAATTGATAATCTATGTAATCATCATAATGCAACCACGCATTCCTATCACACAACCATACTTATCTCATTACTGAGATCATAAAGCATTCAAGACAATCAATGTCATCCAATCATACATAAGCAATGATTTACTCATACCACAATATAATTAATTTAAAATAAATTAAATTAACTATCTCTAATTAATTTAAAGTGAATTAAATTAATTATCTAATCACTTAATTAATTTAAAATTAATTAAATTAGTTACCTTTATCAAAATAAATCTTGCTTAAATAACCATTAGTTAAACCAATTACTAATCACCATCCTAAATAATCAACCATGATTAATCAACTCTTAATCAAGTAATTAATTTTAATTATTCTCATTATTCATATCAATTAATGAACCTTAATTAATAAATTATGCTTAGGTTAATTGCTTAAATTTAATCAACTTAAATACAGTAATTAATTATTCTTAATTACTTCTTAATTACTTTTATTTACTTTATAAATTCATTGATTTATTACACCAAGTAATAAACCTTTAATTACTTTAACAAGTAATTTACCCATTAAAAATTACTTTCCAATCAGTAATTTACCTAACTCAATTACCTCTGTAATTTATCAATTACTTATCTTAAGTAATTAACCTTAACAAAAATTTATTAAGTGAACATACTTAATCCTTAATCAAGTGACTATATTTAATTAATTAACAAATTAATTAACTTACTTGATTCCACTTATCTCATTAATTATAATTGAGTAATTCATCCTTCATTAACCCAAATTAATCTTTAATTATCAGATTAATTATCTTCAACTATTAATTAATAATCCTTAATTATTTATCAATACTTTAATACAAAGTAATTAATCACTAATTACTTTTATAATTAATTAATTAAACTTAATTAACTAATTAATTAACTCTTAATCATTAATTAATAAACTTAATTATTAATTAACTATCTTAATTTCCATTTAATTAATCCATAATTAAAATTAATTAATTCTTAATTAAAATTAATTAACCTTAAATAAAAATAGTTAATTAATTCTTAATTAACTAGCATTATCCTTTAATTATCAATTAAGAAAACCCATTTAATATTTAATAAAACCTTTATTAATTAATTACTATTTTCATTAACTCTTAATTACTTAGTTAATAAGTAATTACAATTTAATTAATCATTTGTCATTAATTAAAATCATCATCTCAACTAATAGTTAATTAAATAAATAATTATACTTAATTAATTACTTAATTAACTCCTTTTAAAATAATAATTAAATTAATTAATTAACTAACTAATCACAAATTATAAATACTTAATTAATTATTTTAAGATAAAACATTATCTTAAATAATTCTTGAAATCTTTACTTGACTTAATTCATTAATTAAATTAAATTATAAGAAATCATTAATTTTTTCTTTAATTATTAATTAACAATCCTAATTTCAAGATAATGAATTATCTTACTTTAATTGTTAATTAATAAATCAATTTCCCTTAATTAATTTAAAGGAAACATTTACTTATAATTCTCTTTATATTTCAAAATAAGATTTGAAATAATATTAAGATTTTAACTTTAAGATATTTAAAACATTATATAAGTTTATTTATAAAAACAATTCAATTTCTAAAACAAAACTTAAAATTTAACTTAAAATTTTCTTAAAGTTTAAAACTTATTTTATTTAAATTTTGAAATATTTGTTAACACTTTAATGTGGGTTCAGCCCTTACTGGAACCTAAGAAACAAAGCACAAGGATTTTTAAATCCTTAAAAACTCTTTAAATTTTAAACTGAAAACTGTTAATACATAACAGTTTTAAACTCCTGCAACAACCCCCAGAACAACACGAGAACCTCCCCGAGCCATCTTCCTAAAACCCCGAGACCTGCTTCGAGAAAATCCAACAACCCAACCAAATAGAACAGCAGACACCTCCCCATCACCGTGCAACCTACACTAATGCCGGACCTTCTCTGGCCAACGTCGAACCCAACCGCCGAGTCACTCCACCACCCTACAAGCCTCCACGACCCACCAAACCTCAACATCTATCCCAAATCGAATTCGAGCATTCTTGAGGTACAGAACCCAAACACTCTCATCAGAAAAACCACGTTTCCACGACTCCGATCAACTACAACGGCCATAACTCCGGCCATGGTCCACCGACCCACCAAGCTTCCTTTCCCAGAAACTACTTCAAGCTCGATGCACAGAAGAAAGTGCAGAAGCTAAATTTCCAGTAAGAACCCCAAACTAGGTTAAAAACAAATTTCTAGCTAAATTAAACCCCACAATGATTTATAAATTCTTCACTGATTTTTGCTAAACTCTCTGATGCAAACACTAACTCCATGAAGAATTTCAAGCAAATCAAATGCAAGGATCATTAGTTAAAGGTCAAAACTCAATTCCAAGAAAACCCCCAAATACTCCCTCACTACAATTTTAAAAATTATAAACTTCTTTCCAAAATTCATGCTTTCAAATGCAAATCTAAATCATATAGTTATCTCATCAAATTTTATCATTTGGTTTCAACATTTGTTAATAAATTGGTTACTGCCTTTTTGATTTCCAGGTAAATCTTCAGAAACCAGAGACTTAATATTTTTTTTTCATAGTTTATACTTGAATTACCCTGTTTTAAATTTTGAAACTATGACTTAACAGTTTTGAATAGATTGTTTGAAAATTTAGTCTTTGTCTCAGGTTCTATAGTAAAATACAGAGAAGAAAGAATAAAAAAACAAAATCAACAAGCACAGATTCAGGCTTCACAATCAAAACTTGCAGATTTTCTACAAAGATATAGACTTGTATATATATAACTAACATCATCACAACTTGTATGGAATCAGATATTTTCTGCTTTAGATTTTATAGTAAAATGTTTACTCACCTCATTTTAAAAGAAGACAGTGCAGTGCAGGGTTATGAAGAAGGACAGGGAGGCTCAACTGAAATTGCTTCAACAAATTCGTATTTTGAAAAACTGGCAACTAACTTGAACTCGATGTTATTAGAACTGGAGTACTTCAGGTGTTTTTGACTCCAAATTCATTTGCATGCACACTTGACAGAGGGTTACAAGCTTAGGTGATCAACAGAGCTTGCAAAAATGTTTGAAACATGATGCAGATCTTGGTTTGAAATATGCAAATCTGGGTTTTAAACTGTGATGCTTCAGGTTGCTTTTTGAAAAACATGGAAACACTTGAGTTTTGAAGCTTTTTAAAACTAGAGCTTTGCATGCATTTGAAGTTTTGAGGCAGATACTTGGGTTTGAGGAATAAATGCAGATTTTGTTTTACGAACAACTGCAAGCATGCAGTTTGATTTGCACTAGAAAATGCGTCAGGTTTTTAATATGAGATTGGTTTGAATTGAGGAATTGCTTGAGAATTTGTTTTGAAGATTTCTGGTCTTGGGGAGTAGAAGTTTGCATTATGATTTTAGGTTTTCTCAGTTTTGAATTGAAGCATAGAAAACGAATGAAGAGAAGTAAAAATTTGTTTTTATAAAGGCTGAATGATTTTATTAAAAATAAAAGGAAACAAAATTTTAGAAAAATGCCACTTGTACTAAACTACACCATTTGTCATTCTCATATTTTTATTTACTAACACATGTTAAAAGAACCCTTAATACATTAACACTTGTCATTATTTATTCATATTTATCCTAAAAGAATTATACAGGCCTTTTTATTTTAAGTTAATTTTCTAATTAAATTTCAAGTAAACAAATACATTTATACATTTATAAATGTTTGCCAAATTTATATAAAATGCAATCTTTGAAAAGAATTGAAACCAAATATAATTTAAATAAAAATATATACAACATTTCAAACTTATTTTAAATACTATATTTTTTTTAAAAAAAACCTTTGTATTCATTTTATTAAATAAACACAAATCAAATTTGTTTAGATAAACATTTATAAAAGAAAAAAAATAAACAAAATCTTATTTCTAATTAAAATATTATATATATATTTTTAAGACCAAAGTATATTATTATTTTATTTTAAGATGCATGTATATCTTTGAATTCAAATATATATATTCATTTCAAAGTCCAATTTAAAAATCAAATCTAAAATAAATTTAAATAAATATAAACAACTATTTTAAAATAAGCTCATTATTATTTACAAATAATATATCCTATTTTAAAATCAATTTAAAATACACAGATTTAAATACATTTTAAACATACTTATAAATTATGAAAACAATAAGTCAAATTAGAATTGGTTTACACAATACAAAATAATTATTCTTAATATAAAACCAATTTATAACCAAAATTAAAATATTACTTGGTTAATTATTTTTGAAAATAACAGTTTTATCAATTTCAAATAATTAAATTAAGCGATTATCAGCATTTTAAACTCCTGGAAATTCCAGGATATTACAGATGTGGATTGCAAGTAGTATTCAAAATGGTAAAACTGATAAAACAAAAAAATGATCTATCTAAGAAGTAGATGGACATATTGAAGGGCGCTCCTTTCTACAATTTCTTTAGAGTTTTTAATGAAGAGAAAATTTTGATGAAAGAATGTAAAAAGCATCAACACAATTTGGATGCTTTGTACAAATGCTACTCAGTTGAGGAAGATGCATTTTTATTTTCCAAAGAAAGGATAAAAGTTACGGCAATAGATACAAGTTTGATTTTTGGCCTATCATTAAAAGAAATAACATTGACCCAACTTAGAAAATGACAAACAAAACAATTCCAATGCAGTGTAGGAAATTTGCAAAGAGAAACTTTGGCAATTGCACTTATATAACAAGAAATGTTGTGGAAAAAAGAGTAAACCAAGAAATGGCAAAGTAGAAAAAAGAGTATGAAGAGGACTTACCAACTTTAATAGTAATAGAAATACTATTAACATTCTTCTTTCCAAAAACCAGCAAAAGTTAAGATGGGGACTTCTACCATACTTAATTAATGTTGAGATAATGCAATTGGTTTCTTGGCCACTAACGATAGAAAAGAATTTCAATAAATTTGTTAAGAAGTTCATCCACAAGCCAAGAAATATGTCGAGATGCTCCATGCTTCCATTGGTAAGATAAATTAATCAAAAATTTATTATTTAATTTTTTTAACAAGCATATTTAATCAATTCTTTTTATATTAACAGTATTGCATTTGTGAGAAATTGCATCTCATTCAACAAAGACAATATTATACTGCAGCTTTACCAAGATTTGCAAAGTGGGACTTAAGGAAACTAAAAGACAAAGCAATAAAAGAAGGTTTTGATAATGTAAAAGAGGGTGATGTAAGTAAAAATTCCATTTAATTTTTGTTAATCAATATGCTTTAACTTTTATATAGAATAAAGTTTAATTTTATGTCCTTTCTTCTATAACATAAAACTGATACTACACTAAGCAAAAATTGATACTATGTCAGTATGTAGTAAATAGTATCAAAAACAAAAAATAGAATGCAAAAACTGATACCAAATGTTTACTTGCTTGAAACTAATACTAATAGTATCATAAACTGATACAAAAATTCAAAAACTGATACCATTTGATTACATGCTTGAAACTAATTGTGGAAGTATCAAAAACTGATACTAGAATGCAAAAACCGATACCATATAATTTCACAATTGAAACTGATGCTAGAAGTATAACAAACTGATACTATAATATAATAACTAATACCATAGTTCTACATCCTTGAAACTAATATTAATGTTATAAGAAACTGATACTAATATTATTAGAAAATGATACTGGAATTCAAAAACTCATACCACAGTTTTACATAATTGAACCTGATACTAATAGTATCAGAAATTAAAACATTAGCTATTTGTTTTATCGCATAGTATTTCCTCTTTTCATTACAATAAAAATTCAATTATCATTGCAAATTAAAATCATAGCTTAAAACTAAAACAAATTTTCCAATACCAATTTTATAGGTGAAAGAAATCAAAAATCTTAGACCAAATGAAGAAGGTCTACTTCAAACAGAAACTATTGAACAAAATTTCACCAAAATTCAAAAAGAAAAGCATGGAAAAAAAAAGAAAGTTTGAAGAAACCAAAGAAAGTGCACATTCGTTTGAGGAAGACATAAGCACCAGGATCTTCCAAATGCATATAAAAGACTTGGAAGAAGAAACAAAGAAAACAAAAAAAGAATTAGAAGTAGAAAATAGAAGAGGAACTAAAGCAGAGCAAGAAATTTTAGGGTTGAAAGAACAGTTGAAAGAAATTAAGTTGAAGCTGAAAGAAAATGAATTGAAAAGATCACAGGCTGAAGACAACACCAAAAAATTTGATGATGATTGAATGACAGTGATGAAAACGACGAAAATAAAAAAAGAAAATTTCAATGTACAAAGAGACATTTTACAAACCGAACTAAATGCAGATACTTTTGTAGAATTGGAAATAGGAAGAAATGTAGAAAATAAAGAAACAAAAGCTGAAGAATGTTGTAACAACCCACCTTTTTGGATGGTGCAAATCGACAATAAACCACACATGTCAGAATCAAACCATTCAAAAGGGAGGATTGTTACTGGGGTAAATAAGAAAAAAAAGAAAAAGGAAAGAGAAAAAAAATACAGAATCTCGCAGCGTAACGACAAAATATAATAATCAAATAAACAGTTCATGAAGCTATTTTACAAATAACATTCGATTACACTATTACAAGTTCAAATCAGAGTTATACATATGACATAAATAACCAAATAATGCAGCGGAACTGTAACAACCCGCATATTTAACGATTTTATATTTAAATATTTTATTTAAATATAGCGTCGTTAGTCCGATTTTTGGTCCGAAATGTTACTTTTTGCAAACGGCCGAATTGGAACTCGAAACTATTTCCATTGATTCCAAAATGGCGTTTGCGATCTTTTTGAGTATAGGCTTTGATATGTTTGGAGTAAGTTGAATTTTTGCAACTTTTTCTAGATGGGTTTGGGTTGGGTTCAGCCAATTTGTTAGTTTAATGACCCCTAACTCAGCCCTCTCCTCTCCATTCTCTCATTCCACTCTTCTAAACTTAAGTTAAAACTGAAAATGGTGGAGGGGATGAGGAAATAGAAATTGTAAACCCTAGTTTCTTCTTGTAAACTTGATTCTTGCTCCAAAATCAAAGTAGAGCTATTGGTAAGTCTCCTTTTTACCCTCTCCAACTCTTTCTCCTTCAATTTCAGAAAGTTTCCTAAACCTAACTTAGGAAAATATGTGTTTTATTCTTAGATTGAAGCTTGTTGAGTTGAAGTGAAGTGTAGTTCGTCCCCTTCTTGTGTTTGAGCATCTTCTTCTTTGTTTTGTGATATAAGGTGAGATTTTATCTCACATTTATGCTTATATGTATACATCTTTGTTTGGGTGTAAGAAGGTGAGTTTTGAACTCACATCTACTTCTCTTGATTTCATTGATGTTGGGTATGAATTCCTAGCCCTTGTTCATATGCACTTGTTTCGATTTGGATTGCTTTGGTGAAATTGCCAAATATTGATTTTTGAAGCCAAATCTACATAAAACCTTATATGGTTGATGTTTATGTGGTTCGGAGTGTTTGGGTGCGTCGTTAAGGTTGGGTAGTCGTTTGACGTAAGCCCATAATCAACACGCATCCGATTGCTTTTGATTTGTTAGCCATAGATGGCCTAGGTTCAGGAAATGCCTGACCATCAGGTTTCAGACGTCTGAAACTTCTATTTCAGACGTCTGAATATTGTTCCGGGAAACATTTTCACCCCCAGATTCAGACGTCTAAAATTAAATTCCAGACGTCTGAATTGGCTAAATTTCGACCAGAAAGGAAATGGTCAAAATATGTCTATTTCAGACGCTTGGAAGGTTGGATTCAGACGTCTGAATTCTGTTTTGAAAAACAAATTAATTTTTCGATTAAGACGTTTGAATCCCTTCTTTCAAACGTCTGAATATGCTGTTTTTTGGCCAAATTGCCTTGTTCGTTTAGTTTTCCAAATTTAATCGATGCATATTGATTCCAATTAGTTGTTTATGTATATTTGATCTTGATGTTTCTTTTTTGATTCATTCACGGGTTTTTATAACTAATTTCTTCAAATCGTATTAAAAGTTCGCTTCTCCGATTTATAAATTCTATTTAAACCACACGCACAATTTCGCACTTCGAGCGAAGTGAAAGGTTGATTAAATGGTTGGGCAAAACACGGACCATGCATCTGTGCGTTTATCCTTCCGATTAATCCTCGACCTATTCAATTGATCGTTTTGACCTTCGGGTTTGGTTTACCAATAATACGAGGTGAACTTTGTACTGCTTTGAGTGTGAAATTGACAGATAAATAGTAAACCGTCTAGTGCGAATGAGTGGTTATGGGACTCACGTTACCACTTTTCGGATTCCTTTTTGAGAGTTATGACACATTCCTCCAGTTAGTGGTGTCCAGTACTGGGCCTCCGGACCTTCACCACTACGGTTTGTTGCCTTCGGGTATGTTGCCTTCGGGCTTGTGCCTTCGGGTTTGTTGCCCTTTAGTATCGCTTCCAATGTTGGTCGTTATGAGCCGCATGGGTGATATTGGGTTGCCCGTTAGTATCGCTTCCGATGTTGGTCGTTATGAGCCGCATGGGTGATATTGGGTTTGGAGTCTTCGGGCTCATGGATCCTTGTTTATACAGTACTGAGCTCGAGCAATTTTCTGATGTTTCATTCATATATATATTCCCTAGGTATCGCCCTTCGGTGTTGGTCTTTTTGAGCCGCATGATATGTAGCGATTACCTTGTGGAACTTGTATACCTTATTGGTATTTGTTATTTGCCTTTTTGGCTTGATTTGGGATATTTGTATCCTTTGTTTCTCTGTGATGCCGATGATATGAGGCTTGTTTTGTTATCATATGATTCGTCTTTTGTTAGATGATTGTGTTATCTCCTTTAGAGATATTTGTTATACCTTGTAACCTTGCAGGTTTATTGTTGTTCAGTTTATCTAACTGATTTGTTTAGCTAGACTGACCCATGCATTTTATACTCGGGTCAGACCGAGATGTTTCAGGTTAGGTGCTTTTGGACTTAGCCTCTTTTGCTTCCGCGTGGACTATTCAGGTTGTTCCTTTTTGTTGAAGCTTTTTGTGTAGTCCTTTTATTGCAACTCTGATATATGTATTCTTTTGATTCGTCGGTATATTGTAGTTTGACATACCACTTGACATGTTTTATTTTGTAAACTCTGTTATGTATCTGTATATGTGTATATGATGATCTATTGTTCTGTGATGTATATTACATTTGAGTTGTTATATTCTGTTCTGATAGATCCTCCAACCACCAATGGCTTTGTTTTAAGTATTCATTGGGTATGTCGACCTGCTTGGTATGACTATTGTCGATGTATTCAATAGATAGTTAGAACAAGGCTATAGATGGTCGCTCCCAACCAGCCTTATTCTCCGTGTTAGTTGACGGCATTACCCTGTAGTGTCCTTGGCTAGCGTGGGTATAGAGGTGGGGCGTCACAGCGTGGTATCAGAGCTGAGTTCAGGACAAAATATGATAAACACAGAATAGATGCACATATTACGGTACATCAAAGTGTATAAGTGATACAAATCTTTGAATTATCGTGCCTTTCTATTCCTTTTACCATCAAAGGTTAGGTAGAATGTGGGAATACGTCTAGGAATGCATTTAAATTCCGTAGTATTCCATATTGAAGTATCTACCTTGTGATCGATCTTGTTCTTATCTTACCTTCAGCATATGGCTGGAAGAGGAAGGGGACGACGTTCGGATGTTGGGCGATCTAGTGGCTCACATCCGGATGGCGTTTATATGTCTGCCGATCAGTTTTTCGAATTGTTCAGGAGCACTCAGCCTGCAGTTCCTCCTCAAGTGTCTCCACCTCGCAAGTCTACCTTTGCACGCCAGTGCAGTGATTTTGCTCATCTTGGAGGAAAGCCGTTTAAGGGCTGTGAATCCGTTCTTGAAGTCCAAGCTTGGTTTCGCACGTGCGAGCGTATCTTCTCTCGTATGGATCTTTCTGACCATGATAGAGTTCTTGTAACTTCTACCTTATTACAAGAGCATGCTCTTGATTGGTATGAGCTTCTTATAGCCAAAATTGATGAGTCTACTCTCTCTTGGACTCAGTTATGGGAGCGATTTGAACTCAAGTTCGTTCCTGAATCTGAAAAAGTTTTATTGACCCGTCGCTTCCTTGAGTTGAAGCAAGGGAAATCTTCTGTTTCTGAGTATGTTGCATCATTCGAGGCTTTATCTAAGTATGGTCTTGAATTTATTAGCACTTCTTATAAGAGGAATTTGAAGTTTGTTTTTGGTCTTAAGAAATATCTTAAGAAGTCCTTGTTGCTCCAGCTTAAGCTTTCTTTTGAGGATTTGGTTGATTCGGCACTTCATCTCGAGACCGTCGAGAAGGAGTGTGATAGTGATGTTGGTGTTGAGGTTTCCAAGAACCCCAACAAGAGGCCGTTTCCATTTTAGAAGTCCAAGCCTTTTCCTTCTAAGAAGAAGAATACTGGTGGTTCTAGCTCTCAGCCTCAGTCTGTTGGAACACCTTTCGTTCGGAAGTGTTTCAATTGTGGTTCTCCGGATCATATTATTCGAGCTTGTACTAAGCCTCTCTTCTGCCGCTATTGTAGGAAGGAAAGTCATCATGTTTCAGCTTGCCCTACTATTCCGGCCGGTGCCAAGTCTAGCAAGCTTTATGCTGGTAAGGCTTCTGAAGGTCCTTCTCAGCCCAAAGGTATATCTCCATCTATTTTGGAAGGTTCTATTTTATTTCATGATCATAGTATTCGAGTTCCTTTCGATACGGGTGCTTCACATTCTTTCGTATCGAAGAAGCTCGTTGATGATTTATCTTTGGATGTTTCTTGTTTGATTACTTCTTTAAGGATTGTGAATCCTATTGGGGGATCCGCGACCCTTAGCCTGCTTTGTGATGATGTTGTGATTGTTTTATGTGGCTTTTCTTTTCGTGCGAATATGCACGTTATTTCTTGTTTGGGATTTGATATGATTTTGGGTATGGACTGGCTAGTGAGATATGATGCCAGGATTATTTGTTCAGAGAGAATTTTGTATCTTCGACATCCGGATTTGCCTACTCAGCTATCTCTTGTTCTTCGGAATGTGGATAATTCCGAAATGGCTTTATGTTCTCTTGACTCGCGAGATGATGATGATATATCTCGTATTCCTATTGCTTGTGACTTTTCTGATGTTTTTGAGCCTGTCTCGGGTTTGCCACCTAAGCGGGCAATTGAGTTCCGCATTGATCTCATTCCAGGCGCGCAGCCAGTTAGTCGTCCTCTCACAAGGATGTCTACAAGGGAAAATGAGGAACTCAAGAAGCAGATTTTAGAGCTTGAGTCCAAGCAGTTGATTCAGTCCAGTTTTTCTCTGTAGGGATCCGCGGTCGTCTTCGTGAAGAAGTCTGATTGAACTCTTAGGCTTTGCATTGACTATCGCAAGCTTAACGAGTTAACCATCAGGAATAGGTATCCATTGCCTAGGATTGATGATATGTTCGATCTATTGAGTGGTGCTAAGGTCATTTCTCAGCAAGACCTTGCCACAGGTTTTTATCAGTTACGAGTCGCGGAGGATAGCATTCCTCTTACCGCTTTCCGCACTCATTATGGTTCTTTTGAGTGGCTCGTTATGCCGTTCGGGTTAACCAACGCTCCTGCTTTCTTTGTCGATCTCATGAATCGAGTATTCCAAGAATATCTCGATAAGTTCGTTCTTGTTTTCATTGATGACATCCTTATTTATTCTAAGTCTGAAGCCGAGCATGCTAATCACTTGAGAATTGTCTTGAGTACTCTCCGTCATCATCAGCTTAGAGCCAAATTCTCCAAATGCCATTTTTGGGAGAATAAGGTTAAGTTCTTATGCCATGTTATATCTTCCAATGGCATTTCTGTCAATCCCTCAAAGATCGAAGCCATCCAGAATTGGAAGAGGCCTGAGAATGTTCATGAGATTTGTAGTTTCCTTGGATTGACGGGTTATTACCGTCGGTTCATTAAGGATTTTTCTCGTGTTGTGCTTCCTCTCACCTGCCTTACTCGGAAGGCATTCGTTTTAATTGGTCGGATAAGTGTGAGGCTTCCTTTCTGTCATTGAAGGAACTTCTCACTAATTCTCCTATTCTTGTGGTTCCCGAGGGGAATCATGATCTTGTTGTCTACACCGATGCTTATGGTAGTGGTCTCGGTGTTGTTCTTATGCAGAAGGATCGGGTAGTTGTTTATGCTTCTAGGCAACTGCGTCCGAATGAAGTTCGCTATGCCACTCATGATCTTGAGTTAGCCGCCATTGTCTTTGCCTTGAAGATTTGGCGACACTATTTATTGGGCGAGCGCTTCATTCTTTATACCGATCATAAATCCTTGAAGTACTTGCTCACTCAGAAGGAACTCAATATGAGACAACAGCGTTGGCTTGAGTTTCTTGCCTCCTATGACTTTGATATTCAGTATACCCCTAGAAAGAGTAATCGTGTTGCTGATGCGCTTAGTCGCAAACATTCGGCTGTAGTTTCTATGATGGTTGCCGAATGGAATATTCTTGAGACTCTATCTTTTTGTGAAATTCGTGATCGAGCTTCATCTTCTAATTCTCCTATTCTATTATTTAGTTTGGGAGCTCGACCTATTTTGTTGGATCGTATTGCCGATGCTCAGCGGCGTGATCCTGATTTGTTGCATCTTATTCAGCTTTGTGAGTCTGGATCATGTGATGAGGCGTTGCGGGATTTCAGCATTGATTCTCATAAGTGTCTTCGCAAGAAGAACCGTCTTTTTGTGCCTTCTGATTTTGCACTTAGGCATGACATTCTCGATGACTGTCATCGTTCTAAGTATACTATTCATCCTGGTAGTAGTAAGATGTATGCTGATATGCGTCGTCTTTATTATTGGGAAGGCATGAAGCGCGATGTGGCGAGTTATGTGAGTAATTGTATAACTTGTCAGCGTTTTAAGGCTGAACATCAGCATCCTTCGGGTCTTCTTCAGCCTCTAGAGATTCCATTGTGGAAATGGGATCAGATTTCTATGGATTTCATTGACGGCCTACCTCGTTCGAGATCGGACCATTCTAGCATTTGGGTTATTGTTGATCGCCTCACTAAGTCTGCTCATTTTGTTCCTATTAAGTCTAATAGGACTGCTTCTCATTTGGCTAAGTTGTATGTCAAGGAAATCGTGAGACTTCACGGTGTTCCTAGTACTATTGTGAGTGATCGTGATCCTTTATTCACGAGTCATTTTTGGAAGAGTCTTCAGCAAGCTTTGGGAACAAAGCTTAATTTTAGTACAGCTTATCATCCGCAGTCTGACGGGCAAACTGAACGGGTAAATCATATCTTGAAAGATCTTCCCCGTATTTGTATTTTTGATTTCGGTGGTAGTTGGGGGGATCACCTACCTCTTGTAGAGTTCTCCTACAACAATAGTTTTCAGTCTAGTATATGGCTCCTTTCGAAGCCTTATACGGAAGACCATGTCGATCACCTTCTTGTTGGTTGGAAGCTGGAGAGAAGCTTATTCTTGGTCCAGATTTTGTTTGTGATTCTTCCGAGAAGATTGATCTTATCCGGTTGAGAATGAAAGAGGCACAGAGTCACCAGAAATCCTACGCGGATAGCGTAGGAAGCCTCTCGAGTTCTCGACTGGTGATCCTATTTTTATTCGTGTTTCTCCTTTGAAAGGGGTTATGCATTTTAGTACGACTGGGAAATTGGCTCCTCGCTATATAGGACCATTTTCTATTACTGAACGTATTGGCCCTGTGGCTTATAGGGTTTCACTTCCTGATCATTTATCTGGCATTCATGACGTGTTTCATGTCTCGCAACTTCGAAAGTGTTTTAGGGAATCGGATTCTGTTATTGATTCTCCTGATTTGCTTGAGCTTGAGATCTCACTGGACTTATCTATTGTACAGCAACCTATTCGCATACTTGACACGGAGGTGCGACACCTTCGGAACAAGGACGTGCCGCTCGTTAAAGTTCATTGGTCCGCTAGTCCCAATGATTGTACTTGGGAAACCAGAGAATTTATTGAGCGATCTTATCCGGGTTTTCTATCTTTTCCTAGTAACGGTGAGTATATCTTTTCGTCTCAAGCTTATTTCCTTTTCTTTTGAATGTTGTATGTATGTTGTTGTTACAAGTATCGTCTCTAGGAATTGCGGGGACGCAATTTTGTTAGGAGGGGAGATCTGTAAAAACCCGCATATTTAACGATTTTATATTTAAATATTTTATTTAAATATAGCGTCGTTAGTCGGATTTTTGGTCCGAAATGTTTCTTTTTGCAAATGGCCGAATTGGAACTCGGAACTATTTCCATTGATTCCAAAATGGCGTTTGCGATCTTTTTGAGTTTAAGCTTTCATATGTTTGGAGTAACTTGAATTTTTCTAACTTTTTCTAGTTGGGTTTAGGTTGGGTTCAGCCAATTTGTTAGTTTAATAACCCCTAACTCAGCCCTCTCCTCTCCATTCTCTCATTCCACTCTTCTAAACTTAAGTTAAAACTGAAAATGGTGGAGGGGAGGAGGAAATAGAAATTGTAAACCCTAGTTTCTTCTTGTAAACTTGATTCTTGCTCCAAAATCAAAGTAGAGCTATTGGTAAGTCTCCTCTTTACCCTCTCCAAATATTTCTCCTTCAATTTCAGAAAGTTTCCTAAACCTAACTTAGGAAAATATGTTTTTTATTCTTAGATTGAAGCTTGTTGAGTTGAAGTGAAGTGTAGTTCGTCTCCTTCTTGTGTTTGAGCATCTTCTTCTTTGTTTTGTGATATAAGGTGAGATTTTATCTCACATTTATGCTTATATGTATACATCTTTGTTTGGGTGTAAGAAGGTGAGTTTTGAACTCACATCTACTTCTCTTGATTTCATTGATGTTGGGTATGAATTCCTAGCCCTTGTTCATATGCACTTGTTTAGATTTGGATTGCTTTGGTGAAATTGCCAAATATTGATTTTTGAAGCCAAATCTACGTAAAACCTTATATGGTTGATGTTTATGTGGTTCGGACTGTTTGGGTGTGTCGTTAAGGTTGGGTAGTCATTTGACGTAAGCCCATAATCAACACGCATCCGATTGCTTTCGATTTGTTGGCCATAGATGGCCGAGGTTCAGGAAACGCCTGACCATCAGGTTTCAGACGTCTGAAACTTCTATTTCAGACGTATGAATATTGTTCTGGGGAACATTTTCACCCCCAGATTCAGACGTCTGAAATTATATTCCAGACGTCTGAACTGGCTAAATTTCGACCAAAAAGGAAATAGGCCAAAATATGTCTATTTCAGACGCCTGGAAGGTTGGATTCAGACGTTTGAATTCTGTTTTGAAAAACAAATTAATTTTCCGATTCAAACGTCTGAATCCCTTCTTTCAGACGTCTGAATATGCTGTTTTTTGGCCAAATTGCCTTGTTCGTTTAGTTTTCCAAATTTAATCGATACATATTGATTCCAATTAGTTGTTTATGTATATTTGATCTTGACGATTCCTTTTTGAATTCATTCACGGGTTTTTATAACTAATTTCTTCAAATCGTATTAAAAGTTCTCTTCTCTGATTTATAAATTCTATTTAAACCACACGCACAATTTCGCACTTCGAGCGAAGTGGAAGGGTGATTAAATGGTTGGGCAAAACACGGACCATGAATCTGTGCGTTTATCCTTCCGATTAATCCTCGACCTATTCAATTGATCGTTTTGACCTTCGGGTTTGATTTACCAATGATATGAGGTGAACTTTGTACTGCTTTGAGTGTGAAATTGACTGACAAATAGTAAACCGTCTAGTGCGAATGAGTGGTTATGGGACTCACGTTGCCACTTTTCGGATTCCTTTTTGAGATTTATGACACATTCCGCCAGTTAGTGGTGTCTAGTGCTGGGCCTCCGGACCTTCACCACTACGGTTTGTTGCCTTCGGGTATGTTGCCTTCGGGTTTGTGCCTTCGGGTTTGTGCCTTCGGGTTTGTTACCCTTTAATATCGCTTCTGATGTTGGTCGTTATGAGCCGCATGGGTGATATTGGGTTGCCCTTTAGTATCGCTTCCGATGTTGGTCGTTATGAGCCGCACGGGTGATATTGGGGTTAGAGTCTTCGGGCTCATGGATCCTTGTTTATACAGTACTGAGCTCGAGCAATTTTCTGATGCTTCATTCATATGTATACTCCCTAGGTATCGCCCTTCGGTGTTGGTCTTTTTGAGCCGCATGATACGTAGTGATTACCTTGTGGAACTTGTATACCTTATTGGTACTTGTTATTTGCCTTTTTGGTTTGATTTAGGATATTTGTATCCTTTGTTTCTCTGTGATGCCGATGATATGAAGCTTGTTTTGTTATCATATGATTCATCTTTTATTAGATGATTGTGTTATCTCCTTTAGAGATATTTGTTATGCCTTGTAACCTTGCAGGTTTATTATTGTTCAGTTTATCTAACTGATTTGTTTAGCTAGACTGACCCGTGTATTTTATACTTGGGTCAGACCGAGATGTTTCAGGTTAGGAGCTTTTGTACTTAGCCTCTTTTGCTTCCGCGTGGACTATTCAGCTTGTTCCTTTTTGTTGAAGCTTTTTGTGTAGTCCTTTTATTGCAACTCTGATATATGTATTCTTTTGATTCGTCTGTATATTGTGGTTTGCTATACCACTTGACATGTTTTATTTGGTAAACTCTGTTATGTATCTGTATATGTGTATATGATGATCTACTGTTTTGTGATGTATATTACATTTGAGTTGTTATATTCTGTTCTGATAGATCCTCCAACCACCTATGGTTTTGTTTTAAGTATTCATTGGGTATGTCGACCTGCTTGGTATGACTATTGTCGATGTATGCAATAGATAGTTAGAGCAAGACTATAGATGGTCGCTCCCAACCGGCCTTATTCTCCGTGTTAGTTGACGGCATTACCCTGTAGTGTCCTTGGCTAGCGTGGGTATAGAGGTGGGGCGTCACAGGAACACAGATGTAGTGGAATAATAAATAGCAATAATATACTGAATCTTCGTCTTCGTCCACCAGAAATAGTCTTCAATGCTGAAAAACTCAGGCTGACCCGAGCGTAAAGGAAAATAATACACTCGAGTCAGAACTAAAATTCTTATGCAAATTAAATCAAAAGTATATGAAATAAGGAATGCATATAACTACATTTTTGAAGGTTCAAATTTCTGGAAATGTTATTGTTTCCATATTCAAAATAAAATGGGTTTCACAATAGATCCATTCGAGTATATTACAAATTTACATAACAATTCCCAGATAAATTTCATAGTTTTAGAGATTTGATTTATAAAAATGTTCCAAAGTTTCAATATTCACTTTTTTTTGGAAACTTCCAAATGTTTAAAAATTTAATTTTGAGAACTTTCAAGTAAGGTAACGACAGTTTACTTCCCAAAATCATTTTTATGGTTCAAATAGTAATCTAAACATACTATTTTTCCTCTGACGTAAATACTTGAAATTCATGGGTTTTACATCCTTAGTTAGTGTGCAAAAAATCAGTATGAAAATTTAAATAATTACAATAAACTATAGGGTGATAACAAGGATATATCAAATAAATGAACAAATATACATTCAATCACAATAGCATCCATCACAACATACAATCAACATTCAAATCAATCAATTCAACAAATCAACCAATTCAATAACATGTCACTATAATTATTAGTCATCACATATTGGAATTTAGCTATTCAAGTTAAATATTAATAAATATTCCAAACCAACAATCAAAAATTTATCACTACATGACCTGGTTTAACTTGCAATAAAATTTTAGTATTTCGTGAGTGAGTTTAAACACTCACCTTCTGGATTTCCCTTTTCTAGTCGGATTTGGATCCGCTACTACTTCCTCATTTCGATTTGTTTCATCCAATCTTAATCTTTTTTTAAGAATATTTTGGAAGAGATAGAGAAATTGTTATAGATCTGGCCTTGAAGAAAAAGATTTGGAAAAAAAGAATAATGTTTGGAAAAGAAGAAGAAAATTTAAAGAAGATGAAGAATTGAAAAAGAAAAGGAAGCTTTCAAAAAGAAGAAGAAGAAACAAAAAGATTAAAAATGAAGAAAAAAAGAAGAAGAAGGAGATTTAAAGAATATGAAAACGGAAAGAGGAAGGTGAAGAGAGAGAAAAAAATGAGATGGAAATTTTATTTGGAAAATGAAGCTACAGAAGGTGAGATTAGAAAATGAAATATGTCTAAAGGAATGAGGATGGAAACAAATGAAAAGCTAATAAGGTATATATAAACAAACTAGGAATTGAAATAAAGTAAAATATGAACAGCCATAAAACGTAGTATTGAAAGATGTGAACTAAATGAATATGAGGTGATAGAAGAATTAAAATACAAATGAAGAAATAAAATTATACATTATTTAATAATAAGGAAATAAAGGTGGAGGGACAAAATGCACGTTTAGTTTTAAACGCTTTAGGCATTGATAATGCACAAGGAAATGTATGTAGGAATGAGAAAATTTGCAAACCAAAGGAAAATAAAAATTATAATAACCGAAAATGAGATGGAAAGAATTAAATATAGCCTAAAAGTTTAGGTTTAGTCATTAAACCGACGGAGAAATGAATGGGCCAAGTTTTAATAACGGGGTAACTATTTTAAAATGTACATGCAATAAATAAATAAAAAAGAAATGAAGGGACCACATACACATCTTGAAATTCCAATTTTTTCGAAACGTAACCAAATTAATTTCATTCACTCATATAATACTCAATTTGTACATATATAAATTTTTATGTACGCACAATTAGTAAAATTATACTTACCTTAAAATGAAAACGTTCAGTTCTTTTATTTCCATTAAAGCACCAATTCTGTTTAACACAAAATGTACGTTTCTTTTATTAAATCTATTATTGCAGTCAAAGTTTTCTTTCCTTTTAATCGAAATCTTTCCATTACGTTAATTGCAATTAATAACAAAGTTAAATTTCAAAATAAATAAACCAAAGTGGATGAGAAATAGGATAATTATATCCTTAAGTCATTTAAACATGTTTATAAATTTGTTGTTTTACACCACCATAATAAATAACTTACTTAAATTATAATCCTATTCTTGAAATCAATCCGTATGCTAAAACAGCGTTCAAATAAACATATATGTCCTTTTTTTAACAAAACATTTTATTCTTTACTCTAATGAAATTAAATCTACATTCACAAATGAAACATTTCAAGGCAAGGCTCGCGTGTAAATAAATAAAACTTACTGGAAGAGCAACAGAGGCATGTATTTAATGAAAGAAAGTAGTAATAAAATAAAATAAATGGAAGCGACAGATTTAAATTTGAGAATGTAGTCCGTACATAGAAATCACAAATCAAATATACTTAAAAAACAATTCATTTTAACATATTTTATTAACCCTAATATGCTTAAATTTACACACATATATGTATTTTTATTTAGTAAACAGTAAATAAAATTAAACACTACAATTAACATAATGAGGACCGCCACCCTACACATTAAAAGATGAACTGAGACCCCAAAGTCAAATTTGAAACGGAATAAATCTCCTATGTTAATATGCTAACTATTCCAAATCAAAAACTTAACCAAACCTTCAAGTTGCTTTCTTACCATTTTATTATTGTATATTTTTTTTAACTAAATTCAAATTAAGGAATATTTAAATAAATCAAAATTTTCAACTAGAAACATACAACAAAATTCAATTCTTTATTTTAATGAAATTAAATTAACATTCATTGATGAAATATTCACTTTATTTGATCAGAATATTCTTAACAAGAAACCTCTCCCTTTAAAACCAACTTATATTTAAAGATTATCCCATTAAAGAGTCACAGAAATAATACTTCGTACAACCACATCATTTCTTTATCAATTAATTTCATATTATCATTACATTTGTACCGAATTTAAGTGCGCTTACAATTTGAACGTAATATTTCTCAATGAAATTATCATTATATTTTTAACACAAAACATATGTTCCACATATCATTAATTAATTACCATTTACTTCTATCTCTTCTTAATGGCAAGATATAATTACTATTACTTACAATGATTAAATCTCAAAACATAGCCTAATACAGGGAAGATAATTAATCCAATTGTCTATGTTAAACCCAATATCTATATACTAATTTAATTCCAACATTTAATTACAAATGTAATAAAACCTATTCATTATATATTTAAATTTCAAACAAATCCTTTTATTTTGATTTACATTCTCATTATTAAATCAAGTATTCCCTTATGCAATTGATTAACATAAGTTTTACACTCACCACTCAACAGTTAATGTTTCTTCTTATATCCATTGTAATATTTCAATTACATTAATTCTCCATTAATTACCAAATAAATTTATAACGGATTTAATAATAAGAAAATAAATAAAACAATGGTTATACGTTAATAATCCGTATCTATTAACTTATTGTTTACAAATGAAGGTTAATAAATTTACGAACAAAATAATTGATTTCATACTCCAAATTGAAACCGATTGCAATTAATAACATAAGGTTACATCATTTATTCTATTCCTTGTTAACCTTTATTATTTTAATTGATTGAAATTACGTTAACATAGTATAGTAGTCAATTCAATCAATATTAGCCAGTTATATGTTTTATCTCATTAAATTATTTGTTTTAAGATTTATCTTAAAGTAAAAATTTCTAATCTAATAAGATTCAATTTAATAAATCATAAATTTTAATTTCTGACAATATTAAAGCCCAAAACCTTATTAAATTTAATATTTTTAATTGTCAAAATATGGGTTGTTACAGTCTCCCCCACTCAGACTTTTTCGTCCTCGAAAAGGAACAAGAAGGAATTGAGGAATTTGAAATATTTTATTCAAAATGATCAATTTATAAACAATTTAACTTATATATTTAAATTCAATATAAATTTGAAAATAACTCCATTCGGTTATTGAATATAAATTTAAGTTTTTGGTATTTACCCTTGAAGAGAAAAGAAATATTTCAACATATCTAAAAATTTAGTTAAAACATTTAACCTCGTTCACTTAGTAAAAATATAAGATATATTTAAAACATCCTCATAGCATTATGCAAAGATTTTTCAAAAGTCTAAAACAATGTTAGAAATTTATATCAAAACATTATAATAAGCTTTAAAATAAGGTTCCTTAAGTCCAAAAACTTTATTAGACTCATTATTTTTAAAATAAGTATAAACTCATTATTATTAAACTGAAAGTAATAATATAATCAAATCTTACATTAAATTTCTTAATCAAAGTATAAAATTTCATACCTTCATAATTAATTTAAACACTTGTTTCAAAATGAATGTTCTAATACAAAATTCAAATAGTAAATAAACCTATAAACTTTTCTATTAGTACTTTGAAATCAAGTAAATATTTCAAACTATACTTCCAACATAGGAATTCAAATTTATTTGTCAAGTATATTGCTATAAATAAACTTCGCAAATCAAATTTTTTTTCCATTTATATAGTGTCTTTAAATTCTACATTCAAAGAAACTTATATAAATTTTACTTGCAATATTCATTTGAAAGCTTCGTCGGCAAATAAATCATCTTTAATACTTTATTACTTTACAAAAATTCATTTGTAAAATTTCTTGCTTCATTTTTAAATACCATTTAAATATTTTAAATAACATTTTTATAAATATATGTAAACTATTTGAAAATAATCATTTACATCATTACTTATATTTTAAAAGAAGCTATTGAAACCCTTAAATCCATTATTTATAAATTTATTAATTTTATCTCAAGATACTTTACAAATATTATTAATAAATCAATAATCATTTACTTTAAATATATTTTATTTAATTATTAAGTTATAAAATATTTACGACACTGATAATTTACTATTAAACCATGTTGTAAGTTATTAAACAATAATTTAAACATTTTATAGTATATAGAATTGACAAAAAATGACCAAAATGTCTTTTATATAATACTATATCAAAATACTTTTATTACTCGATGTCTTAAAAGGTTTATCCTCATTCTTGCAGACTCTTGTCATTCGTTGATCAGGCGCAAAGCTAGAATTCTTCAAGTACTTAGTAGACCTGTTTCAACACCCAATGAAAATACTTGAAAAACCTTTTAAAAACAGATATGGAAAGTACAATCCAAACAAAACAACCATACCAAAACCTTTGTCCAACCATGGTTCGCAGATACACAATGGTTACGCCTGGATACCCCAGGAAACAATCTGTATCCCTAAGCTTTTTTAGCCCTGCGAGTTACGCCATGATGACGAGTAGGGTGCAGGATAAACAATGGTTACGCCTGGGTCCCCCAGGAAACAATCTGTACCCCTAGGCCATCCCAGCTAGGCAGTTTCGCTACTAATGTGACCTACACAGATTGCAGGATACATAATGGTTACGCCTGGATCCCCTAGGAAACAATCCGTACCCCTAGGCCAGACTCAGCCAAACAGTTGCCCTATGCAGTCACGAGAGAAAAAAACCATGGGTTACACCACGGTGGGATGTAAGGACCCACAAATCCGTACTCCTTGAATAGACACTAATCTCCATTGATTGACTCAAGATGAACGGAAATACGAATTCATAGGGTTTAAAAAAAGATAGAAGAAGAGAGAAAAACGATAGAACAGAACAGAAAGAAAACAGCAGAACAATATCAGAATCTCACAATCGCAGCGGGACAACATATAATAAATAAATGAATAATCTTTAAACAAAGAACTATATCAGTTATTACATTACATCACATTACATTACATCACATTTTTAGAGTTTACAACAACAACAACAAATAGCAACAAACAGCGGAAAAGAAATACTATATACTAGTGAATATGCCATGCTATCCATCTTGCCTCCAGCAACTCCCGAATTCCAGAATGTTTTGATAACCTAACTCTTGACTGCCCGTGTTGAAATTGGTGGGCACCCAGAGTTTAGGAAGGAAAACAATAAACTCCGAGTCAGTCATGTGATTGGTGTGAGAACTAAAACGGTTTATCTTTAAGACAAAGAACAGGATAATTTTAAAATAGATTCACAATGCTTTTTAGAAAATGAGACAACCATAAGGCCTCCCGCACACACACACAATGCAAACGCAGAATCGGAGGAGCCTTATGATAGTCAAAGATGCTTGATACGCATTAAAAAGAAACATTTGATATTATTATTAGTGCATAGTGTAGGAAAAATCATTTCGAAAGTAAAGATATAAATCTTAGCCAACATAGGCATTTCGCACTTATGCCTACTATAGCTACCATGTTCAATAACAGGTTACCGCCGCATTCCATGGCAGGTTATACAACTAAAACCGTATAGGGTTCGTATTGTTTCTTTGGATTTCCAACAAATGGTCAGGCCAAGGAACTTCCCATTGCCACATGGAAACGCCTCTGGAATGACGTCCCGAGAACGTAACTGGATCTCTGCCAACACAAGGCCGGGATATCCCTAACTGGGTAACTACTGACACGAATATGTCATCCCCCGATCGTAACCTATCTATATCCGAGGATCCTCGATTTCCAACAACCACAAAGCAATAAATTTGCAGCAACAACATAGGTTAAGTATCTGGGCTCCATACCATGATACCACCTCTATCCAGAAGGAATGACATACACTAAAGTGGTGCTACCCCTTAATAACCTTACTGCATCCTTCCTGTTTTGACCATTTTCGGGGTGTGAGGTCCGACGAAGTCTCGTCCACAAAGCTACGCTTTATACAAAAGCTGTGCTTTGATTCAACAAATTCTCAACAGCACTTAGCATATCACACTACCAAATTGGGAGTATATTACTAATAACCTTCAACTACATAACCTCTGATCTCGTACGTCTCAGAGAAGGGTGTTAATACTAAGAGAATAAATTCTACGCCACCAACAGATATGTATTTGAAAGAAATCAGCTTTATATCTCAATTTGTAATGTCAGACATACTATCCATACAAGTCTGTTCCGGATCGAACAGAACCGAAGGCACTTACAAAGAAGTCCTTGCAATCCGGATATTCACTAATCACGTCCGGACTTTCCATCACATATGGAATCTCTATACCGAGGCTATTCGATGCAGAGACATTCGACGGTAATCCTTCCGTTTTCAAAAATATCCGGTCTTCAACACCGGTCTTCAAATGCAATTCATAACGACGTATCACATATTCGGAATGGCTTATACGACCCCAAGGTCCTTTCCCGGCTAACCCGAATAGTGAGCCCTTATTCAAAAATAAGTGTGGCATTCAAATTCAAGCAAATCGCAACAAATACCCATTCAAAGGTAAATATTGATAGTCGGTTATTGAACTATCAGTGGATATGCACAACATCACCAGATTCCAAATAATTTTCCAAATTATTTATTTTCCAAAAATATCTTTACAAGATATATATTTTCCACACTTCAACCATTTGAAAAAAAAATTCAAATCACTTTTCATCTTTACCACTTTTGAAAACAAATTTCAAACATTTTCCTTACGCGGAAATACTTTCATTTCAACATGGTTCATTTAAACCAATTAAATAAATCCTTAACGATTTACTTTATATTTACGTTCCAAATCCGTAAATTAATTCCCACACTTCAAAAATAAATCAACGTTTATTTTTAAACAAATTTCCCTTCCTTTTATAAATTCCATAGTGAATTTACAATTCCAAAATATCTATGAATATACGATGTCCAAATCGATTTCTAATATTCATTTTCAATTTATCTTTAAAAGATAAAATCTCAAAATATTTACTTCATATTGGAAAACATTCCATACTTATTTAATAAGTAATTCAGAAATCTTTTTATTATCTACACTTGGAAAATATTCAATATACTTAAATCGAAATTAAGTATATATTTCATTCTTTAAGGAAAACATTCTCTTAAACACATTTATTTGGGCCAAAATGAATGTTGCACAAAACATCGTTACGACGACCCAAAATCACTAGCATAGGGATTCGAAATTAAGGTAGATATATAAATCCCAATACTATATAAAACATTTCCTTTCGGAAATCATTTACTATAACAACAGTGTTATAGTCCATCATTTCCTTCTATTTTTCGAAAACTTCTATTTCAACAATGAATGTTGAAATTTATGGTTTCGATTCATAATACATTTTAAAACATCGCTAAATCGTTTTAATTCTATTTAAAACATCACATCAAAAACATTTTCTTTAACATATCATTCACTATCCAAAAAAAACGTGAATATACTTCATTAACCAATTTCATCATTTCTATACATTTTATTTTAAAGGATTATTCACTATCTAAAACGTGAATATAACTCCATTAATAAGTTATAACAATTTACTTATCAAAATAAGCCGTTGGCGGATTTATAAGACAATGTTTATAAATTCCATTTCTATTTATTTTAAAACAACTTCCTTTTATAAATCTCCTTTATTAACCTATTTCAATTTATAACTCAATTATATACCAAAAGTTCATATTATAAGTTAAATACTTATAATCTATTTGTTTACAAAATCGTTCTTTTAAACTTCCCAAATTATAAATCTTATAACTTATAAGATTCATTTATTTACCCAAAACTATTCTTTTAATAACTTTACAAATTTATAAATCTACTACTTATAAAATTCCATTTATAACTTCACCGTTTACAATTCTATAAATTTCATTCATTTATGAAATTCATTTACACTTCATTCTAATACTTATAAAAACTCGTTTCATAATTCAAATATTTTAATTTATAAATCTTTTATATACATCAATTTGTATTATTATTTAAAAACGTCTTTAAACTCCTTTTTAATTTCATCATTTTGATTTATGAAATAATCAAATTTTATAAATCCTATATTTAAACTTTTTACAATAAATTCAAAAATCCCGATTTAAACTAATTTATAAAATCATTAACCCCATATTTTCAAAAATCAAATTTTAACTATATTTCTCAAAAATCATAATTTTTATAACATTAAAATTATAACGTTTATTTATTTAAAATGAATCAATTCCAAAAAAAATTTATAAACGTATGCTTTCAAAAATCACTTTAAAATCCTTTTAAAATTCCAAAATTGGGCCAATGATGCTACACACCAAATAGTCAATCACGACAACAACGACATCATATATGTGACGCCCCACCTCTATACCCACGCTAGCCAAGAACACTCCGGAGTAGTGCTGTCAACTAGCACGGAGAATAAGGCTGTTGAGGAGCGACCATCCATGTAATTGCTTATCACACGGTGGCTATAAATATTCTTCGGAAACAAACATAGAAATAATCATATCACAAATCAGTCACAGATATCCATATCACAAAGGCGGAAGAAGATATGAATATATAACTAACACATGAAAGTGTACATCAGAGTAGTGGTCAGTAAGATCCACGATAATACAAAAGAATAGCAACACGTGCTATACAAAAGAATACAACTATGAGTCTATATCTCAAGTGTATACAACAAAAACTGCTAATCTAAACAGTTAGCCAAAAGTCAGAGTGATGAATCCCTGGGAAGAAGTCAAGCAGAAGCACCTGTAACATCTCGGTCTGACCCGAGTATTATTTAAGAAAATAATAAACGGATCAGTCTAGCTATAAATATCAGATGACATGAGATAACATAAAAGATATGGCATAAACATAAACATCCATAATGACATACCGCTATAAGTATGTAAATAATGATCAACAGAAGATCAATCAATAAGAGATAATCAATATCACAAGAATCTTCTCAAAGATTCGGAAAGGGCATCATACCCCAAACTTGTACTCATAACAAGTCAATGACATAAATTCTGGAAATCAATGCAAGAAGTCCAGAAATCATAGAAAAGAGAAAGAGGCCTATCACATGACGGTCCGAAGACTAAGGGGAGCTACCCCACATGTGTGAATGGAATCACACAGATTAAGGTCCAGACTAACCAAAAAGCAAAAAGGTATGTGTGAGTGGAATCACACAAGTGGTGTCTAGTCTAACCTCGCAACAAGAGACATCGCACAGTTGCTAGTCTAAATCATCAGAATGATCGTCATGATCAACGAGAAGTGTCAATTACACTAAGCTAGTAAATATAGAAGTTTAGCTTCATGTCCCATAACCACTTGCTTAACTTAAATATTTACGAACAAACTGTAAATCTTCACTAATAAAATTGTCACAAGAGGTTCAATCGAACAAGTCCAGGAATTAACCGACGAAGTGAACGCAAGCGTTTCATACCACTTGTTTTACTAAGTCGTTTAATTAGATTTCTCATCCGAGTGAGGTAAAGGGTTGTATATACTAATAGATTGGAAAACGGTTTAAGAAAAGAGCTTTGTTATTAAAAATAGAGTTGAAATTGTTTGTTAAAAGAGTTTTGATATTTACTACTAGTATTGAAACCTTTATATTTTTTTAAAATGACAAATCACAGAAGAGATTGTAGAAACAATCATCACCAAGATCACATTCGGAGATGTGAATAAAATCCAAGGAAATCAGCTCAAAAGCATCAAAGTGGAAGTTCCCCAACGACCAAACGTGGCCGAGATAACCAGAGATGGTTTGTCTCGAAGAATGGTCAACTCAGCATCTCAACAAAGCAAGTTCTGTTGAATGTTTTTCAGATAAGATCGCCTACGGAGGGGGGGTCCAGGGGGGGTGGCAACCCCCCAAGGTGGGGGTGCGGGGGCAACGCCACCGCTTACGGGGTTCGACCTAGTGAAGACAAAATGAGGTCTAACGACCTAACGACTCAAGGGTCTAACGACCTAACGACTCAAGGGTCATACGACCTAACGACTCAAGGGTCATACGACCTAACGACTCAAGGGTCATACGACCTAACGACTCAAGGGTCAAACGACCTAACGACTCATGGGTCATACGACCTAACAACTCAAGGGTCATACGACCTAACGACTCAAGGGTCATACGACCTAACGACTCATGGGTCATAGGACCTAACGACTCAAGGGTCATAGGACCTAACGACTCAAGGGTCATACGACCTAACGACTCAAGGGTCATACGACCTAACGACTCAAGGGTCATACGACCTAACGACTCAAGGGTCATACGACCTAACGACTCATGGGTCATACGACCTAACGACTCAAGGGTCATACGACCTATGGATGAACGACTTAACTCCGAACGAGCTAAAAATGGCCAGAACGACCTAGGGTTAACTCGTGAACGACTCACGACCTATGGACGAACGACTTAACTCCGAACGACCTAAAAATGGCCAGAACGACTCAAGTGCAGAAAATTCAACAAAACGCTAAAAATTGGAGTTTTTCGCCAATCCAATCCAAACAAAATGCTAACATGCATGCAAAAATGATAGGGAATCATTCCCAACAGTCCAATATAGTTATAGGCTAGAATTGTGAGATAAAAATCTCACCTTTGCACCAAATATCAATGAAAATGAAGTTTTAAGCAAGCAAGAATCAATCCTTCTTCTATCTAAGCACAAGAAGCTTGAATCCAATGTCTTCTTCTTGAATTTGGAGTAGAAAGATGGATTGCAATTGAATTTGAGTTTTGGAATTTTAATTTCCCATTCCCTCCACCATTAATGCCAAAGCTTGATTAGTTAGGAAATTTATGAAGAGTGAGGAGAAGAGGGTTGGAACTTGGGCTTAATAGGCTAAACTAACCCAAAGTCCAAAGTGGGAAAAGTTAGTGAAATTTCACTAACTCCAAACCTATCGATGTTTATACTTAAAAAAGTTGTAAACGACATTTCGAACTCAATGGAAGTGGTCTCGAGTCCTAATTTGACCATTTGCAAAAATTAGCTTTTCGGACCAAAATCCGATTAACGAGTTAATATTTAAATAAAATATTTAAATACAAACTCGATAAATATGCGGGTTGTTACAATATATATCTGTATATGAAAATCAACAAATATCAAAATATCTGAAATCAAATAAATGCTGGTGAGGAATCCAGTTGGATCCCTCCAACCTGTCTCCCTGCATCCAAAGATGTTAGCACAATACCAATTCCGTTCCAGTACGAAATTATCGGGGTATATGGGATTTATAAAATATTACCCGCTTAATAGGCGGCGCAATAGGGTCTCATCCGCTATATAATGCGGGAAATCAACTCCAAGTACATAAATAATACCAATTTCACTGTACTGTGAAATATTCGCCGTATATGTTTTTAATAAATAACCTCCGCTTACTAACGGCGTATAATGTCTATTTTAACAATTAATAGATAACAATCATCATTCAAACATACAATCAAGAAATTTTAAATATAACTATTTAAAATTAAAATCGAAACCGATTCGATTGAGTGAGAAGTTCTCACCTTGGTTTCAATTTCGTTTTCATCTTTTATTTCGAATAAATTAAACGAGCGTTTAATTTTACCTGAAATTCTCACTAACTCCAAAGGACTCCAATCCAACTCCATTGCGTAGTGCTCGAAAATACGGTTCCAACGCAACTGGTTTCGTGCGTTTTCGACCTCGTATGAACAAGATATACTATTTTAAACATTACACAAATTTTAATATAATAATTTACACTTTTTATTTTCAATTTTAAACCTTGCAACGATCTGGGCCGTTCGATCACAAACCCCCAAATCTGGCCGTCGAACGCAACTTTTCTTCTTCCTTCTACAGGTTGAACGCGCGCAACTAACCCATCACCACGATACTAGGGTTTTACATCGTTCCTTCTCTTCTCGACCGGAGATCGATCAAGCATTGCCAACGCGTAGGCCTTCGACAACTCCACCTCCAGTCATGACGGCTGCGAGCTCGGCCTCCATCCGCCCATAAAATGCGTGCGAATTACAGCCGAACGTGGCCCAAATTCTCCTCCATCGTCGCGCCATACTCCATCATATCCGTATGGATTCGAAGCCCCCATCGTGCTCTCCAATGTTGTAGTTGATGACGTTTGCTAATTGTTCATGGATAGGAAATAATTGAGAGTAGAAAATGGGAAATTTCGGCCATTGTTTGAAAGGTGGCGGCTGGCTTTAGTTTTAGGGTTAGGTTTTTATTTTATTTGCAAAAATGAAAGATGGGGTGCTTTTATAGAAAAATACACGCCACTATTCATCCCGGATTTTCCGAACTCCAAACGAAGCATGCCGGTTGGCGTTTATAAGGTTTACCCCGCGTTCCTAATAAAATGGAATGTGTTTCGGAGGCCAATTCGATCATCTGTGTGAGTTATGGAAATAAACGATCGATTTAAAATTAAACCGATTAAACAAATTTTCTATGAGTTTTGGCTTGCCTCGGACAAACGGTAAATCCGATTGACACGAAATTTGAAACCATACAATAATATGACATTACGGATCCGGTGAAACTGGTTTCGTCGAAATCCAAGACTGTTTAAAAAATGGCTATTTTAACTCGTCAATTAAATACTAAAATATTCAATTTTCGCAAATTAACTTTTAATTCGATTTTAAAAGTTCTAAAACATCGTTCTAACTCCAATATGATAAAATAAAATTTTACAAATCATTTTCAATCATATTTAACCCAAATTTCAATTATTTCTGTATTTTCACATATTAAATTATCGAATTAATTATCCAATTAAATCCAGATATTCGAAATAAAATTTATTCGACTTATAAATTTCACCTATTAATATTTAAAATTAATTAAATATACGAATTTTAATTAATAGAAATTCTGGGTCGTTACTCGAGTATCACATCCGGAAAACCAAAAATCAGAGAGAATAATGTCGATAGAACGAATCCACAATGTGGCCACAAAGCGGATTTCATGCAGAAGGCACTTTCCATATCTTTACTTCGAAAATATGTATCATATAGTACCTTTTCCAATCACTTTCAAATATCATACTTATATAAAGTCCATTATATATAGGATTCCATTTTCAATCGAATACTTTCCAAATTGAGTACCTTCCAAATCAATAGGTTTAAAATCAATTTCGTACTATACAAATCAGTTTTATATAAGTTCGATAACTCCCAAATCAAGTATTTAGTAAATCAAGGTTCTCAAAAAATTTCTCGTTTCAAAATCATTTCAGTTTCAAGATCATATATGATTTCACAAAATTTTCTTCCAAATTAAATATATTCAGTTTCAAAGTTTCTTAAACAATAGTTTTAGAAAATAATCCAAATTTCCAAATCAACAAAATTTAGGTCAAACAAATTCATTTCCAAAATCACCATATAAGTACTGGCTTTAATTCCAATCTAATTTCAAAACCAAATATTCTTCTCAAAATCAGTTATACTCAAAATGGTTTCTAAATTTATAATTATCCCTTTAAAACCTTTAAACTATTTATTTCTATATGAAATATCCAATTTTCCTTTTTCAAATTATTTATTTAACAAAAGTTTCAAATTCACTTCAGTCATACTCTTCATACTTTAAACATACAAAACTAAACATATATTCTTTATCAAATATTTTATACTCTTCGAAATTTCTTAGTTTTAAAATTTTAAACCTTGATTTGGAAGTGCTCGAACCTTCAAAATAGTCAGTGAAATCAAATTTCAAATCCAAGAGTTGGAAATCAGCAACAAATCAGTAAATCAATTTTTTTTATAAATAGAGTTATACTAAATCAAATCGAAAACTCGAGGATTGAACACCGACTTACTTTAAATTATTTCAAATATATATACCTATATCTTTCGAGTATCAAATCATGCTTCGGAATTTGAAATCAAAATTGGTTTCACAAAGTCACTCGCATAGCAAAGCTATTACAGTGGCCTCTCCTCACTCTGAAACTCGAAAATCAATGTCGATGATGTGTGCACTCATCACCGAAATTATTTTCCAGCGAGGTAAGTGAGTTCTGGACTTCTATTTTCTTGAAAACTTCTTTGAATTTTTTTTTCTTTCGAAATCCTTGGAACTCATTTGAAGTCATTTGAAACATTTCTTATGCAGAAAATACTTTCAAATCTTATTATTATATATATTTCAAAATCTTAAACCAATTTTCAGAAATACCGAAGTCCAATCTCTCGAATTTCAAATTCAAAACCTTTCGGTTATAAATCATTTTTATATAAATCAATTTTCTTATAATATTTTCAAAATTTCAAATCTTTTCGAAACTTCAAATTCTCCTTTTTTTTATAGGTATATAATCCTTATCGAAAACATTTTCCCTTTTATATATAGAATAAAATCATAGTTACCCAAATATAAATTTCGGTATGTAAAAAAAAATTTAAAATACAAACACATTACCGATAACTATATTAGTCATAAAATATTACTCCTTTATATATATCATGTAATATTAGGAAAAATAATTTCATTTCAAAATTTATACAAAACATTTTTATAACACTAACAAATACGCGCTCTCGTATATACACTCAGACAACTCATTCTAGGGTATTACTACCCTATCTCTAATGAGTTAACCCCAACAGGCTAAGGTATGTCTAAACCAAAGCTCTGATACCAACTGTAACAACCCACTTTTTTGGATGGTTCAAATCGACAATAAATACACTGGTACCTATGTTCTGCCTTTACGGCCAGCCTCTCGACTGCACCACCAACCCCCACGGGGACATGTAGGAGTAAGAGTCAACCGTTCGCTACCAAACCAGGAAGCGAGAACCCCCTATCGTGCTGCACCCTCCAAGTGCAATGACAGACACACATGTCAGAATCAAACCATTCAAAAGGGAGGATTGTTAATGTGGTAAATAAGAAAAAAAAGAAAAAGGAAGGAGAAAAACAAAATACAAAATCTCGCAGCGTAATGACAAAATATAATAATCAAATAAACAGTTCATGAAGCTATTTTACAAATAACATTTGATTACACTTTTACAAATTCAAATAAGAGTTATACACATATCATAAATAACCAAATAATGTAGCGGAACACAGAATGTAGTGGAATAATAAAAAGCAATAATATACTGAATCTTCGTCTTCGTCCACCAGAAATAGTCTTCAATGCTGAAAAACTCAGGCTGACCCGAGCATAAAGGAAAATAACACACTCGAGTCAGAACTAAAATTTTTATGCAAATTAAATCAAAAGTATATGAAATAAGGAATGAAGATAACTACATTTTTGAAGGTTCAAATTTCTAGAAATGTTATTGTTTCCATATTCAAAATAAAATGGGTTTCACAATAGATCCATTCTAGTATATTACAAATTTACATAACAATTCCCAGTTAAATTTCATAGTTTTAGAGATTTGATTTATAAAAATGTTCCAAAGTTTCAATATTCACTTTTTTTGGAAACTTCCAAATGTTTCAAAATTTAATTTTGAAAACTTTCAAGTAAGGTAACGACAGTTTACTTCCCAAAATCATTTCTATGGTTCAAATAGTAATCTAAACATACTATTTTTCCTCTGATGTAAATACTTGATATTCATGGGTTTTACATCCTTATTCAGTGTGCAAAAAATCAATATGAAAATTTAAATAATTACAATAAACTATAGGGTGATAACAAGGATATATCAAATAAATGAACAAATATACATTCAATCACAATAGCATCCATCACAACATACAATCAACATTCAAATCAATCAACTCAACAAATGAACCAATTCGATAACATGTCACAATAATTATTAGTCATCACATATTGGAATTTAGCTATTCAAATTAAATATTAATAAATATTCCAAACCAACAATCAAAAATTTATCACAATATGACATGGTTTAACTTGCTATAAAATTTTAGTACTTCGTGAGTGAGTTTAAACACTCACCTTCTGGATTTCCCTTTTCTAGTCGGATTTGGATCCGCTACTACTTCCTCCTTTCGATTTGTTTCCTTCTATCCTAATCTTTTTTTTAGAATGTTTTGGAAGAGATAGAGAAATCGTTATAGATCTGGCCTTGAAGAAAAAGATTTGGAAAAAAGGAATAATGTTTGGAAAAGAAGAAGAAAATTTAAAGAAGATGAAGAATTGAAAAAGAAAAGGAAGCTTTCAAAAAGAAGAAAAGAAATAAAAAGATTAAAAATGAAGCAAAAAAAAGAAGGAGATTTAAAGAAGAGAAAAAAATGAAAATAGAAAGAGGAAGGTGAAGAGAGAAAAATAAAATGAGATGGAAGTTTTATTTGGAAAATGAAGCTACAGAAGATGAGATTAGAAAATGAAATATTTCTAAAGGAATTAGGATGGAAACAAATGAAAAGCTAATAAGGTATATATAAACAAACTAGGAATTGAAATAAAGTAAAATATGAACAGCCCTAAAACGTAGTATTAAAAGTTGTGAATTAAATGAATATGAGGTGATAGAAGAATTAAAATACAAATGAATAAATAAAATTAGAGATTATTTAATAATAAGGAAATAAAGGTGGAGAGACAAAATGCACGTTTAGTTTTAAATACTGTTAACCCTATCTCGGTTATGGCTCACCGGTCTAAAGCTTGGAAGGAAGGCCGACCTAACCATTCGCATTACTTGCCGACCCAATGGATAAAGGCGGGCCGACCTAGCATCTCAAAGAGTGTTGCCGACCTAAAGGATGCGGGGAAGGATCCGATCTAACTCAATGCCGACCTAACTGGTTAAGAAGTATGCCGACCTAATGCCTTAACATGGATGCCGACTTAACTGGTTAAGAAATATGCCGACCTAATGCCTTAGCATGGATGCCGACCTAACTGTTAAGCACAAACTCACCCACCTATGAGTCGTGGCCGACTTATGGGTTATGGTAAGTCGTTACCGGTCTAAGGGTGTGAAGGATGAAGTGGCGAAATAGTTTAGCACCTGGCACACTAACTCGGCGGCGACCCAACACTTAAGGTTTGGAGCTAGAGAAGCGCGCGTCTTTCACTTAGACCGGAGACCGTGCCTGAGAGAAGGAGGGCGACATATAACTCAGCCTGACCCGGAGCCGACCTACGACTTAACCCATCTCGGCCACTACCTCCGACCAAACACCGAAAGCCCCTATAAATACACGACTATCACCAACATTCAAAGGACTTTTGGTCGATCAATTTCAAGCGCCATTACTCTGCCGAATTCCAGACGACTTCAACACTTAAAACTTTTGAGATTCAAAGAACGTCTAAAAGAACTTCATAAAGAAATCATCTACATCCACCATGGATTTGAAGATTTTTGTCAACATCGAAGTTTGAGCTACTTGTTCTGAGTCTTTTGTAATTCAAAGTGTATTGTACTTGAGAAGATTTGTATCAACTTGTAACGTGATCATCAATAAAAGTACTTAAAGTGGACGTAGGCTATACCCATAAGCCGAACCACTATAAAATTGCTGTCGTTTACTGCTTTTCCGCTATTACTTGCTTGTAATTCTTTCCCGATCTATCGGGTGGTGCTTTCACAACTACACTTCACACACCGGGGTGTTAGCGTTCAAATTTAAGCGTTAACATTTTTGGTGCTTTCACTGAGAATTGAACTCAGGACCTCCCGCTTACCAAACGGGTGCTCTCATCATTGCTTCACAGAGATTTGAAGAAAGAATTTCCTTAAAAACCAGAAGTATATCTGAGATTATGGCTCCTGGAAGGAAAAGTAGATCTATCAGATCTGGGAACATTCAAGAGGGAACCTCCGCTTCCCCTATACCTAATCTACCCACTCCATCTGTTGGAGTTACGAAAGCGGAATTGGATGCTGTGATTCTAGGGCTAAACCAGCAGATAAACGCCCAAAATGCACAACTAGAGGCTCAAAGTGCCCAGAATGCTCTGATTCTGAATAAGTTGAACGACTTACTTGGGGCAAACAATCAACCGGCTGGTAATGAAAGGAACTATGCTGGCAACATTCATGATGTTAATGAAAGAAATGCTCCTGAAAGGCCTACTAGTCCCTTTGAGCAGGCAGTACCTGAGGCCAGTGGATCTAGAACTCGACATGATGAAGAATATCTTTCTGGAATGGTCCGGCAGATCATGAAAGAAAGTATGCAAAGGGTCGAAGATGAGAAGGAATGGGGTTTCGCTCCAAGTAAAACTCCATTTACTGAAAAAATCTTGAAGGCGGAATTTCCAAGGAAGTTTGTCCCTCCAACTATTCCAGCTTACAAAGGGACAAGTGATCCGAATGAGTTCTTGTATAAATATGATTGGCACATGACAGGTGCCAGGGCCTCCGACGAAATAAAATGCCGATATTTCCCCGTATACCTGGAAGGCGTGGCTTTACTGTGGTTCACCAAGTTGCCAGTTCGATCTATCGATCAGTTTTCAGACTTGACCAGAAAATTCAAGGAGCAGTTTAGGCTATATGCTTCGAAGGCCAAGGATATCATGTCATTATCGAGTTTAGAGCAGAATCCTGGTGAGTCTATCAGATCCTTCTTGAACCGCTTCAATATAGCACTGGCTGAGGTGGACAATGCTGAACCACGAATGATATTGACTTATCTGATGAGGGCTATCGATAAGTCAAGCGAATTTGGGAAATGGTTAAATATGAAGGAGCCAACCTCTCTCGAAAAGTTCTACAAAAAAGCAGACGAATTCATTCGCTTGGAAAGCCGTCCTTTACCAGTAAAGACAGTGTTGGAAAAAGCAGAAGACAACACTGTCGCTCCACGCAAGAATGAATCGGTGGGGCAAAAAAGGGAGAATAGTAATGGGAAGAAACAGGGTAATCTGAAGAAGCCCCGATCCTTCAAGCCATCAGAATATACTCCATTATCACATACACCGGAGCACATCTACCTGGCCACTAAAGATTCCGTCGATTTCCCTAAACCTATCCCTTTGAGAACTGGGAGAAAAGCCATACAAAGTGGGAAATTCTGCCGCTTCCACAATCAACCAGGTCATGAAACTGATGAATGCCGCCAGCTGAAAAATCTGATTGAAGAGTTGCTAAGAGAAAACAAGTTGCAGCAATTTGTGAAAAAGAATAGCAACAATCCTGCATCATCGAGTCAGGGGCAGCGGGCTCCTGTTCATCAGCCTGGGGCAGGTGAGAAAGCTACGGGGCATGAATCTGGAAGGCCCGTTATCAATGTCATTTCCGGAGGACCTCACCCAGCTGGCCAGAGTTGGGGTGAGATGGAGAGATATTCCAGGGCTTTGAAATATGCTCCAGCCGAAGAAAACGTCTTTGTTCTAGAAGACACTACGCCCCTTAAACAACAGAAAACTTTCAGTGATGATATTATTTTCAGAGCCAGAGATTCTACAGGTATTGAAGCTCCTACTTTAGATCCCTTGGTCATCTCGGCTGGTATTGGACCAGCCATTGTCAGAAGAGTCCTCATTGACTGCGGAGCATCATGTAATATCCTCTTCAAAAAGACATTTGACCAGATGAAGATCCCTATGATCGATGTGCAAGCCTCATCACAGAAAATCGTTGGCTTCACCGGGGAGCCAAAGCAACCAGTAGGAACCATCGATCCGTTTGTAGAACTTGGGGAAGGAGAAAGGAAAGTGGTCCGAAAGCAAACCTTTGTGATCGTCGATGAATATTCTGCTTATAACGCTTTTCTTGGCCGTCCAACACTCGCAGCATTCAAAGCTATCCTAGCCCCGTGGTGCCTCACTATTAAATTCCCTACTGACAATGGAGTAGGAGTTATAAAAGGGGATCAAAATGCTGCGCGAGAATGCTATTGGACAGAGCTGCGAGAGTCAAGAAAAAGGGAAATGGGAAAGGATGCGGCAACTCCAGTCCGCATCAAGGAACCAGCTTTGTAGCAATTACAGAGCGGACCCTGCACTGGCGAGCACAGCGGGGCACGGAAAGAAATGGATCCCAAAAAAGCCAGTACAGGGGAGAATAGAGTAGTACCGGTGGAAACAACAGTTCCGGTACCTGTTGATCCAAAGGACCCAAATAAGGTGTTGAATGTGGGTTCGCAGCTTAATGTTTCGATTCAGAATATCTTGATATATTTCCTGAAGGCGAATTTGGATGTCTTTGCTTGGACTCATGCCGATATGTGTGGAATATCCCCGGAAGTTGTGGTACACGCTCTGAATATTGACCCAAAGTTTACGCCAGTTAAACAGAAAAGAAGAACCCAGGGTCCAGAAAGGTCAGCAGCATTAAAAGAAGAAGTTGATCGACTCATGGAAAATAACTTCATCAAAGAATCTACATATCCGAATTGGGTTTCAAATCCTGTGTTGGTCAAGAAAGCTAATGGGAAATGGAGAGTGTGCATCGATTTTTCTGATCTAAACAAGGCTTGCCCCAAAGATTGCTTCCCATTACCCAGGATCGATCAACTGGTAGACGGAACTGCGGGACATGAATTGTTATCCTTCATGGATGCCTACTCCGGTTATAACCAAATCATGATGCATGAGCCGGATCAGGAGGATACAAGCTTTATTACAGATGTTGGGCTTTATTGCTACAAAGTTATGCCCTTCGGATTAAAAAACGCAGGGGCAACCTACCAAAGACTTGTTAATGCTATGTTCAAACCGCAATTGGGCAAAACTATGGAAGTCTATGTCGACGACATGTTAGTAAAGTCCAGGAAAGCAGCGGATCACATTGAACACTTAGAAGAAATGTTCGCAGTCCTCCGTAAATACAAAATGAAGCTTAACCCCCTGAAATGTACATTTGGGGTCGAATCCGGAAAGTTCTTAGGTTTTATTGTCAGTGCTAGGGGCATAGAGGCTAGTCCAGCTCAAATTACTGCCTTGAAAGAAGTCAAAGCTCCTAGAACAAAGAAGGAATTGCAGAGTCTCAACGGAAAGATCGCCGCCCTGAGTCGGTTCATTTCCAAAGCTACTGATAAATGCATCCCATTCTTCGATGCCCTGAAAAAAGGAAAGAAGAACTTTGAATGGACTCCCGAATGCCAAAAAGCCTTTGAAGAGTTGATCCGTCATATGGAAACGCCTCCGATACTTTCTAGGCCAGGCAATGGTGAGGATCTTCTTATATACTTGGCAGTATCATCTCATGCTCTAAGTGCAGCGCTGATACGGGAAGACAAAAGGATTCAACATCCAGTTTACTATATCAGCAAAAGACTCACTGGGGCAGAGCTGAATTACTCCAAGTTGGAAAAACTCGCCTATTGCCTACTAGTTGCATCGAGGAAACTGAGGCAATATTTCCAAGCTCATCCTATCAAAGTACTCACTGATCAACCTCTGAAGCAAGTCCTGTTTCGCCCTGAAACTTCGGGTCGTCTTCTAAAATGGAACATTGAACTTAGTCAATATGACATCACCTATCACCCCCGAAAAGCAATCAACGGACAAGCTTTAGCTGATTTCATTGCAGAATTCACAGAGAAAGATAATGGTGAGGAAAAAGCGATCAATGATTCTCCAATCCAGTGGAAGATGTATGTTGATGGCGCAAGAAATGACTACTGTTCTGGAGCCGGAGTGGTACTTGAAACTCCTGAAGGTCGATCATTATGTTATGCACTAAGACTGGAATTCCCTTCAACAAACAATGAAGCAGAATACGAAGCTCTTATTGCAGGTCTGAAAATCGCTAAAGAGCTAAACATTCGAGCACTACAAATTTTCAGTGATTCCCAGCTTATTGTATGCCAAGTCAAGAAGGAATTTCAAGCAAAAGGTGGAAACCTGCCTTCCTACTTGTCAAAGGCTTGGGAACTCCTATGTGAACTCGATCACTATTCAATAAGCCACATTCCTCGGGAAGAGAATATGAAGGCAGATTCCCTCGCAAAATATTCAAGTTCTGGTGAAGCTCAACTATTGGGATTGGTCCCTGTAGAAGTCCTTTCAGCGCCAAGTATAGACGAGATGGATATAGACTGGATTATGAATGTATCTCAAGAACAAGAGTCATGGATGACTCCAATACTGGATTACCTACTCAAAGGTTCTCTGCCAGAAAACTCGATAGAAAGACGAAAGCTACTAAGGAAGGCCTCCCGCTATGTGATTCAGGATGGCCGATTGTACAGACGGGGATTCTCAATGCCATTGCTTCGATGTGTATCCCGGGAAGAGTCCAAAACAATCCTAGTAGAAGTGCATGGAGGAGAATGCGGTGATCATTCAGGTGGACAAACATTAGCAAAGAAAATTCTCCGATACGGATATTTTTGGCCAGAAATTACTCGGGATGCTGCAGATTACTCCCGAAAATGTGACAAATGCCAAAGATATGCCAAAATTCCTAGAGCACCTTCTACCGAACTCACACAGATGGTCAGTCCATGGCCATTTGCAATTTGGGGAATGGATCTCATTGGGCCGCTACCAACTGCTAAATCAGGGATTAAATATGCTATTGTTGCAGTTGATTATTTTACTAAGTGGGCTGAAGCTGAACCATTGGCTACGATCACTTCAAAGAAAATGATAAGCTTTGTGACCAAGAATATCATTTGCAGATACGGTGTGCCTCAGAAAATAATCACAGACAATGGTACTCAGTTTGAAAGCGAGGAATTCCAGGATTTTTGCAAGCGATTCAAAATCCAGAAAAGCTTTTCGGCAGTGGCTCATCCGCAGGCAAACGGGCAAGTGGAAGCAGTGAACAAGATCATCAAATCAACCATCAAAAAGCAACTCGAAAGAGCAAAAGGTGGTTGGGTCGATAAACTACCACTTGCACTATGGGCATACAGAACTACTCACAAAACTGCAACTGGGCATACTCCTTTTGCGTTAGCATACGGATCGGAAGCAATGATCCCGGTTGAAGCAGAGGTCCCTTCACACAGAAGAATCCATTTCAATCAAGCAGAAAATGAAAAGCTACAACTGGAAGCGCTGGATCTCCTTGATGGAAAAAGGGATGAAGCTAACCTCAGAGTTGCAGCTCATCAGCAAAGGATAGCCAGACATTTCAATTCCAAAGTTCGTCAACGCAGCTTTGAAATTGGAGATCTAGTCCTGAAAAGAATTATGACTGCGACAGGTGTGTTTGGGCCAAATTGGGAAGGACCGTATGTGATAGGTCAGAAACTTCTTGACGGCACATTCAAGCTCACCACTGTTGATGGAGATCAAATTCCAAGGGCATGGAACAACAATCACTTGCGTCCATACTTTACTTGAAAATTTTGTTGAAACATTGTAAAAAGAATTATGAATATATGATTCTTGTAATTGAAAGCAATTGTGAAACTGATGCAAGTAAATAATGAAAGAATATAAAGTGGATGTAGGCCCAATTTCATGGCCGAACCACTATAAATCTTGTGTTCCTTATCATCATTATATGTTTGCTTTGTTTTCGATATAGAAATACATAAAATGTATTGCTGAAATGTCGATTTAAATTTTTGCAGATAATGGAAATAAAACTTGCGCATAATAAGACCGAGCGATTCTCACCATCATTCAACAAACAAATTTCAAGTCGCAAAGACCCCGAATTCAAATCCTAGATAGGAAATACTTCAATTGAACGGCTAATGATTTCGATAGAAACGAGCCCTTGCTGATAAATTGAGATTGTTTGAACAAACAAACATCCAATTGGGAAGCTAGTGCCCGTTCTCACGAACTTGCCTGGCAATGAAGTACACTTCCTTGGATTAAACAAGCTACTTGCAAGAAAAGGGGAATGAAAACTTAAAAAAAAAAAAAAAAAAAAAAAAAAAAAGAGGATCGCTGAAAAGGCATAAGCAAGTGAACAGAGGAACAACCAAAGCTACCATCAACGGCACAAGTCCTCTTCGGAGGCGCAACTCTTCGGAGGATAAAAGACCTCTAATGGGTCATACGCCACAAAAAAGAAAGTTCTCTACTCAACAAAAAAGATTGGAGGAGTCATGACCCTCCAACCATGAGAGAGTAACTTCCAGGCGATGAAAACCCTCTTTGAGGCACATTTCACCAGGAGTTGAAGTGTTATAACCGCTCTTCGGGATTTCACTTCACCAGAGTTGAAATGTAAACAAAATAAAAGCCCTCTTCGGAGGCCCATTTCACCAGGAGTTGAAGTGTTATAACCGCTCTTCGGGATTTCACTTCACCAGAGTTGAAATGTAAACAAAATAAAAGCCCTCTTCGGAGGCCCATTTCACCAGGAGTTGAAGTGTTATAACCGCTCTTCGGGATTTCACTTCACCAGAGTTGAAATGTAAACAAAATAAAAGACCTCTTCGGAGGCCCATTTCACCAGGAGTTGAAGTGTTATAACCGCTCTTCGGGATTTCACTTCACCAGAGTTGAAATGTAAACAAAATAAAAGCCCTCTACGGAGGCACATTTCGCCAGGAGTTGAAGTGTAGCAACCGCTCTTCGGAATTTCACTTCACCAAAGTTGAAATGCAAAAACAAAGACCTTCTTGAAAGCACACGTTTCACCGAGATTGAAATAAAACTTCCAAGTGTTGAAACGTGAAAAGGCTTTCTTCGAAGGCACAACTCTTTGGGGGTACACGTTTCACCGAGATTGAAATAAAACTTCCAAGTGTTGAAACGTAAAAAATCCCTCCTTAGAGGTACAACCCCCTCCCGGGGACACAGTTAAGAAGAAAGACCTCTTCGGAAACCCACGTTTCACCGAGATTGAAATAAAACTTCCAAGTGTTGAAACGTGAAAAGGATTTCTAAGGCATAACTCTTTGGAGGTACACGTTTCACCGAGATTGAAATAAAACTTCCAAGTGTTGAAACGTGAAAAAATCCCTCCTCAGAGGTACAACTTTCTATATATAAAAAAAAATCCTCATCAAAAGCGTACTTTAACTTTCAAAGGAAAAGTAGTTTGCCTACTATGGGAAATGATCGTAAAAAGAAAAGAAGTTAAAGTACCCTTCAGAGGTCCGCTTTACCACATAGAGGAATTCACTTGGTGAAATATGCACATAAGCAAAAGAAAAAAGTGATTTCTTCGAACGACAAAGCGTAAAAACTTATACGAAGGGAGTTGTACTCTATAAAAGATTTCTTTAAAGAATAAAATAATTATTCTTTAGCAAATAAGAGTGCAAGTCCCCTCGAAGTATAAAATATTGCAGCAAGCTTAAGGTATGGGGGCAACATGGTATAGCTCGTATAGCTGCATCAGTAAAGTACTACTCAAACAACATACCATAAGCCCGCTGCAATATTATATAAATAAACTTGTGCAAAAATAAATAGTAAATGCATTCTCAAGTTCAAACAGAAGTTTGTACAAACGAAGAATCATTTTATTCAACTATAATGCAGATACAGGTTTTCAAAATAAAGGCGGGCGCCGATACCCGCACAACTCTCGGCCAGTTCATATAAAAGACAAAAAGCTAAAATCTTCACTTCTTCTTCCCTCCTTTGGACCCTTTACCCGGTCGAATGACCAGCTTTCCAGGTCGGCCAGTGGGTGTAAAGGAAGTAGGAGAGGTAGGTGTAACCGGTTCAACTTCCGGCTCCTCTTCAGTGGCGGTGATTTTCTTCCCCCTCCTCTTTGATGTCCCACGCTTCTCTCTCCTTTGTGAGGAAGACTCACTCCCCGGAGTGACAAGTTTTGATAGAACAATGTCGTCAGAAGGAGTCCGTTCCGGGGATATGTCACCTCCCTCAGGTCTCTCATCTTTCTGCTCTTGCGAAGCGATGGGATCATCCAAGCCGTGAAGAGCCTCTATTTGTTCCTCCTGCGATCCAGGTTGCGAGGCAGAAGGAGGCACCGCCTGAAGAGATGAAGGAAGGATGACCGGAGGAGTAGAAGTTTGAGCAGTGCTTGGTACTTTCTCTACAGAAGAAAAAAGGTTAAAGTCAGTAAAGAGAGGAGATGAAGGCTCGTCAAGGTTGAGAAAATAGTCAAGGAGCTCGTGAAACTCATGCGAAATAAACGAGTAACCCGCTTGAGCAGAATTGACAGTAGCGAGATTAACAGTGAAGTTACCTGGAGAAGCCGGTTTCCTGATATCGACTTCATAAGCTTGCGCATCAGCGCTCTCTTCACCCTCGTCTCCGCCTTGTGTGCTTGTAATATCAGTGGTAGCTTTGGTGGGAGATGCGAGATGGGAACTGGAACCAATAATGTCGACTTCAGACGAAGAAGGTGGCTGGACTGGAGTAGTTGAAGTGGTTTTCCCCAGCTGGTCCCCTTCCGTCACTTCGGTTCTTAATTTGGCAAGTTGTTCCTTTCCCCTGGCGAGAGCAGCGCGAGCGTCTTCATCAAAATAATGCCTTTCCAGGGCTGGCTCGTCATAACCAGCACCTTCAGCACCAAGCATATCGAGGGCGGCCTCCCACACTTCAGCTAAAGTGATCTCATACTTGGGACCAAGAAAGGCGAGGCTTCCACGCCCCAAGACGCTATGCAAGTAGAAGTCGAATAATGTTGAGCCGAAGCTGTTTTTGGTCGCCTCATGAGATTCTTCGGCTGCGATTTTGCCGGCGACAGCCTCATCGCGCTCCCTTTCAGTTTTGGCAAGCTGAAGCTTAAGCATTTGTATCTCCGCCTCCTGGGAGTTATTTTTCTTTCGAAGCTCAGCAATATCAGAGACATAGCCTTCACTGATTCTTTTTTGTGCCTCGAGCCTATCTTCGGCATCCCTCTGACTGGCATGAGCATCTCTAACTTGTCTGAGAAGCACTTCTTCTTTTTGAGAGTATGAAGTAGAGGAAGCAGCAAGCTCATCTTTCAACTTCTCAACCTTTGCTTCGAGCTCCTCGTTGTAGGAAGTTATGCTCCTCATTTCGGTGTCGTGCTGCTCAAGCACCTTTTGCCACTCAGCCTTATCATTTTCCATGGTGAGCATGGCCTCTAAGTTGGCACGGTTAACTCTTTGAAGCTCATCAACAAGCTTCTGCCAGTTTGACATCCTCTCGATATCGAGCTTGACTGCATCAAGATTGCGCAACATAGCAGACTTGTCAATGGGGACCAAGTCTAGGTCGAATCTCACACCCTTTAAGCACCATTGTGGAAAACGACTTTGTAAAGTGGCTGGGCCAGGTCCCACTTGAAATTTAGGCCTGCTTATTATTGTCTGGATGTCCTCCTTTCCGAGAGCAGGAGAGTCGGAAGTAATGTCGAGAGGGGCAAGGGCAGTAGGCTTTTCGGGAATAGTGGAAGCATGTCTCTCACCATATCGGGCTCGTTTGCCTGAATCTTCAGCTGCATGACCCTTTCCTCGGTCGTCGTGAGATTTCCTTTTGTAAGAGTCGTCACTTCTCTGCAGGGAATCATGGTGCTCATCCCTATCCCTTCTGTCATAACGCTCTTCTGCATCCCTCCTTTCACGAGCCTTTCGAGCAGCCCTCTCTTCGTCAGACTCTCTATAGGAAGGAAAGTAACGCCGATAATCATATTGACCACGCCCCCCATAGCGTTGGAAATCCTGATAATATGACCCGCCGCGTGTCATTGAAGAATCTGAAATAAGAAAAGATAAGCTTTAAAAATCTTTAAAGTATAAGAAGATAAGTGCATAAATGTGCTGGAAAATCCTAAGTGTTGTGTGATGTGCAAGCTACACCATTAAGCTACAAACCACTCTTTGGTGCAGAGGTGATGATAGCTTGGGTATGAGGAGTTGATGTTTGTGTTGGTATTTGTCGAAGAAGAGACGTCGCCTCAATTACAGGAGAGATAGTTTTAGATACGTCATCTCTAAAAAGCTCCTGCGAAGTCACTATTATGTCGCTCAACCCCTCGTAAACATCGTCACCATCATGCTTGGTGGGACTTGTTTTCTCAATTCCTACATCAGCTAATTCCCCGAGAGGCCGTGAAGGTTCTTCTTCTTCTTCCTCGATCGGGGCAAGCACCGTCTTACTGGATGACCCCATAATGTCGGTAGGAGTGGAACACTTCACCAATGAGGTTTCAATATTAGACTCTTTTGATGTGAGTTGTTCGACAGTAACCGGGGCGTCAGGAGTTTTCATCGGAGAATCGGGAACTTCTGTTGGAACTTCATGAGCATGCGTAGAACGAGAAGCGTGTAGAAGCCCGTATTGGTGTAAAAATTCATCCTTCAGCAGAAATTTTATGCTCCTTTCTTCCGCAACCACGGCACTCAACCTCTCAAAAACTTGTTTATGAATCGGATCTCTAGAAGGGAGAGGAAGTGCTGAAAAGAGCAAAGAATGAAGTTAGCAACTGAAAGTTCGGATCTCGAAAAAAGTTTCAAAAACAAAAAAATGGAAACACTAGTCTTACTTCCTATTCTCCAGATGGCATAAAACCCTGGAGGACAGCGAGCAAAGAAAAACTGGTTCAAAAATCCATGAACACTTTCAGTGAGATCGGAAAGGAGCTTGCGGTTTCTAGCACTTCTCACAATAATGAGTGAAGGATGATCTTTACTCTTTGTAAACGAGCACAGATAACGAATTTCTTCAAAACTCGGTAGGCGATCAAGAGTTCTTCTAAACAAAACACACAACCCCATCAAGATGGCATAACCATTAGGATGAAGTTGAAATGGAGAGATTGTCAACCGGAGAAGAAGAGTTCGAAGAAAGTCATTAAAAGGAGGAATCGCCCCACTTAAGCACATGTGGCGGTTGACTGCAACGAAACCATAGGGAGGATTATCAGCAGTATCATTTGACCCAGGGAATAGGACATCGTTTTCAGCAAAGCCAAATTGAGTGCGCAGCTGAATAAATGTTCTCAAAGATAGAATAGTCGAAGTTCTTTCCGGAGGATTCTCTATCGGAACTGCTATCGGGAAAGTTTCTTCTTCTTGAGTTACCACTTCTTCTTCTCGGTGGGAAGTCATTCTACATAAACAACTGGGTATTCAAACATGAAGGTGCACGTTTCCTAAAGTGTGTGAAGTTTTGTGTAGAATCAATCAAGCGATAAACAAATATAACTGGAATAAAAACTAGCAAACATTTGTTAGTTATGAAATTCAGGGGTTATTGTTTTAAGCCTAAATATGCAAGTAAGATGTTGATGCAAACAAATCAGTTAAAATTGTTGATACTTTGCATTAATATTCTACTTTAGTCGATTAATTCACAACATTTCATGCAATATATTCATGTCTCTTATCTTGTCTTGACTAATCTGTCATTTGATATGGGCAGTCAATGGCAGTATGTGTGCCTTGGTTTTCTTTGTTTGTCTGTTATTCTCAACAGGTTTACAGCTTAAAAGTGAAAATGATCTGTGAAGTAACACAATGACATTCAAGCAAATTTAAAGTTGGGGCAGTTCAAAGTTTAATCCCTGTTCAAAGTTTGATCATAGTTCAAAGTTTATTCCACTTAATTTGGCAGTCTAAGTCAAAATGATTAAAGTTAGTTAACACTCTCAAGTGCCAGCATGTCCAAGGCCTAAGTCGTATCTCGGCTACAACCTAAAAAAAAGAGAGAAAGGCTAAGTCTGAAGTTGGCCAAAATCATAGCAATTCGATTCGGCAAGCTTGGTTAAATGCTTAAGTGCTAACTCGGCTGCGGTTCAAGCCTTAAAAGGGTTAGGTCGGAAAGTCCCTTAAATATTGGCTCGGCCTCGACTTAGGGCTTGCATCCCCAAATTAGATCGGCTACAGGTAGGGCCATCCAAAATCACCGAATCACATTCAAGCCAACTTCTTACTCAACCCGATAGCCCGATAATCGCTCCACCAACACGGACCCCTACTTCATTCATACCATTTCATGCTGCCGGATCATCCACTAAACCAAATCGAAGTCGTCTCAAATTTATCACATGATAATCCCGAACGGTCAGCCTAAAAACGACGAACCACCTTCATTACTTCATCGATCATTTAAGAGAGCAACCTAAGCATGGCAGGATCTGTAATGAAGCACCGTGCGAAGAGGCGGTTCGAATTTGAGCGACATAGTTCGTGATTTGGTAGTAATTTGCAGTCATAAGAGGAGTAGAATCACTTACGCACTAAAGAGTAGGAGTGGCTGGTGATCAGGTGGGATGAAATCGCCCTAAGGAACTCAAGAGTACTTTAATGGCGGAATTGAGCAGGAAATTAAGTGAAGAAGAAGAAGGAAGAGAGCCAGTTTATATCCCACGGTGCAGAGATGCGAAACGGCGCTAACTGATAGGTCGTGCGCGACCTACCGACCTAGGAGGAGCCGAGCTAAGAGTTGTCGAAGCACACGACTTAATCTTAAGGCATGTACTTCGAGGGGCAAATGTTAACCCTATCTCGGTTATGGCTCACCGGTCTAAAGCTTGGAAGGAAGGCCGACCTAACCATTCGCATTACTTGCCGACCCAATGGATAAAGGCGGGCCGACCTAGCATCTCAAAGAGTGTTGCCGACCTAAAGGATGCGGGGAAGGATCCGATCTAACTCAATGCCGACCTAACTGGTTAAGAAGTATGCCGACCTAATGCCTTAACATGGATGCCGACTTAACTGGTTAAGAAATATGCCGACCTAATGCCTTAGCATGGATGCCGACCTAACTGTTAAGCACAAACTCACCCACCTATGAGTCGTGGCCGACTTATGGGTTATGGTAAGTCGTTACCGGTCTAAGGGTGTGAAGGATGAAGTGGCGAAATAGTTTAGCACCTGGCACACTAACTCGGCGGCGACCCAACACTTAAGGTTTGGAGCTAGAGAAGCGCGCGTCTTTCACTTAGACCGGAGACCGTGCCTGAGAGAAGGAGGGCGACATATAACTCAGCCTGACCCGGAGCCGACCTACGACTTAACCCATCTCGGCCACTACCTCCGACCAAACACCGAAAGCCCCTATAAATACACGACCATCACCAACATTCAAAGGACTTTTGGTCGAACAATTTCAAGCGCCATTACTCTGCCGAATTCCAGACGACTTCAACACTTAAAACTTTTGAGATTCAAAGAACGTCTAAAAGAACTTCATAAAGAAATCATCTACATCCACCATGGATTTGAAGATTTTTGTCAACATCGAAGTTTGAGCTACTTGTTCTGAGTCTTTTGTAATTCAAAGTGTATTGTACTTGAGAAGATTTGTATCAACTTGTAACGTGATCATCAATAAAAGTACTTAAAGTGGACGTAGGCTATACCCATAAGCCGAACCACTATAAAATTGCTGTCGTTTACTGCTTTTCCGCTATTACTTGCTTGTAATTCTTTCCCGATCTATCGGGTGGTGCTTTCACAACTACACTTCACACACCGGGGTGTTAGCGTTCAAATTTAAGCGTTAACAAATACTTTAGGCATTGATAATACATAAGGAAATGTATGTAGGAATGGGAAAATTTGCAAGCCAAAGGAAAATAAAAGTTATAATAACCAAATGAGATGGAAAGAATTAAATATAGCCCAAAAGTTTAGGCTTAGGTATTAAACCGAAGGAGAAATGAACGGGCCAAGTTTCAATAACGAGGTAACTATTTTAAAACGTACATGCAATAAATAAATAAAAAAGAAATGAAGGGACCACATACACATCTTGAAATTCAGTTTTTTTCGAAACGTAAACAAATTAATTTCATTCACTCATATAATACTCAATTTGTACATATATAAATTTTTAACTACGCACAATTAATAAAATTATACTTACATTAAAATGAAAACGTTCGGTTCTTTTATTTCCATTAAAGCACCATTTCTGTTTAACACAACATGCGTGTTTCTTTTATTAAATCTATTATTGCGATCAATGTTTTCTTTCCTTTTAATCGAAATCTTTCCATTACGTTAATTGCAATTAATAACAAAGTTAAATTTCAAAATAGATAAACCAAAATGGATGAGAAATAGGATAATTGTTTCCTTAAGTCATTTAAACATGTTTATAAATTTGTTGTTTTACACCACCGTAATAAATGACTTACTTAAATTATAATCCTATTCTTGAAATCAATCTGTATGTTAAAACAGCATTCAAATAAGTATATATTTCCTTTTTTTAACAAATCATTCTATTCTTTACTCTAATGAAATTAAATCTACATTCAGAAATGAAACATTTCAAGGCAAGGCTCGCGTGTAAATAAATTAAACTTACTAGAAGACCAACAGAGGCATGTATTTAATGAAAGAAAGTAGTAACAAAATTAAATAAATGAAAGTGACGGATTTAAATTTGAGAATGTAGTCCGTACATAGAAATCACAAATCAAATATACCAAAAAACAATTCATTTTAACATATTTTATTAACCCTAATACACTTAAATTTACACACATATATGTATTTTTATTTAGTAAACAGTAAATAAAACTAAACACTACAATTAACATAATGAGAACCGCCACCCCACACATTAAAAGATGAACTGAGACCCCAAAGTCAAATTTGAAACGGAATAAATCTCCTATGTTAATATGCTAACTATTCCAAATCAAAAACTTAACCAAACATTCAAGTTGTTTTCTTACCATTTTATTATTGTATATTATTTTTTAATTAAATTCAAATTAAGGAATATTTAAATAAATAAAATATTCCAACTTGAAACATACAACAAAATTCAATTCTTTGTTCTACTGAAATTAAATTAACATTCATTGATGAAATATTCACCTTATTTGATAAGAATATTCTTATCAAGAAACCTTCCTTTTCTTTTATTTTTATCATAACGTATTACTTTTTATTACACATTCATTTACAATTAAAACCTACCCCTTTAAAACCAACTTATATTTAAAGATTATCCCATTAAAGAGTCACAGAAATAATACTTCGTACAACCACATCATTTCTTTATCAATTAATTTCATATTATCATTTTATTTGTACCAAATTTAAGTGCTTACAATTTGAACGTAATATTTCTCAATGAAATTTTCATTGTATTTTTAACACAAAACATATGTTCCACATATCATTAATTAATTACCGTTTACTTCTATCTCTTATTAATGGCAAGATATAATTACTTTTACTTACAATGATTAAATCTCAAAATATAGCCTAATACAGGGAAGATAATTAATCCAATTGTCTATGTTAAACCTAATATCTATATACTAATTTAATTCCAACATTTAATTACAAATGTTATAAAACCTGTTCATTAGATATTTAAATTTCAAACAAATCCTTTTATTTTAATTTACATTCTCATTATTAAATCAACTGTTCCCTTATGCAATTGATTAACATCAGTTTTACACTCACCCCTCAACAGTTAACGTTTCTTCTTATATCCATTGTAATATTTCAATTACATTAGTTCTCCATTAATTACCAAATAAATTTCTTACGAATTTAATAATAAGAAAATAAATAAAACAATGGTTATACGTTAATAGTCCATATCTATTAACTTATTGTTTACAAATGAAGGTAAATAAATTTACGTACAAAATAATTGATTTCATACTCCATATTAAAACCAATTGCAATTAATAACATAAGGTTACATCATTTATTCTATTCCTTATTGACCTTTGTTATTTAAATTGATTGAAATTACGTTAACATAGTATAGTAGTCAATTCAATCAATATTAGCCAATTATATGTTTTATCTCATTAAATTATTTGTTTTCACATTTATCTTAAAGTCAAAATTTCTAATCTAATAAGATTCAATTTAATAAATCATAAATTTTAATTTCTGACAATATAAAAGCCCAAAACCATATTTAAATTTAATATTTTTAATTATCAAAAATTGGGTTGTTACAAGTGTGTAAAAAAAAGAGTAGATAAAATAGAAGAAATGAAGAAGCATATGTCCATGGAATAGAAAGTGAAATAGGTAAAAAAACAAATAATGAAAAAATATAATGTGAACATGAAGAAAAAAACAGACTCCAACTAAGTGCATCAAAAAGAAGAGTTGAAAAAATAAAGTCAATTGCAGAGAGACAAAAAAGAAGACACTCAACATCTTCAAGAGGATATAGATGTAAAAAATCAAAATGCACCATACGTCATTTCAGTGCTTGACTTTACCCCTCCATCTTTCAAACTTTATGACACACAAGACATTGAAAGTGAAAAAACTGAAGAAAAAAAGATGCAGAAGAACCTGTGCAACCAGCGGTTAGAAAATAGAAAGAAACAGCCACAAAATTAAGTGACAAAAAAAAATCAAAGCAACACAAAAAATGACAGCTTCTTATATTCAAAGATTGAAGGAAAGAACAAGTGTGAAAATACAACGTGATAGCTTTGAATATGGGATGAAACAAAAAAGTTGCTAATAAACCAAAACCTGAAGGAAAAAAAAAGTTGAAAACAAAAGTGAACAAGACAATATTCCAACGCCACTTGCAGTAATAGGGCCAACACTTTCAGAGATAGGGCTTGGACATTGCAAATGTTTGATCTATCTCAACGGTGAGCAAGAAAACGTGATCAAAACTTTCTTTTCACTAATGATATCATTACAAAAGTAAGTGTACAAATATGTATACTAATTTTATATATGAAATTAAGTTTATTTAACATATACAAATTGTTTTTGTTAACATAGTGTAGTGGCATGGGAAGATAAGGACACAATTAGAGGAGGTTGTGTCATAACAAAGAATGCGCTAAAACATGTACTAGAAGGAAACGAGACAGATGGGCAGGTACGTATTTTTTTTCTTTACGTCAAAACTAATACCAAAATAAAAGCATAAATGATGCCCAAATCCACAACATGTTTAAATAGACTTGATGCTTTATTATTTTTATACTTATCAACATACACAGCCAATATTAACATTACTGATACTATTTACAATTGAATATTGCTTCACCAATAAAAAACTTATACTTTTTTGATTTCAATACAGATTGTAGATTGCTACGTTTCAAAATGTGAACTGGAAGAACACAAATATGCTTTCACAACTATAATGACGGTAAGTAAAACTTTAATATCCAAGTACATAATAATTGCTTCATTTATTAAATCATAACTTATTTTCATATTAAACAGAAAGCAATTGTGTGATATAAAGGGTGTGAAAAAAAGTCTTGCCCTCCCTATGCTAGAATCTATTGTACAGGATAAATTTGCCGAAAGTATATATTTTCCTTTGCATTGTGAGAAGCACCCGACATTAGTGACTTTAACATACCCAACAATGTAATGGTGCCATGTTGATTCTAATCGCCCTAGAAGATCAAATGAAAGAAACAATTCCAATTTAAAAGAAGCTACAAAATTTGTATGAGATTTCTCTTTCCTTTTAAAAAAAATACTTATCACAGTGAATATGACCTAAATTTTTTATATATTACCTGTTTTAGAGACATGAAATAGAGGACATGCTCAATGAAATCTGGAAAAGCAATAACATAACAGACGTGGAGGTGAAACCAAATGATATGCATCAAATAAAGTGTGCACAGCAAGCAGAAGACACGTAAGTTTTTTGGGTCAAAATGTTATCTATTGAGAACAAAATGAACAATACAATTGAAACTACTAGTCATAATCAATTGACAGTTGCTCATAATTCAAATTATCTATGTTTTTGCATTATAATATTTCATACATACTTCTATACATCATTGTATACATTTAATATTTAATTGAATTTGATTCTTAACAAAAATATTGAAAATTATTATCTCTCAATTCAATAAACTTTTAGTTCTGAAATAAACAGTTACTACAGGAAGAAAACTGATAACTACATAAAAGAAACTAATACCGATAGAAACAAAACTGACACCTATATAAAACAAACCAATACCTACAGAAATTAACACTAAGTGTGCTAATAAAACTATTAAATATTATAATTCAAAGCATATTATATGCTTGTACCATTATCTCTGATATTCAAATTTTTATATTAATTATAAACCTATTAATACAACTGATGCAAATTGATACTAATATTACATTTTGGTTTCAACAAGCTTGACTGTGGAATATTTTTAATGATATTCATTGTTTCGATGAACAAAAGTAGGATACCAATAAAAATGGAAAAGAAGGAAATATTATCAACAAGCGCAAAGATTGTACATGCAATATTAACAGATGTTAAACACTGCTGAAGTCTATCTACATACATGTCAAGCTTAGAAGAACAAAGAAAAAAAAGAACTAAATTAACATTGGGTTATTTCACAATTAAATTTGGTACTTGTAAAGTAATGTTGTTCTGTTGAAATGTGTACTTGTGAAGTAATGATGTTCTGTTGCAATTTCATACTTATGAAGAAATGTTGTTCTATTCTTAAAACAAAGCTGCTCTTACTTGTAAAAATGATACTGATCTCCTGGAATGATATATTGTAGTTGATGTTCTTTTCTTTTCTTGTTGTTTATATTATAACAAGATTAACTAGTGTATATTCTATCATGCAACTATGGATCCCACATAATATTATCAGTTGTATAATGATATTATCAAATTTCACATAATATTTCAATACAAAACACTAACTGGGTATTAGTTCTTATGACTGATAGTATCAGTTTTGCTAAAACTTACACTCCACATACTTTATGAAACAACAATTAGTGTTGGTGTTAGGTTTTGCTAACACCAGATATCATTCTAATTATTTAGTAGTAATGCTATCAATTGTAGCACATATTATAATACACGAAACTGATACTAAAAACAAACCAAAACTGATACTAAAGTCGTTTATATCCAATCAAACAAACATTATCTCCAACCAAGCTAACTGATACTCAAACTGTAAATAATGATACCAAAAGTCGAAAAACTGGTACTTATAAAAACTTATAAAAATTGGTACTGTAAAAATTGATACTGTAAAAATGATACTTGTACCAAAACTTGTGAAAACAAACAACAGAACCGATACTGCAAAAACATATAACTGATACTATCATCTATACTAAATAGCTGAAATTAAAATCAATTTCATAATATGCTATACTAAATTCAAATAAATAAATAAATTTTCAATTACTATAGACCACCAAAATCTAGTTATATTTATAAAGTAAACTTATTTTAGTTATTGCTAGAGTATTATTTAAATTAAGTACTAAAGTAATTTTTCTATATCAAATGTTAAATATATTTTACAATAAGGTGTTTTTAGATTTATTTTAAAAATCTTAAGTTTTGTGCTTGGTGATTCTAGTGGAAATAGAAATACTTGGAATTTATTCTGGGAAAGGCAGATAGTTTTGAAAATACTTTTTTTTTTCAAAGGTGTTTGGAAAGTGAAAATATATCTTGTAAAGATATTTTGAGATAAGTAAATAATTTGGAAAATTATTTATTGTGTGATGGATGTTGTAAACATGAATTGATGGTTAAATCACCAACTATCAATATTGGCCAATGCGTTGATTGTTTCGAAGAGACCGGGATCGAGATTTATTTCTCGAAAACCACTTCGATCCGGTTTGTACGTTTCGTGAAAACAATTTTGGATTCGAAGATGGAGCAGTGAAGTGCAAGGGCTAATCGCTACTAATCCTGAGGATATTTTCAAAATGGATTTAGTAGGAATAGTGCCTTCGGTTCTGTTCGAACCCTGGACGGAGTTGTATGGATGAATGCTTGCGAAACATCGTCAGGTGGACGATGGGCATTCTAAGGGATATTGTTCTAAAAAGGTAACGCTTAGCCTCAAGCCTCATCAAATGGGAATGACTGAAAATCAGGGGTTATGCAGCAAGGCTAGGTGGGTAGCACCCAAGCAGGGTGAGGTCATTCCAGTCTAGATGTCCCTTTTTATTTCGGCTTAGTGGGCGGTTGCCGATCCCAACCGTGGGGTGATCTCACTCGGGATTATCCAGTAAGGGGTAGTCCCGGCCTTGTGTTGCAGGGGAGCGGGTGTACTCCTCGGTACGATGATCTAGGCCCCGTACTGTGATAGGTGGTACCCCAGTGCCTAGTCATTAGTTGGAAATCCATTCTCCCTACGAGCCTTGTACGAGCTTTGTTTGTATTACCCACTCTGTGGCTGGTAGTTGGAATTTAATCATGTAACAATTTCGGCTTTTTTATAAGTATTTGTATATAGACCCTATTATAATATCAGAGGATTTCTATAAAAATTGTTTTAGCTATCGTAAGGTAAAAACCCGACATGTTTATTTGTGGCGTGGTCTTATGAGATGCTTTTGTTTTCAAAGGATTTCTGAAACTTTAATAATCAATTGGGTGTGATTTTCTTACGCTGGTATTCCAGACTGACTCGGGTGTTATTAACTGTAATGCTCGGGTCAGACCGAGTATTATAGGATACAGGATATGATGCTGTGGAGCTCAGGAGACGAGCTGGATGACGATACGTACTATCGTACTTGTTTATATATATATTTTCGCTGTGTTGAGTTGTTGTGTATCCATTTGTGTGATATTGATGTTGAGCTGTGATTGATGTACTCTGATGATGTAATATATATAAACAAAGATATTTGATTTTTGAGTAAAGGCGATTTATTATCTATTATATTTTATTCCGCTGCGATGGTTAGATTCTGTTGTTGATTTCTATTTTCTCCTTCTACCTGTTCTTCTTTAACCTAAATGGTTCGTCTTTCTGTACAACTTGAGTTGTTTTAGGTAGAATAGTGTTAACTCAAGGGGTACGGATTTGCGGGATGTTACACATATAATACTCAATTTGTACATATATAAATTTTTATCTATGCACAATTAAAAAATTTGTACTTACCTTAAAATGAAAACATTTAGTTCTTTTATTTCCATTAAAGCACAATTTCTGTTTAACACAAAATGTACGTTTCTTTTATTAAATGTATTATTGCAATCAAAGTTTTCTTTCTTTTTAATCGAAATCTTTCCATTACGTTAATTGCAATTAATAACAAAGTTAAATTTCAAAATAGATAAACCAAAATGGATGAGAAATAGGATAATTGTATCCTTAAGTCATTTAAACATGTTAATAAATTTGTTGTTTTACACCACCATAATAAATAACTTACTTAAATTATAATGCTGTTTTTGAAATCAATCTGTATGCTAAAACAGCGTTCAAATAAACATATATTTTCTTTTTTTAACAAAACATTCTATTCTTTACTCTAATGAAATTGAATCTACATTCACAAAATGAAACATTTCAAGGCAAGGCTCGCGTGTAAATAAATAAAACTTACTGGAATACCAACAGAGGCATGTATTTAATGAATGAAAGTAGTAATAAAATAAAATAAATGGAAGCGACAGATTTAAATTTGAGAATATAGTCCGTACATAGAAATCACAAATCAAAAATACTTAAAAAAAACAATTCATTTTAACATATTTTATTAACCCTAGTATGCTTAAATTTACACACATATATGTATTTTTATTTAGTAAACAATAAATAAAATTAAACACTACAATTAACATAATGAGGACCGCCACCCCACTCATTAAAAGATGAACTGAGACCCCAAAGTCAAATTTGAAACTGAATAAATCTCCTATGTTAATATGCTAACTATTCCAAATCAAAAACTTAACCAAACCTTCAAGTTGTTTTCTTACCATTTTATTATTGTATATTTTTTTAGTTAAATTCAAATTAAGGAATATTTAAATAAATCAAATATTCCAACTAGAAACAATCAACAAAATTCAATTCTTTGTTTTAATGAAATTAAATTAACATTCATTGATGAAATATTCACTTTATTTGATAAGAATATTCTTATCAAGAAACCTTCCTTTTCTTTTATTTTTATCAAAATGTATTACTTTTTATTACACATTCATTTACAATTAGAACCTCCCCCTTTAAAACCAACTTATATTTAAAGATTATCCCATTAAAGAGTCACAGAAATAATACTTCATACAACCACATCATTTCTTTATCAATTAATTTCATATTATCATTATATTTGCACCAAATTTTAGTGCGCTTACAATTTGAACGTAATATTTCTCAATGAAATTCTCATTATATTTTTAACACAAAACATATGTTCCACATATCATTAATTAATTACCATTTACTTCTATCTCCTCTTAATGGCAAGATATAATTACTATTACTTACAATGATTAAATCTCAAAACATAGCCTAATACTAGGAAGATAATTAATCCAATTGTCTATGTTAAACCCAATATCTATATACTAATTTAATTCCAACATTTAATTACAAATGTAATAAAACCTGTTCATTATATATTTAAATTTCAAACAAATCCTTTTATTTTGATTTACATTCTCATTATTAAATCAAGTATTCGCTTATGCAATTGATTAACATAAGTTTTACACTCACCACTCAACAGTTAACGTTTCTTCTTATATCCATTGTAATATTTCAATTACGTTAATTCTCCATTAATTACCAAATAAATTTCTAACGGATTTAATAATAAGAAAATAAATAAAACAGTGGTTATACGTTAATAATACATATCTATTAACTTATTTTTTACAAATGAAGGTTAATAAATTTACGTACAAAATAATCGATTTCATACTCCATATTAAAACCAATTGCAATTAATAACATAAGGTTACATCATTTATTCTATTCCTTGTTAACCTTTATTATTTTAATTGATTGAAATTACGCTGACATAGTATAGTAGTCAATTTAATCAATATTAGCCAATTATATGTTTTATCTCATTAAATTATTTGTTTTAAGATTTATCTTAAAGTCAAAATTTCTAATCTAATAAGATTCAATTTAATAAATCATAAATTCAAATTTTTGACAATATTAAAGCCCAAAACCTCATTAAATTTAATATTTTTAATTATCAAAATATGGGTTGTTACATTCTCCCCCACTCAAACTTTTTCGTCCTCGAAAAGGAACAAGAAGAAATTGAGGAATTTGAAATATTTTATTCAAAATGATCAATTTATAAACAATTTAACTTACATATTTTAATTTAGTATAAATTTGAAAATAACTCCATTCGGTTATTGAATATAAATTTAAGTTTTTAGTATTTACCCTTGAAGAGAAAAGAAATATTTCAACATATCTAAAAATTTAGTTAAAACTTTTAACCTCATTCACTTAGTAAAAATATAAGATATATTTAAAACATCCTCATAGCATTATGCAAAGATTTTTCAAAATTCTAAAAAAATGTTAGAAATTTATATCAAAACATTATAATAAGCTTTAAAATAAGGTTCCTTAAATCGAAAAATTTATTAGACTCGTTATTTTTAAAATAAGTATAAACTCATTATTATTAAACTGAAACTAATAATATACTCAAATCTTACATTAAATTTCTTAATAAAGGTATATAATTTCATACCTTCATAATTAATTTAAACACTTGTTTCAAAATGAATATTCTAATACAAAATTCAAATAGTAAATTAACCTATAAGCTTTACTATTAGTACTTTGAAATCAAGTAAATATTTCAAACTACACTTCCAACATAGGGATTCAAATTTATTTGTCAAGTATATTGCTATGAATAAACTTCGCAAATCAATTTTTTTTTCCATTTATATAGTATCTTTAAATTCTATATTCAAAGAAACTTATATATATTTTACTTGCAATATTCATTTGAAAGCTTCGTCTGCAAACAAATCATCTTTAATACTTTATTACTTTACAAAAATTCATTTGTAAAATTTCTTGCTTCATTTTTAAATACCATTTAAATATTTTAAATAACATTTTTATGAATATATGCAAACTATTTGAAAATAATCATTTACATCATTACTTATATTTAAAAAGAAGCTACCGAAACCCTTAAATCCATTATTTATAAATTTATTAATTTTATCTCAAGATACTTTCCAAATACTATTAATAAATCAATAATCATTTACTTTAAATATATTTTATTTAATTATTAACTTCTAAAATATTTACAACACTGATAATTTACTATTAAACCATGTTGTAAGTTATTAAACAATAATTTAAACATTTTAAAGTATATAGAATTGAGAAAAAACGACCAAAATGTCTTTTATATAATTCTATATCAAAAAACTTTTATTACTCGATGTCTTAAAAGGTTTATCCTCGTTCTTGCAGACTCTGGCCATGCATTGGATCAGGCGCAAAGCTAGAATTCTTCAAGTACTTAGTAGACCTGTTTCAACACCCAGTGAAAATACTTGAAAAACCTTTTGAAAACACATATGGAAAGTACAATCCAAACAAAACAATCAAACCAAAACCTTTGTCCAACCATGGTTTGCAGATGCACAATGGTTACGCCTGGATCCCCCAGGAAACAATCTGTATCCGTAAGCTTTCTCAGCCCTGCGAGTTACGCCATGATGACTAGTAGGGTGAAGGATACACAATGGTTACGCCTGGGTCCTCCAGGAAACAATCTTTACCCCTAGGCCTTCTTAGCTAGGTATTTTCGCTACTAATGCGACCTACACAGATTGCAAGATACACAATGGTTACGCCTGGATCCCCCAGGAAATAATCCGTCCCACTAGGCTAGACTCAGCCAGGCAGTTGCGTTATGCAGTCGCGAGAGAAAAAAAAACCATGGGTTACGCCACGGTGGGAACACTCGAGTATCACATCCGGTAAACCAAAAACCGGAGAGAATAATATTGATAGAATGATTCCACAATGTGGCCACAAAGCAGATATCAAGCAGAACGCACTTTCCCTATCTTTACTTCGAAAATATGTATCATATAGTACCTTTTCAAATCACTTTCAAACATCATACTTATATAAAGTCCATTATATATAGGATTCCATTCTCAATCGAATACTTTCCAAATTGAGTACCTTTCAAATCAATAGGTTTCAAATCAATTTCGTACTATACAAATCAGTTTTATATAAGTTTGATAACTCCCAAATCAAGTACTTAGTAAATCAAGGTTCTCAAAAAATTTCTCATTTCAAAATCATTTCAGTTTCAAAATCATATATGATTTCACAAAATTTTCTTCCAAATTAAATATATTCAGTTTCAAAGTTTCTTAAACAATAGGTTTAGAAAATAATCCAAATTTCCAAATCAACAAAATTTAGGTCAAAGAAATTCATTTCCAAAATCACCATATAAGTACTGGCTTTAATTCCAATCTAATTTCAAAACCAAATATTCTTCTCAAAATCAATTATACTCAAAATTGTTTCTAAATTTATAATTATCCCTTTAAAACCTTTAAACTGTTTATTTCTATATGAAAAATCCAATTTTCCTTTTTCAAATTATTTATTTAACAAAAGTTTCAAATTTACTTAAGTCATACTCTTCATACTTTAAACATACAAAACTAAACTTATATTCTTTATCAAATATTTTATACTCTTCGAAATTTCTTAGTTTTAAAATTTTAAACCTTGATTTGGAAGTGCTCGAACCATCCAAATAGTCAGTGAAATCAAATTTCAAATCCAAGAGTTGGAAATCAGCAACAAATTAGTAAATAAATTTTTTTTTAAATAGAGTTATACTAAATCAAATCGAAAACTCAAGGATTGAACACCGACTTACTTTAAATTATTTCAAGTATATATACCTATATCTTTCGAATATCAAATCATGCTTCGGAATTTGAAATCAAAATTGGTTCCACAAAGTCGCTCGCATAGCAAAGTTATTAAAGTGGCCTCTCCCCACTCTGAAACTCGAAAATCAATGTCGATGATGCGTGCACCCATCACCGAAATTATTTTCCAACAACATAAGTGAGTTCTGGACTTCTATTTTCTTGAAAACTTCTTTGAATTTTTTTTCCTTTCGAAATCCTCGGAACTCATTTGAAGTCATTTGAAACATTTCTTATTTAGAAAATACTTTCAAATCTTATTATTATATATATTTCAAAATCTTAAACCAATTTTCAAAAATAACGTAGTCCAATCTCTCGAATTTCAAATTCAAAACCTTTCGGTTATAAATCATTTTTATATAAATCAATTTTCTTATAATATTTTCAAAATTTCAAATCTTTTCGAAACTTCAAATTCTTCTTTTTTTTATAGGTACATAATCCTTATCGAAAACATTTTCTCTTTTATATATAGAATAAAATCATAGTTACCCAAATATGAATTTCGGTATGTAAAACAATTTTAAAATACAAACACATTACCGATAACTATATTAGTCATAAAATATTACTCCTTTATATATATCATATAATATTAGGAAAAATAATTTCATTTCAAAATTTATACAAAACATTTTTATAACACTAACAAATACGCGCTCTCGTATATACACTCAGACAACTCATTCCAGGGTATTACTACCCTATCTCTAATGAGTTAACCCCAACGGGCTAAGGTATGTCTAAACCAAAGCACTGATACCAACTGTAACAACCCACCTTTTTGGATGGTTCAAATCGAAAATAAATACACTGGTACCTGTGTTTCACCTTTACGGCCAGCCTCTCGACTGCACCACCAACCCCCGCGGGGACATGTAGGAGTAAGAGTCAATCGTTCGCTACCAAACCAGGAAGCGAGAACCCCCTATCGTGCTGCACCCTCCAAGTGCAATGACAAACACACATGTCAGAATCAAACCATTCAAAAGGGAGGATTGTTAATGGGGTAAATAAGAAAAAAAAAGAAAAAGGAAAGAGAAAAACAAAATACAGAATCTCACAGCGTAACGACAAAATATAATAATCAAATAAACAGTTCATGAAGCTATTTTACGAATAACATTTGATTACACTTTTACAAATACAAATCAGAGTTATAGACATATCATAAATAACCAAATAATGTAACGGAACACAGAATGTAGTGGAATAATAAAAAGCAATAATATACCGAATCTTCGTCTTCGTCCACTAGAAATAGTCTTCAATGCTAAAAAACTCAGGCTGACCCGAGCATAAAGGAAAATAATACACTCGAGTCAGAACTTAAATTTTTATGCAAATTAAATCAAAAGTATATGAAATAAGGAATGCATAAAACTACATTTTTAAAGGTTCAAATTTATGGAAATGTTATGGTCTCCATATTCAGAATAAAATGGGTTTCACAATAGATCTATTCTAGTATATTACAAATTTACATAACAATTCCCAGTTAAATTTCATGGTTTTAGAGATTTGATTTATAAAAATGTTCCAAAGTTTCAATATTCACTTTTTTGGAAACTTCCAAATGTTTCAAAATTTAATTTTGAAAACTTTCGAGTAAGGTAACGACGGTTTACTTCCCAAAATCATTTTTATGGTTCAAATAGTAATCTAAACATACTATTTTTCCTCTGATGTAAATACTTGAAATTCATGGGTTTTACATCCTTATTCAGTTTGCGAAAAATCAATATGAAAATTTAATGAAAGAAAGTAGTAATAAAATAAAATAAATGAAAAAGCGACGGATTTAAATTTGAGAATGTAGTCCGTACATAGAAATTACAAATCAAATATACCTAAAAAACAATTCATTTTAACATATTTTATTAACCCTAATACGCTTAAATTTACACACATATATGTATTTTTATTTAGTAAACAGTAAGTAAAATTAAACACTACAATTAACATAATGAGGACCGCCATCCCACACATTAAAAGATGAACTGAGACCCCAAAGTCAAATTTGAAACGGAATAAATCTCCTATGTTAATATGCTAACTATTCCAAATCAAAAACTAAACCAAACCTTCAAGTTGTTTTCTTACCATTTTATTATTGTATATTTTTTTTAATTAAATTCAAACTAAGGAATATTTAAATAAATCAAATATTCCAACTAGAAACATACAACAAAATTCAATTCTTTCTTTTAATGAAATTAAATTAACATACATTGTTGAAATATTCACCTTATTTGATAAGAATATTCTTATCAAGAAATCTTCCTTTTCTTTTATTTTTTTTCAAAACTTTGTACTTTTTATTACACATTCATTTACAGTTAAAACCTCCCCCTTTAAAACCAACTTATATTTAAATATTATCCCATTAAAGAGTCACAGAAATAATACTTTGTACAACCACATCATTTCTTTACCAATTAATTTCATATTATCATTATATTTGTACCAAATTTAAGTGCTTACAATTTGAACGTAATATTTCTTAATGAAATTCTCATTATATTTTTAACACAAAACATATGTTCCACATATCATTAATTAATTACCATTTACTTCTATCTCTTATTAATGGCAAGATATAATTACTATTACTTACAATGATTAAATCTCAAAATATAGCCTAATATAGGGAAGATAATTAATCCAATTGTCTATGTTAAACCTAATATCTATATACTAATTTAATTCCAACATTTAATTACAAATGTAATAAAACCTGTTCATTATATATTTAAATTTAAAACAAATCCTTTTATTTTTTATTTACATTCTCATTATTAAATCAACTACCCCTTATGCAATTGATTAACATAACTTTTACACTCACCACTCATCAGTTAACGTTTCTTCTTATATCCATTGTAATATTCCAGTTACATTAATTCTCCATTAATTACCAAATAAATTTCTAACGGATTTAATAATAAAAAAATAAATAAAACAATGGTTATACATTAATAATCCATATCTATTAACTTATTGTTTACAATTGAAGGTTAATAAATTTACGTACAAAATAATTGATTTCATACTCCACATTAAAACCAATTGCAATTAATAACATAAGGTTACATCATTTATTCTATTCCTTATTGACCTTTGTTATTTAAATTGATTGAAATTACGTTAACATCGTATAGTAGTCAATTCAATCAATATTAGCCAATTATATGTTTTATCTCATTAAATTATTTGTTTTAAGATTTATCTTAAAGTCAAAATTTCTAATCTAATAAGATTCAATTTAATAAATCATAAATTTTAATTTCTGACAATATTAAAGCCCAAAACCATATTAATATTAATATTTTTAATTATCAAAAATTGGGTTGTTACAAGTGTGTATAAAAAAGAGTAGATAAAACAGAAGAAATGAAGAAGCATATGCCCATCGAAGTAGAAAGTGAAATGGGTAAAAAAACAAACAATGAAAAAATATAATGTGAACATGAAAAAAAAACAGTCTCTAACTGAAGTGCATCAAAAAGAAGAGTTGAAAAAATAAAGTCAAGTGCAGAGAGACAAAACAGAAGATACTCAACATCTTCAAGAGGATATAGATGTAAAAAATCAAAATGCACCATACGTCATTTCAGTGCTTGACTTTACCCCTCCATCTTTAAACTTTATGACATATAAGACATTGAAAGTGAAAACGCTGAAGAAAAAAAGATGCAGAAGAACCTGTGCAACCAGCTGTTAGAAAATAGAAAGAAACAGCCACAAAATTAAGTGTCAAAAAAAAATCAAAGCAACACAAAAAATGACAGCTTCTTATATTCAAAGATTGAAGGCAAGAACAAGAGTGAAAAAACAAAGTGATAGCTTTGAATATGGGATGAAAAAAAAGTAGCTAATAAACCAAAACCTGAAGAAGAAAAAGCTGTTGAAAACAAAAGTGAACAAGACAATATTCCAACGCCACTTGCAGTAACAGGGCCAACACTTTCAGAGATAGGGCTTGGACATTGCAAATGTTTGATCTATCTCAACGGTGAGCAAGAAAATGTGATCAAAACTTTCTTTTCATTAATGGTATCGTCACAAAAGTAATTGTACAAATATGTACACTAATTTTATATATGAAATTAAGTTTATTTAACATATACAAATTGTTTTTGTTAACATAGTGTAGTTGTATGGGAAGATAAGTACACAATCAGAGGAGGTTGTGTCATAACAAAGAATGCGCTAAAACATGTACTAGAAGGAAACGAGACAGACGGGTAGGTACATATTTTTTATCCTTTACATCAAAACTAATGCCAAAATAAAAGCATAAATGATGCCCAAATCCACAACATGTTTAAATAGACATGATGCTTTATTATTTTTATACTTATCAACATACACAGCCAATATTAACATTACTGGTACTATTTATAATTGAATATTGCTTCACCAATAAAAAACTTATACTTTTTTGATTTCAATACAGATTATAGATTGGTATGTTTCAAAAGGTGAACTGGAAGAGCACAAATATGCTTTCACAACTGCAATGACGGTAAATAAAACTTTAATATCCAAGTACATAATAATTGCTTCATTTATTAAATCATAACTTATTTTCATATTAAACAGAAAGCAATTGTATGTGATATAAAGGGTGTGAAAAAAAGTCTTGTCCTCCCTATGCTAAAATCCATTGTATAGGATAAATTTGTCGAAAGTATATATTTTCCTTTGCATTGTGAGAAGCACCCGACATTAGTGACTTTAACATACCCAACAATGTAATGGTGCCATGTTGATTCTAATCGCCCTAGAATATCAAATGAATGAAACAATTCCAATTTAAAAGAAGCTACAAAATTTGTATGAGATTTCTCTTTCCTTTTAAAAATAATACTTATCACATTGAATATGACCTAAATTTTTAATATATACCTGTTTTAGAGACATGAAATAGAGGACATGCTCAAAGAAATCTGGAAAAGCAACAACATAACAGACATGGAGGTGAAACCAAATGATATGCATCAAATAAAGTGTGCACAGCAAGCAGAAGACACTTAAGTTTTTTGGGTTAAAATGTTATCTATTGAGAACAAAATGAACAATACAATTGAAACTACTAGTCATAATCAATTGACAGTTGCTCATAATTCAAATTATCTATGTTTTTGCATTATAATATTTCATACATACTTCTATACATCATTGTATACATTTAATATTTAATTGAATTTGATTCTTAACAAAAATATTGAAAATTATTATCTCTCAATTCAATAAACTTTTAGTTCAGAAATAAACAGTTACTGGAGGAAGAAAACTGATAACTACATAATAGAAACTAATACCGATAGAAACAAAACTGACACCTATATAAAACAAACCGATACCTACAGAAATTAATACTAAGTGTGCTAATAAATCTGTTAAATATTATAATTCAAAGCATATTATATGATTGTACCATTATCTCTGATATTCGATTTTTTATACTAATTATAAACCTACTAATACAACTGATGCAAATTGATACTAATATTACATTTTGGTTTCAACGGGCTTGACTGTGGAATATTTTTAATGATATTCATCGTTTCGCTGAACGAAAGTAGGATACCAATAAAAATGGAAAAGAAGGAAATATTATCAACAAGCGCAAAGATTGTACATGTAATATTAACAGATGTTGAACACTGCTGCAATCTATCTAGATACATGTCAAGCTTAGAAGAACAAAGAAAAAAAAGAACTAAATTAACATTGCGTTATTTCACAATTAAATTTCGTACGTGCAAAGTAATGTTGTTCTGTTGAAATGTGTACTTGTGAAGTAATGATGTTCTGTTGCAATTTCATACTTATGAAGTAATGTTGTTCTATTCTTAAAACAAAGCTGCTCTTACTTGTAAAAATGATACCGATCTCCTGCATTGATACATTGTAGTTGATGTTCTTTTCTTTTCCTGTTGTTTATATTATAACAAGATTAACTAGTGTATATTCTATCATGTAACTATGGATCCCACATAATATTATCAGTTGTATAATGATATTATCAAATTTCATATAATATTTCAATACAAAACACTAACTGGGTATCAGTTCTTATGACTGATATTATCAGTTTTGCTAAAACTTACACTCCACATACATTATGAAACAACAATTAGTGTTGGTGTTAGGTTTTGCTAACACTAGATATCATTCTAATTATTTAGTAGTAATGCTGTCAATTGTAGCACATATTATAATACACGAAACTGATACTAAAAACAAACCAAAACTGATACTAAAGTAGTTTATATCCAATCAAACAAACATTATCTCCAACCAAGCTAACTGATACTGAAGCTGTAAATAATGATACCAAAACTCGAAAAACTGATACATGTATAAACTTATAAAAACTGGTACTGTAAAAATTGATACTGTAAAAATGATACTGGTACCAAAACTTGTAAAAACAAACAACAAAACCGATACTGCAAAACCATATAACCGATACTATCATCTATACTAAATAGCTGAAATTAAAATCAATTTCATAATATGCTCTACTAAATACAAATAAATAACAAAAGTTTCAATTACTATAGACCACCAAAACAAATCTCACATACACTTATTGCTCCGAACAAATTCAAAATGTCAAATCATATACTCTTTGAAGCTTGACAATTCCGTCTATTGTTACCAAATTGCTTGCACTCGCCACATCTGTTTTGCTTGTTATGAAAATATGAAAATCCTCCTTTGCGCTTTATTGATGGTCTACCAGCGCCATGTTTCTCCTTTGGTGGCTTAATAACATCTTGAATGATACCATCAACAATAGGCCTATCATAATTTGGAATAGGATTTATAGCATTGGCATAAGAACATCGATAAGCATCAACAGTGAAATAATTCTCAACAAAATCATATACAGACAACTTAGACTTGTTCATATACTTTATAGCATGAGCATAAGGAAATCCCGTAATTTTCCATTGGTTGCAACTACAAACCCGTTCCTTCAAATCAACACAATGAGAGTTTGGAGATTTTCACTTCAAAAGCAAAATCAGAAGATTTATATACATCCCATCCAAATCCTTCTTCAATCAATTCACCTAAACGTAACTCCATAAAAGGGCAAAGACTTGTTCTCCACAAACAACATTCTTCTCTTCTTCTAGCCATTTGTTCCATAATCTTAACACGAATACCATCTAAACACAAAGTAATAGGCAATGCTTGTTCATCTAAAATCCAACTATTAAAACTTTCTTCAACATTGGAACTACATTCACCATAACGTTTCCTTGGAAAAAATAAATCCACCCACTTATCAAATGGTTTATCCTTTAGAAAATTCACACCAGCAACAACACCAATTTGACAAAACTTAAAATGTGCTTAGTCAAAATATAGATTACAAGATCTAGAACACATTTTGAATAGATCAACAATAGACACATTTGCATTTTTGGCTTTTATTGCTGAAAGAAGATTTTGTTCCATATGCAAATAGCAATAACTGTGATAATCTGAAGGAAAAACACCACGAACACCAGAAATCAAACCATGGCGGCGATCTGACATAAAAACAAAAATATGATCTTCTTGAAGCATTTGTTTTAAATGGTTCAAAAACCATGTCCGTTTATCCACATTTTCTATAGAAATTACACTCATAGCTAAAGGGAAGAAACCTGCAAATGCAAAAATAATTAATAAAAAACTAAAAGTAAGTATGACCATAAATCTAAAACAATTCATAAAACTGATACTAACAGTAAATAAACTGATACCTAAAACCTGATATGACCACTATAAAAATATTGATAACCACAACATTATGCACATTAATCTTCATTCTAAAAGAACAAAATAACAAAAATTGACATATATAATGATACAAATGAAATTTCAATACTACATAACTATAAATGATACCATATATTAACATACTTGAAACTGATACTAACAAAATACACAAACTGATACTAATCTCCTCCTAAGCAGTATGAAATTATAATACCGAATACAAACTTACAATTCAATACAATGAAAATTCTAATACATTAACTTGCTAATTGTAAACTACAAATCTTAAAACTGATAGCAACGTAATACAAACTACAATAACAACTTAATATTAATGATTATGCCAAGTATTATGATCTCAATACAAATAAATCTAATCTGAAAACAAAGACATACCTTGATCACCTTTTTTTGCAGTAGCACCCATCAACACACCCGAACGTCCCTTCAAGTGAGTAGCATCTACGAATATCATAGGACGACAATACTTGAAACCAAGTAAACAAGCGCCAAAAGCAATAACCACCCTTTCAAATTCATTACTACAAGGATCAACATCCATATCTACATAACTATCTAGATTAGACTTCTTCACTGCTTCCAAATAACAACTCAAATCGTTATAAGACAAAACATCCTTACCATGCAATTCCATCAGTGCAAGTTGTTTAGCATGATAAGCATAACTGTAAGACAACTGAAAATTGTATTCTCTTTTAAAATCAAGTATAGTATCTTTAGGCTTTTTACTAGGACAATCACGGATCTCATCGATAATCATCGATTTAACAAACGAACTGGATATATGTGGATTATTCACATTTCCAAGACCAGCCCCACAAGAATGATCAGCAACCAAATTTTTCATAAAAAACCTTTTCAATTCTCCAGAATCACTGTAAGGACCCGATTCTTCGACTTCCGAAAACCGACATCAATACGTTCACTGTATCAACTGCCGAGCACTCGAATGCCGGAAAACCGAACACTTAGGGTTTAAAGAAGAAAGAAAGAGGTAGAAGAAGGGAGAAAAGATAGAACAAGACAGAAAGAAAACAATATAACAATATCAGAATCTCACAATCGCAGCGGAACAACATATAATAGATAAATGAATAATCTTTAAACAAAGAACTATATCAATTATTACATTACATTACATTATCAGAGTGTACAACTACAAACAACAACAAACAGCGGAAAAGAAATACTATATACTAGAGAATACGCCATGCCATCCAACTTGCCTCCAGCAACTCCTGAATTCCAGAATATCCTGATAAACCTGACTCTTGACTGCCCGTGTGGAAATTGGTGTGCACCCAGAGTTTAGGAAGGAAAACAATAAACTCCGAGTCAGTCATGTGACTGGTGTGAGAACTAAAACAGTTTATTTTACCTTTAAAAACAAAATAGAGGAATATTTTTAAAATAGATTCGCAATGCTTTTAAAAATGAGACTACCATAAGACCTCCCACCACACACACAATGCAAACGCAGACTTGGGGGAGATTTCTCCTTATGATAGTCAAATATGCTTACTACGCAAAATCAAATCATTTTTGATATTATTATTAGTGCATAGTGTAGAAAACATTTCGAAAGTAGAATATAAATCTTAGCCAGCATAGGTACCATTATATTATGCCTACTATAGCTACCTCCTGAGGAAGCAGGTTCTACAACTAGAACCGTACAAGACTCATATTGTTTCTTTGGATTTCCAACAAATGGTTAGGCCAAGGAACTTCCCATTGCCACATGGAAACGCCTCTGGAATGACGTCCCGAGAACCAAACTGGATCTCTGCCAACACAAAGCCGGGTTACGCCTAACTGGGTAACTACTGACACGAATATGTCATCCTGTGATCGTAACCGATCTACATCCGAGGATCCTCGATTTCCAATAACCACAAAGTAATAAGTTTGCAACAACAACATAGGTTAAGTATCTGGGCTCCATACCTTGATACCACCTCTATCCAGAAGGAATGAAATACACTAAAGGGCGCTACCCCTAATAACCTTGCCGCATCCTTCCTGTTTTGACCATTTTCAGGGTGTGAGGTCCGACGAAGTCTCGTCCACAAAGCCACGCTTTGGTACAAAGCCATGCTTTGGGTCAACAAATGATCAAAGTAATGACCACAAAGATAAATGATCAAACAAATGATCATATCACAAATGATCAAACAATGATCATTTCACAGCAACACTCAGCATGTCACATTATCAAATTGGGAATATATCGCTGATAACCATCAACTACATAACCTCTGAGCTCGTACGTCTCAAAGAAGGGTGTTAAGCTAAGAGAATAAATTCTCCGCCACCAACAGAAATATATTTGAAAGAAATCAGCTTTATATCTCAATTTGCAATGTTAGCCATACTATCCATACAAGTCTGTTCCGGGATCGAACAGAACCGAAGGCACTTACAAAGAAGTCCTTGCAATCCGGATATTCACTAATCACGTCCGGACTTTCCATCACATATGGAATTTCTATACCGGGGCCATTCGGTGCAGAAACATTCGACGGTAATCCTTCCATTTTCAAAAATATCCGGTCTTCAACACCGATCTTCAAATGCAATTCATAACGACGTATCACATATTCGGAATGGGTTATACGACCCCAAGGTTCTTTCCCGGTTAACCCGAATAGTGAGCGCTTATTCAAAAATAAGTGTGGCATTCAAATTCAAGCAAATCACAACAAATACCCATTCAAAGGTAAATATTGATAGTCGGTTATTGAACTATCAATTGATATGCACAACATCACCAGATTCCAAATAATTTTCCAAATTATTTATTTTCCAAAAATATCTTTACAAGATACATAATTTTCACACTTCCACCATCTGAAAACAATTTTCAAATCACTTTTCATCTTTACCACTTTTGAAAACAAATTTCAAACATTAGCCTTACGCAGAAATACTTTCATTTCAACATGGTTCATCTAAGCCAATTAAATAAATCCTTAACGATTTACTTTATATTTACGTTCCAAATCCGTAAATTTATTCCCACACTTCAAAAATTGTCAGGACCCGATTCTTCGTCTTCCGAAAATTCAACATCGATACTCACTTTATCGACTGCCGAGCAATCGAACGATGGAAAACCGAACACTGAGGGTTTAAGAAAAAGAAAAGAGAGAAGAAGAGATAAGAAGATAGAAAATAGAGAGAAAAGAAAATAATAGAAGAGAAAGAAAATAGAAAAATAGGGAGAGGAGAGAATAGAAAATAGAACGGAACAGAAAACAACAGAACAATATCAGAATCTCACAGTTCGCAGCGGAACAACATATAATAATAAATGAATAATCTTTAAACAAAGAACTATATCAGTTATTACATTTTATACTTTACATCATATCATCAGAGTGTACACCAACAACAACAACAAACAGTGCAGCGGAAAAAGAAATACTATATGCTAATAATACGCCATGCCATCCAGCTTGCCTCCTGCAACTCCTGAATATCCAGAATATCCTGATAAACCTTACTCTTGACTGCCCGTGTGAAAAATTGGTGGGCACCCAGAGTTTAGGAAGGAAAACAATAAACTCCAAGTCAGTCATGTGACTGGTGTGAGAACTCAAAACAGTTTATTTATCTTTAAAATCAAAATAGAGGAATATTTTTAAATCAATTCGCAATGCTTTTAAAAATGAGACTACCATAAGGCCTCCCGCACACACACACAATGCAAACGCAGAATCGGAGGAGATTTCTCCTTATGATAGTCAAAAATGCTTGATACGCATTAAAAGAACATTTGATATTATTATTAGTGCATAGTGTAGGAAAAATTCATTTCGAAAGTAGAATATAAATCTTAGCCAGCATAGACATTCCGAACTATGCCTACTATAGCTAACTATGTTCAATAGCAGGTTACCGCCACATTCCATAGCAGGTTATACAACTAAAACCGTACAAGTCTCGTATTGTTTCTTTGGATTTCCAACGAATGATCAGGCCAAGGAACTTCCCATTGCCACATGAGAATGCCTCTGGATGGACATCCCCGAGAACCAAACCGGATCTCTACCAACACTAGGCCGGGTTACCCCTAACTGAGTAACAACTGACCGAATATGCCATCCCCCAGTCCTTTGGGACCTTTTCACCGAGCGCTCGTAATCAATTCACACAATCATAAAGTGTTTTCAACATGAGTAAGTATCTGGGCTCCATACCATGATACCACCCTTTTCCAGAAGGAAATGCACACATCCTAAAGGGCGCTACCCCTCATAACCTTGCCGCATCTTTCCTGTTTTGACCATTCACGGGGTGTGAGGCTCGACGAAGTCACGTCCACAAAAACATACTTTATACAAAAGCCATGCTTTGGGTCAACAAATGATCATATAAATGATCACCAAGATAGACGATCAAATAAACGATCCTATCACAAATAATCAACATAATGATCATTTACAGCAACACTCAACATGTCACATTACCAAATTGAGAATATATCGCTGATAACATTCAACTACATAACCTCTGAGCTCGTACGTCTCAGAGAAGGGTGTTAAGCTAAAAGAATAAATTCTCCGCCACCAACAGAAATATATTTGAAAGAAATCTGCTTTATATCTCAATTTGTAACGTCAGACATACAATCCATACAAGTCTATTCCGGGCTCGAACAAAACCGAAGGCACTTCTTACGAAGCCCTTGCAATCCGGGTATTCACAATCCCGATCGAATTTCCCATCACTTAAGGAATCTCTATACCAGGAGCTACCCAGTGCAGAGACAATCGATAGGTCATCCTATCGCTTTCGCAAATACTCGGTCTTCAACACCGATCTTCAATGCAATTCACAACGACATATCACATATTCGGAATGGGTTATACGACCCCATGGTCCTTTCCCGGTTAACCCGAATAGTGAGCGCTTATTCAAAAATAAGTGTGGCATTCAAATTCAATCAAATCACATCAAATACCCATTCAAAGGGAAATATTGATAGTCGGTTATTGAAATACCAATGGATATGCACAACATCACCAGATTCCAAATAATTTTCCAAATTATTTACTTTCCAAAATATCTTTACAAGATATATAATTTCAATACTTCAAAAATAAATCAATATTTATTTTTAAACAAATTCCATTCTCTTTTATAAATTCCATAGTGAATTTATATTCCAAAATATCCATGCATATACGACTTCAATTTTTCATTTCAATTTATCTTCAAAAAGATAAATTCTCAAAATGTTTCGTTTCACATTGAAAAAGCATTCCCATACTTATTTATTCATAAGTAATTTACAAATTTTATTTATTTTCAACCTTTGGAAAATATTCAATATACTTATGTCGAAATTTAGTATATATTTCATTCTTTAAGGAAATCATTCTCTTTAACATATTTATTTGGGCCAAAACGAATGTTGCGTAAAACATCGTTACGACAACCCAAAATCACTAGTATAGGGATTCGAAATTAAAATAGATATATAAATCTCAATACAATACAAAACATTTCCTTTCGGAAATCGTTTACTATAACAACAGTGTTATAGTCTACCATTTCCTTTTATTTCTCGAAAACGTCTATTTCAACAATAAATGTTGAAATCTATGGTTTCGAATCTCAACATATTTAAAACATCGTTAGATCGTTTTAATTCGATTTAAAACATCACATTCAAAACAATTTCTTTAACATGTTATTCATTATTCAAAAACGTGAATATACTACGTTAACACATTTCATCCTTTTATACATTTCATTTTAAAGGATTATTCACAGTCAAAAATGTGAATATAGCTCCATAAATAAGTTATAACAATTTACTTATCAAAATAAGTCGTTTGCGAATTTATAAAACAACGTTTATAAACTCCATAAATAACAACTTCCTTTTATAAATTCCTTTATTAACCTATTCGATTTATAACTCAATTATAACTAAAGGTTCATATTATAAGTCAAATACTTATAATTTATTTGTTTACAAAATCGTTCCTTTAAACTTCATAATTATAAATCTTATAACTTATAAGATTCAATTATTTATCCAAAACCATTCTTTTAATAACTTTATAAATTTTATAAACCTACTGCTTATAAAATTCCATTTATAACTTCACCGTTTATAATTCTATGAATTTCATTCATTTATGAAATTCATTCACAATTCATTCTAACACTTATAAAAACTCGTTTTATAACTCAAATATTTTTAATTTATAAATATCAATTTATAAATCCTTTATAAAAATCAATTTGTACTATTATTTTAAAACATCTTTAATCTCCTTAAAATTTCACCATTTTGATTTATAAAATAATTAAATTTTATAAATCCTATATTTTCACTCTTCATAATAATTTCAAAAATCCCGATTAAACTATTTTATAAAATCATTGGTCTCATATTTTCAAAAATCAACCTTTAACTATATTTCTCAGAAATCATAATTTTTATAACTTTAAAAAATTATAACGTTTATTTATTTAAAATAAATCAATTCCAAAAATATTTTTATAAACGTATACTTTCAAAAATCACTTTGAAATCCTTTTAAAATCCCAAAATTTGAATCACGACAACAATGATATCATATATCGATATGATAATCCATCAAATATCAAAATATCTGAAATCAAAAATAAATACTGTTGAGGAATCCAGTTGGATTCCTCCAACCTGTTTTCCTGCATCCACAAACATTAGCACAATACCAATTCCACTCCAGTACGGAATTATCGCGGTATATGGGATTTAAAATATTATCCGCTTAATAGACGGCGTAATAGGGTCTCATCCGCTAAAAAATGCGGGGAATCAACAACTGCAATATATACATATGCCAATATATATATATTGCTATTATATATAATACCAATTTCACTGTTTATGAAATATTCGCGGTATATGTTTTTAATAAATAACATCCGCTCACTAACGGCGCATAATGTCTATTTTAACAATCAATAGATAACAATCATCATTCAAACATGCATTCAAATATTTTAAATCTAACTATTTAAAATAAAATCGAAACCGATTCGATTGAGTGAGAAGTTCTCACCTTGATTTTAAATTCCGTTTTAGCGATTTATTTCGAATAAAATTAAACGCGCGTTTAATTTTACCCAAAATTCTCACTAACTCCAAACGACTCCAATCCAATTTCATCGCGTAGTGCTCGTCCATACGATTCCAACGCAACTAGTTTCGCGCGTTTTCGACCTCGTATGAAAAAGTTATGAATATTTGAAGATTACACGATTTGAACTATAATTAATTTACAACTTATATTATAATTTTAAACCTATAACAGATCATAGCCGTAGGATCCTTCATCATGCAATCCTGACCGCCCGCCCCCTTCTCCTTCTCACGTTCATCTTCTTCAGTAAATAGCCGCACACCCAAACCCATTAGCATGCAACTAGGGTTCCAAATTACTCCGCCTATACTCGACTATACTCGATCATACCCTCACCATCTTGAAGCCCTCCACCACCACAACACTCGGCCCCAACCACCTGAAGCCCGGCCCCTTGTACGCATGGAAAATCGTGCCTAAAACGAGAATGAACGCGGCCTCGTATCTCACAACATACAACTCCATTCGCGATCTCCACCGTTGAACTTGTAGATCTTGATGCCCTCTTCATTTCTCTAGTCGAAAGTTTGTTGTAATTGTTAGTGGATTGAAAGAAATCGAGGGAGGAAGGTTGCGTGTTTCTGGCCGTTGACAGTGGGGGTGGCGGCTGTAGAAACAAATTAGGGTTTTGCTTTTTTTTCTTTTATTTTTTTTGTGAATTTATGGCTATTTATAGGAAAAAAATCGAACACTATTCATCCGGAAATTCCGAACTCCGATTTACGCGCCATAACCAGCGTTTCTAGGGTTTACCCCGCGTTCCGGACACAATGGAACAGGTTTCGGAAGCTAATTCGGACATCTGTGCGAGTTATGGCAATAAACGTTCAATTTGAATTAAACCGATTTAAATCGATTTCTAGGCGTTTTAATTCGTACCGGACAAACGGTAAATCCAATTGACACGAAATTTGAAACCTTGCAATAATATCACATTACGGATCCGATGAAACTAGTTTCGTCGAAATCCGAGACTTTTTGAAAAATGGCTATTTTAACTCGCCAAATTAAAATTAAAAACAAATCGATGCGTTTCGAGCTGCCACGATCAAACGATAGCTCCGATTGACACGAAAATTGAAATCCGGTAATAACTAACTATTACGGATCCAATGGAACTGGTTTCGTTCAATTTTGAGACTGTTCAAAAATTGACTATTTTCACTAGTCGATTTTAATATTAAAATATTCAATTTTCACAATTTAACTCTAAATTCGATTTTAAAAGTTCTAAAATATCGTTCTAACTTCAATATGATAAAATAAAATTTTACAAATCATTTTCAATCATATTTAACCCAAATTTCAATTATTTCCATAATTTAACATATTAAATTATCGATTTAATTATTCAATTAAATCCAATAATTCAAAATAAAATTTATTTGACTTATAAATTCACTTATTAATATTTAAAATTAATTAAATATTCAAATTTTAATTACTAAAAAATCCTGGGTCGTTACAAAAATAAATCGACGTTTATTTTTAAACAATTTCCCTTTTCATTTATAAATTCCATAGTGAATTTACATTCCAAAATATTTATGAATACACTATTTCAATTATTCATTTTCAATTTATATTCAAAAAGATAAATTCTCAAAAACGTTTCATTTCACATTGGAAAAACATTTCCATACTTATTTAATAAGTAATTCACAAATCCATTTATTTTCAACACTTGGAAAATATTCAATATACTTAGATCGAAATTAAGTATATATTTCATTCTTTAAGGAAATCATTCTCTCAAACATATTTATTTGGACCAAAACGAATGTTGCGTAAAACATCGTTACGACAACCCAAAATCACTAGTATAGGGATTCGAAATTAAAATAGATATATAAATCCCAATGCTATACAAACATTTCCTTTCGGAAATCATTTACTATAACAACAGTGTTATAATACACCATTTCCTTATATTTCTTGAAAATGTCTATTTCAACAATGAATGTTGAAATCAATGGTTTCGAATCTTAACACATTTTAAAACATCGTTAGATCGTTTTAATTCTATTTATTTCTTTAACATATTATTCACTATTCAAAAACGTGAATATACTTCGTTAACCAATTTCATCATTTCTATACGTTTTATTTTAAAGGATTATTCACTGTCTAAAACGTGAATATAACTCCATTAATAAGTTATAACAATTTACTTATCAAAATAAGTCGTTTTGCGGATTTATAAAACAATGTTTATAAATTCCATTTCTATTTATTTTATAACAACTTCCTTTTATAAATCTCCTTTATTAAGCTATTTCAATTTACAACTCAATTATATGCCAAAAGTCCATATTATAAGTTAAATGCTTATAATATATTTGTTTACAAAATCGTTCATTTAACTTCCCAAATTATAAATCTTATAACTTATAAGATTCATTTATTTACCCAAAATTGTTCTTTTAATAACTTTACAAATTTTATAAACCTACTACTTATAAATTTCCATTTATAACTTCATCGTTTATAATTCTATAAATTTCATTCGTTTATGAAATTCATTTACAATTCATTCTAACACTTATAAAAACTCGTTTTATAATTCAAATATTTTAATTTATAAATATCAATTTATAAATCTTTTATATAAATCATTTTATATTATTGTTTTAAAACGTCTTTAAACTCCTTTATAATTTCACCATTTTGATTTATAAAATAATCAAATTTCATAAATCCTATATTTTAAACTTTATACAATAAATTCAAAAATCCCGATTAAACTATTTTATAAAATCATTAACCCCATATTTTCAAAAATCAACTTTTAACTATATTTCTCAAAAATCATAATTTTTATAACATTAAAATTATAACGATCAATTCCAAAATATTTTATAAACGTCTACTTTCAAAAATCAATTTTAAAATCCTTTTACAATTCCAAAATTGGCCCAATGATGCTACACATCAAATAGTCAATCACGACAACAACGACATCATATATCTGTATATGATAATCAACGAATATCAAAATATCTAAAATCAAATAAATACTGTTGAGGAATCCATTTGGATCCCTCCAACCTGTTTTCCTGCATCCAAAGATGTTAGCACAATACCAATTCCATTCCAGTAAGGAATTATCGCGGTATATGGGATTTAAAATTTTATCCGCTTAATAGACGGCGCAATAGGGTCTCATCCGCTATATAATGCGGGAAATCAACTCCAAGTACATAAATAACACTAATTTCACTATACTGTGAAATATTCGCGGTATATGTTTTTAACAAATAACATCCGCTTACTAACGGCGTATAATATCTATTCTAATAATCAATAGATAACAATCATCATTCAAACATACATTCAAGAATTTTAAATATAACTATTTAAAATTAAAATTGAAACCGATTCGATTGGGTGAGAGGTTCTCACCTTGATTTCAATTTCGTTTTCAGCTTTTATTTCGAATAAAATTAAACGCGCGTTTAATTTTACCCAAAATTTTCGTTAACTCCAAACGACTCCAATCCAACTCCATCGCGTAGTGCTCGACAAAACGATTGCAACGCACTTCGTCTCATCAGTTTTCGACCTCGTAGCAAAAAGATATCATATTTTAAAGTTTACATGCATTATAATTATAAAATTAATTTACATTCTCTATTTCATTTCTAAACCTCATCACAGTCATAGCCGTTCGTTTTCCAAGCCTACAGATCAAAGCCGTTGTTTGCATCACCTTCCTCTCCAGTTTTTCTCACGCACGCGATAACCCATTTTCACGTTCAAGCCTCGATGGCCGCACCTCCCTTTGGTCGACCGGACCTCGATCAAACGATGCCATCGCGTGCGCCTAGCTCCCCTATCATCGCCGAAGGTCCGGCCATGCTCGGTCGAGCCTGTCACTCAAAAAACGTGCGCGAGCGTAGCGCCTTCCAGCTTCGATCGACGTCGATCCACGCAACAAAACCCAAACATCACCGTATAGATCTAAAGCTCTCATCACACTCTTCGATTAATCGATTGATGTTATTAGTGGCGGCTAGGCATAGAACTGAAACCCTAGTTTTTGTTTGAAAATGGTGAATATGAGGTCCATTTATAGAAAATTGCCCAATTTACTATTCATCCGGATTTTCCAAACTCCAAACGAAGCATGCCGGTTGGCGTTCCTAAGGTTTACCCCGCGTTTCGAACACAATGGAATGTGTTTCGGGAGCTAATTCGGTCATCTGTGCGAGTTATGGCAATAAACGTTCGATTTAAAATTAAATCGGTAAATCAAATTTCTAGGCGTTTTAGCTTGCCCCGGACAAACGATAAATCCGATTGACATGAAATTTGAAACCATACAATAATATCACATTACGGATCTGATGAAACTTGTTTCATCGAAATCCGAGAGTGTTTGAAAAATGGCTAATTTCACTAGTCGATTTAATATTAAAATATTCAATTTTCACAAATTAACTTCTAATTCGATTTTAAAAGTTCTATAACATCATTATAACTTCAATATGATAAAATAAAATTTTACAAATCATTTTCAATCATATTTAACCAAATTTTCAATTATTTCTGTATTTTAACTATTAAATTAACGATTTAATTATCCAATTAAATCCATTTATTCGAAATAAAATTTATTCAACTATTAAATTTCACTTATAAATATTTAAAATCAATTAAATATACTAATTTTAATTAACAGAAATTCTGGGTCGTTACAATCACAGGAACCATGGACTTTGAAAAGACAACCATCCTTATATGAAGAGAAAATCACAATAGCTCTTGTAGCACAATTCTTTAAAAATACTAATTCATACCTCTTTTGAATTTGATATGCCATCTAAAAATCTCTAAAACATTCAGCCCCTCCAAAAAAAAACTAACAAAATTGGAAATGCATAATGTCGACCCTCTCTTCAACATATCTTTTAAATAACTTTTACCATTAACAACAACATTTAAACAGACAGATACAGTAGAAGATGAAGAAACACAAAGATACGATGAACTTGAAATAGAAGCACCATCAACATATTCGAATTCAGAACCCTTAACCTTAACAGTAAAACCAAAGAAAGAACTTTTCTTGTATAACTGAAAACAAATCATGCTCTGACTATCGGAATCAGTGTCAACCATAATAACTTTATCCTCAAGTACAAAAGAAATCTGAATAAAAGAAGCAGTTAATTGAGGCCAATATCGACAAATGTCATTCTTCAAGTCATACAAAGAGTAATCGATAGACAATCGAGTGCTAAAAGTGTTATTATTTAACACAAATAGACAAAGAAGACTGTTATCCCCACTGCCAAAAAAAAATCAGTAAAAATATGTTCAATTTAGAATCGTGATTATTCAATTTCACAAAACTGATACCTACCGTATACAAAACTGATACCAAGTTACTGATAATAGAAATAATGATACTAAGAAAAAACAAAAATGATACCCAAAAACTGAACCTAAAATATGATACTTTTCCACTCCATCACAACTTTATATACAACCCAAGCAATAACACTTTTTCAATCATCCCAACATTAATGAAAGAAAATGCAAGATAAATTAAATGAAAAGCAAATTAAAATACAACACTACATAAAGAAATGAATAATAATAAAAAACCTGCTGCTACTTCCACAATTTGACATAGATGAACAAACAAACACTGAGGACAACAACACTACATATCATTTGTAAAAATGAACACAATTAGAAATCATGACCAAATTTTTGTAACTCGAATAGAAAAACAACAAAAAATAGAGTAATATAAGCATACCTAATTAATACAATTTGAAGAAAACGAGATCACGGTACAAATATGAAAAGAACGAGATCAACAAAACGCACGTAAAAAAATGATCGATGAACTAAATTTTCAGAAGGACGAAATTGAAATAACCGAATGAAGTAGATCAATATTTTTATTGCAAGAGAGATATTTGATCACGATTGAAAATTTTGATCGAAAGGAAGAAGAAGAAGCGCGCGAAAGTAGGCTGGAAAGAAAAAAAATGATAATTTGTTCTTTAGAGAAAATTATTAGCGGGCTGTCCAACATCCAAAAAAAAGCCCTAAAAACTATCCTTGACGAAAATTTCCTATTGTTATAAATCAGCTATAGTAATTGCTTGTTTGAGGGAAAAGAGAGCTTTTTCAGCCTGCTCGGTCTAGTTTAAAATTTCCTCTTCTGTTAAGTAAATTGGTCAATGGGCCTTCCAGTAGAGTATAGTTGCAAATTAAACAATGACAATATTCAGTATAGCAGAGGATCTATGATAGTGAGGTAGGTAGTGGTCCACTAATCAATGCATCTCCTTTTGGACTTAACACATATTTGGACCTATCTCTACGGTTAATAATGAAACTAAAATAAATAGAATTTCTACCGCGTAATTTTGAAATTCTGAAAATATCGTAGATAGCATCCCATATTCGATCGTTCATCAAAGAAATATAACTATTGATTTGTAACATTCACCACCATCCCCATTGTAACCGGCTATTAAAGAAATCTCATTTTTAATTTACAACATTCACCACTGACTAAGCTACTTGAAATAAAGATGTTTTTGACCACCAAAGATTTTCACTTTTAATGCGCACAATAAAAAGCAACGCTATTACAATAAAATTATTTTTTCCATTAAATAATTCTTAAATAAAAAGTGCTTAATTTATTAGACGCACACAGGCGTGCGCATTTACACTAGTTATGATAAATACGGAGTAGAAGGTGAAGGGTGGTTTGCGGACAAGAGAGGTGTGAGTCTCCTGATGAGTTATAAAATACAACGATGAATTTTTGAACATGCAGTTGAAATATATTACTCATGGCCAGTTGAAAAATGGAAGGTGCATCACTTGTTCAAACAGCATTACCAAATAATTATATTGACCGTCACGTGTTTAAGTGTATAACACGAATGCATATGAAGTGTTGTTTTAGGGATGTAACTTGAGTGAACTTGTATTTCAAAATAACCACTACATAAATTGAGATTTGAATAATTGGTAATAATAATTCACCAAGTGATTTGTCTATGGTCGGGATCAGAAATGTAACATTTAACATTTTTACACGATTAAATAATTAAATTAAAAATGGTAATATCCTAATTTTACAATAAATGGAAAAATAGCAAATTTTTATAGAGATTAAATTGGACCTTGGGACTCATCCTATTGCCTTCAGAATGCCATTTATAGTCGGAAAACATATATAACTTGCTAAATCTAATTATTTTGACCAAAAAATAGAGAGTTGATGCAAGTTGCATTTTCATAATATTTTGATTTTGAAATCTAGCCCGAATTTGTCATTTCCGGCCTATAAATAGATATGCAAACTATATATTCTAATTCTATTTTAACATAAATACCTTACCGCTAATCTCCATCACATTCATCATCAAATCACATAACAAAATCAAATCAACTCCACGTCAAATCAAAGAGCATACATGGAATATAACAAAGTAAGTAACTTCGAAGAAAATTGAGGCGAATCGGAAGGAAAGAACGAGGATTCAAATAAGATCGGAGAGAAAACATGGTTAATTGGCAAATGGGACTCATCATATTTGGGTATATGCTGCTAAGATGTACTAATTCACTCTTTTGTTCTTAATCATATAAATAGATTAAATTGGATAGTAATCATATTAAATTGTATTAATTCACGATTAGGATGTAATATGTCATGGCTAAATAATTAAAAAATAAAATTTTTAATTGTGATTAAACAATTTTCTAATCTCTCCTTAATTAAAAAGTGCTACAAATTAGACATATTATATATTAAAACTATAGAACTCGATGAAATGATCTATAGGTGCTGTTCATTTTTCGATTGGGTTAATAATATGATCAAAAAAAAATTTGGAAGTTCGACGAATGTAGACCATCCGTTTGAGTTCAACTTTGATGATAGGGTTATCAAAGGGCGTGGATGAGAAGAAGTGATCAAGTGGAGCGCTATGCTACAATCTGATCGACACCAGTGGTGGACGACAGAAATCTAGCTTAAAGATGTCGTGATAGCGGCTTGATTGGGCGAAGTAGTGGCTACTAGAGTTGGTAATAGGTTGATGTGGCGATGGAGAACTCAATCGTGGTGTCTAATTGGCTTCTAGAGGCATATACCGATGGTAATAAGAGGGGTAGGCAGTTGACGCTGGTTTCAGGCACATGAATCAAGTAGATAAGAATGTTGTAGATGCACAAATAAAACTAAAATGTTAGTAATTAAATTATGAACGAAATAATTAGGAACACCATTATTTTTAAACACTTATATCTTTTGCATATGATCTTTGTTTCGTATGAGATTCATGGCATCGTGTCATCGTGAGACAAGAAATGTTTGGGTATGCTATTTGCTATGTCTTAGTAAAATTCAAAAAACTATCTTAGTTTAGGAAAGTTCGTTATATGAACAGATGGGGGGTGTTTCAACTACAGCGTGTCCATACATGTATGTGGAAGTTGATCCTCGGTTTCAGTGGCGTTTGGCCACAACGGATTAGCACTTCATCCAATAGCATCAAAACCAGTGTGGCGATGATGAGATTGGGTCCATTCCTAATAGTGTCGCAAACTGTTAGGTGATAGCTCGCTTGGATTTGACCTTAATAGTCTCGCTTATGATTTGGGGATCGCGAGTTGGTCTTTGTACCAATAGGGTTGCACGTGATTCAGCATGCGAGTTGGTCTTTATACCAAGGGTTTTGTACATGGTTCATCATGCAGCTTGGTCATTAAAGTGTGCATATGTTTTAACGCACGAGTTGTGTCTTTATCCCAATAGTATGCGCACGGTGGCACATGACTTAGATTTTCATTCCAATAGCGATGTGTAACACCTCAATTTAAGCAGAAAATTTAATAAAATGAATTGAATTAAATAAAACAAGAACTAAAAGAAAATTGTCACATACATCCAAATTTGGTTACGAAACTTGCACCATTGCACTCGTATCTATTTTTTGCACAATTTTTGTATATAATACTATGAAATAGGACTTAGTATGGAGAAGTTGCAGACATTCCAAAATTTGGGAACAAAACAAATCAAATTATAAAAGTTCCTGAATTATACACGATTAAGGGATGACCCTTAATGTGACGCCCCACCTCTATACCCATGCTAGCCAAGGACACTACGGGGTAATGCCGTCAACTAGCACAAAGAATAAGGCTGTTGAGGAGCGACCATCTGTGTAATTGCTTTGTGCGAGTACCGATATGCCAGATAAAAAATACAACTTTTCATCACAAGAGGAAATCCGACATACCGATGCAAACTCAATGCTACTACACAGTGACTATAATATCTTCGAAAACAAATATAGAAATAAGTATAACACAAATCAGTCACAGATATCCATATCACAAGGGCGGAAAAAGATATGAATAACTAACACTTAAAAGTGTACAACAGAGTAGTGGTCAAACAGGATCCACAATATCACAAACAGAATAGTTACAAGAGCTTCACAAAAGAATAAGTATACATCAATGAGTCTATATCTCAAATGTATACAACCCAAAAACTACTACTCTAAGTAGTTAGCCAAAAGTCAGGATAAAATAATCCCAGATGAGGAGTCAAGCAGAAGTACCTGTAACATCTCGGTCTGACCCGAGTATTATTTAATAAGAAAATAATAAACAGATCAGTCTAACTATAAATATAAGATGAAATAATATAAAATAAGAGATACGAAAAAAACGTATGATAACCATAAAGCCATACTGTGATAAGTATGTAATTGAAAATCAACAAGAGATTAATCAATATCACAAGAATTTTCTCAAAGATCAAAAAGAATGTCATACTCTTTATTTTTATTCACCAAACCATAAATATTGACAATTATATCAATGCCAATCAAAAAAGTTAATGACACACAAATTCACCAATGCATAATTATTGATAAAACTTATCGATGTAAATCACGAAAACTGGTGAAAACACAAATTCTAGAAATCATCAATGGAAATCCAGAAATCACGAAAAAGGGGGGAGCCTATCACAAAACGGGAGCATGAAAACTCACCAACACGTGTATCACAAAACGGAACGCTATTCCATGGTTGCAAACCATTAGTTTTGAGCCGAAGCTCCACAAAACGGCCCGAAGACCATGGGTCGCTACCACCATCAAATTGAGCAGAAGCTCCACATAAACGGGATTTAGTCTCCCTCGAGACAAAGAGACATCGCACATTGCTAGTCTAAATCACAAAATGATCATCATCGATCATCAAGAAGTATCAATTACACTAAGCTAGTAAATATATGAGCTTAGCTTCATGTCCCATAACCACTAGCTTAACTTAAATATTTACGAACAAACTGTAAGTCTCCACTCAAAAATTGTCACAAGAAATTCAATCGAACAAGTCCAAGAATTAACCGACGAAGTAAATGCAAGTGTTCCATGCCACTTGTTTTACTAAGTCGTTTAATTAGATTTCTCATTCGATTGAGGTAAAGGTTTGTATATACAAATAGATTGGAAACGGTTTTATAAACAAGCTTGATATTGAAAATAGAGTTGAAATCTTCTTTGTGAAAGAGTTGGAATATTTACTACTAGTAGTGAAACCTTTATATTTTTAAAGTGACAAATTAAAGAAATGATCGTAGAAACAATCAATCACTAAAATTCACATTTGAAGACGTGAATAAAATCCAAAGAAATTGATTCTGAATCCATAAAAATGTATGTTCACATAAATCCCAAAGAAAATGTCATCATAGTGGATAACAAATGATAAAAACAAGAGCGAATAAACATGAATCGATTAAATTTGGAAACCCAACAAAAAGACAAAAATAGGCATAATAGGCAAATAGGAGCAGGTCAGTCGACAGGCTCACTGAGTTCAGTCGACTGAACACAGTCCCGAAAAACCCGCGGGGTGTAGGACAGTTGACTGGACTCAGTATGCCAGTCGACTGGACCAGAGCCAGAGAAGTGTTCTGGTAGCAGGTCAGTCGACTGGACCGGAATTCCAGTCGACTGGAACCTGTTTCCTACACTTCCAAGCCTATCTAAATGAAGGCAAATCCCTTCCAAATTGCAATCGGTCGAGGAACGATGCTAGGAGTTTACACAAATCAGTTTCCTAGCCCTATAGACTCCTCGATGCATCGCCAAAAGCATGGTCAAACACCAAAGCCATGATTTTCAAAGGTTTGACTTCAAAACACAAAAAATTGGAATATTCACAAAACCAATCCAAATCAAAGCAAATTGATGCAGCACGACCTACGGAAGCACAAGGCTTAGGTCGTTCACGAGTTAATGAAGGTCGGCCCCGACCTAACAGGTCACGTGAGGAGGAGGAATGACCTAACAGGTCACATGGGAAGGAGCAACGACTTAACCAAGCCTTAAGTCGCTCGGCATATTTAGGTCGTCTATGACCTATAGCTACAAGCGCTAACAAAGGGACAAAACGACCTAACCAAGGGGCAACACGAGTTAACAAAGCTTTGGTTTTAGGTCGTTCAGAAGTTTTAGGTCGGCAGCGACCTACTGAAGAAGTTTTAGGTCGGCTACGACCTAGTGGGATTTCGTGACTTAATGAAGAACGAGTCAACTTGATAAGTCGTTCGAAGTTAGGTTGTTACAAGGAAGGACGTTCAGATAGCTACCAAGTGATAGGTCGTTGTAACAACCTACGACCTAGTTAGGTTGTATGAAGAGGATTGGGAAGAATTCTGGTTATAACTTCTGTAGGTCGCGAACGACCTAACTCATAAGTCGTATCATTTTAAGTCGTCATATGTTGAGTCGTTTGTAACAGTTAAGCCGTTGTTGTGATGTATTTTCTTAAGTCGTAACTCGTGTTGTAAATATGGTTGAGTCGCTTGATGTTGTGGCGTTGTAATGTTGATGAGTCGTAACTCGTAGGTTGTCTTGTATTGAGTCGCTGTGTGTTTGTTAAGTCGTGTAATCAGTTGAGTCGTATATGGATAGGTCGCTGGCGACCTAAGTTGAGTCGGCATTGTGTTATAACTGATAAGCTGTGTACGGTGAGTCGCTGCCGACATATGATGAGTCGTAAGTCGTGAACGACTTAAGGCACCGGTTTTGAAATGCTATAAATAGGGAGTGTGTTGTACATTTTGGGTAGTTGATTGTTGAATAAAACTTTGTTTGATTTCTGTGTGTTTTCATCTAAATTGGTAGTTGAGTGTGATCTCCTATCTCCACTTTCGATTATTCGAGTGCGCTCGAATCAACGATCGTTGAAGCCAATTCACGGTATCAAGTGCGCTTGATCAACGTTTGAAGAATTGTAGATCTTCTTTCACGGTATCGTGCACGATCAACGTGTCGAAGATAGCTAGAATTCGGTATCTTTGTGATCAACGAATTTGGGCATTTCAGTATCTTCAATTCACTGTTTGCTACTTTCATCGATCTATATCGTTTTGTTATTATCCGATGCGTCAGTTTTTGGTATCAGAGCTAGACTTAGCCAATCATAGCTAAGCCGAGTCTTGGAGCCAAAGAGTTTGAAGTTGGTGTTCATTGTGTTCATCTTGAAGTTGCAACAAGTTAGAAGCTTCCGATCCATTTCATTTTGGATCAAAGTTGGACAAGTGTTTGAATTTGGCCTTGGATTTTTGCGCGCCAAGGTGAAGAGCATTGAGCCGAGTTAAGTGAAGGCCTTGACTTGTTGTTCAAGTTTGAGTTGAAGATTTGTGAAGTTTTGAAGTGTTTGTTTTGATTCAATCATGCCGCCAAGGAGAGCTAATCGTCATCAAAATGTTGAAGCGTTGTATAGAAGAGAAGAAGCCAAGCAAATGGAGCAACGCATTAATGAGAAATTTGATGAAGGTATTGGAAAGCTAGAGAAGTTGATGATTGATATGAATCCAAATCAAAGGAGGAGATCACCAATCTCGAACCATGGAGGAAACCGAGTTTCGCCATCGGTTATGGAAGCGAGAAGGGTATCACCACAATCTTTTAGAGAGAGAAGAGAAACATCAATTTCATCGAAGAGAGATCACCATGACTATGGACATGAAGAGAGAAGAACTGCACGTGAGTTTGAAGATAAGCCATATTGAGATGAAGAGAGACATAGTAGAAGAGACATGCGTGATCGAAGGGATGTTGATGGTCGAGATCGATATAGACATACATTTGATTTTAATGAAGAGGGTGATAGAGCTAGCATTCATTATCGAAATCGAGACCAAGTTCGAAATTCATATCGGGATATAGAAGATGATCGACGTTGGGAGTCGGGTATGAAGATGGAAATTCCAAAATTCAAGGATGGAATGGTTGCAGAGGAATTCTTGGATTGGTTGTCTAATGTTGAAGAGATCTTTGATTTCAAAGATGTTTCGGAGAATCGTCGAGTGAAGTTGGTTGCTACTAGATTGAGAGGTAGAGCTTTAGCATGGTGGCAGCAGACTAAACTTACGCGGGAGAGAATGGGGAAGTCAAAGATTGTTACATGGGAGAAGATGAAGAAGTTAATAAAGGCTACATTCTTGCCTTACAATTATCAATCACTCATGTATCAGAGGTTGCAGAATCTGAGGCAAGGGACGACGACTGTTAATGATTATGCTGACGAATTTTATCAACTAATTGCTCGAAATGATATAATGGAGACAGAGGAACAATTGACTGCTAGATTTGTTAGAGGATTGAGGATGCAGATACAGGATATGGTGAATATGTTTGATCCAAGATCTGTAGCAGAAGCACATCAGAAAGCGTTGGCTTGGAAGAAACAGGGAAGACGTGGAGGTGGTGTGTTTACAAGTTCCAATATTCAGAACAAGGGTGCTAGTGGGAGTTCCAATGTTTCGAAAGCTATCAGTAAACCAGTTGTGAATGAAGTTGCGAAGGCGAAGGTCAACAACAGTTTCAAATGTTACAATTGCCAGGAAGCGGGTCACAAGAGTAATGAATGTCCAAAGCCGAAGAAACGAACTATGATTGCTGAGGTTGAAGGTGAGGATGTTGGGGAAGGTTATTCTAGTCCAATTGAGGAGGATGAACAGGATTTTGCGTCAGGAGATGAAGGATGTAACCTAATGATGAGGAGGTCTTGTTTAATACCGAAGCAGGAAGAAGAGGCTAGTTGGTTGAGGAGTAACATCTTTCAGCCAACGTGCACTATACTGGGAAAGGTGTGTAAATTTGTGATTGATGCAGGAAGTTGTGACAATATTATTTCTATCGAAGCAGTGAGAAAGTTGAAGCTGAAAACAGAGAAGCATCCAAATCCTTACAAGTTAGCATGGTTGAGAAAAGGAGGAGAGGTGAAGGTGGACAGGCGAGTTCGAGTTCCATTTTCCATTGGGAAGAAATATAAAAACGAGATTTGGTGTGATGTGGTGGAGATGGATGTTTGTCACTTACTTTTGGGAAGACCATGGCAGTATGATCGAGCAGTGCAGCATGACGGTCGGACCAATAGCTACAGTTTTATGTTCGAGGGTGTTTAGATCATTTTGGTTCCAAAGAAGAGACAACAAGAAGAAAGCAAGTCAGAAGAGATTGAGGAGCTGAAGACTCTATTGACTTTGAAGAAATTCATTGAAGAAGTAGAGGAGGGTCCAGAGGTGTTTTTGTTGATTGGACGTGAAGCTACTAAATCTGTTGAAGTTCCTGAAGAAGTAAAGCCAGTATTGGAAGAATTCAGTGATGTGTTTCCTGAAGAGTTACCAACGGAGTTGCCACCGTTGAGGGATATTCAACATCAGATTGATCTTGTGCCAGGGGCAGTATTACCACATAGGCCACATTTTTAGGATGAGTCCCAAGGAGCATGAGGAATTGAGAAGGCAGGTAGAGGAGTTGTTAGAACAGGGGCGTGTTCAGGAGAGCTTGAGTCCTTGTGCAGTGCCAGCCTTATTGGTACCAAAGAAGGATGGTTCGTGGAGGATGTGTACGGATAGTCGGGCTCTAAACAAGATCACTGTGAGATACAGGTTCCTTATGCCGAGGTTTGATGATTTGATTGACCAGTTGAATGGAGCTGTTGTTTTTTCAAAGATTGACTTGAAAAGTGGATACCATCAGATTTGTATCAGACCAGGTGATGAACGGAAGACTGCTTTTAAAACCAGGGAAGGTCTATATGAATGGTTGGTCATGCCGTTTGGTTTATCGAATGCACCGAGTACTTTTATGAGAGTGATGAACCAGATTTTCAGACCATACATTGGGAAGTTTATGGTAGTTTACTTTGATGATATTTTGATCTGCAGTGGAAGTAAGGAAAAGCATGTCCAGCATTTGCGTGAAGTACTGTTGATTCTACGACGGGAGAAATTTTATGCTGCAACAAAGTAGTGTGTATTCATGACGCACAGTGTTTTGTTTCTGGGATATGTTTTGTCGAAGGAAGGTATTCAAGTGGATGAAAGTAAAGTAGAGGCTGTCAGGAGTTGGCCACAGCCAAAGACAACTACTGAAGTGAGGATTTTTCATGGGTTGGTATCTTTCTATCGAAGATTCATTCCACATTTTTGTAGTGTAATGGCACCTGTAACCGATTGCATGAAGGGAAAGAAGTTTGAGTGGTCAGAGGAAGCAGGGGTTGCTTTTGAGAAAATCAAGACACTATTAACGACAGTGCCAATTCTAGTATTACCGGATTTTCAGTTGTTGTTTGAGTTACATACTGTTGCATCGAAAGTTGGGATTGGTGGAGTTTTGAGTCAGAAGGGAAGACAAGTTGCTTACTTCAGTGAGAATTTTTCTGGAGCCAAGTTGAGATATAGCACTTATGATGTGGAATTTTACGCAATTGTTCAAGCAGTAAAGCACTGGAGACACTATCTGTTCCATAAGGAGTTTGTTCTCTATACAGATCATGAAGCTTTGAAGCATTTGCAAGGGCAGGATAAAATTTCAGCTAGGCATGCTTCATGGGTCGCATATTTACAACAGTTTACTTTTGTTGTTAAGCACAAGTCAGGAGTGACGAATCGTGTAGCTGATGCATTGAGCAGGAGGATTCATTTGTTGACGACAATGAAAGTTGAAGTGACGGGGTTTGAACTATTGCCAGAGTTGATTAAAGAAGATCCTTACTTTACGAAGTTTGTTGAGAAAGTCAAGGATGGGAGTACTGATGAATTTGTATTGGTAGATGGATTCTTATTCAAGGGGAATCAATTGTGCGTACCAGAAGGCAGTTTGAGAATGAAGATTATCAAAGAGTTACATGAAGAAGGCCATGTGGGTAGAGATCGCACATTACAGTTGATTTATCAATCTTACTTTTGGCCGTCAATGAGAAAGGAAGTTGAAAAGTTTGTGCGCAGATGTCATATTTGTCAGGTTTCGAAAGGGACAGCTACAAATGCGGGATTGTATATGCCTTTACATGTTCCTACAAAACCATGGGTAGACATTAGCATGGATTTCGTGCTGGGTTTGCCGAGAACTCAAAGGGGGAATGACTCTATATATGTTGTGGTGGATCGTTTCTCGAAGATGGTACATTTTGTTGCTTATAAGAAGACGGCGGATGCAGTTCATGTAGCACAGTTTTATTTCAAAGAGATCTATCGACTTCATGGGTTGCTAGAATCTATTGTTTCGGATAAATATACTCGTTTTCTGAGTCATTTTTGGCTAAGTTTGTGGAAGATGGTCGGAACGAAGCTGAATTTTAGTAGTGCTTACCATCCACAAACTGATGGGCAAACGGAGGTGGTTAACAGATCGTTGGAAAATTTATTGCGATGTCTCATGGAAGACAATTTGAAGAGTTGGGATTTGAAATTGTGTCAAGCTGAGTTCGCTCATAATCATGCGGTGAATCGTAGTACAGGGTTCAATCCATTCCAGATTGTGCATTCAAGCTTACCGAAGGTGCCGTTGGATTTAACAGTAGTGCCTCAACCGAAGGGGACCGTTAAACGAGCTACTAATTTTGTTGATGCTTTGAAGGAATGTCATCAAATCGTTCAATAACGATTGGACAAGTCAAATGAGAAGTATAAGCGAACTGTAGATTTGAAGTGACGAAGTGTTGAATTTAACGAAGGTGATTTGGTTTACGCAGTGTTGGCAAAAGATCGTTTTCCGGTTGGAACGTACAATAAATTGAAGGCGCGGAAAATTGGTCCAGTAGAAATTCTAAAGAAAATCAATGAGAATGCGTATCAATTGAAGTTACCAGAAGATGTTCATACTTTTGATGTTTTCAACATCAAATATTTAATTCCGTACCATGGAGCTGAACTTGTTGCGGAAGAAGATGGTGAAAATTCGAGGTCGAATTTCTGTCAACCAGGGGAGGATGATGCAGCACGACCTACGGAAGCACAAGGCTTAGGTCGTTCACGAGTTAATGAAGGTCGGCCCCGACCTAACGGGTCACGTGAGGAGGAGGAACGACCTAACAGGTCACATGGGAAGGAGCAACGACTTAACCAAGCCTTAAGTCGCTCGACATATTTAGGTCGTCTACGACCTATAGCTACAAGCGCTAACAAAGGGATAAAACGACCTAACCAAGGGGCAACACGAGTTAACAAAGCTTCGGTTTTAGGTTGTTCAGAAGTTTTAGGTCGGCAGCGACCTACTGAAGATGTTTTAGGTCGGCTACGGCCTAGTGCGATTTCGCGACTTAATGAAGAACGAGTCAACTTGATAAGTCGTTCGAAGTTAGGTCGTTACAAGGAAGGACGTTCAGATAGCTACCAAGTGATAGGTCGTCGTAACGACCTACGACCTAGTTAGGTCGTATGAAGAGGATTGGGAAGAATTCTGGTTATAACTTCTGTAGGTCGCGAACGACCTAACTCATAAGTCGTATCATTTTAAGTCGTCGTATGTTGAGTCGTTTGTAACAGTTAAGCCGTTGTTGTGATGTATTTTCTTAAGTCGTAACTCGTGTTGTAAATATGGTTGAGTCGCTTGATGTTGTGGCGTTGTAATGTTGATGAGTCGTAACTCGTAGGTCGTCTTGTATTGAGTCGCTGTGTGTTTGTTAAGTCGTGTAATCAGTTGAGTCGTATATGGATAGGTCGCTGGCGACCTAACTTGAGTCGGCATTATGTTGTAACTGATAAGCCGTGTACGGTGAGTCGCTGATCGTAAGTCGTGAACGACTTAAGGCACCGGTTGTGAAATGCTATTAGGGAGTGTGTTGTACATTTTGGGTAGTTGATTGTTGAATAAAACTTTGTTTGATTGCTGTGTGCTTTCATCTAAATTGGTAGTTGAGTGTGATCTTCTATCTCCACTTTCGGTTATTCGAGTGCGCTCGAATCAACGATCGTTGAAGCCAATTCACGGTATCAAGTGTGCTTGATCAACATTTGAAGAATTGTAGATCTTCTTTCACGATATCGTGCGCGATCAACGTGTCAAAGATAGCTAGAATTGGTATCTTTGTGATCAACGAATTTGGGCATTTCAGTATCTTCAATCCACCGTTTGCTACTTTCATCGATCTATATCGTTTTGTTATTATCCGCTGCATCACAAATGCACATGAATAAGAATTAGGAATTCATACATAGCCATCAAAGATAATCATAGACTTAGATGTGAGATAAATATCTCACCTTTTAACCCAAAACTATGAAGAAGAAGCTATAGAGCAATGGCAAGAACAATCACTCTTCAATTTCATCCCAACAATCTTGAATCTAAGCTTAAAAGAGAAACCTTTACTAAATTAGGTTTAGGAATTTCTGAAATTGGTAAAATAATGAGTTGGAGAAGAAGAAGAGAAGGCTTACCAAAGCTTCTTCTATGAATTTGGAGCTAGAACTTGATTTGCAAATGGAAACTAGGGCTTGGAGTTTTAGTTTCCTATTCCTCTCTCCATTATTGCTAAAGCCTGAGTATTAGGAAATAGAAATGAAGTAATGAAGAGAAGAGGGGTGGAGCTTGGGTCTAATGGGCTGAAACAAAAACCAAAGCCCTAAGTGAAAAAGTAGCAAAATTCCATTAACGCCAAACATATCAAAGTTTATACTCAAAAAGGTCGCAAATGTCATTTTGAACTCAATCGGGGTGGTCTCGAGTCCTAATTCGACTGTTTTCAAAAAGTAGTTTTTCAGACACTAATCCGACTAACAATGAATTATTTTAAATAAAATATTTGAATATTCAATCGTAAAATATGTGGGTTGTTACAGACTCCCCTCCTTAAAGAAATTGCGTCCTCGCAAGCATAAGAAATAAATGAACAAAAAGTAACAACCATAAAAGCATATCAACACAAAAGAAGAAATTTGGAATAAGAAGTTTACCTCAAAGAGCACGAGAAAGTAAGTCCGGATGTATTCGCTCGATGAATTCTCTAGATTCCCAAGAGCAATCCTTGGGATTTGAGGACCATTGAACTTTCACAAAAGGAACATCTTTATTTCGAAGGCGTTTAATCTCCAAAGAAAGGATTCGAATAGGATGTTGCTCATAAGTTATGTAACGATCCGTATTTTTAGCTATTTTAATTAGAAAATTTAAGGTGATTATTGAAGGAAAATGATTATTAATGTAATTCGTTGAATAATTTAATATTTAAAATTATTTGAATAATTGGATAACGGGTTTAATATGATTAAAAATGATTTGTAAAATTCTATTTTATCATATTAAAGTTAGAATGATGTTGTAGAACTTTTAAAATCGAACTAAAAGTAAATTTGTGAAAATTGAATATTTTAATATTTAATTGACGAGTTAAAATAGCCATTTTTCAAACAGTCTCGGATTTCGACGAAACTTGTTTCATCGGATCCGTAATAGTAAATTATGGTAGGATTTCAATTTTCGTAGCAATTGGACTTGTCGTTTGGCCGTGCGAGCTTGAAACGCGTAGAAATTTAATTTCGAATTTAATTAAAATAATCGACTTCGAAAAGCTATCTTTCAGATATGACCGAATTAGGCCTTGAAACTAGTTCCATTGCGTCCGGAATGGGGGTAAAACCTTATAAACGCCTGGCGGCACGTCTCGATTGGAGTTCGGATGATTTTGGACCTACCTATATAAATACGCACGCAAACCGAGACAGTTTTATTATTATTTTAATCCAGAAACCCTAATTCTAAATCATGGCCGCCACCTATTCCATGGCCAGAAATTGCCGATCTTCTTTCCTTAATATCTCTCAATCCGTTCGACGAAATCGAAAAATTCCGAAAGCAAAAGTGTAAATCTCGACGAGCTCTTCAAATCCATACGGTTGATGTATGCTAATTTTTCATGGATTCGTCCAGATCTGACTTGGAAGTGTGTACGTATTTCCTTGGATTACATGCAAACGACGGCGAATGACGGGATGAAACTTGGCGCGTAGGTGGTTCTGGTGAAGGGCTTCGTGGTGGCGCTAGCTGATCGTTCTGGAAGTCGACGAGGTGGTCATGAAAATTGCTTGAAGATCGGCGGCTAATGGGTTTGCATACGTGAATTTCACGTTGGGGAAGAAGCGCCGGAATCACGGAGATGAGAGGTGCGCTGCATTGCAGATCCAAAAGTGTTTGGAGCTCATTAAAATTTTATGTTAAATCGAACGTCGTTCGATTTGATTTAAAATCGTAAAATCAAGGTGAGTGTTTTATAACGCTCACAACGTACTGAATATCTTTATGCTAGTTAAATTTGACATTATGCATAGTTATGATTTTTATTTGTTGTTGTTTGATAAAATTTAATTATCATATTGATTGTCATTTGAATTCACCGTTAAAAAAATTAAATTGACAGTTAAATTTAAATTAAAATTGAATTGCGATTAAATTACCTGACATTGATAAATATGAAATTGCGGTGAATTGTATTGCCTATTGGATGATGTATTTCGATGGATGTTATTGGTTGATATTTAAATGTTTGGATGTTTATTTGTTTATATATATCCTGCTATTCATACATATGACACTGTGATTGATTTAAATGATATATTCATCCCTGGCATTTAATTGTAATAACTAATCACTTGGCCATAGGTTAGAAAATTATATACGGACACCGAGTTGGATAAATTAAATGATTTTAAAAGTTGTTTTGAAATTATTTAAATGAATTGATTTTAAGAATAAAATCCAATTTATGGAAATTGAATTATTTTGAATTGGAGCTCGAAATGTTAGAATTTAAACTTGGTAAACGAAATTATTAAATAAAATCGAAGTTTAGATTTAAATTGAAAATTGAAATACGGTGTAAATTTTTGAAAGTTGATTTGTTTTAAAAGATTGGACTTTTAATCGAACTCTGAATATTTCTAAGAAAATTGATATGAAATGATATTTCAAGTTTGAGTTTGGAATTGAAAATTTATTTTGAAATTTAGATTTAAATTAATTTGGAATTGAATTGAAATTTAAAGAAATTTGTGAATTGAAATCGAAATTTACGTGGAATAGAAATTTATTCAAGTTGAAATTGGAATAAATCGATTAAATCGAAATGGAATTTGGATTTGATTTGGATAGGAAATTTGGGAAGTTGACCGGTTTGACTTTGGAATTATTTATCAAATAATTTTTGATTTTTTCCAAACTATTTTATATATAAACCATTTTATATTCAAATTATTTTCGATTAAACTATTTAAATATTTTCTATTAAACTATTTTGAATTGTTTAACTATTTTAAACTATTTAAACTATTTTCTTAAATTCAAACTGGTTAAAGAGACGGAAATGTTTATATTTAAACCTTTGGTTTAAATACGAACTAGGTTAAAGTAGAGATTATAACCTAAATTGAATTCGAATCAAATTTTGAAGTGAAATTGATTTATCGGACAAAATTGATAATTTTGAATATATGGTGATTTTGAAATGGATTTGATTTTAAAGCGAATATGATATTTTGATATCAATCATGAATCAATTTGAAATATAAAAGAGCCATCAGTGTAATAATACGTAGTTATTAAAGAGACCGGGATTGGATATGGACATACTCTCTGTCGATACCGAAAACCACTTTAATAACTATTATACGCGGAGTGTTGATCCAGAATGAAGTGGATGGTTTGGTGAACGCGTTGACTGAAGAAAGAGAACGATATTGGATGACCCCTGACATGACTAAAACAGGAGCCGCGTCGGGCCATTGAGGTTCGCCACCTCAAGCAGACACACTTCTTCGATACCATATCTATTACATTTGTGATTTGATTTGGTTGCACCCCTTGATTTGGGAGTGTTGTTTCGCGGTGTTGAGGTAGTAGCTGCTATGCTCAACATCAGTCCGGATCACGCAACTACTAGTATCTTAGTTGGTATCGCCTCATGTACCTTGTCATACTGATTATCCTATTCGCGACCACTACGTTTTGGTTTGTACCTTGAGTATATGGATTGCCCTCTGGTGACTTTCGGTTTTGGGGAAACTACGGTCTTGTATATGCTTTTGGGAATATAAAATGTGTTAAGGGGGATTATGGTAATGCATTAACGCTATTTTGATACTTTATATTACTGATAGACATTATCTACTTAGCGTACATTACTACCTAGTAGATAGTTTAACGGATCCTTGAAAGGTGGAAAATCCCGTAACATCTCTTAAGTTATTGCACGCACGTTGACACTGGATATGAGATGTCAAACCCCGTAAACATCTCTGATGCCGTCACACTCATATTTATTTACGATTGATTTAACTTTCATATGGATATTTTAGTCCTGACTCGAGTGTTTTGTCTTTTCATTACGCTCGGGTCAGTCCTGAGTTTTCAGATTTTTGAAGATCTATTCTGGAGGACGAAGACGAAGATTTGGTATACTATTACTATTATTATATGTGCATCATGTTGTCTGCTGCATTATTTATTTGTTCTGTTGTATATATATAACTCTGATAAATGTTGTATAAATAATTGCCTAAGTATAGTAAACAGCTTCATGAACTGTTTATTTGACTATTATATTTTATCGTTCCGCTGCGAGATTCTGTGTTGTTTCATTTCCTTTATTTCTTTTCTTTTCTTAATTACCCCAATAACCATCTGTTTTTTTTAATGGTTTGGAACCGGCATGTGTATTTGATCATCGGTTTAAACTGTCCAAAAAGGCGGGTCATTACAGTTGGTATCAGAGCTTTGGTTTAGCGATAAACCTTGGCTCTAGTGGGGAATAACTCGTTGAAATAGAGGAAAACTATATGAATGAGTTGAGTGTATATGAGAGAGCGTACTTGTTATTTGATATAAAATGGTTTTATATTGTGTTAATTTGTTCCGTTGAGTATTTATGAATTCTGGTCAATACTTGGGACGCCAAGGCGTCGATAGGAATTTCTAAACACTCGAATAGGACAAACCAACACAATATCATTTTGGAATATATTTTATATAAAAGAATTATTTGAATATTTATTCATTTTGATTGAATTGATTATTAGGAGATGATAATATTAGATTATTATCGTTATTGTTTGATCAGTCAATATTTACAACAATTGATTAAATAACAATGGATTTAGGAAAATGAAATCTTGTAAACACAATTGATAATGAATATAAATGAATTTTAACTTGGATTTGGGAATTTAAATTCCGGTGTTTGAGATTGACTTACAAGAATTTGAAAAATATAATATGAGCATTATATGATAGTATAATTGAGTTGAAATTGTTTTCAAAGGATTTTTTTTATGATAAGTGTTATATTCCCTTCTCTTGACGCTAGAAAATGATTTCGATGATGTGTGCAAGCATCATTGGCGTTTATTTTCGAGAGTCCGAGTGGGGGAGACCACTTAATAGCTTGTCTAAACCTTGTTTTGACTCAAATTTTATTTTGTTTTGCATTCTCTATAGTATGATTTGATATATAAATTATATAAGTATATATTATTTCAAACCTTGATTTGAAATGAAATCGGGATTGGAATTCTTAAGTTCTTTAATAATTAATGATTTTTTTTTTATGATTGAAATGAATTTAGACTTGAATCATTAAGGAACTTCTGAATTGTGAAATGAGAAATGAACCTAAGAGCTAAGTGAAAATATCAATTGAAGTAGAAATCCTTAGAATTAGGAAATTATGAACTTAAAATAAAAATTGAAACTGTAAAACTCGCATAGTATTAAATTTCATTCTATAGCTTAGATATAACTTACCAAAATACTTAAGAAGTTCAAAAATGTTATATGAATTGTTAATTGGATAATATACAAGTATAGGTTTGAATAATGAAATATGTATTTAATTAATGGTTTGCAAATATAAATAAAATTGTTAGTAAATAATTGGAATTTAAATTAACATTTAACGGTGATTCACAATTATGTTAATATAAAATGAAAATACTATATGTTAATGTAAATGTGAAATTAAATTATAGTGAAATTTAAGTAATGACTTAAGAATTGATAAATTGAAAATTCAACTTTAAATGAAAAGAAGTTGTATGTTGTTTAACTACATTCTATTTGCATAACTATAACTTACCAAATACTTAAAGGGTTTAAAATGCTAATAAGGATAAGTATAGAAAAAATATACCAGTGTGAGAGTGAAAAATAAAATGTAAAGATCTATTGATAGTTGTAAATATAAAAGAAATTTAAGCTGTAAAATGAATGGTACATGTATAAGTGAATGAATAAAATTTAAACTTAATGAAATATAAAATTGGTTAATGGAAACTAATTAAATTTGAATATAACTAAATGTCAATAAACTTGGAAGTGTATGAAATTAAAATTGACTTGGAAATGTATAATTGATTTAGTGTAGATTTTGGATGGATGTTAATGTTTGATATGCATTGGTTGTTAGATGGATGATAATTGATTAAGTAGAATTCATTAGTGTTAATGGAATTGAATAAACGGAATAAAATTTTAAATAATTAAATTCAAATTGGGAGCAAATTGACTTGAATTAAAAATGTGAATGAAACAAACTTGAATAAATCGGAAAAAAATTGAATGTAAACCTATTGCATGGATGAATAAGAAAATAGATGACTTTGTGTTTATGATTGTTTTTTAGAAAATTTGAAGTTTTGATGTTTTGTACTTTGAAATAATAAAAGCAAATTTTTGGAAGAAAAAAAAATCCAACATTGTCCAATATATGCTGAAACGAAAACAACCATAACTTTTAAATGGGTGAACGAAATTCGACGATTTTGGACTTTTCGGAAAGCTTAGAAACTATAGCACAACTTTTGTTTAGATAACTTGAGAAAATTCCTTCGTCTGCTTGGTTAAAAACTTGAATGTTACTCGCTGTCATGTGTAAAAATAAGTAAAATCAGTAGTATACGCCCTTAGTATTTTCGCCATATCTTTTGACTGGTTTATCAGATTTTGACGATCTTGCACTTTCTGGAAAGCAACGAACTTAAGCTAAAACTTTTGTTTTAAGTGTTTTGTGTTTTGATATCGTTTAGAAGGTCGAAAACGTGGGTGAACGTCGCTGACCTGCGCAATTCATTGCCCAGGCTGAGGCGTATCCTCTAAGTAAAATGGCCGTAACTTTTGAATGTATGGTCCAAATTCGATGATTTTGGACATTCCGGAAAGCTTGAAATGAATACAACAACTTTTGTTTAGATTATGTTGCCAAATTTTATAGTTTAGATGACTTAAAACTGAGATTTGTTTGCTATCCTGAAATTGGAATATCAGTTTTGAAGCTAAATAGGTTATATATATGTTGTGTAGGCTAAATATATCAATCTATCTTTATATGCATGGTTCTAACTTAGTTATTGAGCATTTTAGTAGGTAGCAAAGGGGTTGCGCTTCGTTGTAGAGCTCGCTTCTGTGCTAAATACAAAATGTAAGTAAACTGCTAATAAATGCTAAATAAAAGGTACGCTTATGGTTTTATATGGTATTGGTGATATATATATGTTGTTTCCCCAGATATGGGATGCCTCATCATTGAGATGAGATGTATATTTGATATATATTGGTTATATTTGTGTTATATATTGAATTGTAAAAAATTTCGATCGAGCCGCGCAAAGGAGACCCTGGCGAAATTTTCCGTGAATCCGGGTGTTAGAAATTTTTTCAAGTTTTTAAATTTTATAACTTGTTTTGATAACTAACTTTTAAATTTAGAAAGCCGTTCGGAGTAACATTGTGGAAGCGTAGTTATGACTTTATAAATGGAATTTCATTGTTTTATAAGTTGGTAACTTTGAATAAAATATATCTAATGTTGAATTCTATACTTAGTTCCTTTTCCCTTCTTTTCCTTTTCAGGGACGAAAAGTTTTGAGTGGGGGAGAGTGTAACGACCCGTATTTTTAGCTATTTTAATTAGAAAATTTAAGGTGATTATTGAAGGAAAATGATTATTAATGTAATTTGTTGAATAATTTAATATTTGAAATTATTTGAATAATTGGATAACGGGTTTAATATGATTAAAAATGATTTGTAAATTCTATTTTATCATATTAAAGTTAGAATGATGTTGTAGAACTTTTAAAATCGAATTAAAAGTAAATTTGTGAAAATTGAATATTTTAATATTTAATTGACGAGTTAAAATAGTCATTTTTCAAACAGTCTCGGATTTTGACGAAACTTGTTTCATCGGATCCGTAATAGTAAATTATGGTAGGATTTCAATTTTCGTAGCAATTGGACTTGTCGTTTGGCCGTGCGAGCTTGAAACGCGTAGAAATTTAATTTCGAATTTAATTAAAATAATCGACTTCGAAAAGCTATCTTCCAGATATGATCGAATTAGGCCTTGAAACTAGTTCCATTGCGTCCGGAATGGGGGTAAAACCTTATAAACGCCTGGCGGCACGTCTCGATTGGAGTTCGGATGATTTTGGACATACCTATATAAATACGCACGCAAACCGAGACAGTTTTATTACTATTTTAATCCAGAAACCCTAATTCTAAATCATGGCCGCCACCTATTCCATGGCCAGAAATTGCCGATCTTCTTTCCTTAATATCTCTCAATCCGTTCGACGAAATCGAAAAATTCCAAAAGCAAAAGTGTAAATCTCGACGAGCTCTTCAAATCCATACGGTTGATGTATGCTAATTTTCATGGATTCGTCCAGATCTGACTTGGAAGTGTGTACGTATTTCCTTGGATTGCGTGCAAACGACGGCGAATGACGGGATGAAACTTGGCGCGTAGGTGGCTCTGGTGAAGGCTTCGTGGTGGCGCTAGCTGATCGTTTTGGAGAGCGACGAGGTGGTCATGAAAATTGCTTGAAGATCGGCGGCTAATGGGTTTGCATACGTGAATTTCACGTTGGGGAAGAAGCGCCGGAATCACGGAGATGAGAGGTGCGCTGCCGTGCAGATCCGAAAGTGTTTGGAGCTCATTAAAATTTTATGTTAAATCGAACGTCGTTCGATTTGATTTAAAATCGTAAAATCAAGGTGAGTGTTTTATAACGCTCACAACGTACTGAATATCTTTATGCTAGTTAAATTTGACATTATGCATAGTTATGATTTTTATTTGTTGTTGTTTGATAAAATTTAATTATCATATTGATTGTCATTTGAATTCACCGTTAAAAAAATTAAATTGACAGTTAAATTTAAATTAAAATTGAATTGCGATTAAATTACCTGACATTGATAAATATGAAATTGCGGTGAATTGTATTGCCTATTGGATGATGTATTTCGATGGATGTTATTGGTTGATATTTAAATGTTTGGATGTTTATTTGTTTATATATATCCTGCTATTCATACATATGACACTGTGATTGATTTAAATGATATATTCATCCCTGGCATTTAATTGTAATAACTAATCACTTGGCCATAGGTTAGAAAATTATATACGGACACCGAGTTGGATAAATTAAATGATTTTAAAAGTTGTTTTGAAATTATTTAAATGAATTGATTTTAAGAATAAAATCCAATTTATGGAAATTGAATTATTTTGAATTGGAGCTCGAAATGTTAGAATTTAAACTTGGTAAACGAAATTATTAAATAAAATCGAAGTTTAGATTTAAATTGAAAATTGAAATACGGTGTAAATTTTTGAAAGTTGATTTGTTTTAAAAGATTGGACTTTTAATCGAACTCTGAATATTTCTAAGAAAATTGATATGAAATGATATTTCAAGTTTGAGTTTGGAATTGAAAATTTATTTTGAAATTTAGATTTAAATTAATTTGGAATTGAATTGAAATTTAAAGAAATTTGTGAATTGAAATCGAAATTTACGTGGAATAGAAATTTATTCAAGTTGAAATTGGAATAAATCGATTAAATCGAAATGGAATTTGGATTTGATTTGGATAGGAAATTTGGGAAGTTGACCGGTTTGACTTTGGAATTATTTATCAAATAATTTTTGATTTTTTCCAAACTATTTTATATATAAACCATTTTATATTCAAATTATTTTCGATTAAACTATTTAAATATTTTCTATTAAACTATTTTGAATTGTTTAACTATTTTAAACTATTTAAACTATTTTCTTAAATTCAAACTGGTTAAAGAGACGGAAATGTTTATATTTAAACCTTTGGTTTAAATACGAACTAGGTTAAAGTAGAGATTATAACCTAAATTGAATTCGAATCAAATTTTGAAGTGAAATTGATTTATCGGACAAAATTGATAATTTTGAATATATGGTGATTTTGAAATGGATTTGATTTTAAAGCGAATATGATATTTTGTTATCAATCATGAATCAATTTGAAATATAAAAGAGCCATCAGTGTAATAATACGTAGTTATTAAAGAGACCGGAATCGGATATGGACATACTCTCTGTCGATACCGAAAACCACTTTAATAACTATTATACGCGGAGTGTTGATCCAGAATGAAGTGGATGGTTTGGTGAACGCGTTGACTGAAGAAAGAGAACGATATTGGATGACCCCTGACATGACTAAAACAGGAGCCGCGCCGGGCCATTGAGGTTCGCCACCTCAAGCGGACACACTTCTTCGATACCATATCTATTACATTTGTGATTTGATTTGGGTGCACCCCTTGATTTGGGAGTGTTGTTTCGCGGTGTTGAGGTAGTAGCTGCTATGCTCAACATCAGTCCGGATCACGCAACTACTAGTATCCTAGTTGGTATCGCCTCATGTACCTTGTCATACTGATTATCCTATTCGCGACCACTACGTTTTGGTTTGTACCTTGAGTATATGGATTTCCCTCTGGTGACTTCCGGTTTTGGGGAAACTACGGTCTTGTATATGCTTTTGGGAATATAAAATGTGTTAAGGGGGATTATGGTAACGCCTTAACGCTATTTTGATACTTTATATTACTGATAGACATTATCTACTTAGCGTACATTACTACCTAGTAGATAGTTTAACGGATCCTTGAAAGGTGGAAAATCCCGTAACATCTCTTAAGTTATTGCACGCACGTTGACACTGGATATGAGATGTCAAACCCCGTAAACATCTCTGACGCCGTCACACTCATATTTATTTACGATTGATTTAACTTTCATATGGATATTTTAGTCCTGACTCGAGTGTTTTGTCTTTTCATTACGCTCGGGTCAGTCCTGAGTTTTCAGATTTTTGAAGATCTATTCTGGAGGACGAAGACAAAGATTTGGTGTACTATTACTATTATTATCTGTGCATCATGTTGTCTGCTGCATTATTTATTTGTTCTGTTGTATATGTATAACTCTGATAAATGTTGTATAAATAATTGTCTAAGTATAGTAAACAGCTTCATGAACTGTTTATTTGACTATTATATTTTATCGTTCCGCTGCGAGATTCTGTGTTGTTTCATTTCCTTTATTTCTTTTCTTTTCTTAATTACCCCAATAACCATCTGCATTTTTTTAATGGTTTGGAATCGGCATGTGTATTTGATCGTCGGTTTAAAATGTCCAAAAAGGCGGGTCGTTACAAGTTAAATTAGCGAAACTTCAATTACTTCAACGAAGCATTTCCGTAATTGAGAAACGTGAAACACGCATGAATAGCAGAAAACTGAGCCGGTAATAAAAGGCGATAAGCCACAAAACCAATACGTTCGGTGATGGGAAATGGACCAATATATCGAGGTGCTAACTTTCCTGATCGACTGAAATGCGCAACACCCTTCATAGGTGAAACACGAACAAACACAAAATATCCCACAGAAAATTCTAACTTCCTTCTTCGATTATCGGCATAGGTTTTTGTCTACTTTGGCCTTCTTTCATCCTATGATGAATAAGGTCAATCTTTTCTATGGAATCACAAATAAAATATGAACCTAAAACCAGCCTCTCGCCGGCCTCAAGCCAATAAGAAGGAGATCGGCATGGCCTTCCATAAAGCGCCTCGAAAGGTGCCATACCAATACTAGATTGAAAGCTATTATTATAGGAAAACTCAACAAGAGAAATATGATCTTCCCAACTTCCACCAAAATCAAGAACACATGCACGAAGAAGATCTTCAAGAGTTTGATTCACACGCTCGTTTTGTCCATCGGACTGAGGATGATAAGCGGTGCTAAAATTAAGCTTTGTTCCCAAAGCTTTTTGAAGACTCTTCCAAAATCCACTAGTAAACAATGGATCATGATCACTAGCAATAGAAGTAGGAACTCCATGTAATTTAATAATTTCTATAATAAAGAGCTCGGCCAAAAGAGGAACGGTTCGGTTAGATCGAACCGGAATAAAATGGACGGATTTAGTAAGTCTATCAACAGTCACCTATAAGCTATCATGAACTGAACGAGAACGGGGAAGGCCATCTATAAAATCCACGGAAATTTGATCCTACTTCCAAATTGGAATCTCTAAAGGTTGCAATAACCCACCGGGCCTTTGGTGCACTGCTTTACAAGTTGGCAAGTCATGCAATGCTTAACAAATTTAGCAATATCATATTTCATTCCATCCCAATAATAAATTCGCTTCATATCCACATACATTTTACTATTACCGGGATGAATGGTAAATTTAGAACGACGAGAATCTTCTAAAATATCTTTACGAAGATCACTAATGTTTGGCACGATAAGTCTACCAAATTTTCGAATACCGCCACGAGAATCGATATTAAGGTTTTTCAAACTTTCGATACCAATTTTATCCCAACAACTTTGGCTAAGAAGAGCCAATTCGGGATCTAGCTTTTGAGCTTCTAGAATGCGGCCTAAAAGAGAAGGATGCGCAACAACGCTACATAAAGCCAAAGATGAATATAAATCAGACTCACGATCTCGAATCTCACAAGTGGATATAATTCTGAGATCATTCCATTCGGATATCATCATGGAATCAACCGCTTGTAGCTTTCGGCAAAGGACGTCGGTAACACGATTTCCCTTTCCGGGAGTGTCAAGATCATAAGATGCAAGGAACTCGAGCCAACATTGTTGACGTAAATTAAGTTCCTTTTGAGAAAATAAATACTTCAAAGATTTATGATCGGTGTAAAGAATAAATTTTTCTTCCAAAAGATAATGACGCATATCTAGACTCGGCAGGCTTCAATTGCCTAGAAGCATAAGCAATAACACTGTCATGACCCATCTTCCACTAACCAGAAAGACGTATCATGAATTAAGAAAGAAAGAGATAGAAAGAGAAAGAAAGAGAAGAAAGAAGAAACGACAACAGAATCTCAACAGCAGAACGAATAATTTATATTAATAACAAAAGTATTACATAGATATACAGCAACTATCAGAGTTACACAGATTATACATCACATAATAGATAGTTATAAACACCTGTCTAGTTAATCCAACACAGTACAAAACAACTCAAACAAACGACTCAGAGATACCAACACAACGGAAAACTAGATAGCTATAACGCAGAAGCTTCCTGCTCCATTGCTCCTCCATAATTCGTCAAAGCAAACCTCAATCCCTTGGCTACTCGTAAAAATTTGTTTACCAAAGAGTTTAAGAAAAGCAGAAATAAACTTCGGGTCAGACATGGGTCTTGTATGACTAAGAGGTTAAAGTTGCTTAACTTTTGAAAAACCATTAAAAAGAAAGGTATCATGTAAGACTTCCCACACATAAACATGGAAAAGTTTTTACCTTACGCTAACCAAAACATTTGGTAGGAAATCCGGTGATATTATAATAGGCTTAGTGTTTTCAAGTAAATAAGAAATAGCCGAAATTGTTACATTATTAAATTCCAGCTACTAGCCACATAAGTGGGTAATACAATAAAAACCATTGGCACTTATTGGATTTTGGATTCCATACAATGGCAAGGCTACCGTGGTACCGCCCGTCACAGTCGTGGCCTAGATCACCGTATCGAGGAGCCACCCTAACTCCCCTACAACACAAGGCCGGAACCATCCCTTACTGGACAGTCCCGAACAACACAACCCCGGCAGTTGTCGCGAATCAAATGCCCCACACAGCCGAATAAAAAGGGACTTCTAGGCAGGGGAAAATCTTGTCCTGAAATGGGCGCTACCAACCTAGCCTTGCTGCACCTCCCTTGTTTTAGCCATTCCCGGTTGATGATGCTTGAGGCTACGATTACCTTTAGAGAACACATCTGATGCAGCACGATCTACAATTCCTCAAGGGTTAAGTCGGTCACGAGTTAACATAGCTCTAGGTCGAATGGAGGAAGCTTCGGAGTTAGGTCGTTCGGAAATTTTAAGTCGTTGCCGACTTAAGGAGCATTTCTCACGACCTAAGGAAAAGACTCTAAGTCGTCCGCGACTTAACCAAGTAAAGGGGAACGAGTTAAAAAGGTCACGACCTAACGGAGCAGGGAGTAAAAAGTTACGACCTAAATCCTTCGATGATGCAGTGGCAGCTGAAGTTTTAGGTCGTATGCGACCTATAGCTACAGGAGCTAACGAAGAGGCGGTACAGCTTAACAAATTCTTAAGTCGCGAGCGAGCTACGATCTAAGGAGGTGATGAGTTATGACCTAGTTAGGTCGCGTGAAGTGATGCAGCAGTTTTCTCTTGAGTCGCTGAAGTCTTAGGTCGTGGCAATGTTAAGTCGTATCATTTAAGTCGTTGTGTCTGAGTCGCTATGATGTACAGAGTGTGTTGTAATTTGTTAGGTCGTTAACGACTTAAGTCATAAGTCGTATGTCGCTGTGTTGTGTATATGTGTGCATGTAAGGTTGTGTAGGTCGGAGACGACCTTCCTTAAGTCGCATGTCGTGATGTACTTGTGTTGTACTATCTTAGGTCATGTAATAAATGAGTCGCATGATGTTAGATCGGCAACGACCTAGTTGAGTCGTGGGTCGTAAGTCGTTTGTTTCTTGAGTCGTGTGTGTTGTACTCTGTTGTGATGAGTCGTTGTACCTTAGGTGGCGTGTGGTAAATACAGCGTGTTGCAGCGCCTTGGGTGTGATACTGATAGGTCGCAAACGACCTATAGAAGGTCGTGAGTCGCGTAACGACCTAGTGGGCTGTGTTGTAAACCCTATAAATAGCGAGTGTGTTGTACATTTTGGGGGTTGATTTTTGAATAAAATTTCTTGTTGATTGTTGTGTGCTTTCTTCTAAAATTGGTAGTTGAGTGTAATCTCCTATCTCCTCTTTCGGTTAATCGAGTGCGCTCGATTCAACGATCGTAGAAGCCGATTCACGGTATCTAGTGCGCTAGATCAACGTACGAAGAATCGTAGATCTTTGAACACGGTATAGTGCGCTATCAACGTGTTTGAGATAGCTAGAATTCGGTATCTTCGGATCAACGAATTTGGACATTTTGGTATTCATCAATCCACCGATTGCTACTTTCACCGATTGAAGTTTATTTTTGATTAATCCGCTGCGTCAGTTTTGGTATCGAAGCTAGACTTAGCCAATCATAGCTAAGTTGATTCTTGGAGAAAAGTATTTGAAGTTTGAAGTTGTTGTTCATCGTGCTCATCTTGAAGTTGCAACGAGTTTGAAGATTTTGATCCATTTCATTTTGGATCTAGAATTGGAGAAGTGTTTGAATTTGAAGTTGCTTAGAGACCTTGAGCCGAGCTAAGTTGAGGCCGAGCTAAGTGTTAGGTCGTGACTTGTTTGACTTATATTGAAGTATTTGTTGAAGTTTTCGAGAAGTTTTCAATCATGCCACCAAGAAGAGCTAACCGTCATCAAAATGTTGAAGCTTTGTATAGAAGAGAAGAAGCCGAGCTTATGGAACAACGTATTAATGAGAAATTTGATGAAGGCATTGGAAAGTTAGAGAAGTTGATGAACGATTTGAATCAAACTCAAAGAAGGAGATCACCAAACTCGAACCATGGAAGAAACCGAGTTTCGCCATCGGTTACGGAAGCGAGGAGGGTATCACCGCATTCTTTTAGAGATAGAAGAGAAATATCAATTTCATCACAGATAGATCATCATGACTATGGACATGAAGAGAGAAGAAGTCAGCGTGAATTTGACAATGAGGCGTATAGAGATGAAGAGAGACATAGTCGAAGAAGCTTGCATGAATGAGGGGATGATAATGGTCGAGATCGATGTAGGCGTACTTTTGATTTTGATGAAGAGGGTGATAGAGCTAGCATTCATTATCGAGATCGAGACCAAGTTCGAAATTCTTATCGGGATGTAGAGGATGATCGTCGATGGGAATCGGGTATGAAGATGGAAATTCCAGAGTTCAAAGGTGGAATGGTAGCTGAAGAATTTCTTGATTGGGTGTCAAATGTGGAGAAAATCTTTGATTTCAAGGAGGTTCCGGAGAATCGAAGGGTGAAGTTAGTTGCTACTAGGTTGAGGGGGAGAGCTTTGGCATGGTGGAAGCAAACTAAACTTACAAGGGAGAGAATGGGGAAGTCAAAGATTGAATCATGGGAGAAGATGAAGAAGTTGATGAGAGCTACTTTCTTACCATACGACTATCAATCACTTATGTACCAGAGGTTGCAGAATCTGAGGCAAGGGACGAAGTCTGTTAGTGATTATGCTGATGAATTTTACCAACTCATTGCCAAGAATGATATTATGGAAACGGAAGAACAACTAACTGCTAGATTCATTGGGGGATTGAGAATGCAGATCCAGGATATGGTTAATATGTTTGATCCTAGATCAGTTGCAGAGGCACATCAGAAAGCGTTGGCTTGGGAGAAGCAAGGAAGGCGTGGAGGTGGTGTGTTTACTAATTCCAGTAATCAAGCGAAGGGTGTTAGTGGAAGTTCTAATGTTCCTAAACCTGTTACAAGACCAGTGGTGAAGGAGGCTGAGAAGGCGAAGGTTAGCAGTGGTTTCAAATGTTACAATTTCCAGGAGTTGGGTCATAAAAGCAATGAATGTCCGAAGCCAAAGAAGAGAACCATGGTTGCAGAAGTTGAGGAGGATGATGGTGAGGAGGCAGAATGTTCAAATACACCTTATGTCGAGGAGGAAGAAGAATTATCTGGAGATGAAGGTTGTAATCTTATGATGAGGAGGTCATGTCTTACACCAAAGCAAGAAGAGGATTCTAGATGGTTGAGAAGCAATATTTTTCAGTCGACATGCACTATTTTGGGAAAAGTTTGCAAGTTCGTTATTGATGCTGGGAGTTGTGATAATATTATCTCTACAGAAGCAGTAAGGAAGTTGAACTTGAAAACTGAGAAGCATCCTAAACCGTACAAGTTAGCATGGTTGAGGAAGGGTGGTGAAGTGAAGGTATGTCGAAGGGCTTGTGTGAATTTTTCTATTGGGAAGAAGTACAAAGATGAAATTTGGTGTGACGTTGTAGACATGGATGTGTGTCATCTGTTGTTGGGCAGACCATGGCAGTTTGATAGAGCAGTGCAACATGATGGTCGTGCTAATAGCTATAGTTTCATGTTCGAAGGTACTAAAATCACTTTAGTTCCCAAGAAGCAGCAACAGAAGGAGAGCAAGCTGGAGGAGATTGAGGAATTGAAAACTCTGTTGACTTTGAAGGAGTTTGTTAAGGAAGTTGAAGAGGAGCCTGAAGTCTATTTGTTGACTGGACGAGAGAGTCATGAAGAGGTTGAGATTCCAGAAGAAGCAAAGCCAGTTTTGAAAGAATTTGAAGACGTATTTCCAGAGGAGTTGCCTAAGGAGTTACCGCCACTGAGAGACATTCAACATCAAATTGATCTTGTTCCGGGAGCAGTTTTACCACATCGACCACATTGCCGAATGAGTCCGAAGGAACATGAGGAGTTACGAAGGCAAGTGGAAGAGTTGTTAAAGCAGGGACGTGTTCAGGAAAGCTTGAGTCCTTGTGCCGTACCAGCCTTGTTGGTGCCCAAGAAGGATGGAACATGGAGAATGTGTACCGATAGTAGAGCTTTGAACAAGATTACTGTTCGCTACAGATTTCCTATGCCGAGGTTGGATGACTTGCTAGATCAGTTGAGTGAGGCTACTATCTTTTCGAAGATTGATTTGAAGAGTGGTTATCATCAGATTCGGATTAGACCAGGAGACGAATGGAAGACAGCTTTCAAGACGAGAGAGGGGTTGTACGAATGGTTGGTTATGCCATTTGGTTTATCAAATGCACCTAGTACATTCATGCGGGTGATGAATCAAATCTTTAGACCATTCATTGGGAAGTTCGTGGTGGTTTATTTTGACGATATTCTGATATACAGCAGGAGTACGGAGGAACATGCAGAGCATTTGAGATAGGTGTTAATTATTCTTCGTGAGGAACAATTTTATGCAGCTACGAAGAAATGTGTGTTCATGACGAGAAGTGTATTATTTTTGGGATATGTTGTATCTGAGAAGGGAATCCAGGTGGACCAGAGTAAAGTTAAAGCTATTAGAAATTGGCCACAGCCGAGAACTATCACTGAAGTTAGAAGTTTTCATGGATTGGCATCATTCTATCGAAGGTTTATTCCACACTTCAGTAGCGTGATGGCACCGGTTACTGACTGTATGAAAGGGAAACAGTTTTCTTGGTCGGAGGAAGCAGGGGTTGCTTTCGAACGAATCAAAGAACTTTTGACGACAGCACCAATTCTTGTATTACCAGATTTTCAGTTGTTGTTTGAGCTACACACTGATGCATCAAAGGTTGGGATTGGAGGAGTGTTGAGTCAGAGTGGGAGGCCAGTTGCTTATTTCAGTGAGAAGTTATCAGGAGCAAAGATGAGATATAGTACAAACGATGTTGAGTTTTATGCTGTTGTGCAAGCTGTTAAACATTGGAGGCATTATCTATTTCAGAAAGAGTTTGTTCTTTACACTGATCATGAAGCTTTGAAGCATTTGCAGGGGCAGGATAAAATTTCAGCGAGACATGCATCATGGATTGCTTATTTGCAGCAGTTTACTTTTGTCATGAAACATAAATCTGGGGTAACGAATTGTGTGGCTGATGCTTTGAGTAGGAGAAGTCATTTGTTGACAACATTGAAGGTTGAAGTGACAGGATTTGAATTATTGCCAGAGTTGATTGAAGAAGATCCTTACTTTGCAAAGTTCGTTGAGAAAGTTAAGGATGGAAGTACCGATGAATTTGTGTTGGTTGATGGTTTTCTGTTTAAAGGAAATCAGTTATGTATTCCAGAGAGAAGTTTGAGATTGAAGACTATCAAAGAGTTGCACGAGGAAGGACATGTGGGTCGTGATCGTACATTGCAGTTAATCTCTCAATCTTACTTTTGGCCGTCGATGAGGAGAGAGGTTGAAAGGTTTGTGGAAAGATGCCATATATGTCAGGTTTCGAAGGGAACAGCGACAAATGCAGGATTGTATATGCCGTTACCTGTACCAACTAAACCGTGGGTTGATATCAGCATGGATTTCGTTTTGGGTTTGCCTAGAACTCAAAGGGGGAATGATTCTATATTTGTTGTGGTGGACAGGTTTTCGAAAATGGCGCATTTTATTGCTTGTAAGAAGACGGCGGATGCTGTTCGCGTTGCTCAGTTGTTTTTCAAGGAAATCTATCGTTTGCATGGGTTGTCGGAGTCTATTGTTTCAGACAGGGATACCAGATTTTTGAGTCATTTTTGGCTTAGTTTGTGGAAGATGGTGGGAACGAAGCTGAAATTTAGTAGCGCTTATCATCCGCAAACAGATGGACAGACAGAAGTTGTTAACAGATCGTTGGGAAATTTGTTACGATGTTTGGTGAAGGATAATCTGAAGAGTTGGGACATGAAGTTATGCCAAGCAGAGTTTGCTCATAATCATGCAATGAATCGTAGTACAGGTTTCAGTGCGTTTCAGATTGTATATTCAGATTTACCCAGGGGACCATTGGATTTAGCAGTAGTGCCACAATCGAATAGGACGGTTAAACGAGCTGTAGACTTTGTTGATGGGTTGACGGAATGTCATAGAATCGTTCAGGAACGATTGGAAAAGTCAAATGAGAAATATAAGAAATTTGCAAATTTGAAGCGACGAAATGTTGAATTTAACGAAGGTGATTTGGTGTATGCTGTGTTAACGAAGGATCGTTTTCCAGTGGGCACTTATAACAAGTTGAAAACCAGAAAAATTGGTCCTTTCGAAGTTGTGAAACGAATTAATGAAAATGCTTATAAGTTGAAGCTGCCGGAGGATGTATACACTTCTGACGTGTTCAATGTTAAGCATCTTGTGCCATATTATGGAGATGAACCATCTGATGTAGGAGAATTTACAAATTCGAGGACGAATTTCTGTCAACCAGGGGAGGATGATGCAGCACGATCTACAATTCCTCAAGGGTTAAGTCGGTCACGAGTTAACATAGCTCTAGGTCGAATGGAGGAAGCTTCGGAGTTAGGTCGTTCGGAAATTTTAAGTCGTTGCCGACTTAAGGAGCATTTCTCACGACCTAAGGAAAAGACTCTAAGTCGTCCGCGACTTAACCAAGTAAAGGGGAACGGGTTAAAAAGGTCACAACCTAACGGAGCAGGGAGTAAAAAGTTACGACCTAAATCCTTCGATGATGCAGTGGCAGCTGAAGTTTTAGGTCGTATGCGACCTATAGCTACGGGAGCTAACGAAGAGGCGGTACAGCTTAACAAATTCTTAAGTCGCGAGCGAGCTACGATCTAAGGAGGTGACGAGTTACGACCTAGTTAGGTCGCGTGAAGTGATGCAGCAGTTTTCTCTTGAGTCGCTGAAGTCTTAGGTCGTGGCAATGTTAAGTCGTATCATTTAAGTCGTTGTGTCTGAGTCGATATGATGTACAGAGTGTGTTGTAATTTGTTAGGTCGTTAACGACTTAAGTCATAAGTCGTATGTCGCTGTGTTGTGTATATGTGCGCATGTAAGGTTGTGTAGGTCGGAGACGACCTTCCTTACGTCGCATGTCGTGATGTACTTGTGTTGTACTATCTTAGGTCATGTAATAAATGAGTCGCGTGATGTTAGGTCGGCAACGACCTAGTTGAGTCGTGGGTCGTAAGTCGTTTGTTTCTTGAGTCGTGTGTGTTGTACTTTGTTGTGATGAGTCGTTGTACCTTAGGTCGCGTGTGGTAAATACAGCGTGTTGTAGCGCCTTGGGTGTGATACTGATAGGTCGCAAACGACCTATGGAAGGTCGTGAGTCGCGTAACGACCTAGTGGGCTGTGTTGTAAACCCTATAAATAGCGAGTGTGTTGTACATTTTGGGGGTTGATATTTGAATAAAATTTCTTGTTGATTGCTGTGTGCTTTCTTCTAAAATTGGTAGTTGAGTGTAATCTCCTATCTCCTCTTTCGGTTAATTGAGTGCGCTCGATTCAACGATCGTAGAGGCCGATTCACGGTATCTAGTGCGCTAGATCAACGTACGAAGAATCGTAGATCTTTGAACACGGTATAGTGCGCTATCAACGTGTTTGAGATAGCTAGAATTCGGTATCTTCGGATCAACGAATTTGGGTATTTTGGTATTCATCAATCCACCGATTGCTACTTTCACCGATTGAAGTTTATTTTTGATTAATCCGCTGCGTCAACATCTCTTAGAATGCTCATCGTCCACCTGACGATGTTCCGAAAGCATTTAATCCATACAAGTTCGTTCCGTGTTCGAACGAAACCGAAGGCATTATCTCGTTACACTCCTTTTAGAATCACACTCGGAGTTAACGACGATAGCCCTTGCACTCTGAATCTTCATCTTCACTTCATGACCTATCGTTAATTTGGATCAATGTGCTTTTCGGATATCCAAATATGGAAACCCGATCCCGGTCTCATCGAAATCCAAAGCGTGTCTTTTAGTTCCAAGTTGTTTTAAGTTTAAAACAATTTAATTTAATTATCTATATACACACAGATAGATAATTCATATCATCACAATAGATAATCATCACCACAGATAATCCATATTATCATTATCAGAAGATAATCCAAATCATCATCACAATGCAACCAGTGCATCCATATCACACAACAATACTAATCTAATATCTGAGATTCAAACCATTTAAGGCAATCAGTATCATCCATACATAAGCAATGATCTATAATCACACCATCTATAATTAATTTAAAATGAATTAAATTAATTACTTCCATCTCTAATTAATTTAAAGTGAATTTAATTAATTACTTCCTCTTTAATTTATTTAAAATGAATTAAATTAATTACTTCATCATTTTAAATCTTACTTACTTAACCATTAGTTGATTACAAAAAAATTAATTAATTATCCTCTAATTAATCACCTTAATTAATGACCCTTGATTAATTATCCTTTAATTACATTCAAGTAATTATCCTTAGTTAATTTCTCAAATTAATTATCCTTAACCCAAAATCAGTAATTAACCTTTAATTACTTCATGAATTAATTAATTATAATTAATTACATTAATCCTTAATTAATTACATTAATTAATTACCTTAATTACTTATCATTAATTAATTAATCTCAATTAATTAATTATGATTAATTACATTTATCCTTAATTAATTACATTAATTTATTGCCTTAATTACTTATCATTGATTAATTAATCTCAATTAATTAATTCTTAATTACAATATTAATTATATTAATTAATGATCCCTAATTACATTTTAATTAATTACTTTATTTAAATTAATTACATTATGTAATTAACCTTAATTAAGACAAAATTATTAATCACTTTTGATTAATCACCTTCAGTAATTAACTACCCTTAATTACTACATTGAGTAAATTAATTACACCTAAATTAATTACATTTAATAATTATATTTATTAATCATTCCTGATTAATCTCATTAGTAATTAATTACCCTTAATTAATTACATTACTTAATTATTTTCAAATGACTTAATTAATCAACGCTTAAATCAATTACACCTGGTATTTAATTACTAATTACATTCACAAAGTAATTATCCTTTATAATAATTACACAAGTAGTTAACCTAACAATTCTTCCATACTTCAATAAGTTACATTCAGTAATTACTCATCTTAATTACTCATCTAAGTAATTATTCATCGTTGATTACTTGTCAACCCATCCAATGATTATTCTAAATTAATTAAACTTAATTAATTAGTTTAAAATAATCAAATTAATTAATTAATCACAATGAGTAATTAATACCTTTAATTACTTTCATAAAGTAATCATACTTAACCAAATTCCATAATGATTATCTAATTTAATTAATCTAATTAATTATCAAAATTAATATCATTAATTAATTAATAAATAATTCCAAGTTAATGACCTTCATTAACTTATCAACAATTTCCTTAATTACCTTTCTTAAGTAATTATCTTAAATTAATCATTTTTAATCACAAATTTATTAATCTTTAATAATGATTTAATTAATCACTAATTGTTTAATTAATTAAGTTTTTAACTTAATAAATCTTAATCTCTTGATTAATTAATTTCTAATCATTAATTAAAAATCATAACTTATTTAATTAATGATCTTATTTCCAAATTAATTAATCTTAATTAATTAACTCAACCTTAATTAATTAATTCAAAATCCTTATTTAATTAATTAATTAAATTAATTAATTATCCATCCAATTAACTTACTAATTTAATAAACCAAAATCATTAATTCCTTGATTGATTTAAAATAAAACATTTCTTATTAACGATTACATTATCATTGATAAAGCAAATTTAAAACAACTTATTCTAAAATTTGTTTCCAAACTACATTTTAAATTTTAAATTTAAAATGAAATCAAACTTAACTTTAACAAAGTTTTAAAAGCATTTTAAAACCTTTTTAAAACTTATACTAAATAATTTCTTATTTTATAAAAGTTTTCTAAAGAAAATTTGAACTCACATTCATTTTAAAATACAAATCCTATTTAAAATATGTTCAACATCTAAAATTGTTTAAACATTTAAATTTTTTAAAACTTCCTTTATTTTCAAAACATTGATTCAAACTGGATTTTGATTCCAGATTTCAAACTTATGTCTAAATCTCTACTTTTATTTAAAGCTTAATCTTAAATTCAAATATTTAAACTCTTTTAAAGTTGTTTAAACATTTTAATTTAATAAAATTTAAATTAGAATTTAAAACTTGGATTCAAACTTAGTTTGAGAACCATACTTTAGATTTAAGTTTTAAATTCTGTTTTGAAACCTTGTTCCAGATTTTAAAATAAATTTTTGAATTGAAAATATACAGGTTTCAGAGAAACCTATAACTACAGAAAAATACCCGAGCTTTCCCTGTTTTACTTCGAGTAAAACCCTGATCATCTTCGAGCAGAAACTCGAATTACACGAGTATGAATCGAGTCCAAAATTAATGCAAAATCCCAAACATTCAACTGACACCATTCTTCACCGTGCATATGCACGGTGTTCTTGGCCACCTCCGGCCACCACCAAGGCAACAAGCACGTCGACGTTCATCACTGAAACACATCGCGATCCTCCAAAAATCATCATCTACTCGAAATCAAATTCGAGTTCCCCAAACCCAAAACCTGGCAAAATACTGGAACAACCCCACCATTAAAATCCCAAAACCTGGAAACTACGACGCAACCAAATTCCGATCACTGTGACGACTACAACTCCGGCCACGAGTACGTCGATGCTCCATTTACTATCCCTCAGAATTCCAAAGCACTCTGACGCAGCGGATAACAACAAGTTGTCAGCAAATGATGCACAATGAAAAAACGACGATGGAACCAAATAAAGATGAATCGATGGATTGATAATACCCAAGATAAATGCCCAAATCCATTGATCTCGCGAGATACCGGATTCTAGTTGTCTTTAACACGTTGATCGCGCACGATACCGTGTTAGAAGATCTACGACTCTTCGACGTTGATCTCTCGCACGAGATTCCGTGATCCGACTTCAAAATCGTTGATTTGAGCGCACTCGAATTACCGAAAATGGAGAAAGGAGATAACACTCAACTTCCAATTTTAAAGAGGCACAAAGCACTCAAACAAAATTTTATTCAAAATCAACCACCTTTAAAAGTGACACCATACCCTTATTTATAGGAGTTTACAACATACACAAATGACACAACACAACCATACACGAGTTACAACAATGCAAGTTACAGCAGTAACGACTTACGACCTAAGAACACCACGCGACCTAACATCACGGGCGACTTAACAAGTTACAACATATATGCGACATAACAACAAACACGACCTACGACTTAAAATGTTAAATTATCACGCGACTTAACAAGTTACCATATCACGCGACTTAACACTTGAGCGACTTAACGGCATACACAGCTTCAAGAATCTTGAGCGACTTAACTCTAGAGCGATCTAAGAGATATCATAAGGTGAGCGACCTACCTTCAGCGACATAAGAATGGATCGTCTTAACATATGGTTTTAAGCGACATAAGACTGACTTAAAGTTAAAGGTTTGCCTAGGTAAATTTAATAACTACAGTCTTTTTTTTTTCAAATCAAAATGTGATCCAGGTTTTAAGCTTCTACCAGGTATTAAGTTGAGTGTTTAACCAAGCTTAACTAATTTATTAACTACTACCTTTAAACAATCAATGCTAAGTTAAGTTGTAATTTGTTAAAGGTTTGAAAGTGAAATTATTTTTGAATTCAAAGATATCTTAATAAGCACAACCTTTAACTTAAGGGTTTATTTGAAATAAACTAAATAAAGATGATTAAGGAGTGGATTAAGGAGAAATAAATTAACTTAAAGGTTTAAAAGAAATTGGTCAATGGTAATTAACTCTAAATTGTTTTCAAGAATTTAATAATGTTAAGCGATTAAGACAAGTGGAATATCTTATGTTAATTAAAGTTTTAGGCAATTAAAAGTTAATTAATTAAGTTAAACTAATGATAATTGTTAGATTTCAAGACATTAAGGATGAATAATTAATGATTGAAAACTTGATTAATCAAGTGTTAAAGGTTAATTTATTTAAAGTGTAATTAATTAATGTGATTAATTTTAATATTAATTAGCTTAAATAATTTATGAAAATCAATTGTGAAGTTGCTTAAGTGCAATTACTTAATGGAAGTAATTAAGGAATTAATTACTAAATGAGTTAATGTGATTTGTTGAGTTAATTAATTAAGTTTAATTTATTTAATCAATGGATGATTTAATAATAATTAATTAATGTGATAAATAAGTATGGTTTAAATAAAGATTAACTACTTAATGTAATTAAATTAAATTGCAATATTAATTAATCAAGTGAATCAAAAAAAAATTATGATTAATTAATAAATGATTTAGGGACAATTAATTAAGATGATTGTAACTAAATTATATTAATTAACCAGGATTAGTATTCAATCTGCTTTGAAATTATCAGATAACTAATTTATCTTCCTTATAAAAGACTGTACTCTATTGAGCTATTGTGAATTGTTTGATATCGCTTCTATGTAATGCTGTGTGATGGATTGGTATATTTGATATGAAATTGTAATGCTATGAGATATGAATTGCTTGGTGCTGAATTGTAATATTTGCAAATTGTTTCTGTGCAGATATGAAAACCTTGGCCCGTAAAACAGTATTTGAAACTCGATGCGATAGGGAGTCCGATTCCAGTTTATTATCGGAAACCCACAACGAATCATATTAGTAAATTCCTTTTATTGATAAATTTACCTTATCTATGAATATGTGAATGAAGATAAGCGTTATAGCTTATACCGCTTATCGATATTACTTCACTTTAATCTGCGATGTGATGATTGTTATTGTACTATTGTGTGTAAAACCCTGGACCACACCTATACACACACAAATATGGATTGCACGTGGAAATCGGTTAAGTCACTGATTTAAAAAAAATAGTTTTGAATTTGAATTTTTAATACAAATGGTTTTGGAAATGAATCGGGTTTAAAGTGATAAACTTTTGAAAAAAATGTTTTAAAAGAAAGTTATTTTGAATAACTAAAGAAAGATTGAAATTTAAATCATTTGATTTAAAATTTGAATTCAATATCATAAATTGAATTCTAAATTTGGTATTTATGACGTAAAAAGGTTATACAAATTGTGATTTCAAATTTGAAATTGAATGGTTTTGAAGGCTATAATTGAATCTTTGTGAAAGATAGTTGAACCCTATTCTGAAATTGAAAATGATTTTTAAATGGTGTATCTTTTATATATAAAAGATTGAAACGGGAATTATTTTAAAAGCTATGAAAAGAGTCTTTGATTTAAAGACTGGATAAGTTAAAACCAATTTGAAAAGGAATTGTTTTGAAAGGTTACAAATGAATCTTTGTCAAAGATTGGTGAATCTTGTTTTAAATTGAAAGGAGTCTTTAGAGTGAATCTTTTGTTTAAAAGATGTAAATGTGGAAATTGTTCAAAACATTGAGGGTTTTTGAAATGAATCTTTTTGTTTAAAAAGAATTGTAGATGGTAATTTGTTTTAACCATTTGAAAGAAAAGTTTTGGATTTTAAGTTGTAACTTAACTGAAATCCCATTATCCATATGATTTTAAATATTGCGCTCATTATTAGGTTCAGCCGGGAGAAGACCTTTGTGTCGTATAACCCATTGCGAATAATGATACGACGTATATGGATAGCATTTGAAGACCGGTGATGAAGACCGAATATTTTTCGAAAACGAAATGATAACCCGTCGAATGTCTCTGCACCGACTGGTCCCTGGTATAGATATTTGATCACCCATTGTGATGGGGAGTCTGGACATAATTAGGGATTATCCGGATTTGCAAGGGCTTCTTCGGAAGTGCCTTCGGTTCTGTTCGAACCCGGAACAGACTTGTATGGATGTGTGTCTGACATTACACTTTGAGATGTAAAACCGGTTTCTATCAAATACATTTCTATTTGGTGGAGAAGATTTATTCTCTTAGCTTAACACCATTCTCTGAGACGTACGAGCTTAGAGGTTATGTAGTTGATGGTTACTAGTGATACATTCCCAATTTGGTAATGTGGCATACGAAGTGTTGCTGATCATTTGTTGATCAAAGCATGGCTTTTGTGAAAAGCGTAGCTTTATGGACGAAACTTCGTCGAACCTCACAACCCGGAATAGTCGAAACAGGAAGAATGCAGCAAGGTTTCAGGGGTAGCGCCCCTAGGGTATGACAATTCCTTCTGGAAAGGGTAGTATCATGGTATGGAGCCTAAATACTTACTCGTGTGGACACTGTTGTATATTTATTACCGTGTGACATTGTTGGAGGGCCCTCGTGTAACAACCCGGAATTTTTGACTGCATATTTAATACATATTTAATCTAATTTAAATTAAATATAAGTTTGTCAATGTTTAAATTGATGAGATCTTTGATAATTTATATGAATACAATTTTAGTTTTTAAAATGATAAAGTTTAAAAGTAAACAAACATAGTAATATTAAACATAACATGAAAAACTAGTATAAATCATAATTATAAACATAAGTATAAACCATAATTATAACATAGTAAATATAACTAATAATATAAATAAACCAATATGTTAACAATAACTTTTAAGCAATCATATCAGAAAGTTTGAAAAAAATATAACCTGTATATGCAAATGAATAATGCAAAGAAACAAGACAAGTTGTATATAGTTGTACTTAACAAATAAAAAAAATCAAAATCAGGCTTCACTAAGAATAATAAACATATGTGTAAATAAGCAAGCTTCTACAATAAGCCAAGTAAATAGATAGCTAAATATACTTACAAAGTCAAGTTGAACAAACCTGTAAGAAAGAAAGGAAAAAAAAATATAGTACAAGATGATCAATTACACAAGACAAATTAGATATAAAACTTGTGTACTGTTATACAGTTTTATGCATCAGGAAACAAAGTTTCACTTCAATATAAAACAAGTTTTCACTTTAAATATAATATAAAACAAAAATCTGTGTCATACATAAACATGTTGGCCGAAATATGGGACAAATATCTTTGTACAACACAAAGAAAGTATCAGTAAAGCATTAATTACTTGCTATCATGATTAAAAGCATAAGCATTAATTAGCATAACTTCTTGTTTAACAAGTACATGTAGCCGAAATCCCAATATCATTTCATATTGCATTAAATTTAATACAAAAATTCTTGTTTGGTCAAAAATGGAGGCTGTCCAGTTATCACCTGTTTTGTTCAAGCATTTATATATATCCACCTTTATATCATCAGTTCATTCATACAAACCTAAACTTAAAAACAAACCTGAGAAACATTTATTTGCTTTGCAAATATATATTAACTTAAAACAGAAAAACAAACAAAGAAGAAAAAAAGAAACAGAAGACAGGAAACTTAAGAAGGTTTCAGGGAAAGTTCAACTGCAGTTTCTTCAACATTACTTTCTGTTCAACTTTTTTTTGGTGAGTAAACTTATCCATTTTAAATCTAAATTTGTATTTTTAGTTTGTAAATGGTAAGTGCTTGGATATTGTTTATATAATTAGCCTTGGTATCTTCTGTTATTTGAATAGTACAGGTAGCCGTTCTTCCAAACTTTTGAAATCTGATAAAAGTTAAGCCAAGAAATCTATAATACTTATTCATATAACCATTTGAACTTTATATTGAGCTAATTGTAGTTTGTTTATCCTAAACAAAAGCCTGCAAACATGTTTAAAGTTTAAACACCATGTTATTAATACTGTATTTTCAAACTACAGGTAAAAAGAAATCAAGATTTAAAATTCAAATGTTTAAATTTGTAAATTCAATAACATATTTAGAATTCATAAACATGATTATGATTTTTAACATAAAATTTTTGATTTGAAAGCAAAGATTTTCAGAGCAGTTTTAAAAAGGAGTTTTACTGAATTTTTGTTAAATTTGGAAGATTGAGTACATTTTAATTTCTGGAATTTGGAATGAAGCAAGGTTGAAGTTATATTAACACTAGAAAAATGTAAAATTATTTTTCAAATGCATAAATTTTGAGTTTGAATCACAAATAGGGTTTGAGTGCTTAAAATTTTGGTGCTCTGTAAAATATTGATTCCGGCATCATAGGTCGATCGAGTTGTTCGCGATTTTTGGTGGAGTTAGGGAGGGGTGTGATCGAGGTTCTGGTGAAGTTTCATCACCTCAGGTGATGTAGGGTGGCCGCACGAATGATTTGACAGTGGCGTTGTTGTTGCCATGTTCGAGCTTCAGGCTCTTTTTCGATTTCGAGTATATCGCGATGAAGTGAAGTTTGTTTTCGTGAGAGATGTCGATTTGTGGTTTGCTGGAGGTAGCATGAGCCACCGGAGGGGCGGCGAACTACCGTGCATGTGCACGGTGGCGTGGGCGTGTCGTTGCGCTTGGGTGGCTTCGTATCGAGTGATACTCGAGTGGGTACTCGAGTAAAGTGGTCGGTTGGCTCGAGTAAGGGCCGCGTGAGCGTGAGGGTTAACTGCACTTTAATTTTACTTAAACTAAAAAAAAAAGAATCATAGAAACTGGGAAGAAGAAGAGGGTGATTGAGAGAGAGACGCGAGGTAAAGAGGGGAAGAGCTCGAAGTTTGCTCGAGTGGATAAGTGGATTACCTCGGGTCCACTTTCAGATTGATTTGCCTAATCCCTTTTAGTTTTTTTTTAGCAAAGTTTAAACAGCAAATAATATTAGTTAATTTTAGGTAAATAATTGATTTATTGTTTATTTAAAAGTAAGGTTTGTAAAATGTAATTAATTAGTATTAATTAAATTAGGATGTAAATTATTTTATACGTGTAATTAAATTAATAACTTTAAATTAAATTGTGGTTAGAAATTAATCTTGTGATTAATCTATTCAACTTAAGAAAATTTAATTAAAGGATTAATAAATGATAATTAACTTAGTGATTAATTAAAGATTATATGATTAATTAAATTAATAATAATTGATTTATTAAAGTAATTTGTGGTAATTAAATAAGTAATTACTTTTTAATAAGTAAGTTATTAATTGACAATTAAAAATAAATAAATTAACTGAGTAATTGAGTAATAGTAGTGAATAAAAGTTAATTAATTAAATAAGTAATTAAAGATTAGATAACTAATAAATTAACAATTAATGATAACTAATTGATTAATTGATCATTAATAAGTTAATTAAACAGTAATTAATTAAACAGAATAAAATAGTTTATTCTTAAGCAAATAGTTTATTAAGTAAAACCAAACTATTTGGTATGCATTGATAATTATGTTTGATTGACTTTGATATATGTTGATGATTTTTTTGTGATATGTTGTGATATATTATGGATATCTGTGTTAACTGTGTATGATCTATCTATTATATCTATTATGTGAATTCTTAATATTAAATTGAATTGTTAAGTTAAATAGACAACTTGGCCCTTAAAATGGCGTTTGGATTCCGATGAGACCGGGATCGGAAGAATCAATTTTGATTCTCCAAAAACCACATCGATCCAAATTAAACGATAGGTCGTGACTTATCAAAGGGTGATCGAGATGGTGTTTCAGAATGCAAGGGTTGTCGTCGTTAACTCTGAGCGTGATTCCAAAATGAGTGTAACGAGATAATACCTTCGGTTTCGTTCGAACCCGGAACGAACTTGTATGGATTGAATGCTTTCAACACATCATCAGGCGGACGATGAGCATTCTAAGATATGTTCAATAAAGGTAATCATAGCCTCAAGCCTCATCAACCGGGAATGGCTAAAACATGGGAGATACAGCAAGGTTAGGTGGGTCATGCCCAAACAGGACAAGATTTTCTCCTGTCTAGACGTCCCTCTTTATTTCGGCTGTGTGAGCAGTTGTTGGCCACAACTGCGGGATTATCTTGTTCGGGACTGTTCATTAAGGAATGGTTCCGGCCTTGTGTTGTAGGGGGTCGGGAGTGATCCTCGGCACGGTGATCTAGGCCCCGTACTGTGACGGGCGGTACCCCAGTAGCCCTGCCATTGTTGGAAATCCATTTTCCCTACGAGACCCTACGGTTTTGATTTGTATTACCCACTTTCGTGGCTAGTAGCTGGAATTTAATAGATGTAACAATTTCGGCTATTTTCTATTTACTTGAAAACCCTAGACACTATTATAATATCACAGAATTTCCTATAAAAATGTTTTGATTAGTTTAAGGTAAAAACTTACCCGTATTTATTTGTGGGGAGTCTTACGTGATACCTTTATTTTCAAATGATTTTCAAAGTTAAGCAACCTTAACCTGTTTACTCATACCAGACCCATGTCTGACCCGGAGTTTATATTTTGTTTTTCATAAACTCTTGGGTACTCAAATTTTTATGAGTAGCCAAGTGATAGGTATTGGAAGTGTTGATTTTCTGGAGGAGCTATTTTGGGAGAAGACCAGACGTATGTATCTATATATATGTAGTCCGATGTGTAGTTAGTCTATGTTGTATTTTGGATGTATGTATGGTCATATATGTATATGACAGTCCTGTTATATGATATTGTATGACTCTGATGTATGTATAACTATGTAATAGTTATGTGATGTATTATATTTTGTTCCATTCCGCTGTGAGATTCTGATGTTTGTTGTTCTTTCTTTCTATTCTTTTCTATTTCTATCTCTTTCTTTCTTAACGATGAAATGTCTTTCTGGGTTGAGAAAGGAGGGTCGTCACAGTTGGTATCAGAGCGCTAGGTAAAGCGAGTACCTAGGCTCTTAAGTTATATTTATCTTGAGAGTGCGTATTTGTATTTTTATATAATTATATATAATCTATCTAAATTGGTTGAGTTACCTGTTCAGGTGACCAACATGAGTTCAGGAAGAAGAGGTAGAGTTAGGGCCAGTACTTCTACAGATAATGGACGGAGTCAAAATGTTAGTGAGGCTGTCAATCCAGTACAGTCTCAAGTTAGTTTTGCAGCCTTATGCAAAGATTTCAAACATCTCGGAGGGCAACCACTCAAAGGTTCGGAGTCAATAATTGAAGTTCAAGACTGGCTACGCTCTTGCGAACGTATTTTCAAGAGCATGAGATTGACTGATGAGCGTAAGAGGCATATGGCATCATGGCAACTGCAAGGTGGTGCAGCAGCATGGTGGGATTCAACTATTGCAAATATTTCTGAGGATGACATTTCATGGGACAGATTTAAGGAATTGTTTGAAGAGAAGTTTGTGCCAACGGCAGGGAGAACCCAATTGTATCAGGATTTTCTGTATTTGAAGCAGGGTAGTATGTCCATTTCGGAATATGAAACCAGATTCAACGAGCTCTCTTGTTATGGACCAGGACTCATCGATACTCCTCTGAAAAAGAATGAGAAATTTGTGCAAGGGTTGAGGCCTGAATTCCATGGGAAATTGACGGTGCTTCTGAAGGGATCCTTTGTTGATTTGATTGAAATGGCATTGAGGTATGAAAGTTTGATGAGTAAGAAGCCGGTGGCTTCAGTTGCAACTTCAAGTGGGAATTTCACTAATATGAATAAGAGAAAGTTTGATCCAAAATGGAGGAAACCGAGTAAGAAGAAACCCGGGAATAACAATGGACCCAGGAAGTGCTACATTTGTCAATAGGAAGGGCATTTGGCAAATAAGTGTCCTACGAAAGTATTCCAGCAACAACAACCGCATCAGAGTGGTCTAGGATCAGCTTTGGTTCAGAAATCATTATGCTTTAATTGTCATCAGCCAGGACACATGATCAAGAACTGTCCACTTCTGCAGAGGGTACCTCAGAATAAAGTTTTTGCTTTGGAAGCCGGACCATCTTCTTCTTCTATGGGCAAAGGAGTATTAGAAGGTACTTTACTTTTAGATGGAAAATTATTAGAGTTTTGTTTGATTCGGGTGCTTCCTTGAGTTTTATTTCTTTGGACTCTGTTGAAAAGTTTTCTCTTACCCCTAGTTCTGTAGATAGTTCTATCTTGGTATCCAAACCTATAGGAGGGGTGACTAAATTAGACTCTATCTGTAAGGACTTGAAGCTCTCTTATCTATCCCATAATTTTTCTTGTGACCCGTATGTGTTGAATTTTAAGGGATTTGATCTTATTTTGGATATGGATTGGCTGGATAAGTATAAAGCCGTTTTGAATTGTGATGAAAGAACAGTTTCGTTGGAAACTGATCTGGGTAGAATTGCCAGAGTGTCATGTGATAATTCTGGAATTCACTTGAGCAGTCTTTTGCGTGGAATTGAGACTTCTGAAGAGAGAGTTGAAGACATCGATGTGGTTCAAGATTTTGCTGATGTTTTTGAAGAAGTTAAGTGTCGGCCACCACATCGAGAAATAGAGTTCCGTATTGATTTGATTCCAGGAGTTGTGCCAGTGATTCAGCCCAGTAGGAGAATGGCTCCTAGGGAAAGAGAAGAGTTGATTAAGCAGACTCAGGATCTTTTAGAGAAGGGATTGATTAGACCCAGTTTTTCTTGTTGGGGTTCGGCAGCAGTGTTTGTGACCAAATCGGATGGATCACTGAGGTTCTGTGTGGATTATAGAGAATTGAACAAAGTGACTATCCGTAATAAATATCCTCTTCCTCGTATCGATGATCTTTTTGACCAGTTGCATGGTGCTTCTATCTTTTCTCAATTGGATCTAGCTTCAGGTTTCCACCAGTTGAGGGTAGCTGAAGACAGTATTCCCTTGACTGCATTTAGGGGACCGAATTGTTTCTATGAGTGGTTGGTTATGTCGTTCGGATTAACCAACGCTCCTACTTATTTCGTTGACCTCATGAACCGAGTCTTTAGGGATGTGTTGAATAAGTTTGTGCTGGCATTCATTGATGATATCTTGGTCTATTCCAAATCCGAAGAAGAGCACAGGGAGCATTTGAGGATTGTATTGGAGACTCTGAGGAAGCATGTGCTGAAGGCGAAGTTTTCGAAGTGCCATTTCTGGAAATCGGAAGTTAAATTTTTAGGGCACATTGTTTCGGGTGAAGGCATTTCTGTAGACCCAGCGAAAGTTGAAACTATTCTGGAATGGAAATAGCCAGAGACACCGACGGAAGTTCACAGTTTTCTAGGATTGGCTGGCTACTACAGGAAATTTATCAGGGATTATTCCAAGATTTTTTCGCAACTGACTAAGCTGACTAGGAAAGGAGAAAAATTCAAATGGACACCTCAGTGCGAAGAAGCTTTTCAAGAATTGAAGATAAGGCTTACTAGTGCACCAGTACTTGCTATTCCGAAAGGGAAAAGCAAATTCGAGGTTTATACTGATGCTTGTATTGTTGGTTTGGGAGCAGTTCTGATGCAGAACGGAAGGGTTATTGCGTATGCTAGTCGGCAGTTGAAGCCTCATGAGAAAAACTATGCTCCGCATGGTCTTGAATTGCTAGCCATTGTTTTTTCTTTGAAAATTTGGAGACATTATCTTTTAGGAGAGAAATTCGAATTGTTCACGGATCACAAACCGTTGAAATATCTATTCTCTCAAAAAGTCCTTAATCTGAGACAACAGCGGTGGGTTGAATTTCTTGCATCCTATGATTTGGATATTCTGTACACTCCGGGGAAAGCAAATGTCGTAGCTGATGCTCTCAGTAGGAACACCGTTCTATCTCTTCTGGAAGTGGTTCCATCTCTTATTGAAAAGATCTCAAGCAAGCAAGAATCTGATAAGATGTTGAGGAGGATCATCAAAAGAGTCAGGAAAGGTCAGTGTCCTAGTTTTGAAATCGATGACCGAGGAACACTAAGGATCAACGGGAGAATCTGTGTTCCGAATGACAAGGAGTTGAGACAGGAAGTGTTGTCTGAGAGTCATCGCTCCAAATTGAATATTCATCCTGGAATCTCGAAGACGTACAAAGACATGAGGAGAGTATTCTGGTGGCCAAATATGAAGAAGGATGTTGCTAGATTTGTGAACAGTTGTGCCATCTGCCAACAACTTAAAGGTGATCAACAGAAATCTGCCGGGTTATTGCAACCTCTGGAAATTTCGAATTGGAAATGGGAAATGATCTCGATGGATTTTATTGATGGTTTGCCTAGAACCAGGAAAGGAAATGATGGTATATGGGTTATTGTGGATCGTTTAACTAAGAGTGCCCATTTTATACCAGTTAAGGCAACCCGCACTGCAGTTTCTTTGGCGGAAATCTTCTTGAAGGAGATAGTTCGATTGCATGGTGTTCCCGTCAGCATAGTAAGTGATCGTGATCCTATTTTCGCTAGCAAATTTTTGGAAGCTCTACAATCAGCAATGGGTACAGATTTGAGATTTGAGTACAGCATATAATCCTCAAACGGACGGACAGATAGAGAGGCTGAATCGTATTCTTGAGGATATGCTACGGGCTTATGTTTTAGATTTTGGAGGATCTTGGGAAGACCATCTTCATCTAGTGGAATTTTCTTATAATAACAGTTATCAAGCGAGTATTAAGATGGCTCCTTATGAAGCTTTATACGGAAGACCGTGTAGATCCCCAGCTTTTTGGATTGAATCGAAGGATCGTCTTGTGCTCGGACCCGATCTTATTCGAGAAGCTTCTGCAAAGGTTGAGCTTATCAAGAAAATGATGAAAGCTGCTCAAGATCGTCAGAAGAAATATGTGGATAGAAGATGAAGACCATTGGAATTTGAGATCGGAGACTTGGTTTTTGTTAAAGTTTCCCCAATTAAAGGTGCTATAAGATTCGAAAAGAGGGGAAAACTTGCTCCGAGATACATTGGACCATTTCGAGTATTGGAAAGAATTGGAGCTGTAGCCTACAGGATTGAATTGCCAGAGCGGATGTCTGGGATTCACAATGTGTTTCATGTATCACATTTGAGGAAATTTGTTCATGATCCGTCATTGGTCGTAGAGCCGGTAATTCAAGAAGATTTGGAAGTGGAACCCAATTTAACTGTAGTCAGAAATCCAGTTCAGATCGTGGATCGAGACGAGAAGCAACTTAGGAACAAAGTGGTGAAACTCGTCAAGATGCAATGGAGTGAGGATCCTAGAGATTGTACCTAGGAACTCTCGATAGTTTTAGGAGTGCTTATCCGGATTTATGTTCGGATAACTAGTGATGTTTGTTAGAATAGGTTGTTTGTCTGTTTGCTATTGTATGAATGATATGTATGTTTGGATGGTTAATATAAAAGCTTTTGAATTTACTGTTGTTTAAATTTGGGGGACGAAATTCTTTTAAGGGGAAAGGAATGTAACAACCCGGAATTTTTGGCTGCATATTTAGTAAATATTTAATCTAATTTAAATTAAATATAAGTTTGTCAATGTTTAAATTGATGAGATCTTTGATAATTTATATGAATACAATTTTAGTTTTTAAAATGATAAAGTTTAAAAGTAAACAAACATAGTAATATTAAAAATAACATGAAAAACAAGTATAAATCATAATTATAAACATAAGTATAAACCATAATTATAACATATTAAATATAACTAACAATAAATAAACCAATATGTTAACAATAACTTTTAAGCAATCATATCAGAAAGTTTGAAAAAAATATAACCTGCATATGCAAATGAATAATGCAAAGAAACAAGACAAGTTGTATATAGTTGTACTTAACAAATAAAAAAAAAATCAAAATCAGGCTTCACTAAGAATAATAAACATATGTGTAAATAAGCAAGCTTCTACAATAAGCCAAGTAAATAGATAGCTAAATATACTTACAAAGTCAAGTTGAACAAACCTGTAAGAAAGAAAGGAAAAAAAAAATATAGTACAAGATGATCAATTACACAAAACAAATTAGATATAAAACTTATGTACTGTTATACAGTTTTATGCATCAGGAAACAAAGTTTCACTTCAATATAAAACAAGTTTTCACTTTAAATATAATATAAAACAAAAATCTGTGTCATACATAAACATGTTGGCCGAAATATGGAACAAATATCTTTGTACAACACAAAGAAAGTATCAGTAAATCATTAATTACTTGCTATCATGATTAAAAGCATAAGCATTAATTAGCATAACTTCTTGTTTAACAAGTACATGTAGCCGAAATCCCAATATCATTTCATATTGCATTAAATTTAATACAAAAATTCTTGTTTGGTCAAAAATGGAGGCTGTCCAGTTATCACCTGTTTTGTTCAAGCATTTATATATATCCACCTTTATATCATCAGTTCATTCATACAAACCTAAACTTAAAAACAAACCTGAGAAACATTTATTTGCTTTGCAAATATATATTAACTTAAAACAGAAAAACAAACAAAGAAGAAAAAAGAAACAGAAGACAGGAAACTTAAGAAGGTTTCAGGGAAAGTTCAACTGTAGTTTCTTCAACATTACTTTCTGTTCAACTTTTTTTTGGTGAGTAAACTTATCCATTTTAAATCTAAATTTGTATTTTTAGTTTGTAAATGGTAAGTGCTTGGATATTGTTTATATAATTAGCCTTGATATCTTCTGTTGTTTGAATAGTACAGGTAGCCGTTCTTCCAAACTTTTGAAATCTGATAAAAGTTAAGCCAAGAAATCTATAATACTTATTCATATAACCATTTGAACTTTGTATTGAGCTAATTCTAGTTTGTTTATCCTAAACAAAAGCCTACAAACATGTTTAAATTTTAAACAACATGTTATTAATACTGTATTTTCAAACTACAGGTAAAAAGAAATCAAGGTTTAAAATTAAAATGTTTAAATTTGTAAATTCAATAACATATTTAGATTTCATAAACATAATTATGATTTTTAACATAAAAATTTTGATTTGAAAGCAAAGATTTTCAGAGCAGTTTTAAAAAGGAGTTTTACTGAATTTTTGTTAAATTTGGAAGATTGAGTACATTTTAATTTTTGGAATTTGGAATGAAGCAAGGTTGAAGTTATATTAACACTAGAAATGTAAAATTATTTTTCAAATGCATAAATTTTGAGTTTGAATCACAAATAGGGTTTGAGTGCTTAAAATTTTGATGCTCTATAAAATATTGATTCCGGCATCATAGGTCGATCGAGTTGATCGCGATTTTTGGTGGAGTTAGGGAGGGGTGTGATCGAGGTTCTGTTAAAGTTTCATCACCTCCGGTGATGTAGGGTGGCCGCACGAATGATTTGACAGTGGTGTTGGTGTTGCCATGTTCGAGCTTCAGGCTCTTTTTCGATTTCGAGTATATCACGATGAAGTGAAGTTTGTTTTCGTGAGAGATGTCGATTTGTGGTTTGCTAGAGGTAGCGTAAGCCACCGGAGGGTCGGCGAACCACCATGCACATGCGCGGTGGCGTGGGCTTGTCGATGTGATTGGGTGGCTTCGTATCGAGTGATACTCGAGTGGGTACTCGAGTAAAGTGGTCGGTTGGCTCGAGTAAGGGCCGCGTGAGCGTGAGGGTTAACTGCAGTTTAATTTTACTTAAACTAAAAAAAAAGAATCATAGAAACTAGGAAGAAGAAGAGGGTGATTAAGAGAGAGAGAGAGAGAGACGCGAGGTAAAGAGGGGAAGAGCTCGAAGTTTGCTCGAGTGGATAAGTGGATTACCTTGGGTCCACTTCCAGATTGATTTGCCTAATCCCTTTTAGTTTTTTTTAGCAAAGTTTAAACAGTAAATAATATTAGTTAATTTTAGGTAAATAATTGATTTATTGTTTATTTAAAAGTAAGGTTTGTAAAAGGTAATTAATTAGTATTAAGTAAATTAGGATGTAAATTATTTTATACGTGTAATTAAATTAATAACTTTAAATTAAATTGTGGTTAGAAATTAATCTTGTGATTAATCTATTCAACTTAAGAAAATTTAATTAAAGGACTAATAAATGATAATTAACTTAAGTGATTAATTAAAGATTATATGATTAATTAAATTAATAATAATTGATTTATTAAAATAATTTGTGGTAATTAAATAAGTAATTACTTTTTAATAACTAAGTTATTAATTGACAATTGAAAATAAATAAATTAACTGAGTAATTGAGTAACAGTAATGAATAAAAGTTAATTAATTAAATAAGTAATTTAAGATTAGATAACTAATAAATTAACAATTAATGATATCTAATTGATTAATTAATCATTAATAAGTTAATTAAACAGTAATTAATTAAACAGAATAAAATAGTTTATTCTTAAGCAAATAGTTTATTAAGTAAAACCAAACTATTTGGTATGCATTGATAATTATGTTTGATTGACTTTGATATATGTTGATGATTTTTCTGTGATATATTGTGATATATTATGGATATCTGTGTTAACTGTGTATGATCTATCTGTTATATCTGTTATGTGAATTCTTAATATTAAATTGAACTGTTAAGTTAAATAGACAACTTGGCCATTAAAATAGCGTTTGGATTCCGATGAGACCAGGATCGGAAGAATCAATTTTGATTCTCCGAAAACCACATCGATCCAAATTAAACGATAGGTCGTGACTTATCAAAGGGTGATCGAGATGGTGTTTCAGAATGCAAGGGTTGTCGTTGTTAACTCTGAGGGTGATTCCAAAATGAGTGTAACGAGATAATACCTTCGGTTTCGTTCGAACCCGGAACGAACTTGTATGGATTGAATGCTTTCAACACATCGTCAGGCGGACGATGAGCATTCTAAGATATGTTCAATAAAGGTAATCGTAGCCTCATCAATCGGGAATGGCTAAAACAGGGGAGATACAGCAAGGTTAGGTGGGTCATGCCCAAGCAGGACAAGATTTTCCCCTGTCTAGATGTCCCTTTTTATTTCGGCTGTGTGAGCAGTTGTTGGCCACAACTGCGGGGTTATCTTGTTCGGGACTGTTCATTAAGGAATGGTTCCGGCCTTGTGTTGTAGGGGGTCGGGAGTGATCCTCGGTACGGTGATCTAGGCCCCGTACTGTGACGGGCGGTACCCCAGTAGCCCTGCCATTGTTGGAAATCCATTTTCCCTACGAGACCCTACGGTTTTGATTTGTATCACCCACTTTCGTGGCTAGTAGCTGGAATTTAATAGATGTAACAATTTCGGCTATTTTCTATTTACTTGAAAACCCTAGACACTATTATAATATCACCGAATTTCCTATAAAAATGTTTTGGTTAGCGTAAGGTAAAAACTTACCCGTATTTATTTGTGGGGAGTCTTACGTGATACCTTTATTTTCAAATGATTTTCAAAGTTAAGCAACCTTAACCTGTTTACTCATACCAGACCCATGTCTAACCCGCAGTTTATATTTTGTTTTCCATAAACTCTTGGGTACTCAAATTTTTATGAGTAGCCAAGTGATAGGTATTGGAAGTGTTGATTTTCTGGAGGAGCTATTTTGGAAGAAGACCGGACGTATGTATCTATATATATGTAGTCCGCTGTGTAGTTAGTCTATGCTGTATTTTGGATGTATGTATGGTCATATATGTATATGACAGCCCTGTTATATGATATTGTATGACTCTGATGTATGTATAACTATGTAATAGTTATGTGATGTATTATATTTTGTTCCATTCTGCTGTGAGATTCTGATGTTTGTTGTTCTTTCTTTCTATTCTTTTCTATTTCTATCCCTTTCTTTCTTAATGATGAAACGTCTTTATGGGTTGAGAAAGACGGGTCGTCACACCTCGGATAAAGGTCCAAAAGGACCGGGGCTGGCATATCTTAGGTTTTATTCCCCGGGAAGGGGGTAGCCGCCCTTGTGTTGGCAAAGAATGAAGGATGGTTCTCGGGGCGTCCCTCCAAAGGCGTACCCAGGTGGCAATGGGAAGTTCCTTGGCCTGACCATTTGTTGGAAATCCAATCATCCAATACGTGCCCAGTACGGTTTTAGTTGTATAACCTGCCATTCACTTATGGTGGTCACCACTGTTTGGATGGTAGCTATAGTAAGCGTAGTACGAAATGTCTATGCTGGCTAAGATTAATATTATACTTTTGAAATGTTTTCCACTGTGCACTTATAATAATAATATCAAAGAATTTCTCATATCAAGCATTCTTGACCGTCATAAGGAGAAATCTTCTCCAAGTCTGCGTTTGCATTATGTGTGTGGCGGGATGCCTTATGGTAGTTTCATTTTCCAAAAAGCATTGCAGATTTCAAATTTAAAATCTTTTTTTTTTTAAAAGATAAAACTGTTTTTGTTTGCTCATACCAGTCCCATGACTGACCCGGAGTTTATTGTTCCCTTCCTAAACTCTGGGTGCCCACAATTTTCCACACGGGCAGTCTAGAGTTAGGTTTTTTCAGATAGTAGATATAGGTATCGATTCGATAGCTTTCAGCTTCCCCTTTGGTATTCTTTGGAGATCTTGGATATTGGAGTCTTCGAATTCACGGACAAGTCTTGCTTAGCTTGGTGAACCGAGATGGTGGTTCGAGCTTGTGATTTTGGAGTTGGCTTTGGAGCATTGGATTTGAGTTGCAGTTGCTGTTTGGAGTTTTGGTTCCGCTGCTAGTTCATTTTGTTTTTCCGCTGTTGTTTATTATCTCTGATATTTTGTATCATATTGTATCAGTGTTGTTCCATACTTGGATATTGTATTCATTGGAATTGTATATTATATTCATTTCTTTTTCTTCCGCTGTGTTGTTATACTTAATTGTGTTATAAGCTCCGGCGAACCAGATTCGACGTTTGGATCTGCGGCATTTGAATACAAGTGTTGTATTCGGTGCCGATTTTCGAAGGTCGAGTCAGGGTCGTTACAATTGGTATCATAGCCGAAGGTTGAAACTTTGGCTCAGGAGTATAACTCAATAGAGATGGGGTGAAGTATACCCTAGAATGAGTAATCCCTAAGATATCCGTTCGAATGCCTTAGTAATTTCTCTTACTATCCACTAATAGTGAGTGTGAGTGCAAGAAGAGGACGAGATAGGGGACAGGGGAGTACAACTTCAAATAGTCGGTACCCTGCAATAGCGGAAACAACTTTCTCTATCAATCTCCTTTGATCCGTCTTTTCAATTCTTTGATGATTCCGGGCAGCTCCAAGAAGAAGCTTTGATATATTTACATGGGACACAAACTCTAGATGGGTCAGAATTGTTTGTTTGGATGAATTGTTTGATTTGGTTGCTATGCTTTACAGATATATTTTGGTTGTTTAAACTAAAGTTTTTGAATTGTATCCATATATCTATTTGTTCTGTTGGGTCCCAGTGTATTCTACGAGTGGTTAATTATCCCTAGAACTAATCAATACCCCTGTGCACTCGTAGATCTGACGACCCGAATATCTTGATTCATTCTTGTATCCATTATTGATATTCTGATTTGAGAAGCCAAATGCAGAATAGATACCCAGTTTGGTTTGGAAACAGTCTCTCTATCTTTGTGTATCCATGTTTCATAGTCTCCCTACTTTCAAATTTCGAGGACGAAATTATCTAAGGGGGGGAATCTATAACATCCCCGAATTTTATCCAGGATAATTTGATAATTAATGTAATTTTTTAAATTAAATTAAGAACAAACGTGAATTTTTCCAAATTAAATCAGATATTTATATATAAGTTTTATTTTAAATTGAATTGTGAGATTGGAAATTCAAGAAAATAAATATTTTGAATAATATATAAATTATAAATTTAATTGAGAATTTCCTAAACAAATAAAAATGTATTTTTGTATATGTAAATAGATGTAAAGGAATGTGATATTTCGAAGTTAAAAAGGGTTTATATTGTAAAAAGAATTTGGTAAATTAATATAGGGTTTTGGTTTAATTTGGAATTTGAATTTTCAAATACATATGTATTGAAAACAAATTTTTGGAAAATATTTATAGATTGGGAATGAATTAAATATTTATATTTATAAAAGATATGTTTGTTATATTTATAAATTTATTTAATCTTGGAATTGAAATTCAAAATTCAAAATCTTATAAGACTTATTGGATTTGAAATCATTGTATTTTCAATTAATAAATGTTTGTTTTCTAAATTCATTAAATAGGCATTTTGGTTTAAAAAGTAATATTGTGAAATTGATATTAATAAATTTACAAAAGGGTATCTAAAGGATTAAATTCAAATATATACATAGTATATACTTATTTATTTATAGTTTGATTTATTTTAAAATCCCATTCTTTAAAGTTATAAATATAGATATAATTATTAGATTTGATAAAAAGATTTAAAGCACATCTTCTTTTGAAATAAATAAAGGGTTAAAATAAAAATTGCAAATTAAAATAAAACAAGGGTTTATAACAAAATTTATAAAAAGTATGTTTCATAAATTTAATTGAATCAGGGGTTAAACAAAATTTGTAAATAAATTTATGAAAAGGACTCTACATAATTTTGTTTAAATAAAACAAGTGTAAGAAATGGATTAACCAATGTGAAGAAGTTAAACATGAGTTTAAACAAGTGTTACAATGATCAACAAGTGGAAAAATTCTTTTAGATTTAATTTTAGTTAAACAAAAAGTATCCAGGCTATCTTCAATCTTCATTCAAAATGAAAACAAACCTGAAAATAAAACAAAATCAAACAAAATCAAACTCAAATCAAATACAACAACAACAACTTCAGTTCTAAACTGAAGCAAGTTCAAAATCAAAGCTTCAAGATCAGAAAAACAAAAACCATATTGAAAATAAAAGATATCAATGCTCAGTTAAAACTGCAAAGATCTGGAAAACAAACTTAAATCAAAGCTACAAAACAACAATAAAGATTCAATTCAAGCAGTCTTCAACCTGGAGTTAAAATCAGAGAAGAAGTCCAGGCTTTGTTCTTCTGTCCTTCCCAAGCACCCAGGGCCGAGTTGCTTCTCTATTTACAAGAAGGAAAATCCTTATGAGAAAACTCACCCTTGAATTTGCTTTTATAATTTAAATGTCTGGATTTGCATTTTAAAAATGTTTGTTGAGTTACTGAACATGATTACATGGTCTGTGCATGTTGGATATATGCTTCTGTACATCCTCTGTTGTTCCTCAAACAATCAGGAATTCATATTAAAATTTATATTTCAAAATAAGAACAGACTATGGTGAAGATCTTTAAATGAAACATGATGGAATAATCAATTTTTTAGATTTAGAAAAAAAAAGTTTGCAACTCTGTTATATAACTGGTTTTGTAAACCTACCACTCAGAAGAATTAATATCAGATTTTGATTTTTTTAAGGGAAACTGGGTTCTTTATATATTTTTTTACTGTAAGCAAACTCATAACTTCATTATATTTTAGTTTGCATACGAGGATACATGTTTGTAAATAAGCTGCATATGTTATGAAGTATGTCTAAAAGTTGATTTGAATGTACTGTGCATTGTTTGGATAACGGACACAAGCATTCTGTTTCAAAGATCTACAGGATGAAAACCATTTTAAAAAAATAAAAATCAAATTCTCATCCCACAATCGTTTGTAGACTTTAATCTCTAAACAAAATTTGTTTGTGCTTGTCAACTTCAAATTATAAAAATAATTTCAAGTAATTACATTAAGCAATTATAGAAATTACAGTGAAAGTCGTGGGTAGGTCCGAATTCGATCATCATAAACTTGTATTTGGACTTCATAATCATATTCAAATTGATTAATGGTGAATTTAGATGAAAGTATCATGATTTTTAAATAAGTAAATCACGTTGATTCGCGAGATGATCTGATTATGTTTTCTTGACGATTTAAGGCGATCGGAGCAATGATAATTCACGTGATCAAGGAGGGTGCAAGGTTGGAGGTCTAGAATCATCATAAAAATAGTCGTTGGTTTTATAATTCATTATGATGATTGCACAAAATTAATTTAGGGTTTAACATGAAGTTTGGGTTCGACATGGTTTTCGTGCTCCTGTGGGGTCCGTAGTTGATCGAGCTTGATGAAATTCAGGTAGACGTTAGTTGGGAGGTTATTGAAGGTGTGGCCAGAGTTGTTGATGCTCGGGTGGTCAGAATCGCCGGCACGAGGTGATTTTAGGTGACTGTATTAGTTCGTGATGGTGATGATGGTCTCGATTTTGATCTACGGCAAAGCTGAGGGATCTGGGTGCTATGGCGAGGTGAGGTGATCAATGGTGACTGGTAGGGATCGACGACGATGATCGGAATCGCCACAATCGTGTGAACACGTGTACGCGTGGGAGGGGTTTGTGTCTGTTGTAGTTGAAAGTGGGAAGAGGAAATTCTCAGGTTTGTTATCGAGAAGATTAGTGTGTTGCTCGAGAGTGCTATCGAGTAGTTTTGAATGTATGGTAATTGTTTTAAATGATTTAAAACCAGAAAAGTTCAAAAGAAAGAAAAGAAGAAGATGAAGTTGACTGGGGACGAACTCGGGTCGTGTCTCGAGAATTTTGTAAACTGACTCGAAGTTAGAGGTTTGCCTGGGTAAATTTAATAACTATAGTCTTCTATTTTTTTCAAATCAAAAGGTGTTCCAGGTTTTAAGCTTCTACCTGGTATTAAGTTGAGTTGAGTGTTCAACCAAGCTTAACTAATTTATTAACTACTACCTTTAAACAATCAATGCTAAGTTAAGTTGTAATTTGTTAAAGGTTTGAAAGTGAAATTATTTTTGAATTCAAAGATATCTTAATAAGCACAACCTTTAATTTAAGGGTTTATTTGAAATAAACTAAATAAAGATGATTAAGGAGTGGATTAAGAAAAAATAAATTAACTTAAAGGTTTAAAAGAAATTGGTCAATGGTAATTAACTCTAAATTGTTTTCAAGAATTTAATAATGTTAAGCAAATAAGACAAGTGGAATATCTTATGTTAATTAAAGTTTTAGGCAATTAAAAGTTAATTAATTAAGTTAAATTAATGATAATTGTTAGATTTTAAGTCATTAAGGACGAATAATTAATGATTTAAAACTTGATTAATCAAGTGTTAAAGTTAATTTATTTAAAGTGTAATTAATTAATGTGATTAATTTTAATAATTAATTAGATTAAATAATTTATGAAAATCAATTGTGAAGTTGTTTAAGTGCAATTACTTAATGGAAGTAATTAAGGAATTAATTACTAAGTGTCATTAATTGAGTTAATGTGATTTGTTGAGTTAATTAATTAAGTTTAATTTAATTAATCAATGGATAATTTAATAATAATTAATTAATGTGATAAATAAGTATGGTTTAAATAGATTAACTACTTAATGTAATTAAATTAAATTGTAATATTAATTAATCAAGTTAATCAAAAAAAATTTATGATTAATTAATAAATGATTTAGGGACAATTAATTAAGATGATTGTAACTAAATTATATTAATTAATAAGGATTAGTATTCAATCTGCTTTGAAATTATCAGATAACTAATTTATCTTCCTTATAAAAGACCGTACTCTATTGAGCTATTGTGAATTGTTTGATATATCTTCTATGTAATGCTGTGTGATGGATTGGTATATTTGATATGAAATTGTAATGCTATGAGATATGAATTGCTTGGTGCTGAATTGTAATATTTGCGAATTGTTTCTGTGTAGATATGAAAACCTTGGCCCGTAAAACGGTATTTGAAATTCGATGCAACAGGGAGTCGGATTCCAGTTGATTATCCGAAACCCACATCGAATCATATTAGTAAATCCTTGTTATTGATAAATTTACCTTATCGATGAATCTGTGAATGAAGATAAGCGTTATAGCTTATACCGCTTATCGATATTACTGCACTTTATTCTGTGATGTGATGATTGTTGTTGCACTGTTTTGTGAAAAACCCTGGACCACACATATACACACACAAATATGGATTACACGTGGAAATCGGTTAAGTCACAGATTTAAAAAAAATAGTTTTGAATTTGAATTTTTAATTCAAATAGTTTTCGAAATGAATTGGGTTTAAAGTGATAAACTTTTGAAAAAAATGTTTTAAAAGAAAGTTATTTTGAATAACTAAAGAAAGATTGAAATTTAAATCATTTGATTTAAAATTAGATTCAATATCAGAAATTGAATTCTAAATTTGGTATTTATGACGTAAAAAGGTTATACAAATTATGATTTCAAATTTGAAGTTGAATGGTTTTGAAGGCTATATTGAATCTTTGTGAAAGATAGTTGAACCCTATTCTGAAATTGAAAAAGATTTTTAAATGGTGTGTCTTTTATAGATAAAAGATTGAAACGGGAATTATTTTGAAACTATGAAATGAGTCTTTGATTTAAAGACTGGATAAGTTAAGACCAATTTGAAAAGGATTTGTTTTGAATGGTTATAAAATGAATCTTTGTCAAACATTGGTGAATCTTGTTTTAAATTGAAAGGAGTCTTAAGAGTAAATCTTTTGTTTAAAAGATTTAAATATGGAAATTGTTTAAAAAATTGAGGGTTTTTGAAATGAATCTTTTTGTTTAAAAAGAATTGTAAATGGTAATTTGTTTAAACCATTTGAAAGAAAAGTTTTGGATTTTAAGTTGTGACTTAACTGAAATCCCATTATCCATATGATTTTAAATATTGCGCTCATTATTCGGTTTAGCCGGGAGAGGACCTTTGTGTCATATAACCCATTCCGAATAATGATACGACGTATATGGATAGCATTTGAAGACCGGTGATGAAGACCGGATATTTTTCGAAAACGAAAGGATAACCTGTCAAATGTCTCTACACCGACTAGTCCCCGGTATAGAGATTTGATCACCCATTGTGATTGGGATTCTAGACGTAATTAAGGATTATCCGGATTTGCAAAGGCTTCTTCGGATGTGCCTTCGGTTCTGTTCGAACCTGGAACAGACTTGTTTGGATGTGTCGGACATTACACTTTGAGATGTAAAACCGGTTTCTATCAAATACATTTCTGTTTGGTGGCGGAGATTTATTCTCTTAGCTTAACACCCTTCTCTGAGGCGTACGAGCTCAGAGGTTATGTAGTTGATGGTTACTAGCGATACATTCCCAATTTGGTAATGTGGCATACGAAGTGTTGTTGATCATTTGTTGATCAAAGCATGGCTTTTGTGAAAAGCGTTGCTTTTTGGACGAGACTTCGTCGAACCTCACAACCCGGAATGGTCGAAACAGGAAGAATGCAGCAAGGTTTCAGGGGTAGCGCCCCTAGGGTATGGCCATTCCTTCTGGAAAAGGGTAGTATCATGGTATGGAGCCCAGATACTTACTCGTATGGACACTGTAGTATATTTATTACCGTGTGATGTTGTTGGAGGGCCCTCGGATAAAGGTCCCAAAGGACCGAGGGTGGCATATCTTAGGTTTTATTCCACGGGAAGAGGGTAGCCGGCCTTGTGTTGGCAGATAACGAAGGATGGTTCTCGGGGCGTCCCTCCAGAGTTGTACCCTTGTGGCAATGGGAAGTTCCTTGGCCTGACCATTTGTTGGAAATCCAATCATCCAATACGTGCCCAGTACGGTTTTAGTTGTATAACCTGTCATTCACTTATGGTGGTCACCACTGTTTGGATGGTAGCTATAGTAGACATAGTACGAAATGTCTATGCTGGCTAAAATTAATATTATACTTTTGAAATGTTTTCCACTATGCACTTATAATAATAATATCAAAGAATTTCTCGTATCAAGCATTCTTGACTGTCATAAGGAGAAATCTCCTCCAAGTCTGCGTTTGCATTGTGTGTGGCGGGAGGCCTTATGGTAGTTTCATTTTCCAAAAAGCATTGCGGATTTCAAATTTAAAGTATTTTGTTTGTTTAAAAGATAAAACTGTTTTTGTTTGCTCATACCAGTCCCATGACTGACCCGGAGTTTATTGTTCCCTTCCTAAACTCTGGGTGCCCACAATTTTCCACACGGGCAGTCTAGAGTTGGGTTTTTCCGATAGTAGATGTAGATATCAATTCGATAGCTTTCAGCTTCCCCTTTGGTATTCTTTGGAGATCTTGGATATTGGAGTCTTCGATTCACAGACCAGTCTTGCTTAGCTTGGTGAAGCAAGATGGTGGTTCGAGCTTGTGATTTTGGAGTTGGCTTTGGAGCATTGGATTTGAGTTGCAGTTGCTGTTTGGAGTTTTGGTTCCGCTTCTAGTTCATTTTGTTTTCCGCTGTTGTTTATTGTCTCTGATATTCTGTATCTTGTTGTATCAGTGTTGTTCCATACTTGGATATTATATTCATTGGAATTGTATAAGATATTCATTTCTTTTTCTTCCACTGTATTGTTATACTTAATTGTGTTATAAGCTCCGGCGAACCACATTCGACGTTTTGATCTGCGGCATTTGAATACGAGTGTTGTATTCGGTGCCGATTTTCGAAGGTCGTGTCAGGGTCGTTACAATTGGTATCAGAGCTCAAGGTTGAAACTTTAGCTAAGGAGTATAACACATTAAGTAACTCATTAGAGATGGGGTGAAGTATACCCTAGAATGAGTAATCCCTAAGATATCCGTTCGAATGCCTCAGTAATTTCTCTTATTATCCACTAATAGTGAGTGTGAGTGCAAGAAGAGGACGAGATATGGGACAGGGGAGTACGACTTCAAATAGTCGATACCCTGCAATAGCGGAAACAACTTTCTCTATCAATCTCCTTTGATTCGTCTTTTCAATTCTTTGATGGTTCCTGGCAGCTCCAAGAAGAAGCTTTGACATATTTACATGGGACACAAACTCCAGATGGGTCAGAATTGTTTGTTTGGATGAATTGTTTGATTTGGTTGCTATGGTTGATAGATATATTTTGGTTGTTTAAACTAAAGTTTTTGAATTGTATCCATATATCTGTTTGTTCTGTTGGGTCCCGGTATATTCTTTGAGTGGTTAGTTGTCCCTAGAACTAATCAATTCCCCTGTATACTCATAGATCTGATGACCCGAGTATCTTGATTCATTCTTGTATCCATTATTGATATTTTGATTTGAGAAGCCAAATGCAAAATGGATACCCAGTTTGGTTTGTAAACTGTCTCTCTATCTTTGTGTATCCATGTTTCATAGTCTCCCTATTTTCAAATTTCGAGGACGAAATTTTCTAAGGGGGGAATCTGTAACATCCCTGAATTTTATCCAGGATAATTTGATAATTAATGTAAGTTTTTGAAATTAAATTAAGAATAAATGTGAATTTTTCCAAATTAAATAGATATTTGCATATAAATTTTGTTTTAAATTGAATTGTGAGATTGGAAATTCAGGAAAATAAATATTTTGAATAATATATAAATTTTAAATTTAATCGAGAATTTCCTAAACAAATAAAAATTTATTTTTGTATATGTAAATATATGTAAAAGAATGTGATATTTCAAAGTTAAATAGGGTTTATATTGTAAATAGAAATTTTAATTTGGGAAATTAATATAGGTTTTGGTTTAATTTGGAATTTTAATTTTCAAATACATATGTGTTGAAAATAAATATTTGGAAAATATTTACAGATTGGGAATGAATTAAATATTTATTTTTATAAAAGATATGTTTGTTATATTTATAAATTTATTGAATCTTGGAACTAAAATTCAAAATTTAAAACCTTATAAGACATATTGGATTTGAAATCATTGTATTTTCAATTAATAATGGTTTGTTTTCCAAATTCATTAAATAGGCATTTTGGTTTAAAAAGTAATATTGTGAAATTGATACAAATAAATTTACAAAAGGGTATCTAAAGGATTAAATTCAAATATATACATAGTATATACTTATTTATTTATAGTTTGATTTATTTTAAAGTCCCATTCTTTAAAGTTATAAATATAGATATAATTCTTAGATTTGATAAAAAGATTAAAAGCACATCTTCTTTTCAAATAAATAAAGGGTTAAAAAAATTGCAAATTAAAATAAAACAAGGGTTTATAACAAAATTTATAAAAAGCGTGTTTCATAAATTTAATTGAATTAGGGGTTTGAACACAATTTGTAAATAAATTTATGAAAAGGACTCTACATAATTTTGTTTAAATAAAACAAGTGTAGGAAATTGATTAACAAATGTGAAGAAGTTAAACATGAGTTTCAACAGGTGTTACATTGATTAACAAGTGGCAAAATTCTTTTAGATTTAATTTTAGTAAAACAAAAAGTATCCAGGCTATCTTCAATCTTCTTTCAAAATGAAAACAATCCTGAAAATAAAACAAAATCAAACTCAAATCAAATACTACAACAACAACTTCAGTTCCAAACTGAATCAAGTTCAAAATCAAAGCTTCAAGATCTTAAAAAAAAACCATATTGACAATAAAAGAAATCAATGCTTAGTTAAAACTGCAAAGATCTGGAAAACAAACTTAAATCAAAGCTACAAAACAACAATCAAGAGTCAATTCAAGCAGTCTTCAACCTGGAGTTAAAATCAGAGAAGAAGTCCAGGCTTTGTTTTTCTATCCTTCCCAAGCACCCAGGGCCGAGTTGCTTCTCTATTTACAAGCAGGAAAATCCTTGTGAGCAAACTCACCCTTGAATTTTCTTTTATAATTTAAATGTCTGGATTTGCATTTTAAAAATGTTTGTTGAGTTGCTGAACATGATTGCATGGTCTGTGCATGTTGGATATATGCTTCTGTACATCCTCTGTTGTTTCTCAAACAAACAGGAATTCATATTAAAATTTATATTTCAAAATAAGAACAGACTATGGTGAAGATCTTTAAATGAAACGTGATGGCATAATCAAGTTTTTAGATTTAGAAAAAAAAAGTTTGCAACTCTGTTGTATAACAGGTTTTGTAAACCTACCACTCAGAAGAATTAATATCAGGTTTTGATTTTTTTTAAGGTAAACTAGGTTATTTATATAATTTTTTTACTGTAAGAAAACTCATAACTTCATTATATTTTAGTTTCCATACAGGGATACATGTTTGTAAATAAGTTGCATATGTTATGAAGTATGTTTAAAAGTTGATGTGAATGTATTGTGCATTGTTTGTATAACAGACACAAGCATTCTGTTTCAAAGATCTACAGGATGAAAACCCATTTTAAAAAAAATCAAATTCTCATCCCACAATCGTTTATAGACTTTAATCTCTAAACAAAATTTGTTTGTGCTTGTCAACTTCAAATTATAAAAATAATTTCAAGTAATTACATTAAGAAATTAAAGAAATTACAGTGAAAGTCGTGGGTAGGTCCGAATTCGATCATCATAAACTTGTATTTGGATTCATAATCATATTCGAATTGATTAATGGTGAATTTAGATGAAAGTCTCATAATTTTTAAATAAGTAAATCACGTGGATTCGCGAGATGATTTGATTATTATTTTTTGATGATTTAAGGCGGTCGGAGCAATGATAATTCACGTGATTAAGGAGGGAGCAAGGTTGGAGGTCTAGAATCATCATAAAAATAGTCGTTGGTTTTATAATTCATTATGATGATTGCATGAAATTAATTTTGGGTTTAACGTGAAGTTTGGGTTCGATATGGTTCTCGTGCTCGTGTGGGGTCCGTAGTTGATCAAGCTTGATGAAATTCAGGTAGACGTTAGTTGGGAGGTTATCGAAGGTGTGGCCAGAGTTGTTGATGCTCGGGTGGTCAGAATCGCCGGCACGAGGTGATTTTAGGTTACTGTATTAGTTCCTGATGGTGATGATGGTCTCGATTTTGATCTACGACAAAGCTGAGGGATCTGGGTGCTATGGCAAGGTGAGGGGATCATAGGTGACTGGTAGGGATCGGCGACGATGATCGAAATCGACACAATCGTGTGTACATGTGTACGCGTGGGAGGGGTTTGTGTATGTTGTAGTTGAAAGTGGGAAGAGGAAATTCTCAGGTTTGTTATCGAGAAGATTGGTGTGTTGCTCGAGAGTACTATCGAGTAGTTTTGAATGTATAGTAATTGTTTTAAATGATTTAAAACCAGAAAAGTTCAAAAGAAAGAAAAGAAGAAGATGAAGTTGACTGGGGACGAACTCGGGTCATGTGTCGAGAATTTTGTAAACTGATTCGAAGTTAAAGGTTTGCCTGGGTAAATTTAATAACTACAGTCTTCTATTTTTTTTCAAATCGAAATGTGTTCCAGGTTTTAAGCTTCTACCAGGTATTAAGTTGAGTGTTTAACCAAGCTTAACTAATTTATTAACTACTACCTTTAAACAATCAATGATAAGTTAAGTTGTAATTTGTTAAAGGTTTGAAAGAGAAATTATTTTTGAATTCAAAGATATCTTAATAAGCACAACCTTTAATTTAAGGGTTTATTTTAAATAAACCCTTAAATTAAGATGATTAAGGAGTGGATTAAAAAGAAATAAATTAACTTAAAGGTTTAAAAGAAATTGGTCAGTGGTAATAACTCTAAATTGTTTTTAAGAATTTAATAATGATAAGCGATTAAGATAAGTGGAATATCTTATGTTAATTAAAGTTTCAGGCAATTAAAAGTTAATTAATTAAGTTAAATTAATGATAATTGTTAGATTTGAAGTCATCAAGGATGAATAATTAATGATTTAAAACTTGATTAATCAAGTGTTAAAGGTTAATTTATTTAAAGGGTAATTAATTAATGTGATTAGTTTTAATAATTAATTAGATTAAATAATTTATGAAAATCAATTGTGAAGTTGTTTAAGTGTATTACTTAATGGAAGCAATTAAGGAATTAATTACTTAGTGTCATTAATTGAGTTAATGTGATTTGTTAAGTTAATTAATTAAGTTTAATTTATTTAATCAATGGATGATTTAACAATAATTAATTAATGTGATAAATAAGTATCGTTTAAATGAAGACTAACTACTTAATGTAATTAAATTAAATTAAATTGCAATATTAATTAATCAAGTTAATCAAAAAAAATTCTATGATTAATTAATAAATGATTTAGGGACAATTAATTAAGATGACTGTAACTAAATTATATTAATTAACCAGGATTTGTAATCAATCTGATTTGAAATTATCAGATAACTAATTTATTTTCCTTATAAAAGATTGTACTCTATTAAGCTGTTGTGAATTGTTTGATATCTCTTCTATGTAATGCTGTGTGATGGATTGGTATATTTGATATGAAATTGTAATGCTATGAGATATGAATTACTTGGTGCTGAATTGTAATATTTGTGAATTGTTTCTATGTAGATATGAAAACCTTGGCCTGTAAAACGGTATTTGAAATTCAATGCGACAGGGAGTCGGATTCCAGTTGATTATCCAAAACCCACATCGAATCGTATTAGTAAATCCTTGTTATTGATAAATTTACCTTATCTATGAATCTGTGAATGAAGATAAGCGTTATAGCTTATACCGCTTATCGATATTACTGCACTTTAATCTGCGATGTGATGATTGTTGTTGCACTATTGTGTGTATAACCCTGGACCACACCTATGCACACACAAATATGGATTGCACGTGGAAATCGGTTAAGTCACAGATTTAAAAAAAAATAGTTTTGAATTTGAATTTTTAATACAAATGGTTTTGGAAATGAATCGGGTTTAAAGTGATAAACTTTTGAAAAATATGTTTTAAAAGAAAGTTATTTTGAATAACTAAAGAAAGATTGAAATTTAAATCATTTGATTTAAAATTTGAATTCAATATCAGAAATTGAATTCTAAATTTGGTATTTATGACTTAAAAAGGTTATACAAATTATGATTTCAAATTTGAAATTGAATGGTTTTGAAGGCTATAATTGAATCTTTGTGAAAGATAGTTGAACCCTATTTTGAAATTGAAAAGGATTTTTAAATGGTGTATCTTTTATACATAAAAGATTGAAACGGGAATTATTTTGAAAGCTATGAAATGAGTCTTTGATTTAAAGACTGCATAAGTTAAAACCAATTTGAAAAGGAATTGTATTGAAAGGTTACAAATGAATCTTTGTCAAAGATTGGTGAATCTTGTTTTAAATTGAAAGGAGTCTTTAGAGTGAATCTTTTGTTTAAAAGATTTAAATGTGGAAATTGTTTAAAACATTGTGGGTTTTTGAAATGAATCTTTTTGTTTAAAAAGAATTGTAAATGGTAATTTGTTTTAACCATTTGAAAGAAAAGTTTTGGATTTTAAGTTGTGACTTAACTGAAATCCCATTATCATATGATTTTAAATATCTCGCTCATTATTCAGTTTAGCCGGGAGAGGACCTTTGTGTCATATAACCCATTCCAAATAATGGTACGACGTATATGGATAGCATTTGAAGACCGGTGATGAAGACCGGATATTTTTCGAAAATGAGAGGATAACCCGTCGAATGTCTCTGCACCGACTGGTACCCGGTATAGAGATTTGATCACCCATTGTGATGTGGAGTCTGGACGTAATTAGGGATTATCCGGGTTTTGAAGGGCTTCTTCGAAAGTGCCTTCGGTTCTGTCCGAACCTGGTACAGACTTGTATGGATGTGTGTCTGACATTACACTTTGAGATGTAAAACCGGTTTATATCAAATACATTTCTGTTTGGTGGCGAGATTTATTCTCTTAGCTTAACACCCTTCTCTGAGACATACGAGCTCAGAGGTTATATAGTTGATGGTTACTAGTGATACATTACCAATTTGGTAATGTGGCATATGAAGTGCTGATGATCATTTTTTGATCAAAGCATGGCTTTTGTGAAAAGCGTAGCTTTGTGGATGAGACTTCGTCAAACCTCACAACCCGGAATGGTCGAAGCAGGAAGAATCGGCAAGGTTTCAAGGGTAGCTCCCCTATGGTATGACCATTCTTTCTGGAAAAGGGTATTATCATGGTATGGAGCCCAGATACTTACTCGTGTGGACACTGTAGTATATTCATTACCATGTGATGTTGTTGGAGGGGCCTCGGATAAAGGTCCCAAACAACCGGAGGTGGCATATCTTAGGTTTTATTCCCCGGGAAGGGGGTAGCCGACCTTGTGTTGGCAGAGAACGAAGGATGGTTCTCGGGGAGTCCCTCCAAAGGCGTACCCATGTGGCTATGGGAAGTTCGTTGGCCTGACCATTTGTTGGAAATCCAATCATCCAACACGTGCCCGGTATGGTTTTAGTTGTATAACCTGCCATTCACTTATGGTGGTCACCACTGTTTGGATGGTAGCTATAGTAGTCATAGTACGAAATGTCTATGCTGGCTAAGATTAATATTATATTTTCGAAATGTTTTCCACTGTGCACTTATAGTAATAATATCAAAGAATTTCTCGTATCAAGCATTCTTGACTGTCATAAGGAGAAATCTCCTCCAAGTCTGCGTTTGCAGTGTGTGTGGCGGGAGGCCTTATGGTAGTTTCATTTTCCAAAAAGCATTGCGGATTTCAAATTTAAAATCTTTTGTTTGTTTAAAAGATAAAATTGTTTTTGTTTGCTCATACCAGTCCCATGGCTGACCCGGAGTTTATTATTCCCTCCCTAAACTCTGGGTGCCCATAATTTTCCACACGGGCAGTCTAGAGTCGGGTTTTTCCGATAGTAGATATAGATATCGATTCAATAGCTTTTAGCTTCCCCTTTGGTAGTCTTTGGAGATCTTGGATATTGGAGTCTTAGGATTCATGGACCAGTCTTTCTTAGCTTGGTGAAGCGAGATGGTGGTTCGAGCTTGTCATTTTGGAGTTGGCTTTGGAGCATTGGATTTGAGTTGCAGCTGCTGTTTGGAGTTTTGGTTCCGCTGCTAGTTCATTTTGTTTTTCTGCTGTTGTTTATTGCCTCTGATATTTTGTATCATATTGTATCAGTGTTGTTCCATACATGGATATTGTATTCATTGGAATTGTATATGATATTTATTTCATTTTCTTCCGCTGTGTTGTTATACTTAATTGTGTTATAAGCTCCGGCGAACCAGATTCGACGTTTGGATCGACCGCATTTGAATAAGAGTGCTGTATTCGGTGCCGATTTTCGAAGGTCGAGTCAGGGTCGTTACAACTAATCCATCACCAGAAGAAAGCCCAACCTTCCAAAAACCCGAGATCATCTGAATTTTCCAAAAACCCCAAAAACAGTGCAACCCCGACATGCACTTCAATTCAATTTTAAAGATTAAGACTTAGATCTTAAAAATCCTATTTTTGAATTAGTATTCGATTTACAGTGTTCGAATTTTTACTAAAAACTAAAAACTTAAACAAACGTAAATTGCTACAGATACGCGATCCATGAAGCGTGTCTGGCTGAAATTTTATCCTGCCCTTGCAAATGTTTCAAAGCTTCGTGATCCGTATAAAGAACAAACTCCTTCTGAAACAGATAATGTCTCCAGTGTTTCACAGCTTGAACAATCGCGTAAAATTCCACGTCATAAGTGCTATATCTCAACTTGGCTCCAGACAATTTCTCACTGAAATAAGCAACTGGTCTTCCATTCTGACTCAATACTCCACCAATCCCAACCTTCGAAGCATCAGTATGTAACTCAAACAACAACTGAAAATCCGGCAATACTAGAATTGATGCTGTCATCAACTGTGTTTTGATCTTCTCAAAGGCAGCCCCTGCTTCCTCTGACCACTCAAACTTCTTTCCTTTCATGTAATCGGTTACAAGTTCCATCACACTGCTAAAATGTGGAACGAATCTTCGATAAAAAGATAACAACCCATGAAAACTCCTTACTTCAGTAATTGTCTGCGGTTGTGGAAAACTCCTGATAGCTTCTACTTTACTCTCATCCACTTGAATACCCTCCTTCGATAGAACACATCCCAAAAACAAAACACTGTCCGCCATAAACACGCACTCCTTTGCTGCCGCATAGAACTGCTCCTGTCGTAGAATCAACAGTACTTCTCGCAAATGTTGGATGTGCTCTTCCGTACTCCCACTATAAATCAAAATATCATCAAAGTAAACTACTACAAACTTCCCAACAAATGGTCTGAAAATCTGGTTCATCACTCTCATAAAAGTACTAGGAGCATTTGACAAGCCAAATGGCATAACCAACCACTCGTATAAACCCTCCCTGGTTTTAAAAGTAGTCTTCCACTCATCCCCCGGTCTAGTACGAATTTGATGGTATCCACTTTTCAAGTCAATTTTCGAGAACACAACAGCTTCACTCAGCTGATCAATCAAATCGTCGAACCTCGGCATAGGAAACGTGTATCTCACAGTGATCTTGTTCAGAGCCCGACTGTCCGTACACATCCGCCAAGTCCCATCCTTCTTCGATACCAATAAGGCCGTCACAGCACAAGGATTCAAGCTCTCCTGAACACGCCCATTTTCTAACAACTCCTCCACCTGCCTTCTTAGTTCCTCATGCTCCTTAGGACTCATTCGGTAATGTGGCCTGTGAGGTAATACTGCTCCTAGCACAAGATCAATCTGATGCTGTATATCCCTCAACGGTGGTAATTCTTTGGGTAGCTCTTCTGGAAACACATCCTCGAATTCTTCCAACACTGGTTTGACTTCCTCTGGAACTACAACAGAATCGGTAGCTTCACGTCCAATCAACAAAAACACCTCTGGACTCTCTTCTATTTCTCCAACAAACTCCTTCAAAGTCAATAAAGTCTTCAACTCCTCAATCTCTTCTGACTTGCTCTCTCCTTGCTGTCTCTTCTTCAGAACTAAAATATCTTAACACCTTCAAACATAAAGTTGTAGCTATTGGTTCGACCATCATGTTGCACTGCTCGGTCATACTACCACGGTCTTTCCAAAAGCAAGTGATAAACATCCATCTCCACCACATCACACCAGATCTCATCTTTATACTTCTTCCCAATAGAAAATGGAACATGAACTCGTCGGTCCACCTTCACCTCTCCTCCTTTCCTCAACCAAGCTAACTTGTAAGGATTTGGATGCTTCTTCGTTTTCAACTTCAACTTTCTCACAGCTTCAGTAGAAATGATATTATCACAACTTCCTGCGTCAATCACAAATTTACAAACCTTTCCCAGTATAGTGCATGTCGACTGAAAGATATTACTCCTCAACCAACTAGCTTCTTCTTCTTGCTTCGGTGTCAAGCAAGATCTCCTCATCATTAGATTACATCCTTCATCTCCTGACGCGATATCATGTTCATCCTCCTCAACTGGACTAGAATAATCTTCACCAACATCCTCACCTTCCGCTTCAGCAATCATAGTTCGCTTCTTCGGCTTCGGACATTCGTTACTCTTGTGGCCCACTTCCTGGCAATTATAGCATTTGAAACTATTGTTAACCTTTGCCTTCGCAACCTCATTCACAACTGGTTTACGGACAACTTCAGGAACATTGGAACTCCCACTAGCACCCTTGTTCTGAGAATTGTAACTTGGAAACAGACCACCTCCTCATCTCCCTTGTTTCTCCCAAGCAAGAGATTTATGATGTGCTTCTGCAACAGATCTCGGATCAAATATATTCACCATGTCCTGGATCTGCATTCTCAACCTCCAACAAATCTAGTAGTCAGCTGTTCCTCTGTCTCCATAATGTCATTTCGCACAATCAGTTGATAAAATTCATCAGCTTAATCATTAACAGTCTTCGTCCCTTGCCTCAGATTCTGCAACCTCTGGTACATGAGTGATTGATAATTATATGGCAAGAATGTAGCTCTCAACAACTTCTTCATCTTCTCCCATGATTCAATCTTTGACTTCCCCATTCCCTCCCGTGTAAGTTTAGTTTTCTGCCACAATGCTAAAGCTCTTCCCCTCAACCTTGTAGCAACTAACTTTACTCTTCTATGCTTAGGAACTTCTTTAAAGTCAAAAATTTCTTCAACATTAGACAACCAATTCAGAAATTCTTCAGCTACCATTCCACCTTTGAATTCCGGAATTTCGGTCTTCATCCCCGACTCCCAACGTCGATCATCTTCTACATCTCGATATTGATTTCGAACTTGGTCTCGATCTCGGTAATGCATACTACCTCTATCACCATCCTCATCAAAATCAAATGTACTTCGATATCGATCTTGTCCATCCACATCTCTATGATCATGCATGGTCCTCCTACCCTGTCTTTCCATACCGGGATGTGATTCATTTTCAAACTCTCGTGGAGTTCTTCTTTCTTCATGTCTATATTCATGTTGATCTCTTCTCGATGAAATTTATGTTTCTCTTCTTTCTATAAAAGATTGTGGCGTCACCCTCCTCGCTTCCGTAACCGATGGCGAAACTCTGTTTTCTCCATGGTTCGAGTTTGGCGACCTTCTCCTCTAAGCTTGATTCATATCAATCATCAATTTCTCCAATCTACCAACGCCTTCATCTAACTTCTCATTGAATTTATTACTAATGCGTTGTTCCATATGTTTAACATCTTCTCTCTTGTACAAATCTTCAACATTTTGATGACGATTAGCTCTTCTCGGAGGCATGATTGAATCTTCAACAAACCTTCAACAAATTCAACTTCGACCTTGAACTTCAAACTGGACTTCACAATGCACGGCTACTTCACTTAGCTCGGATCGGCTTGATCACGACCTAACTCTAGCTCGTTCTTAGCTCGGTTCAACACTACAAGTTCGGCTCTACACTTCAAAATGAAGTTATGCACAATTTCAACTTCAAACTACTTGGCTCCAAGACTCGGCTTAGCTATGATTGGCTAAGTCTAGCTACGATACCAAATTGACGCAGCGGATAAAACAGATTGACGACGAAATGAAGATTTCATGTCAAAGTAATCGAAGAACAATTAGATGAATCAATATAAATCGATGGATTGAAAGATACCGAATGCCCAAATTCGTTGATCTCCAAAGATACCGAATTCTAGCTATCTTCGACACGTTGATCGCGCACGATACCGTGAGAGTAGATCTTCAATTCTTCGAACGTTGATCAAGCGCACTTGATACCATGAATTGGCTTCAACAATCGTTGATTCGAGCGCACTCGAATATCCGAAAGTGGAGATAGGAGGTTACGCTCAACTACCAATTTAATGGAGGCACAAAGCACAAACCAATTTTTATTCAAAAATCAAACACCACAAATAACCCAACACGTCCCTATTAATAGGGTTACAACTCACACTAGGTCGTTCACGACCTAACACCACGCGATCTGCGACCTAATACAGAAGCACGCGACTTAATAACAAAACGCAATACAACACATATTCGACCTAACATAAAGCGAATACAGCAATGCAACTTAACGTATATACAACACAATGACCTAAAGTACAACTCACGCGACCTAAAATCAACGACCTAAACAAAACAATCAGCGACTTAAGGAATTGGCAGCGACTTTACTTCGTTCACGACCTAAAATCAACGAAGTACCCACGACTTCGCCTTTGTTCGCGACTTATAAATATTTGCTCACGGCCTAGAATCTTCAACGACATAATTATGTCGTTTGCGACCTACCGGAGCAGCATAGGTCGTTCGCCTTCTGGAGCATCTCGCACGCGACCTAAGGAGGTGGAGGAGCGACTTACAATTGCTCGCGACCTAGGATAGGTCGTTCGCGATCTAGAGTGGAGGAGCGACTTTGGCATCTGGAGCTTGCGACCCAAACCGGAGTGACCTAGGGTTTCGCCTTTGCTGCGACATACGGTGGCGTGATTCAAGGTAAACGCTGCATCATAGTCCCCTCACACGGAGATTCAATTCCCAAAGCCTAGAACAACAATCGCTTGCATCGATATTTTACTTAAAGGCTTTCTCACAAATTTGTAAAAGAATGATGGATGTATAATTCTTGTATTAAAAGCCATTGTAAAATCAGTGCAAATGAATAATAGGAACTATAAATCTTGTGTTCTCTACTATTATATGCTTGTTTTATGTCGATATGTAAATACCTTAAATGTATTGCTAAAATGTCGAGTTGATATTACAGGCCATCAAAACAAAGCTTACCTGTTCAACACATCACATGGCTCAGCGATTCCTACAAATCAACTATCAAGCTACAAAAAACTTGCAAACGAAAAGGACAAGTGCTTGGAAACAACAACGAGGAATCACTGAGGTGAAGATCGTGAAAAAACATGGGCAAGCAGACAAAAATAAAGCCCTCTTCGGAGGCACACTTCCCAAGTTTGAAGTGCAAAATGAAGCCCTCTTCGGAGGCAACAATTCCCAATTTTGAAGTGCAAAATGAAGCCCTCTTCGGAGGCACACTTCCCAATTTTGAAGTGCAAAATGAAGCGCTCTTCGGAGGCACACTTCCCAAGTTTGAAGTGCAAAATGAAGCCCTCGTTGGAGGCACACTTCCCAAGTTTGAAGTGCAAAATGAAGCCCTATTCGGAGGCACACTTCCCAACTTTGAAGTGCAAAATGAAGCCCTATTCGGAGGCACACTTCCCAAGTTTGAAGTGCAAAATGAAGCCCTCTTCGGAGGCACACTTCCCAAGTTTGAAGTGCAAAATAAAGCCCTCTTCGGAGGCACACTTCCCAAGATAGAAGTGCCAAAGAAAGCCCTCTTCGGAGGCCCGCTACCTCGCATAAAAAAACCCTCTTCGGAGGCCCGCCGCCTCGCATAAAAAAACCCTCTTCGGAGGCGCACTTCTACTCTTAAGAGAAGATCAATCTTTCCACAATGAGAATATTCTTCTCCGAAAGTTGGAGCACCAAATCAATGCCTTCTTTTGTAGCCCACTTCATCGCACAGGAGAATTCACTACTTCTCTTTTTAAAAAAAAGGAGAAAAAGAGTGATCATCTCCAAAAGTTGAAGTGTATATAAAAAAAGAGAAGACTTCTCCAATACAAGGCACATTCTACTAAATCAGAGAAATATTTCCTTAAAATGGAAAAATTCTTCTCTAAAGTACGAATAAGAGCCTTCTCAAAAATGGAAAAGTTGTTCTCTAAAGAAAGAGTACAAGTCTTCTCGGAACAGAAGAGTTGTTCTCCCAAAATCTTGCCAATGTAAATGAGATTGCAAAAAACCATGGTATGGGGGCAATATGTTACATTCATAAAAGAAATGCTCAAGCAACATACCACAAGCTTACTGCAACGTCACACAAAGAAAATAAAGAGACTTGTATGAAAAAGAAGAATAAATGCATTCTCAAATACAAACAGAAGTTTTTACAAGTAAAAGAATCATTTTATTCCATACTATGAAAATTTTATACATGTGCAGGTTTCAAAATATAAAGAAGGCGGGGACCGGTACCCGCACAATCTCCGATCAACACAAGCCTTTATACATACAAGCAAAAAAGCAAAAAGCGAGATGAAAAGCATAGGACCAAACCCATCATTTCTTCTTCCTGTCACCTTTGGAGCCCTCACCTGGCCGGATGGTTAACTTTTTGGGTCGGCTTGTAAGAGTAGGGGAAGAAGGAGAAAGGGGTGCAATTGGAGTTTCTTCTACTTTTCCTTCGCTGGCAGAAACTTCCCTCTTTTTCTTCGAGATTACATGCTTCCCCTTCTTCCTTGAAGAAGACTCACTGCCCGGAGTGAAAAGTGCAGACAACTTTATGTAATCGGAAATAGTTTGCTCTGAGGTTCTTTCACCTTCTTCAGGTTCCTCAGCCTTCTGTTCTTGTGAAGCGACTGGGTCATCCAAGCCTTGAAGAGCTTCTTTCTACTCCTCTTGTGACCCCGGTTGAGAAATGGAAGGAGAAGTAATCTGAAGAGGCGGAGAGGGAACAGCTGGAAGAGGGGAAGTATGAACAACACATGGCGCTTTCACTACAGGAGAAGAGAAGTTAAAATCGGTATCTCTCATAAAGAGAGGAGAAAGTGGCGCGTCAACATTCAAGTAATAATCAAAAAGTTCATCAAGCTCATGTGAATTAAACAAGCAGTCCACTTAAGCAAGATCAACATTGAGGTTACCTGGAGAAGTAGGCTTTATTACGTCAACTTCAAAGTCTTGTGCTTCGGTGCTTCCTTGAGTCTCATCTCCAGTGCAAGCGGTTGCACTTTCAATGACAGCTTTAGCAGGAGGTGGAGAATGGGAACTGGAGCCAACAATATCGATGTCGGCCGAAATCGAAGGTTGAACTGGGTCGATTGAGGTTGCCTTCCCTAAATGTTCACCTTCCGCCATTCCGGCTCGCTGTTTAGCAAGTTGCTCCTTTCCCTTGGCAAGGGCGGCACGTGCATCATCATCCAGATAGTATGCCCCAAGATCTGCTTCAGCATAGCCAGCATCTCCAAGCATATCAACTGCGGCCTCCCACACTTCTGCCAAAGGGATTTCGTACTTCGAACCCAAAAACGAAAGGCTACCGCTCCCCAGAACACTATGAATGTAAAACTCAAATAAGGTAGAGCTGATGTCGCCTTTGGTCGCTTCATGAGATTCTTCGGCCGCTGCTTTGCCGGCGACAGCTTCGTCACGCTCTTTTTCAACTTCAAAAAGTCGAGCTTTTAACATTTCGATTTCCAAGTTCTGGGAGCTGGTTTTTTCTCGCAACTGAGCAATGTCGGTTTGGTAGCTTTCCAAAACTTGCTGTTATGCCTCGAATTTAGCTTCAGCGTCTCTTTGCCCGACGTGAGCATCTCTCACCTGTTTTTGAAGACTTATTCTTTTTGAGGATAGGAAGTGGAAGAAGTGGCTAGCTCTTCTTTAATTTTTTCAACTTCTGCTTGAAGCTTCTCATTGTAAGCGGCGATGCTCTTCATCTCTGCATCATGCTGATCGAGTGTTTTCTGCCACTCGGATTTATCATTTTCCATAGTCAGCATGGCTTCGAGATTTGCGCGGTTTACTCTTTGAAGTTCGTCAACAAGTTTTTGCCAACCAGACATTCTCTCGATATCGAGTTTGACGGCATCAAGATTTTGCAACATACCTTGCTTGTCAATTGGGACCAAGTCAAGATCAAAACGCACTCCTTTTAAGCACCAGTGTCGAAATCGGCTTTGAAGAGTAGCCGGACCCTGTCCAACTTGATACGGGGTCCTACTGATGATTGTTTGAATATCAGCTCTTTGAAGGGCAGGAGAGCTGGAAGGGATTTCCAAAGAGATGGGAGCAGCGGGCTTTTCAGAAATTTCAGATGCCAGCTTTTCGCCAAGTTTGGCCCGTTTGCTCGTATCTTCAACGACATGACTTTTCCCTTTGTCATCACGATATTTTCGTTTGTGAGAATCATCCTCTCTCTGGGAAGAATCATGTCGTTCGTCCCTTCTCCCGTAGGGTTCTTCATAAGTATGCCTCTCACGAGCTTTTCTTGCAGCTCTTTCTTCGTCGGTCTCCCAGGAGGCAGAAAGACTCCTCTTACGGTCATAAGAGCCGCGTCTCCCATAACGTTGGAAATCATCATAGTAAGAGCCGCTACGTCCCTTTGGAGAACCTGAAAATGAAGAAAAGACAAGTTCAAAAATCATCAAAGCAAGGAAGTTGAATGCATATAAGTGCCGAAAAGTCCTAAGTGTAACGCTTCGATTTTTCGTTGCCGAAAAACCGAATAGTTAGGGGTTTTAAAAAGAAGAAAAGAAGAAGAAAGAAGAAAAAGGTAGAAGATAGAGGGAAGATTAGAAAATAGAGAGAAGAGAAAATAGAAAATAGGAAATTTTAAAATAGAAGAAAAAGAAGAGAAAGAGAATAGAGGAAAAAGAAAAAAACAGAAGAAAATAGGACGGAACAGAAAACAACAGAACAACAACAGAATCTCACAATTCGCAGCGGAACAACATATAATAATAAATGAATAATCTTTAAACAAAGAACTATCAGTTATTACATTTTATACATTACATTACATCATATCATCAGAGTGTACAACAACAACAACAAACAGTGCAGCGGAAAAAGAAATACTATATAAATAATACGCCATGCCATCCAGCTTGCCTCCAGCAACTCCTGAATATCCAGAATATCCTGATAAACCTTAACTCTTGACTGCCCGTGTGGAAATTGGTGGGCACCCAGAGTTTAGGAAGGAAAACAATAAACTCCAAGTCAGTCATGTGACTGGTGTGAGAACTCAAAACAGTTTATTTATCTTTGAAATCAAAATAGAGGAATATTTTTAAAGTCAATTCGCAATGCTTTTAAAAATGAGACTACTATAAGGCCTCCCGCACACATACACATGCAAACGCAGAATCGGAGGAGATTTCCCCTTATGATAGTCAAAGATGCTTGATACGCATTTAAAATAACATTTTATATTATTACTAGTGCATAGTGTAGAAGAAATTCATTTCGAAAGTAGAATATAAATCTTAGCCAGCATAGACATTTCGAACTATGCCTACTATAGCTACCATCCAAACAGTGGTGACCACCATAAGTGAATGATAGGTTCTACAACTAATACCGTACAAGTTTCGTATTGGGAATTGGATTTCCAACAAATGGTCAGGCCAAGGAACTTCCCATTGCCACATGAGAATGCCTCTGGAAAGACATCCCCGAGAACCAAACCGGAACTCTGCCAACACAAGGCCGGGTTACCCCTAACTGGGTAACTACTGACACGAGCACGCCATTCCCCGATCGTAAACACCTTTCTCACGGGATCCCGAAAGCCAACAACCACAAAGTAATAAATTCGTAGTAACCACATAGGTTAAATATCTGGGCTCCATACCATGATACCACCTCTATCCAGAAGGAAATGTACATACTCTAAAGGGTGCTACCCCTCATAACCTTGCCGCATCTTTCCTGTTTTGACCATTTCCGGGGTGTGAGGTTCGACGAAGTCACGTCCACAAAAACATACTTTATACAAAAGCCATGCTTTGGGTCAACAAATGATCAACACAATGATCACCAAGATAGACGATCAAATAAACGATCCTATCACAATAATCAACACAATGATCATTTCAGCAACACTCAGCATGTCACATTACCAAATTGGGAATATATCGCTGATAACATTCAACTACATAACCTCTGAGCTCGTACGTCTCAGAGAAGGGTGTTAAGCTAAAAGAATAAATTCTTCGCCACCAACAGAAATATATTTGAAAGAAATCAGCTTTATATCTCAACTTGTAATGTCAGACACACAATCCATACAAGTCTGTTCCGGGATCGAACAAAACCGAAGGCACTTACAAAGAAGTCCTTGCAATCCGGATATTCACAATCCTGATCGGATTCACCATCACATATGGAGAACTCTATACCGGAGCAACTCGGTGCAGAGTAAATCGACAGGTCATCCTATCGCTCTCGCAAATACCGGGTCTTCAACACCGATCTTCAATGCAATTCACAACGACGTATCACATATTCGGAATGGGTTATACGACCCCATGGTCCTTTCCCGGTTAACCCGAATAGTGAGCGCTTATTTAAAAATAAGTGTAGCATTCACATTCAAACAAATCACATCAATTACCCATTCAAAGGGAAATATTGATAGTCGGTTATTGAACTATCAATTGATATGCACACATCACCAGTTTCCAAATAATTTTCTAAATTATTTATTTTCCAAAATATCTTTACAAGATATCTAATTTCAACACTTCAAAAATAAATCAATATTTATTTTTAAACCAATTTCACTTTCTTTTATAAATTCCTTAGTGAATTTACATTTCACAATATCTATTGATATACGTTTTCAATTATCCATTTTCAATTTATCTTCAAAAAGATGAATTCTAAATATCACTTCATATTGGAAAACAATTCCATACTTATTTAATAAGTAATTCACACATTTCATTTATTTTCAACACTTGGAAAATATTCAATATACTTAAATCAAAATTTAGTATATATTTCATTCTTTAAGGAAAATCATTCTCATAAACATATTTATTTGGGCCCAAAACGAATGTTACGTAAAACATCGTTACGACAACTCAAAATCACTAGTATAGGGATTCGAAATTAAAATAGATATATAAATCCCAATACTATGCAAAACATTTCCTTTCGGAAATCATTTACTATAACAACAGTGTTATAGTCCACTATTTCCTTCTATTTCTCGAAAACGTCTATTTCAACAATAAATGTTGAAATCTATGGTTTCGAATCTCAACACCTTTTAAAACATTGTTAGATCGTTTTAATTCTATTTAAAACATCACATTCTAAACAATTTCTTTAATATCTTATTCACTATTCAAAAACGTGAATATACTTCATTAACAATTTCATCCTTTTATTCATTTTAATTCAAAGGATTATTCACTATTCAAAAATGTGAATATAACTCCATTTATAGGTTTCAACAAATTTTCTTGTCAAAATAAGTCATTTGCGAATTTATAAAACAACGTTTATAAATTCCATTTCTATTTATTTATAAGAACTTCCTTTTTATAAATTCTTTTATTAACCTATTCCAGTTTATAACTAAATTATAAACTAAACGTTCATATTATAAGTCAAATGCCTATAAACGATTATTTTATAAAATCGTTCTTTTAAAGACTTTCAAATTTATGAATCTTATAACTTATAAGATCCATTTATTTTGCCTAACTATTCTTCAAATAATTTCACCAAATTTATAAATCCTACTATTTATAAATTTCATTTATAACTTCACAGTTTATAATTCTATAAATTTCATTCATTTATGAAATTCATTTTCACTTCATTCAAACACTTATAAAAACTCGTTTTATAATGTCAATATTTCAATTTATAAATATCCATTTATAAATCTCTAAATATAAATCAAATTATATTATTCTTTAAAACGTCTTTAAATTCCTTTAAAAACTTCACCATTTTGATTTATAAAAAAATAAAATTTTATAAATCCTATATTTAAACTTTTTATAACAAGTTCAGAATCCCAATTTAAACTCTTCATAAAGTCATTAATTCCTTATTTTCAAAAATCATCTTTTAACTATATTTCTTAAAAATCAAAATTTTTATAACTTTAAAAATTATAACGTTTATTTATTCAAAATGGATCAATTCTAAAAATATAGTATATTTTCAAAAATCACTTTAAAAATCATTTTAAAATCCCAAAATCTGGGTCCAATGATGCTACACACCAAATAGTCAATCACGACAACAACGATATCATATATCGATATGATAATCAATCAAATATCAAAATATCTGAAATTAAATAAATACTGTTGAGGAATCCAGTTGGATCCCTCCAACCTGTTTTCCTGCATCCAAAAACATTAGCACAATACCAATTTCGCTCCAGTACGAAATTATCGCGGTATATGTTCTTATTAAATACTATCCGCTTAATAACGGCGCAATAGGGTCTCATCCGCTAAACAAATAAATGCAGGAAATCAATAACTCCAATATATACATATGCCAATATATATATATTGCTATTATATATAATACCAATTTTACTATTTATGAAATATTCGCGGTATATGTTTTTAATAAATAACATCCGCTTACTAACGGCGTATAATATCTATTTTAACAATCAATAGATAACAATCATCATTCAAACATGCATTCAAATATTTTAAATCTAACTATTTTAAAATAAAATCGAAACTAATTCGATTGAGTGAGAAGTTCTCACCTTGATTTTAATTCCGTTTTAGCTTTTATTTCGAATAAAATTAAACGGACGTTTAATTTTACCCAAAATTCTCACTAACTCCAAACGTCTCCAAACCAACTTCATCGCGTAGTGCTCGTCCATACGATTCCAACGCAACTAGTTTCGTCCAAAACGGACCTCGTATGAAAAAGTTATGATTTTTATAAGATTGTACACGATTTATATAAACAAATTTCAACATAACTTAATTATTTTCAACCTATCTCACTTCAGCCCTTAGATCCCCTTTCTTTCCATCCTGGCCGTCCCCATCTCTCCCTCTCCCTCACGTTCTCCTTCACCAGGCCAAGCTGTGCTCAATCAAACCCATCACATAGCATTAGGGTTTAAATTCGTGCCCAACACATCGCACTTGAACTCGATCAGGGAGCTCCATGTCGAAGCCCATCTCCACCACCATGCTCGGCCTGTAGAGCATCATGCTCGGCCTCCCCTAGCACCTGGAAACACGTGCATGACCTGTAGAGAACGGCCCCTCCTATCTCCTCCTCCGTTGCACCAAAATCCATCATCTCCGTATGGATTTAAAGATCTCGTCGTGCTCTTCCATTCTCTAGTTGAAACCTAAGGCTAATTCTTTGTAGATTGAGAGAGATTGAGGGGAAAGTGAGAATGATTTCTGGCCATACATACTAAAGTGGCGGCTGCAGTTATAAATTAGGGTTAGGGTTTCTTTTTTTTTATTTTTTTTTAATTTAATGAAGGGGTAGGGGCCTATTTATAGAAGAAAATCGAACACTATTCATCCCGGAAATTCCGAACTCCGATTTATGCGCCGTAATCAGCGTTTATAGGGTTTACCCCGCGTTCCGGACACAATGGAACAGGTTTCGGAAGCTAATTCGGAAGTATGTGCGAGTTATGGCTGTAAACGCTCAATTTGAATTAAATCGATTTAAGCGATTTTCTAGGCATTTTAATTTGTACAGGACAAACGGTAAATCCTATCGACTTGAAATTTGAAACCTTACAATAATATCACATTACGGATCCGATGAAACTAGTTTCGTCAAAATCCGAGACTTTTTGAAAAATGGCTATTTTTACTCGCCAAATTAAAATTAAAAATAAATCGATGCGTTTCGAGCTGCCACGATCAAACAATAGCTCCGATTGACACGAAATTTGAAATCCGGTAATAATTAACTATTACAGATCCAATGAAACTGGTTTCGTTCAATTCTGAGACTGTTCAAAAATTGACTATTTTCACTAGTCGATTTAATTATTAAAATATTCAATTTTCACAAATTAACTTTAAATTCGATTTTAAAAGTTCTAAAATATCATTCTAACTTCCATATGATAAAATAAAATTTTACAAATCATTTTCAATCATATTTAACTCAATTTTCAATTATTTCCATAATTTAACATATTAAATTATCGATTTAATTATTCAATTAAATCCAAAAATTCAAATAAAAATTTATTTGACTTATAAATTCACTTATTAATATTTAAAATTAATTAAATATTCAAATTTTAATTTCTAAAAATTCTGGGTCGTTACAATCTTCTCCACTTAAAAGAATTTCGTCCTCGAAATTAACAAGTAAGAAAAGTTATAGAAGCTATTAATTTTCCATAATTCATAGTTAAACTTCTTACAATCTTTACTAAGTTTTCAAAATCATACTTAGTTATCTTTTCAAAAACAACTACTATTGTTTAACTTTCAATTCCAAATCAAAATTAAAGTTTTCAAAATTTTCCAATTTTCTCAAAAATTTTCTAACGCCTTAAATTTTCGGAAAAATTCGCCAGTCTCCTTTGCGCGGCTCGATCCGAAAAAAAAAATGACAGTATATATATCACAAATATACATCTCATCAAGTAATGAGGCATCCCGAAGGGAAAAAACTGTAAAAGTACTGTATTTAATCCGAGATATGTACCTTATATTTTATTAGCAAGCATATACGGCTAATATAGCGCGAAAGCGAGCTCCAAATGCGAAGCAAACGCGATCCGCACCTACTAATCACTCAACAAACAACATGAGAATCATGCATGTAGACAATAGTATCAATATACATCATATAGCAACATAATAACTATATATGTCAACATAGCAAATGCAACATATTCAAACATCAACCAACTAGCATTCAACAAATTCATAATCAATATATATTCATTTATATTCTCATTAATATTCAATGAAATAGTTTTCAATTTAATCACATTTGATTCATTAACAGTGGATGTTCTTACTAACATTCATTCTCAATTAGTTTATATTCACTAATTCATATTCAAGTTGGTTCACTTCCAATTCAAATTCAATCTACTTTAGCTTCCAATTTTATTAAATCAATTTCATTAACACTTAATGAATTATATACAATCAACTAACAATCATATATCAGCCAAAGTATATTCATTATAACCAAATTTGTTTGCTTATCAATTGGTTTAAATTAAATTGATTTTCATTCTATTATTCAACTTTCTAATAACATTAGATTTTAATGAATTAACACTTATATTCATTATTTCATATCAACTTAATTCACATTCAATTGATTAACATTCAATCCATTCATTCAATTCTATTAGAAAATCGAATTTCATTTACATAACTTAAGTTCACATTTATCTCTTAACTTTATTACTTTACTTCGATACTAATATCAATTTCATTCAACTTTAAATTCATTTTTACTTACAACTAAATTCATAAATATATTCATATAGTTTCACTTCTTACATATATAAGTTTATTTCACAATTGTAAATCACATTAATTATAATTCAATTCATATAATTCTTTTTGCTTATACAATTCTTCTTTTATTTAGATTATTCAAACAACTAAATAATCAACTTATATACTTTAATAATTCTGAAAAATTATTCCTTTATATATAAAAATATAATCAAGGTAAAATTATTTCATTTACCCAATTTAAACAATACTGTGTCGAATTGTTCTGTACAAGTGTTTAGAAACCCCTTCGATTCAGTTTCGAAGCTGCGCCGACGAAGGTTCATATACCACTCAACAAACCAATCATCACAATATAAAACAATTTTTTTATTCACTAACAAATACGCTCTCATAGCTATTATTACACTCAAACTCATTCTAGAGTACTGCTGACTCTATCTCTAATGAATAATACCCAACAGAACCATGGTTGTCGCTTAACCATAAGCTCTGATACCAAATGTAACGCTTCGATTTTTCGTTGCCGAAAAACCGAATAGTTAGGGGTTTTAAAAAGAAGAAAAGAAGAAGAAAGAAGAAAAAGGTAGAAGATAGAGGGAAGATTAGAAAATAGAGAGAAGATAAAATAGAAAATAGGAAATTTTAAAATAGAAGAAAAAGAAGAGAAAGAGAATAGAGGAAAAAGAAAAAAACAGAAGAAAATAGGACGGAACAGAAAACAACAGAACAACAACAGAATCTCACAATTCGCAGCGAAACAACATATAATAATAAATGAATAATCTTTAAACAAAGAACTATCAGTTATTACATTTTATACATTACATTACATCATATCATCAGAGTGTACAACAACAACAACAAACAGTGCAGTGGAAAAAGAAATACTATATAAATAATACGCCATGCCATCCAGCTTGCCTCCAGCAACTCCTGAATATCCAGAATATCCTGATAAACCTTAACTCTTGACTGCCCGTGTGGAAATTGGTGGGCACCCAGAGTTTAGGAAGGAAAACAATAAACTCCAAGTCAGTCATGTGACTGGTGTGAGAACTCAAAACAGTTTATTTATCTTTGAAATCAAAATAGAGGAATATTTTTAAAGTCAATTCGCAATGCTTTTAAAACTGAGACTACTATAAGGCCTCCCGCACACACACACATGCAAACGCAGAATCGGAGGAGATTTCCCCTTATGATAGTCAAAGATGCTTGATACGCATTTAAAATAACATTTTATATTATTACTAGTGCATAGTGTAGAAGAAATTCATTTCGAAAGTAGAATATAAATCTTAGCCAGCATAGACATTTCGAACTATGCCTACTATAGCTACCATCCAAACAGTGGTGACCACCATAAGTGAATGATAGGTTCTACAACTAATACCGTACAAGTTTCGTATTGGGAATTGGATTTCCAACAAATGGTCAGGCCAAGGAACTTCCCATTGCCACATGAGAATGCCTCTGGAAAGACATCCCCGAGAACCAAACCGGAACTCTGCCAACACAAGGCCGGGTTACCCCTAACTGGGTAACTACTGACACGAGCACGCCATTCCCCGATCGTAAACGACCTTTCTCACGGGATCCCGAAAGCCAACAACCACAAAGTAATAAATTCGTAGTAACCACATAGGTTAAATATCTGGGCTCCATACCATGATACCACCTCTATCCAGAAGGAAATGTACATACCCTAAAGGGTGCTACCCCTCATAACCTTGCCGCATCTTTCCTGTTTTGACCATTTCCGGGGTGTGAGGTTCGACGAAGTCACGTCCACAAAAACATACTTTATACAAAAGCCATGCTTTGGGTCAACAAATGATCAACACAATGATCACCAAGATAGACGATCAAATAAACGATCCTATCACAATAATCAACACAATGATCATTTCAGCAACACTCAGCATGTCACATTACCAAATTGGGAATATATCGCTGATAACATTCAACTACATAACCTCTGAGCTCGTACGTCTCAGAGAAGGGTGTTAAGCTAAAAGAATAAATTCTTCGCCACCAACAGAAATATATTTGAAAGAAATCGGCTTTATATCTCAACTTGTAATGTCAGACACACAATCCATACAAGTCTGTTCCGGGATCGAACAAAACCGAAGGCACTTACAAAGAAGTCCTTGCAATCCGGATAATCACAATCCTGATCGGATTCACCATCACATATGGAGAACTCTATACCGGAGCAACTCGGTGCAGAGTAAATCGACAGGTCATCCTATCGCTCTCGCAAATACCGGGTCTTCAACACCGATCTTCAATGCAATTCACAACGACGTATCACATATTCGGAATGGGTTATACGACCCCATGGTCCTTTCCCGGTTAACCCGAATAGTGAGCGCTTATTTAAAAATAAGTGTAGCATTCACATTCAAACAAATCACATCAATTACCCATTCAAAGGGAAATATTGATAGTCGGTTATTGAACTATCAATTGATATGCACACATCACCAGTTTCCAAATAATTTTCTAAATTATTTATTTTCCAAAATATCTTTACAAGATATCTAATTTCAACACTTCAAAAATAAATCAATATTTATTTTTAAACCAATTTCACTTTCTTTTATAAATTCCTTAGTGAATTTACATTTCACAATATCTATTGATATACGTTTTCAATTATCCATTTTCAATTTATCTTCAAAAAGATGAATTCTAAATATCACTTCATATTGGAAAACAATTCCATACTTATTTAATAAGTAATTCACACATTTCATTTATTTTCAACACTTGGAAAATATTCAATATACTTAAATCAAAATTTAGTATATATTTCATTCTTTAAGGAAAATCATTCTCATAAGCATATTTATTTGGGCCCAAAACGAATGTTACGTAAAACATCGTTACGACAACCCAAAATCACTAGTATAGGGATTCGAAATTAAAATAGATATATAAATCCCAATACTATGCAAAACATTTCCTTTCGGAAATCATTTACTATAACAACAGTGTTATAGTCCACTATTTCCTTCTATTTCTCGAAAACGTCTATTTCAACAATAAATGTTGAAATCTATGGTTTCGAATCTCAACACCTTTTAAAACATCGTTAGATCGTTTTAATTCTATTTAAAACATCACATTCTAAACAATTTCTTTAATATCTTATTCACTATTCAAAAACGTGAATATACTTCATTAACAATTTCATCCTTTTATTCATTTTAATTCAAAGGATTATTCACTATTCAAAAATGTGAATATAACTCCATTTATAGGTTTCAAAAATTTTCTTGTCAAAATAAGTCATTTGCGAATTTATAAAACAACGTTTATAAATTCCATTTCTATTTATTTATAAAAACTTCCTTTTTATAAATTCTTTTATTAACCTATTCCAGTTTATAACTAAATTATAAACTAAACGTTCATATTATAAGTCAAATGCCTATAAAACGATTATTTTATAAAATCGTTCTTTTAAAGACTTTCAAATTTATGAATCTTATAACTTATAAGATCCATTTATTTTGCCTAACTATTCTTCAAATAATTTCACCAAATTTATAAATCTTACTATTTATAAATTTCATTTATAACTTCACAGTTTATAATTCTATAAATTTCATTCATTTATGAAATTCATTTTCACTTCATTCAAACACTTATAAAAACTCGTTTTATAATGTCAATATTTCAATTTATAAATATCCATTTATAAATCTCTAAATATAAATCAAGTTATATTATTCTTTAAAACGTATTTAAATTCCTTTAAAAACTTCACCATTTTGATTTATAAAAAAATAAAATTTTATAAATCCTATATTTAAACTTTTTATAACAAGTTCAGAATCCCAATTTAAACTCTTCATAAAGTCATTAATTCCTTATTTTCAAAAATCATCTTTTAACTATATTTCTTAAAAATCAAAATTTTTATAACTTTAAAAATTATAACGTTTATTTATTCAAAATGGATCAATTCTAAAAATATAGTATATTTTCAAAAATCACTTTAAAAATCATTTTAAAATCCCAAAATCTGGGTCCAATGATGCTACACACCAAATAGTCAATCACGACAACAACGATATCATATATCGATATGATAATCAATCAAATATCAAAATATCTGAAATTAAATAAATACTGTTGAGGAATCCAGTTGGATCCCTCCAACATGTTTTCCTGCATCCAAAAACATTAGCACAATACCAATTTCGCTCCAATACGAAATTATCGCGGTATATGTTCTTATTAAATACTATCCGCTTAATAACGGCGCAATAGGGTCTCATCCGCTAAACAAATAAATGCGGGAAATCAATAACTCCAATATATACATATGCCAATATATATATATTGCTATTATATATAATACCAATTTCACTGTTTATGAAATATTCGCGGTATATGTTTTTAATAAATAACATCCGCTTACTAACGGCGTATAATGTCTATTTTAACAATCAATAGATAACAATCATCATTCAAACATGCATTCAAATATTTTAAATCTAACTATTTTAAAATAAAATCGAAACTAATTCGATTGAGTGAGAAGTTCTCACCTTGATTTTAATTCTGTTTTAGCTTTTATTTCGAATAAAATTAAACGGACGTTTAATTTTACCCAAAATTCTCACTAACTCCAAACGACTCCAAACAAACTCCATCGCGTAGTGCTCGTCCATACGATTCCAACGCAACTGGTTTCGTCCAAAACGGACCTCGTATGTAAAAGTTATGATTTTTATAAGATTGTACACGATTTATATAAACAAATTTCAACATAACTTAATTATTTTCAACCTATCTCACTTCAGCCCTTAGATCCCCTTTCTTTCCATCCTGTCCGTCCCCATCTCTCCCTCTCCCTCACGTTCTCCTTCACCAGGCCAAGCCGTGCTCAATCAAACCCATCACATAGCATTAGGGTTTAAATTCGTGCCCAACACATCGCACTTGAACTCGATCAGGGAGCTCCATGTCGAAGCCCATCTCCACCACCATGCTCGGCCTGTAGAGCATCATGCTCGGCCTCCCCTAGCACCTAGAAACACGTGCATGACCTGTAGAGAACGGCCCCTCCTATCTCCTCCTCCGTTGCACCAAAATCCATCATCTCCGTATGGATTTAAAGATCTCGTCGTGCTCTTCCATTCTCTAGTTGAAACCTAAGGCTAATTCTTTGTAGATTGAGAGAGATTGAGGGGAAAGTGAGAATGATTTCTGGCCATACATACTAAAGTGGCGGCTGCAGTTATAAATTAGGGTTAGGGTTTTCTTTTTTTTATTTTTTTTTAATTTAATGAAGGGGTAGGGGCCTATTTATAGAAGAAAATCGAACACTATTCATCCCGGAAATTCCGAACTCCGATTTACGCGCCATAATCAGCGTTTCTAGGGTTTACCCCGCGTTCTGGACACAATGGAACAGGTTTCGGAAGCTAATTCGGAAGTATGTGCGAGTTATGGCTGTAAACGCTCAATTTGAATTAAACCGATTTAAGCGATTTTCTAGGCGTTTTAATTTGTACAGGACAAACGGTAAATCCAATCGACTTGAAATTTGAAACCTTACAATAATATCACATTACGGATCCGATGAAACTAGTTTCGTCGAAATCCGAGACTTTTTGAAAAATGGCTATTTTTACTCGCCAAATTAAAATTAAAAATAAATCGATGCGTTTCGAGCTGCCACGATCAAACGATAGCTCCGATTGACACGAAATTTGAAATCCGGTAATAACTAACTATTACGGATCCAATGAAACTGGTTTCGTTCAATTCTGAGACTGTTCAAAAATTGACTATTTTCACTAGTCGATTTAATTATTAAAATATTCAATTTTCACAAATTAACTTTAAATTCGATTTTAAAAGTTCTAAAATATCATTCTAACTTCCATATGATAAAATAAAATTTTACAAATCATTTTCAATCATATTTAACTCAATTTTCAATTATTTCCATAATTTAACATATTAAATTATCGATTTAATTATTCAATTAAATCCAAAAATTCAAATAAAAATTTATTTGACTTATAAATTCACTTATTAATATTTAAAATTAATTAAATATTCAAATTTTAATTTCTAAAAATTCTGGGTCGTTACACTAAGTGTGTGTAACGTGCAAACTACGCGCGTCAAACTACGAACTACTCCTCGGTGGAGGGGTGATGACGGATTTTATAGCAAATGTCAACTCTTAGGCTGATGGAGTTTATTGCAAGACAGATGTCGCTTCAACTACTGGAGAAATAACTTTAGTAGTGGTGGTATCGTCTTTAAAGAGCTCCTGTGAAGTAATCATCAAGTCGCTCAATCCCTCAAAAATGTCCTCACCATCGTGCCCAGCGGGACCCTTCCCCTCAGCTCCTTCATCAGCAGTCTTCCCGGATTGTTGAGGAGGTTCCTCTTCCTCAATGACCGAGGCAAGTGCAAATTTTCCGGATGACCCCGCAATATCAATAGAAGAAGAACACTTCACCAGTGAAGCCTCGACAGCAAGTTCTTCGGTGTAAGTTCTTCGACGGAAACTGGGGCATCTGATGTCTCTACTGGAGAATCAGGGACATCATGAGGCTGAGTAGAACGGGAAGAGTGCAGAAGTCCGAATTGATGCAGAAACTCGTCTTTTAGAAAAAATTAACACTTCTTTCCTTAACCGCCACGACACTTAATCTTTCAAAAGTCGGCTTGTGGCTGGGATCTTTAGAGGGAAGAGGAAGTACTGTAAAAGTCAAGAATGATGTTATCACCTAGCTACTCGGACTTTGAAAAGCTCAAATGGAAAGAACGGGGATAAGAAATCAAAATTCCTACTCTCCAGATGGCATAAAATCATGGGGGGCAGCGAACAAAGAAGAATTAATTCAAGAACCCGTGGGCGCTTTCCGGAAGATCGACGATCAGTCTACGGTTCCTGGCGCTCCTCACGAGTGTGATAGAGGGATGATCTTTGTTTTTCGCAAATGTGCACAAGAAGCAAATCTCCTCAAAGCTCGGAAGACAATCTAGTGTCCTCCTGAATAGTACATACAGTCCCATCAGGATGGAGTAGCCATTGGGATGCAATTGGAAGGGAAAGATAGTTAATCGGAGAAGGAGTTGTTGAAGGAAATCATTAAAAGGAGGAATAGCTCCACTCAAGCACATCTGGCGATTGACAGCGATGAAACCGAGAGGTGGCCTGTCAGCAGTATCGTCTGGCCCAGGAAGTAAAGCATCTGCTTCATCAATACCAAACTGAATGCGTAGTTCGTTGAACACCCGTTGATTCAGGGTAGTTGAAGTCCTTTCCGGGGGATCATCCAGTGGATTGGCTATCGGGAAGGCCCCTCCAGCTTGCCCTACTACCTCTTCTTGTTGAGAAGACATTCTACACAAGGAGCTGGGTATTCAAATATGAAGGTGCATGTTTCCTAAATATGTGAAGTGTTGTGCAAAACTAATAAAAAGACAAGAAAATATGACTGGAATTAAACTAATAGAAATTTGTCAATTATAAAATTTCAGGGCTTGATATTTTAGGTCCAAGTACAAGTGCAGTGTTGACGCAAACGGATCAGCTTTAGCTGACTAATTTGGCTTTGCTTTAATACTTCACTTGAACTTGTTAGTTCATAACACTTCATTTGTATAATTTCTTTAAGTTGATTGTTCTTTATTGACTAATCTGTCATTCGATGTGGGCAGTCAGTGACAGTATATTCGCCCTATTTTTCTGCAAATGTTGTGTTTAGCAGGTTGTTAGCATTAAAATCTATGAAGAAGTACAACGAGTTCAGGCAGTTTGTCTCAACAGTTTAAGTTAAAAATTCAGTTAAATGCTGTCCCATTTTTACAAGTTTTCAAGCTCAAACGACTTAGCATGGGTCAAAGTTCCGTTAAGTCGTTCTGTTCAAGTCAAAAAGTTCATTATTCATGCTCCTACAAGTTAAAGTAATGCTGCAAGGCAGGGCAGTGTGTATCTGGCAAAGCCCTAGGTCGCTCATGACCTAAAAAGTTGGGTCGAAAACGGTTTAAGTCGCAAGAAGCAATTCGGTAGTGAAAAATGGTTTAAGTATTACGTTGCTTACACGACCAAAAGATTAAGTCGCTAAGAGTTGAGCCGCAGAGGGTCATGCCATACATCATAAGTCACAAAGTTCCTGAGACGGGTCGATCTATTTTCCTTAAGTCGCGAATATGTAAGTCGCTCAGTTTCTCTTAGGTCGCAAGGCACTTGGATCGTTCGATTTATTAGGTCGTTCGACTCTATAGCTCAGTAGTGTAACATTATCTCCCATTAACAAACTCTAAGGCCTGTCCTCCGCACAAGCGCTGCCACGCGTCCACCACCTCACATCACTAGCAATACAACGGTATAACCTAAAATCCATTAACCCGTTAATCATTCCCCTGTCTCCTCCGAACTACCAAAACCTCCTCAAAAACCCATGATCGATTCCAATTGCACTCGCCAAAATAGCTCCATAAAACCCTAGGCCGAATCGAAACATAATCTAACAACATAGTCGAAAGTTGTGTTGAAAGGATTCTGGAGGGATCGATAATAAACATGGCGAAAGGATGATCGAAATTACCTAAGTTTGCTGTTGGAATCAACAATTGGAGATGAAAAGGAGGGGATTTCGTTTTAGCTTCATAGCTCGGATGCAACAATGGAGGCCGGCAGGGTGATAAGTAATAAAGTAAGGGGGACGAAGCGACTTAACAACTTATATAGGGCAAGGAAAAGAAGACGAAAGGGCATGCGAGTTAGCAAATCTCTAAGGTCGCTCATGATCTAGTAGAATTAGGTCGAAGCACACGACCTACGACATAGGCGTGTACTTCGAGGGGCAAGTGTTAACTTCTCAATTTCATGACTCGACGACCTAAGAAAGTAAGCGACCGAAGGAATTAAAGTGTGAACAAGCTAACAACGACCTAAAGTTATCACGACCTAAAACCCCAAGCGACCTAACGACCTAACCTGTTAAAGGACTCAACGACCTACAACTTAACGGCTAAAGGCTCTGGTGATTCCATGAGGGGTGCGGCCTAGCGACCCAACCGCTTAAGCGAGTTAGCGACCCAACTACTTAAGCAACCTAGCGACTTAACTGCTTAAGCGATTTAGCAACCTGAAGAATGAGCGAGTTAACATGGATGCTCGACCTAACAAGTTAGCGACCTAAAGACCCCTAATGACCTAAGAACCTAACGGGTTAAGACAGTATGAGAACGCATGCATGCTACTTCTTCATTAGGTCGCTCACGACCTAAATAGACCGAGGTAACTCCATAAGCCGTAACTTCTTATGCCGCTTCTCTTCTAGGTCGCTACGACCTACCAGTTTGTTTAAGAGATTAAGTCCAACTTTGTTAGACTGTAACCCGCATCCCTCAGGTCGTTGTCGACCTACCCTTAGGTCGTTCACGACCTACGACCTACCCTTAGGTCGTTCACGACCTACGACTTACCCTAGGTCACTCACGACCTATGCCTTGTCCAGAAATTTTCTATAAATACCGTGCCTACACCACCGAAAGGGGACCTTTTGGCTCTTTTCTGGAACGCCTATACTCTGCTGATTTCTTGACTTATCCGACACTACAAACATCAAAGATACCTCAGTGAACTTCAAGAAGAAATCTAACATATTCGACATGGATTCAAAGAGTTTTCTACATCGGAGTTCTAGCTATTTGTCTTTATAGTGTTGTAATCGAAGATTGCTGTAAAGTTGTAATCGATTCAGCAATAAAGAAGATTAAAGTGGACGTAGGCTTAACTTGAAGCCGAACCACTATAAAACTGTTGTCTCTTTACTGTTTTTCTGTGATTCCTTCTTGTTTCTAATTCCCATATTGATGGGTGGTGCTTTCACTTTTTCTCTACTTACGCCGGGGTGTTAGTGTACAATTTTGTGTTAACATAGAATCAAACAGAAGTCAGGAATTTGGAGAACAGAAATGCACAGTTAATAATATACACACATAAATATATTCACACGTAAAAATGTTTACTGCAAATTCATATTTATGTTTATTTCTAATTTAAAGCATGAAACAATTTTTACGTGTTTAATTTATTTTTAAAAATTGAATTACTCACCATTTTGATGGGTAGAGCAAAGAACAATATTGAAAAGCTTCTGAATTGTTTGAAATGCTTGTAGAAAGCTTGAATGCTTTAAAAACTTGCTTGCAGTTTTGTTTTTATCTTGCATGTAATTGCTACCTTCCAGTTAACAAGAAAAATACAGGTTCCCTTGCTTCCGGATTTTGAAAAGAAATGCAGACCTTCTGTTTGAATTCCAGATCTAAAAGAAAATGTAGTTTTTCTTGCTTTGTTTGTTGCATGCAAGTTCGTTTGCATATTTCCTAGATTTGCATGCATTTGATTTTTGAAGAGATGGAAAAAGAATTCGTTTTGCAGATTTGTATTTTGTTTATGGGAATTGATATGAAATTTTGAAGAAGAAAAGAAAGGGTTTTGAGGAACATTTAGAGGGAAAGGGGTTTCAGCTGAAAACAATTTTCTTTGTTTAGAATGAAAATGAGAAAGAAGAAAGGAATGAGTAAATGCAAGTTTATACAACAATATTATTAATATAAATTAAAATTAAAGAAAAATCAAAACTAAAATTTGACACATGGCTTAAGTTTTACACTTGTTAACTTTATTATGTGTTTAAATTACACATGTTAGATTAGGTTTTAAGATGCTTACATTTGTCCATTTAAATAATTAGCATTTTAGATTAAGTGTTAAAGAAAGTTTAAACATAGTTAATTAGTTTTTAATACTTTGTTATGTTTGGATAAATAATTAAAGAAATAAACCAATTATAGTTATAAAAAAACAATATATAAATTAATCATTTAAATAATATTTTTAATCATTTTAAATAAATTTATGAAAGAGGTTATAACTTATTTGTTGTTTAAATGAATACATGATTCATATTTTAAATTTTATTTTAAATTTCATATTAAATTTACAAATCAAATTTTGTAAATCAATATTTTAAAAAGAATAAAACAAACATTTTTGTAACTTATTTTAATATACAACTCAAGTCAAAATATAATCTAAATAAATAAAACATTTGTCTAATATATTTAAAATCATTTAGTTATTTTATTAAATAGTTTTGAAAAGCTTAATTCAAAAATAAATCATAATTTTTCAAATTCAAAATATTAAAATTAGAAAATATGATACAATAATTAAATTTAAACCCGAACTTATCTATTTAAAATATATATATATATATATATATACACACATATTAAATAGAAAACAGATTTATTAGCTTATTAAAAATAAATTCTCTAATTAATTATTTAAATAAAGAAGATTATAGAATCAATCCAATTTATTAACAAAAATTATCAAATTAATTTAAATTTAAACACTAATTATTGAATTTATATTGCCATAAATTCCGGGATATTACATCCTTCCCCCTTAAAAGAATTTCATCCTCGAAATTTAAAACAAAGGTAATTTAATGATCTCATTAAAGATTAATTTTAAAATACAGCATATGTTAATCGTATGCTAATAACCATAACAACCAATTTACACAATCAGAACAAATCTACCTCTGTAGAAAATTTTTGGATAGAACTTTCACGAGTTTCCTCGGTATAAATATCAGGATACTCGCCCTATAGAAACCAAAAAATCAATACTACTAAGCTATAGAGCTCTTATTCATCTATATCTACAACTCTAAACAGAATATCAGACTACAGACGAGTCTGACTCAACAACCAAACCTCCAAAACTGCTGGTTCTACAACCAGAAATATAAAACACGTACTTCCTCAGATATACGTGAAACACTCTGAATCCCAGTTATCCAAACTGGCAATTCAACTCTAGAAAACCAAACACTTATCCAACCAAAACAGAGAAAAGATCCAAACATCTCGGAGCTAGCTTCCCAAATTTTCCAAATCTTATAACTCCGTGGATCGGAGAAAAACTTATCCTAAAACAAATCTCCGACCCCATAATCCAAATTTCTCTGCATCTTATCCATAAAATCTCTTCGGACGATCCTGGTTTACCAACATCCTTCCTGATCAGCTCAACCCTTGTTGATGCCTCTGGAAATAATCTGGATCAAAACAACCCAACACCATGATCTCCTCAAGATCAATCCAAAACCAAGAACAATCTCTACTCCACAAACAATAGAAGACAGAACAAACTTCTCCTTAACTGGAAAAGACAAAACAGATGCACCCCCAAACTGCTTCCGCTGCACAACTTTGATCCGAAGTAGAAGAAAATGCTGATGAAGAGCACAAGCACGGACTAGACAACTCAGCACAGAAATATGGTTCCACATATCCATAAAGAAAACTCAGATGTTCCACCGAAACCTAAGCTGCTTCACCCACTTCTATCTCAAGGAACCATTCATCTACTAACAGAACCACCAGTTCCATTCCTGGAATACAAATCGATATGAAAACTCGATATCCAGATGCGGACAAACCTCTGACTTCCCTGAAGACATCCAGACAATCTCCAACTATCCAAAAGAAAACTTAACTATCACAAGTCACTTTTGCGATCAACCCAGCCTAATCCAAAGAAACTGCTCTCACTTAATCGATCAGAACAGCTTATGATAGCCTAGCCAATCCACCGAAGAAAAGGATCCATACTGCGGCTTCTGAACTCCACCTTCAGAAAAACTACTCAACCAAAAGACTTCTTGCCAACACAGAACTCTCCGAGCTGCTTCGCTAACATCAAAGCCAAAGAATTCTCAATCCAAAGCTCTTCGAGAAACTCGGATCTCGAACCAAACAGAAACACCCTGCTGGACTCAGCCACAACACCAAGCAGACTCGCTTCTTTATTCTAATTCCAAAGAAACATCTTCGAAAACATCCATAGTCATTGCGTCTCATCACGCAGCTACTACTTCCTGAGATATCAAAATACCATCATTCACTTGTTCTGCCCAACCGACAGACCCAAACTCAACTCTGCACTTCAAAAAATGAACTCCGAACCTTAACGGGTTTCCTTCAGAGATCGATGTAGTCCTTACACCAAGCTAAACTCACTCGAGACGGTATTCGATCTACAAGCTCGACAGATACACTTCCAACCTCATCCATTCAAACTCCAAGCAATCGGTACTTGTGTTACACCCAGCACTACCTTATCTACCTTTATAACTTATATTGGAAAAACCCGAACAGGTATCCCAATCAGATAGGTAGAAATATATATATATATATATATATATATATATATATACATATTAAAAATACAAATACGCTCTCTCAAGATAGACACCACTCCAGAGACTAGGTATTCGCTCAACCTAGGGCTCTGATACCAAATGAGATGACCCGACTTTCTACTCCTAGAAAATCGCATCATCTTAAAAAAGAAAGGGATAGAAAAAAGAAAAGAAAGAAGAGAAAGAAGAAACAACAACAGAATCTAAACAGCGGAACGAATAATTTATATTAATAACATAAGTATTACATAGTATACAACAATTGTCAGAGTTACATAGACAATACAACACATAGAGAGTTATAAACACCTGTCTAGTTATTACAACTTAATACACAAATCAGAAGACACTCAGAGATACCAACACAGCGGAAAACTATATATCTACACGAGGAAGCCTCCTGCTCCATTGCTCCTCCACAATTCGTCAAAGCTAACCTGAATCCAGCCTAAATCCCTTGGCTACTCGTAAAAATTTGAGTACCCAAGAGTTAAAGAAGAACAAAAATCACTCCGGGTCAAACATGAGTCTGGTGTGAGTAACAGGTTAAAGTTGCTTAACTTTTAAAAACCTTTAAAAAGAAAAGGTATCACGTAAGACTTCCCATACATAAACATGGAAAAGTTTTTACCTTACGCTAACCGAAACATTTGATAGGAAATCCAGTGATATTATAATAGGTCTAGGGTTTTCAAGTAAATATGAAATAGCCGAAATTGTTACATTTATTAAATTTCGGCTACTAGCCACAAAAGTGGGTAATACAATCAAAACCGTTGGCACTTATTGGATTTGGCATTCCATCAATGGCTGGGCTACTGGGGTATCGCCCGTCACAGTACGTGGCTTAGATCACCGTGCCGAGGAGTACGCTCGTTCACCGGCAACACAAAGCCGGAACCATTCCTTACTGAACAGTTCCGAACAAGACCACCCCGTAGTTGTGATCAGCAACCGCACCACTAAGCCGAAATAAAGGGACATCCAGACAGGGGTAAATCTCACTCTCAAGTGGGGGCTACCCACGAAGCCTTGCTGCACCTCCCCTGTTTTAGCCATTCGTGGTTGATGAGGCTTGGGGCTACGTTTACCTTTATAGGACATATCACTTAGAATGCTTATCGTCCACCTGACGATGTTCTGAAAGCATTCAATCCATACAAGTTCGTTCCGGGTTCGAACGAAACCGACGGCATTATCTCGTTACACTCATTTTGGAATCACCCTCAGAGTTAACGACGATAACCCTTGCATTCTGAATCTTCATCTTCACTTGAGATTCACGACCTAACGTTACTTTGGATCGATGTGATTTTCGGATATCCAAAAATGGAAACCCGATCCCGGTCTCATCGAAATTCAAAACGTGTCTTTTAAGGCCAAGTTGTTTTATAGTTTAAAACAATTCAATTTCATTATATATTTACACACAGATAGATAATTCACAACACAATAGATAATTAACATTATCATTACCAACAGATAATTCATATCATAATCAGATAATCCATATTATCGTCCAAAAGCAACCAATGCATCCATATCATATAACATTACTCATCTCATACTGAGATTACAAACCATACGTGGCAACCAATACCAATCATCAAACATAAGCAATGATCTAATGATCACACTATCTATATTTAATTTAAAATGAATTAAACTAATTACTAATCTCTAATTAATTTAAAATGAATTAAATTAATTACTTCACCATTAAAATCCTGCTTATCTTAACCATTATTGATTACAAATCAACTAAATAATCACCGTCTCACTATTTTATTCAATTAATCATTTCTGACTAATAATTCCCTAATTACAATAAGTAATTAGCTTTTATTAATTACACAAGTTAATTATACTTAACTCTTTGCAAATAATTAACTTGTAATTACTTAATCAATTAATTAACTAATATTAATTACATTAAACCTTTATTAATTAATTACCTTCTTTATTGATTATTCCTTAGTTAATCAATCTTAAATTACATCATTAATTTATTAATTATTGCTTTCTAATTACACTTAAATCAATCTTTCTATATAAATTAATTACATTAAGTAATTAATCTGCAATTAACCACATATATTAATCACTCTTGACTAATAACAAATCCGGTAATTAACTACCTTTAAATACTCATTCCATAAATTAATTTCTCTTAATTAATTATCTCGATTGATCCCTTGATTAATTTCAAAGTAATTTAAATCCAAATTACTTCCATAATAAATATCTTTAATTACATCTAGTAATTATCAATTAATTACTTCTCTAAGTAATTACAATCTCATTAATTACATAAAGTAATTATTAAATCATCAAATGTTTAAATTAATTAAACTTAATTAATTAATATAAACTAATCACGTTAAACCAATTAATTACAATAAGTAATTAATTTATTAATTACTCCCATAAAGTAATTAAACTTAAAAAAATTCAAAAATGATTATTATTAATTAATTAATCTAATTAATTATCAAAACTTAATCACATTAATTAATTGTTTAAAATAAAATCTTAAGTTAATGACCTTCATTAACATTTCTTAATTTCTTAATTAAGAAATTAACCTAGATTAATAATTATTAATTACAGATTAATTAATATTTAATTACAATTCAATTAATCCCTAGTTTAATTAATTAGGTGTTAATTACAATCTTAATTAATCCTTAATCACTTGATTAATAAATCATAATCATTAATTAAAATTTAATTAATAATCCTTAATTATAGATTAATTAACCTTAATTAATTAATCCAATTAAAAATTCTTAATTATTTAATTAATCATCCACATTATTAATTAATTAATTAATTAATCATTTATTTTAAATTAACTTAATAATTTAAACGAATCCAATTTCTTAAGTTCTAACTTAATTTAAGAAACATTTCTCCTTATATAAGCATTTAAAACAAATTGTTTCCAAATTTATTTTAAACTTTACTTTAAATTTCATTTTAAAATTTTAAGATTAAAATGAATACAATTTATTTAAGGTTTTAAACAAATCTTTTTATCTCACATGTTCAAGAACATCCCTTTTATCAAATAAAGGTTTCAAAGATTATAAAACAAATTCATTTTGAACATTCCAAATTAAAAAAAAATCAATATAAAAATTTCCTTTTAAATTTCGAATTGAAATACAGTTTAAATCTTCATTCCAGATTTAAACTTAAAACTTTAAAGCTTTACTTACATTTTCATCTTCATGTTTTAAATTCAAATTATTTAACCATTTCTAAAATAGTTAAAACAAATTTAAATTTAAAAACCTATTTTATTTAAATACTAACATTCAAATCAGATTCCACGTTTTTTTAAAACTGGTCTTAATCTTATCTTAAATTTTTGTTTCATAAATTTAAAACTCACAGTTTAAATTCAAACCAATGGTCTTTTATACTTTAAGAGTTTAAAATCTATATTTAAATTCCCAGATTTAAATTAAATTCAAACTCAGATTCATCTACTTTGAATTTCATATCTCAATTTCAGATTTTTAAACTTTGTTTAAATTTCCAGTTGCATTTTAAAACTTCACTTTAAATTTAAAAATAGGAAAACAATTTTCTGTTTTGATTTAAAACAACTTAAATTCCTGAATTCAAAATATTTCAAAACTCAAATTCGAACAAATTTTAAATCAAGTTCAACTCAGGTTTAACTTAGTTTAGGTTTTTAGTTTACACTTAAACTATACTTCAAATTTTAAAATACCGAAACAGGTTTCCTGTTTAATTTGAAAGCCTGAAAACAAAGTTTACATGAGCCTAACCCTATATTTACTTCGAGTCAGAAACAACATTGGTTCGAGTCAAAACTCAATTCACCCGAGTCCATCACAAGGCAACCCAAAATTGAAGCCAATAACAACATCCATATGTATACCACTGCACTGTACACATGTACATCAACTTCGGCCATCACTGGCCAACCACACGACCATCCCACGGTCAACAACCCTCCCCTTAGGCTAACCAAACACCAACTCCAAACAACACTTGCTCGAATTCGAGATCGAGACCTAAATTCCAAACCTGGAAACAAACACCGCATCTTCACTCAAAACCAGTCAATGACACGTTGACGCGACTCCGGCCACCATCACCTTTGAAACTACGGCAACATCTTCCTCACACCACCACCTAACAATAGCCAAGAAATCGTAGGACTCGATCCATTGTCGAAGCCGGGGTATTCAATTTTCCTCAAACCCAGTAAAACTAGGGTTCACAACTGTAAAACCCAATCTCATCGTCAAAAACAAAATTTAACACAAACCAAGAATTTTCCTATAATCTCCGATTGCTACACCATCTTCAGAAGCAAATTCAACCCAATCGAATGCAAACATCAACCGTGCTTATCCAATATGTATAATATAGTAAATTTAAAACTACACTTTGGATTAAGCATTATAAATTGTAATATTTGATTTAAAATTCATGAATTTGCTTGATGTTTTTATTTATAAACCTGAAACATGAATTCCTATAGTTTGAATTTTCATCTCATACCAAATGTTGTTCTGTTTTATTCACTTCCAGGTAATATAAGATTTTATTTATCATATATAGAAATTTTAAAACTTACTTCGTCTTATAATATACAAGTTCCATTCAAAAATTAAATCCTAACAACAAACAAATCAAAAGAAAAAGAATCTAGAATCAAATAGAAGTCAGGAATTTGGAGAACGGAAATGCATAGTTAACAATATACACACATAAATATATTCACATGTAAAAATGTTCACAGCAAATTCACATTTATGTTTATTTCTAATTTAAAGCATGAAACAACTTTTACCTGTTGCAGATTTGTATTTGTTTCTGGGAATTGATATGAAATTTTGAAGAAGAAGAAGAGAAAGGGTTTTGAGGATCATTTAGAGGGAAAGGGGTTTCAGCTGAAAACAATTTTCTTTGTTTAGAATGAAAATGAGAAAGAAGAAAGGAACGAGTAAATGCAAGTTTATATAACAATATTTTTTATTTAAATTAAAATTAAAGAAAAATTAAAACTAAAATTTGACACATGCTTAAGTTTTACACTTGTTAACTTTATTATGTGTTTAAATTACACATGTTAGATTAGGTTTTAAGATGCTTACATTTGTCCATTTAAATAATTAGCATTTTAGATTAAGTGTTAAAGAAAGTTTAAACATAGTTAATTAGTTTTTAATACTTTGTTATGTTTGGATAAATAATTAAAGAAATAAACCAATTATAGTTATAAAAAAAACAATACATAAATTAATCATCAAATAATATTTTTAATCATTTTAAATAAATTTATGAAAGAGGTTATAACTTATTTGTTGTTTAAATGAATACATGATTCATATTTTAAATTGAATTTTAAATTTCATATTAAATTTACAAATCACATTTTATAAATCAATATTTTGAAAAGAATAAAACAAACATTTTTGTAACTTATTTTAATATACACTCAAGTCAAAATATAATCTAAATATATAAAACATTTGTCTAATATATTTAAAATCATTTAGTTATTTTATTAATTAGTTTTGAAACGCTTAATTCAAAAATAAATCATAATTTTCAAATTCAAAATATTAAAATTAGAAAATATGATACACTAATTAAATTTAAACCCAAACTTATCTATTTAAAATATATATAAATATATATACATATTAAATAGAAAACAGATTTATTAGCTTATTAAAAATAAATTCTCTAATTAATTATTTAAATAAAGAAGACTATAGAATCAATCCAATTTATTAACAAAAATTATCAAACTAATTTAAATTTAAACACAGATTATTAAATTTATATTGCCATAAATTCCGAGATATTAAAATTTTAGCACATTATCCTTTGTTTAAATTTACTTTCTTCATTAGTCTCTCAACATAATTCTACTCAAGGGTGTTCGTGACCAATTCTGGTGCTAACATTTTGGTGCTTTCACCGAGAATTGAATTCTCAGGTCTATAGGATCTACTTTGTAGCTACTGGATTGAAAAATCCCTCGAAGGAGATCCGACTTATTCATTGGATGCCCATTGAATCTATTCAGAGTTCCAACCGACAACTCTACTATGGGACGACCACACACTCGATCAGCATCTCACAATGCGGACGTCCACGAGACTGCTAGTGTGCAATAAGTTCGACCTAGCAACCATCAAGCAATTCAAGGTGCAGGGCCCTCTACCCAAAATCAAACGGAAGTCATTTTCTGAATAGTGTTCAATGACTTGATAAGAGAACTCAGGGAAAGTAGAAGGTAAATGGCTAAGCAGATTCATGCCAACACTAATCTCATGACTCAGCTTGCCCAACAGCAACATCAGAATGCTGGAAGTAGTCATGCTCCTTATTCTTCATCCGATAGCTCGACTTCAACCGATGAACCTCCTAGGGGTAGACGCCGTAAGACTGAAGATGCACAGGCAGGTGCCACTGATTGATCCACCAGGGATCAGGCATGTGAGAAGACTGGACACCCAGCTCACTAAGACCCAAGTCAAGCTGGCCTTCAGGACGCAGGTTTGCCCGACCTTCAGCAGGTGGGACATCAACCCACGCGGTCTCGTGGAACGGAACCCAACCTTCCATCCACCTTACAAACTCCAGACTTATCAGCCATGGTTAGGTGGTTAATGAGAGAAAACCAAGGCCTGGCCAATGAAGATTGAGAAGTGTCCAGGTGTCATACTCCATTCATAGACATTATTCTACAGGCTGAGTATCCCAAGAAATTTAGTATGCCGACTATCCCAGCCTACGAAGGGAAGACTGACCCTAGGCAACACGTGATGAGGTACGAATGGATGATGGATTCTGCAAGGGCAAATGATGCAACTAAGTGTAGGTGCTTCCCAATCACTTTATCCCGGATCGCCACTATGTGGTTTACTCGACTTCCTCCATGGTCTATATCTAGCTTCAACCAGTTGGCGATGAAATTTATTGAACAATTCAGGATATATGCTACTCGTCCAAAGGACGTGATGTCCTTATCAAGCATGATCCAGGATCTAGGAGAGTCTTTGAAAGCATACTTGCAGAGGTTTCATGTTGCCGCCACTGAAGTTAGCAACCCTAATGACCATGCAATCTTGATGGCGGTAATGCGAGGTGTAAATCTAGACTCGGAGTTTGGTGATTGGTTAGCGGGAAAGCCCCCAACTACATTGGAGCGATTCTATTCCAAAGCTTACCAGTTCATAAGGAGGGAGGAAGCTCGATGGACGAGACGAGATAAGGCACCAAGGCCTGTTCAAGACATTGTGCAAAGTAACATCACCGTGAAGCAATTTGGCGACAGTTCGGGAAAAGTTCAAGTCAACGTCCAGAACAAGCCTGGGCGGTCTAAAGGATCCGGAGGTGGAAATCCCGGAAAGAAAGAAGAGAAAGGGAAATGGAAGTCGAGGATTCCTACCTACAACGAATGCACCCCCCTGAATACGTCTCTTGAAAACATTTACCTATTTACCTGTAACACCTTCCAATACTGAAAGCCACGCCCAAAGCAGTCCACTGAGGAACAGAAACGGACAGGGAAGTACTATCGCTTCCATGAGACCCACGAGCACAATACTGAGGAGTGTAGACAACTCCATGACGCCATAGAACGGTTAATCAGGCAGAAAAAGCTATAGGAGTTTGTTAAGAGCCCACCAGAGGGTATGCAAGTAACGTCAAACCCCGGTTGCGGGCCAGCTCCACGCCACCCAGAGGAACCTGCCCGTACCGTAGGAAGGTGGATCATAAACACCGTAATCGAAGGACCTCATCCTGCAGACAAGAATTGGCAGAAGATGGAACGATATGCTACCTCCTTGAGGCATGCGAATTATGAATGTTGTTCGAATATGGAAGATATAACCCCCACAAAACAACAACGCATGATGACATACGATAAAGTGTTTAGGAGTCGAGATGCAAACAGGGTGGAGGCTCTTACTATCGACCTGATGGCCATATTTGCAACGTTTGTGCCATCTTACGTCAAAAGAATTTTGATTGATTGTGGAAGCTCTGTCGACATCATCTTCAAGAAGGCTTATGACCAAATGAAGATTGAGACAAAAGATTTAAAACATCCAAAGCCCGTATCCACGGCTTTAATGGTGCCGCAACGGATGCGATGGGGTATATTGAGTTACCAGTTGAACTGGGGGAAGGTAAGTGTAGGAGAGTGCAAATGCTCCCGTTCATAGTAATGGATGTTGACTCTCCATACAATGTATTTTTGGGTCTTCCGGCCCTCGCAGAGTTTAGGGCCGCTTTGGCCCCATGGTGTTTGATATTAAAGTTTCCGATAGACAAAGGAGTCGGTGTAGTACATGGCGATCAAGCGACCAGTGGTGCATGTTATGTGGTAGAGCTGAGAGAAGCTCAACGGAGAGAAAAAGGAAGGTTGCGGATAGCTCCGCCCACATCCTAAATACTGATGATTGACAAGTAGTGCCCGAGTCCTGGCTCGGGCGACATTCTCGGATCCTTAGAGACATAGATCTGAGAGATGATGATGGGGATCTCAGGGAAACGAATGCAGCACCGGCTGAGCTGACGATCGACATTCCGGTCAGCCCGGATGACCCATCACAAGTTCTTAAGATTGGATCACAGCTCAACCCTTCAATGGCCGAGGACCTTGCTAATTTCCTCCAAGCGAATCTGGATGTTTTTGCTTGGACACATTCGGATATGTGCGGGGTTTCTACCACTATTGCTAGTAATATGTTGAAGATAGACCCAAAGCACGTTCATGTGAAACAGAAAAGGAGAGGCATGGACCCGAAGAGTGCCTCTTCTCTCAAAGAGGAGGTGGACAAACTCAAAGCCAATGGGTTCGTCCGCAACGCCCTCTACCCCGAATGGGTATCTAACCCTGTGCTGGTAAGAAAAGTGAATGGAAAGTGGAGAACTTGTGTTGATTACTCCGATCTGAATAGAGCATGCCCGAAATATAGTTTCCCTTTACCTGGAATCGACCAGCTCGTCGACTCTACCGCCGGACATGAATTATTGTCATTTATGGATGCATATTCGGGATACAATCAGACCCCGATGCACATTCCAGAACAAGAACACACCAGATTTGTCATAGATATGGAGCTATATTGCTATGTAGTAATGCCTTTTGGATTGAAAAATGCTGGAGCAACTTATCAGCGCCTGGTGAATCGAATGTTTAAAGATCAGATTGGTAGAATAATGGAAGCCTATGTGGATGACATGCTCATGAAGTCACGACAATCAAACGACCACATCTGAGACTTAGCAGAGATGTTTGATATACTCAGGCATTACAGGATGAAAATCAACCCTTTAAAGTGTTCTTTTGGCGTTGCATTAGTAAAGTTCTTGGGTTTCATTGTGAACGCGCGTGGAATTGAAGCTAACCTTGAAAAGATTCAGGCTATTCGAGACATGCAAGTGCCCAGAACTATAAAGAAAGTACAAAGCTTGAACGGAAAGGTGGCCGCGCAGAGTCGATTCATATCTAGAGCCACGGATAAGTCCATTCCTTTCTTTGATTTGATAAAGAAAGGAAAGAGGAATTTCGAGTGGACATCTGACTGCGAGGAAGCATTCCGAGCTCTGATTAGACATCTAGAAAGTCCCCCAGTGCTATCAAAACCAATTGACCATGAAATGTTGTATGTATACCTGGTAGTATCCCAACATGCTACCAGTATGACTTTGGTTCGCGAGGAGGACCGAGTTCAAAAGCTGGTATATTATGTCAGTAAACGTTTGATGGGGAAATAAAGAAATTATCCCAGGATTGAGAAGTTAGCTTATTGCTTCGTGATTGCATAAAGCAAGCTTCGCCCATACTTCCAGGCACACTCAATAAGTGTTTACACCGATCAACCCTTGCGATAGGTACTCCAATTGTAGCATCCCGCCTTTTCGCACGCTTTAAATCGACGCACGAGCCAATTCAAACCATACGGAAGGGCGATTGTTATGGGTTAAACAAGAAAAAAGTAGAGAAAAAAAAAACAAAATAGAATCTTCCAGCGGAACGATAAAATATAATAATCAAATATACAGTTCATGAAGCTGTTTACAAAATATTCGATTATACTTATACAATACATATCAGAGTAAACATACCAGAGAATCATAATTAATGCAGCGGAATTAAAAGGTGTAGTGGAATAATATAGTACATAATAGTACTATAAATCTTCGTCTTCGTCCTCCAGAATAAAATCTTCAAATCCCGAAAAGCTCGGACTGACCCGAGTGAATTGGAAAGACAAAACACTCAAGTCAGAACTAAAAGATCTCCTGTGAGTTAAATCAATAGAAATAAATATGAGAGCAGTAACTTAAGAGATACTCGGGATTCACATCTCCTAAGGATCCGTTAAACTATTTGCTATGTAGTAATATTTCGCTATTATAATAATGTCTATTAGTAAAATAAACTTACTTTTAAATAGCGTTAAGGGGTTACCCATATAGCCCTTAACACATAATATATTCCAATAGTCTATACAGTACCGTAATCTCCCCCGTACTGTGCGTCGTCAGAGGGCACTTCATAGGTATGGTACAAAACAAAATCGTATAAGGCGCGCTAGGGTAGGTGACACAGCACAACTAGGCAATGCCAGGGTAGATATACCAATTGCTATCCGGGCTGGTGATAACTCATAGCCGCAACTACTGCCCGCCTCGAGCCACACCACCAAATAAAAAAAATCAAAAGTGGCCACCGAATCAATCCAAAAGTCAAAGTATAATATCGAAGGGATGTGTCCGATCAAAGGTGCTACCTCATTGGCTCGAGAATCGCTCCTGTTTTAGCCACCTTATGCCAACTCACGGGAGTCGGGTCCACGTATTTAAATCAAAGGAAACGCCGCCACCGTCCTACTTCATTTTGGAATCTCCCCCGCGTACACGGTTGTTAAAGTGGTTTTCGGAGTTGGTAGAAAGTATGACAACTTCAGATCTCGGTCTCTTCAACAACCAATCGTTATTAAAACACCGCGGTCTTTTTTCAAAATAGTTTATGCTTAAAAACAGTATATAATATCCCTTTTCAAAACCCTATAAATACAATATCAATTTCCTCTTTTAAAACCAAATCAATATAATATCATTTCAAATATATCCTTTATAAAACCATAACATTTTCGAAGTTATAATATTTTGAAACCAAAATTGTATAAGGCCTTCCAAAACATAGAACTACAAATTTCATAACTTTGAAATATAACCACACCACTTAAATGGTTTAAATATTGAATTACATAATCATATAATAAAATATCTACTACACCTTCACAAATCAATTTCAAATATAGATTTAAATCCCCAAATAAACAGATAAAATTTTCTTATATTTCAAAGCTTTAATTATTCCACCATTTCAAAACTTATTCTTTGATAATTTCATATATATCAAATTCAATTGCTATTATTTAGATTTGAAACGTAGACTAAATAAATCCAATATAGTTTAAGTAAAACTTTAGCTTCAAACAACTAGGTATTTTTCCAATTTATTTAACTTGATAAATTCATTTATCTCAACATTACATTCATTTAAATTCTTAAAAACTAAATCAAGTTATAAGAATCATACCCTTTAAAATTTCCATTTCTATTCAAAACTTCAAACCAAATTTATTCAAGTCTAATTCTTAAATAATTCAATTTAAACCAATTCCATATTTATCTTTCAACTTAATTTTTATTTAAGTCTTTAAAGCTCTATATATCCAATATCTTAAAAAGGTACTTAACCATATAATAATAAAACAATCAAACTCCGTTATTCAACTTATTTTTATTCAACTAATTTATATATAGCTTAAATTCAAGAATTTAACTATATATTTATATATATATAATAGTATTTATATAACATCAAAACTAATATTTATTAAATCGTATTTTCTTTCCAAAACCATAGAAAATCATTTTATAGTATTTTATACATAGACCACGGTGTCTGTATATAATTTTCTACCCTATGGTCAAGTGATACGGATATTTATCATTTCAATCTGTAATTTAAAATAAAAATTAAGGTTATATACCATTTCAAACCGCAATCCCGAATGAAATGAATGCATAAAAACTTAAAGATAATGATGATATAAATAAACATCCATTCATCCATCATAAAATCATACATCCATCACAATCATCATCCAAACCAATCAATCAATATCAATATATAACTGATAATAAATAATAGGTAATTTACAGGCAGTTATATTCAATAATAAATTAAACAATTCATCTAACTAGTAGTTTATATGCAATAATAAATTTAAATAACAATTTAATTCAATAAATGCAAATTAACCGAGATAATGATTAAATATATGCCAAACAGCTATAAATAAATTTCAAATCACATCATAAATAAATTTAACAAACATAAGAAATCTTAGAAGTTATGAGTGGGTTAAAACACTCACCTTTTGAATTTAAATTGAATTTAAATCCAAAAATTTGACAGTCTCCAAATTTTTCCAAACCAACGTCAAAGTGCCGGAATTCCAATACGAACCTACAGGGGAAAACCGTGCGTGAATTGGAGTTCGTATGTAAAAGTTATTGTATCAAAACGAGTTGAAAATCAAAATTAAAATAAAATAAAATAAACAAACGAGCCATACCTAGTCAGCCACGGCATCACGTGCGCACGTTCTTCCTTCTCTTCACGTGCTCAGGAAAGAAAAAAAACACGGCCGAACCCTAATCTCGCGTATGCACATTTAGATCGACAAACTCGTGGTCGTGCGTCACCATCCCTGGCCTCGCGCTGTGCGCGACCTCCCAAGCATGCCTCTGACCATCACGCGACGCCCAGCCGCCATCACTGCACGCTATAGAGCAGCCGCTGCCCCCCTTTCCTAACCCTAATTGAATTATCCCCTTTGATCTGACCGTTGAAATCGCCTGCGAACGACTCCGATCGAACCCCCTCGACGATCTCTACCCAATACCCCCTCGAGAGCTTCGATATGTATTTTTTCTGAATTTTTTTGAGGTGTTTCAAATTTGAGTTTTAGATTGAAATTTGAATTGGATAAATTAGGGTTTACAGCCATTGAGGAAGGGGAGTATAGAAGTTTCTGTACGTATAGAAATGAGGAATAGAGGCGGCTAGGGTTTATAACGGGGTTTATATAGGTAGGTCAGAAATTAGAATGGATGGATAAGGTTGGATATATGCGCTAACGCCAAAGTGGCCCAAAAAGCCCGCTTCGACTCCGGAACGAAATTGGGTCAACCCACATATCAAAATAGATATTTTAAAATATTTTAAACCCGATGGAACAAGTTTCAAGTCCAAATTCCATCATATGAAGAAGTTATGCTAAAAATAATATTTTTCAAATTGATTTCAATTGATTTCAATTTCATTTATTTCAAGGCCTTTCGAGTCCGCACGATCAAACGACAAGTCCGATCGTTACGAAACTTGAAATCCTACAATAATTCACTGTTACAATAATTTCGTCAAAAACCGAGTTAGTGGCCAAAATGGCTATTTTCACACTAATTGAATAAATTAATAAATTAATTAATTAAATCCAATTTCAAATTTAAATTCTAAAATTTGGCCGTTCTTATTATTTAAATTTCTAAGTCATTTACAATGATTTTAAGCAAATTTAGATGTTAAATTAAATGTTGGTTCAATCATAAGTTTCAGCGTAAATTCAAATTTCACTATATTCATCAAGCATAAATTATTTTTTCAATAATTCCATTGAATTCACCATTCATTCTTATTATTCAATCCATGATGGTCAAATGGATGAAATTAACATTGGGTTCAAAGCTATTACATTAATATTCTCAAGTTTTAACTTAATTTTCAATTAACGTAATAATTAAATATTTACTTTCATTCATTTGCAATTTATCTAATTACTATAAATTAAATTCAGTAAATTGATAAGTCTTGTTATCCATTCTTTTAATTCAACCAATTGTCATAATGGGAAAAAAACTAACAATATTTCCAATAGTTCTCTTAATTTACACTAACATAACATTAAATTAGATTTATTGCAATTGATTAGCCGTTTTAATTTATTGGACTAAATAAATGGTTAACATAATAATAATTGTTACCATTAACGTTAAATTACACTTATAAGTTATCACTAACAGATAGGTGTTGAAATTGATTACATACACTATTCTCAACTTATTTCATAAATTTTACACTAATTCACCGATTATAATATTTATTTCATTTACTTAAAATAATCCCTTTATTATAAATTGAATCCAATTAATTTTTATATATTCCAATTAAACCGATTAGATTCAATTCCAACCTTTTAATTGAGTCTATTATTACTTAGTAATGCAGTTAACACCTGCCCCACATTTCATTCCATCAATATATTCAAATTCCCAACTTTCCTTACTAACTATTATTTCCAAATATATTGAAGTTGTCAAATATATTCATTTATTACAATTAGAACCTCAATTATTTCATATATTCATGCAATACTTACCTTTATTTACTTAAAATAAAATCTCATTTCCAAATATAACAGTTATAACAAATTAATAGGACAATTAATAGTAACTTACGACCGTTACTATTTCTTTTATTCATTAATTATAATTAATATCCTCAATAAATTCATTTATTTGGTCTCATGCATTCCAATACACCAATTTCCACCTTATACATAAATTTTACGTTACTATTCAAATTTGCATTCACTCTTTCCGTTATTATATTAATTAATTCAATTCTAGTTAATATTATTATTAATGATTCACTAATTCAACATTTCCATTTGTTGCTTATATTAAACTAATAACCAAGTAAGACAATTTACATTATTTTCAATTAATTGCAATTTTGTTCTAAATTGTTAAATTTAATTACAATTGCTACATCTAATTTCTAACATTGTATCACATCCCCATAAATGTAACACTTATTTATTTTTACTAAAATTTATTTCCAATTCCATCCACAAATTAAACAGGTAACTTATAGTAATTGTTCACATGCCATGGTTACACTTAAGTTTACCCAGCTTCAACCAATTATTATAATTACCTACATAATACCGAATACATTTAATTACTATAAATTATATACAAATCCTTTAATTTACACCACTTTTATACTTATTTACTTATTTTTAAATTTATACACAAGTGCACAATTTACACTATTTCACATTTATTTATTTTACTTCAATTGTCAATAATTGGTTGCTAAAATTCATTCGTAAACTTTTATTTTGTTATAATTGTAAAATTTTATTTCTTTCAAAATTTAATTACAAAATTTAATTAAATTAATCGAATTTATTCACCTAAATTTACGTGTCGTTACACTCTCCCCCACTCAAAACTTTTCGTCCCCGAAAAGGAAAAAGAAGGGAAAAGAAGAATTAAGAAATCAATATATCTTACTTAAAATTTTAGATTTATACACAAATAAATTTACAAAATTTAATAATAAAACATCAATTTATTACTATTAAATCCCTTTATACTCAAATTAGTAAAGTTTGGAAAACATTTTCAAATTTTTCTAAGTCCAAAATTTACGGAAAATTTCGGCAGAGTCTCCTTTGTATGGAGAGGCTCGAAAGAAAATATAACATCAAATATAACAATATACAACATATATTTTCCAAAATAATATAAATCCCAACACGGGAAAATAATACAATACGCTATAAACCGTAATCCGAAAACGTACCTATTTGTCGGGCAATTAACGCTTAATTATGAAACGAAAAGCAGTAGTAATTGCTTCCATAACCTGTATACAATTAATTTAATCCTGAAGAGTTCAACCATAAACAACAAATCAATAATACATACAAAAATCTCTTGCACCTAGGTATACAACCATCACAAAGCAATCAACAAAAATAAATCATTAATTTATATAAAACAAAACAAATAGTTGTTCGGGTTCAAACTTTAAACTGTACGGAATGAAAAATAAACTACTAAGTGTACCCTTCACTCAATAGTCTTAGGTGAAACTAAATAGATTGTTCATTCATCCAAACAATTCTAAAGTATCCTTACCCAAACAACCCTAAACAAAACAAACAACAAATTCCAACCAATAAATCAAGTTAATTTTTGTTACTTTCATTTCAAACTATTGTTGATTGATTTCCTTTTATCCATATATTGATTTATCTTTTTAATTTTACGTTTTTTCTTGCAATTTTTATTTTTATTCTTAGTTCGATTTCTTTGCAAATTAATTCACTTATTTACTGCTTATTTCATTTATTTACAATATTCATTTTCTGCTTATTTTCAAAATAAATAACTTCAATATTTACTTAAGTATATAACAATTATAACCTTAACCTTTATTAATAAAAGCAATTTATTTAACACTTTATTACATACCTTTGCTTCTACGATTTCCATTACATTTTCTTATTAAACATTTCCACTTTTAATATTGGTAAGTTATATATATGCTTTTAAAGAATGTAATTGAAATCATACAAGTTTATCTTATTTCTTTTAATTAATTAGATGTTCAAAAATTCTATCTTTGTCTTATAAGTTACAATTTCAACTCTCTATTAATCTCATTTATAATTTAGCATTTCATTTCTTATTTCAATTAGAGGTTTCAATTATTAGTTAAATTCCATTTCACTACACTAACTAAAACTATTAATTTATTGGAAACTTAAGAACTAAATACCGGGTTAAAACTCAAATCATTTTAAAATAATAGATAAATATATACTTACAACATGTATATCCAATTATATTTAAAAACAATTAAAATTCATACTTGTTTATCAAAATAAATCTATAGTAAAACTACTACAGTGGCCTTCCCACTTCGAAACTCGAAAATGAATGTCGATGATGCGGCCGCCATCACCGAAATTATTTTCCAGCGACATAGAGGGGAGTACAAAACTTATTTCTTTTCAAATTTTCTTTAAAACAACTCTTTCAAATCATTTTGAAATAATTATATCAAAAAATACTTATAATAATAATAATATTATTATTATATTCCGAAATCATTTGAAAGAATGTTTCAAAACCTCGGAACTTAAGTTCCAAATTTCCAATTTTCATTTATTTTATTTTCAATCTTATTTCAACTATTATTTATAAATTTCATTCCATAACAAACAATATAATACAACCAAATATAACCTTTATAAAAATTTACTTTATATATATAGAAAAATATAATAGGCAAAGTTATTTCATTCACCTATATTAAAAACAAATATTATGTCGGTCTGTCATATTAAGTGTTTAGAAACCCCTATTGATGTAATAGTGTCCCATGCATCAACCAGAATTTATAAATAAAAAATGGAACAGATTAACACAATATTAAAACCTTTTTATAACACTAGCAGATATGCTCTCTCGTATATATACGCTCAGCGACTCCCATAGGGTATTACTACCCTATTAATAAAGAGTCAGACCCTACAAAGCTAAGGTTTATCGCTAAACCAAATCACTGATACCAGATGTAACATCCCGCCTTTTCGCACGCTTTAAATCGATACACGTGCCAATTCAAACCACACGGAAGGGCGATTGTTATGGGGTAAATAAGAAAAAAGTAGAGAAAGAAAAAAACAAAATAGAATCTTGCAGCGGAATGATAAAATATAATAATCAAATATACAGTTCATAAAGCTGTTTACAAAATATTTGGTTACACTTATACAATACATATCAGAGTGCACATATCAGAGAATAATAATTAATGCATCGGAATTAAAAGGTGTAGTGGAATAATATAGTAGATAATAGTACTACAAATCTTCGGACCAGAATAAAATCTTCAAATCCGAAAACGCCCGGACTGACCCGAGCGAATTGAGAAGACAAAACACTCGAGTCAGAACTAAAAGATATTATATTGGTCAAATCAACAAAAATAAATATGAGAGCAGTAAATTAAGAGATGCTCGGGATTCACATCTCCTAAGGATCCGTTAAACTATTTACTATGTAGTAATATTTCGCTATTATAATAATGTCTATTAGTAAAATAAACTTACTTTTAAATAGTGTTAAGGGGTTACCCATATAGCCCTTAACACATATATTCTAATAGTCTATACAGTACCGTAATCTCCCCCGTACTGGGTGTCGTCAGAGGGCACTCCATAGGTATGGTACAAAACAAAATCGTATAAGACGCGCTAGGGTAGGTAACACGGCCAACTAGACAATGCCAGGGTGGATATACCAATTGCTATCCGGGCTGGGGGTAACGCATAGCCGCAGCTACCGCCCGCCTCGAGCCACACCCCCAAATAAAAAAATCAATAGTGGCCACCTAATCAATCCAAAAGTCAAAGTATAATATCGAAGGGATGTGTCCGATCAAAGGTGCTACCTCATTGGCCCGAGAATCGCTCCTGTTTTAGCCACCTTATGCCAACTCACGGGAGTCGGGTCCACGTATTTACCTCGAAGGAAACGCCGCTGCCATCCTACATCATTCTGGAATCTCCACCGCGTACACGGTTGTTAAAGTGGTTTTCGAAGTTAGTAGAGAGTATGACAACTTCCGATCCCGGTCTATTCAACAACCAATCGTTATTATAACACCGCGGTCTTTTTCAAAATAGTTTATACTTTAAAACCAGAATATAATATCCCTTTTCAAAATCCTATAAATACGATATCAATTTCCTCTTTTAAAACCAAATCAATATGATATCATTTCAAATATATCCTTTCTAAAACCATAACATTTTCAAAGTCAAAGTACTTCAAAACCAAAATCGTATAAGGCCTTTCAAAACATAGAACTTCAAATTTCATAACTTTGAAATATAACCATACCACTTAAATGGTTTAAATATTAAACTACTTAATTATATAATAAAATAGCTTCTACACCTTCACAAAACAATTTCAAATATAGATTTAAATCCCTAAATAAGCGAATAAAATTTTCATATATTTCAAAGCATTAATTATTCCACCATTTCAAAACTTATTCTCTGATAATTTCATATATGTCAAATTCAATTGCTATTATTTAGATTTGAAACGTATACTTAATCAATCCAATATAGTTTAAGTAAAACTTTAACTTCAAACAATTGGATATTTTTCCAATTTATTTAACTTGATAAATTCATTTATCTAAACTTTACATTCATTTAAATTCTAAAAAAATAAATCAAGTTATAAGAATCATACCCTTTACCATCTCCATTTTTATTTAAAACCTCAAATCAAATTTATTCAAGTCCAATTCTTAAATAATTCAATTTAAACCAATTCCATATTTATCTTTCAACTTAATTTTTATTTAAGTCTTCAAAATCTATATGTCCAGTATCTTAAAAAGTTACTTAACCATATAATAATAAAACAATCAAACTTCGTTATTCAATTTATTTTTATTCAACTAATTTATACGTAGCTTAAAATCAAAAATTTAACTATATATATATATATATATAAAGCAGTATTTATATAACATCAAAATTAATATTTATTAAATCGTATTTTCTTTCCAAAACCATAGAAAATCATTTCAAAGTATTTTATATATAGACCGCGGTGTCTGTATATAATTTTCTACCCTATGGTCAAGTGATATGGATATTTATCATTTCAATCCGTAATTTAAAATAAAAATTACGGTTATATATCATTTCGAACCGCAATCCCGAATGAAATGAATACATAACAACTTACAGATTATGATGATATAAATAAACATCCATTCATCCATCATAAAATCATACATCCATCACAATTATCCTCCAAACCAATCAATCAATATCAATATGTAACTGATAATAAATAACAAGTAATTTACAAGCAGTTATATTCAATAATAAATTAAACAATTCATCTAACTGGCAGTTTATAAGCAATAATAAATTTAAATAACAATTTAATTCAATAAATGAAAATTAACTGAGATAATGATTAAATATATGCCAAACAGCTATAAATAAATTTCAAATCACATCATCAATAAATTTAACAAACATAAGAAATGTTAGTAGTTGTGAGTGGGTTAAAACACTCTGTTAACGCTAAAATGTGAACGCTAACACCCCGGTGTGTAAAGTGTAGTTGTGAAAGCACCACCCGATAGATCGGGAAAGAGTTACAAGCAAGTAATAGCAGAAAAGCAGTAAACAACAACGATTTTATAGTGGTTCGGCTTAAGGGTATAGCCTACGTCCACTCTAAGTACTTTTATTAATAATCTCGTTACAAACTGATACAATTCTTCTCAAGTACAATACACTTCAAGTTACAAGTGATTTGGAACAAGTCTTAAGCTTCAATGTCGATTAAAGTTCTTAGATTCATGTTGAAGATGTATGGTTTCTTCGTGAATCTCTTTGATGTATTCCTCTAATCTTGGAAGCTCTAAGTGTTGATGAAGTTCTTAATGCAGCAAGGTAACGGTGTGTGAAGAGAATGTGCCAAAAAGTCCTTTGAATGTTGGAGGTGGTTGCCTATTTATAGAGAGTTCTGAATCTGGAATTTTTGCCAAGTCCTAAGCCGTGGCCGATCTAAGTTAAGTCGTAGCCGACTTTATATGAGCCGTGGCCGGTCCATCTGGCCCCCTTCTGGCTTCACAGGAGCTTACTTACACAAGTCCTAGGTCGCCTCCGAGTCAACACTACAACTTCTTAGTAATATGGCATTGGGCTTATACTTAGTGGCTTTAGGTCGTGGACGAGTTAACTTGGTAAGTCGCAAGTCACGGTCCATCTGGTAAGTCCTGGATCGTGTACGAGTTAAGAGGCCACTGTGCCAAGTAGCTGTCTTGAACTTACCTTCCTTTGCTTAGGTCGTGACCGAGTTGACATTGGTCATAGGTCGGCCGCGACTTAGGTCGGTAGCTATCTTGGGTCGGCGTTCCTTAAGTCTTAGGTTGGTATACATGCTAGAGCATTGGGTCGGCACCTCTCTTAAGTCGGCAATCTTCTTAGATTGTTAGGTCGGTATCTATGTTAAGTCAGTAGAGTCAGTAGAGTCAGTAGCCTCATTGAAGTGTTAAGTCGGCACACCCTTAGGTCTTAGGTCGGCACCCCCCTGTTGAGCCTTAGGTAGGCATGCTTCTAACTGTTAGGTCGGTAAGTCATGGTCGAGGCGGAGTTAACATTTGCCCCTCGAAGTATACGCCTGAATGTTAGGTCGTGTGCTTCGATAGTCCTTAACCCGTCCCCTCTTAGGTCGGTAGGTCGTACGCGACCCAACAGTTAGACCGCATCTGCCGCTTCAGTTCTCCCTACTGTAAGGTATAAAACATCCATCTTCTTCTTCCTTTTCATTACTTACTACCTTGCTCAATTCTGCCATTAAAATTCTTCCGGGCTCAAAAAAGACGATTTAATTCCAATCAACTACTGAAAACATCTGCTATTCATTGCGTAAGCGATTTCATTCTTTTTTCGACCATAGATTACCATTGATTCGTGAATTCTGTTGCTTAAACTCGAATCGCCTCCCTATATGACGCTCCATCACGAATCTCATCACGTTTATAGCTGATGGAGCCTAGGTTACTCAATCCGGCTTCAGATGATCGCTGATACAACGAAGGTGATTTATCGCCTTAGGCTCGATGATCTCTGATGGCAGGGTATTGGATTTGTGACAACTTCGAACCGTTGTATTGGGTGATTCGATAGCATGAATGAAGGCTGTTGTTGATGGAATGGTTATCGGGTTAATGGGTAGATGGAGTGTGATGTTGGTTCGGGAGCGAGTCAGTGATTTTGGGTGGCTTATCCTTTAGCCGACCTGGCTCTTAGCAACCTTAAGTCGTGGCTGAGATAGTGCTCGAAGAACATTTGCCGATTTAAACTTTAAGGCCTGAATCGTGACCGAGTTAACACTTGGAAAAGTTCCTGTCTCTCGGACCGGAGCTTACATTCTTATCTCTCCCTTGCGACCTAGAGGACTGAGTTGCCAAATTAAAATGCTTAGACTCTGACCCGCTACCGACCTAGCCTTATCTCGCGAAAAACTTTTGAACCGTAGCCGACTTAATACTTGGGGAAATCTGCCGATTCAACCTTCTACTGATTTAACCTTGAACTGCAGCCAATGTTAACCACTAAGTCGTGACCGAGCTAAGCCCTTAAACCGTGACCGAGTTGGATCTTAAACCGCTGCCGAGTTAACACTTAAGCTTTGGGCATGCTGACTTGTTGAGAGCATAGATCCACTTTGAGTTTCTAACTTGAACTGCCAAACTAAGTTGCCTGAATTTTGAACTGCCCCAACTTTAAATTTGCTTGAATCTCATTGTATTATTTCACAGATCGCATTAACTTATAAGCTGCTAACCTGCTGAAAATAACAAACAAAGAAAACCAAGGCGAAAATACTGCCATCGACTGCCCGTGTCAGATGACAGATTAGTCAAGACAAGACAAGCAACTTAATTATATTGCATGAAATGTTTGTGAATCAATCAGTTAAAGTTAAATATTAATGCAAAGTATCAATAATCTGAACTGATTTATCTGCATCAACATCTTACTTGCATATTTAGGCTTAAAACAATAGTCCCTGAATTTCATAACTAACGAATGTTTGCTAGTTTTCATTCCAGTTATATTTGTTCACTGCTTGATTGATTTTACACAACACTTCACACACTTTAGGAAACGTGCACCTTCATGTTTGAATACCCAGTTGTTTATGTAGAATGACTTCCCACCGAGAAGAAGAAGTGGTAACTCCAGAGGAAGAAACTTTTCCGATAGCTGTTCCCATAGAGAATCCTCCGGAGAGAACCCCGACTATTCTAACTTCGAGAGCGTTTGTCCAGCTGCGCACTCAATTTGGCTTTGCTGAAGGTGATGTTCTTCTCCCTGGGCCTGGAGATACTGCTGACAATCCTCCCTATGGCTTTGTTGCAGTCAATCGCCAAATGTGCTTAAGTGGGGCGATTCCTCCTTTTAACGACTTCCTTCGAACTCTTCTCCTTCGGTTGACAATCTCTCCGTTTCAACTTCATCCCAATGGTTATGCCATCTTGACGGGGTTATGTGTTTTGTTCAGAAGAACCCTTGATCGCCTACCGAGTTTTGAAGAAATTCGTTATCTATGCTCGTTTGCAAAGAGTAAAGATCATCCTTCCCTTATTATTGTGAGAAGTGCCAGGAACCGCAAGCTCATTTCCGATCTTACTGAAAGCGTTCATGGATTCTTGAACCAGTTTTTCTTTGCCCGCTGTCCCTCAGGCTTTTATGCCATCTGGAGAGTAGGAAGTAAGATTAGTGTTTCTATTTTCTCCGTTTTGAAACTTTTTCGAGATCCGAACTTTCAGTTGCTAATTTCATTCTTTATTCTTTTCAGCACTTCCTCTCCCCTCTAGAGACCCAATTCACAAGCAAGTTTTTGAGAGGTTGAGTGCCGTGGCCACAGAAGAGAGGAGCATAAAATTTCTGTTGAGGGATGAATTTTTACATCAACATGGGCTTCTACACACTTCTCGCTCCATGCATGCTCATGAAGTTCCAACGGAAGTCCCCGATTCTCCGATAAAGACTCCTGAATCTTCGCTGGTGAAGTGCTCCACTTCTGTCGATGTTGCGGGGCCATCTGGTAAACTTGCCCCGGTTATCGAGGAAGAAGAGCCTCAGGGATCCTCTCACCATTCACAAGAATCTGGTGAAAAGGCTAAGAAATCCAGTCCTGTCAAGCAAAGCAGAGACGATACCTTCGAAGGATTGAGCGACCTCTTCGCTACTTCACAAGAGATCTTCAAAGATGACCCTACTACTGCCGGGATTTCTTCTTCAGTAGTTGAAGCTACTTCTATTTTGAAACAGCCGTCTTCGACTCAAGAGTTGACGTTAACTATTACACCCACAACCACTCCCCAAATAAAGAGTGGTTCGTAGATTAATGCGCGTAGTTTGCACAACACACACACTTAGAATTTCTCATCACTTCTATGCACTTATCTTCTTGCACTTTAAAGATTTCTAAAGCTTATTATTTTAATTCCAGATTCTCCTATGGGGCGCAGCGGCTCGTATTATGACGATTTCCAGCGCTACGGGAGGCGTAGCCAGTATGATTATAGGCGTTACCTTCCTTCCTACAGAGAGTCGGATGAAGAGAGGGCTGCCCGAAAGGCTCATGAAAGGAGGACTGAAGAAGAACATCGTGAAAGAAGGGAGAGAGAAGAGCGCCATGATTCTTGGCAAAAAGGCGATGACTCTCACAAGAGAAAATCTCATGACGATCGAGGAAAAGGTCACATGAGTGAAGACTTAAGCAAACGAGCCCGTCACAGTGAAAAGCAGGCCTCTACTACTCCTGAGAAAGTTACTATTCCTGCCTCACTCGACATTCCTTCTGACTCTCCCGCTCTTGGGAAATCAGATATTCAAACGATAATTAGCAGGCCCAAATTTCAAGTTGGACCGGGTCCTGCCACTCTGCAGAGCCGATTTCCTCAATGGTGCCTTAAGGGGGTGAGGTTCGACCTAGACTTGGTCCCCATCGACAAGTCTGCTATGTTGCGCAATCTTGATGCAGTCAAGCTCGATATCGAGAGGATGTCAAACTGGCAGAAGCTTGTCGATGAGCTTCAAAGAGTTAACCGTGCCAACATAGAGGCCATGCTTACTATGGAAAACGATAAGGCCGAATGGCAAAAGGTCGTTGAGCAACACGACACCGAGATGAGGAACATTGCTTCTTACAATGAGGAGCTTGAAGCAAAAGTCGAGGAATTGAAACATGAGCTTGCTGCTTCCTCTACTTCCTATTCTCAAAAAGAAGAAGTGCTCCTGAAACAAGTGAGAGACGCTCACGCTAGCCAAAGGGATGCCGAAGACAGGCTAGAAGTACAAAAAAGAATCAGTGAAGGCTATGCTACTGATATTGCTGAGCTTCGAAAGAAAAACAACTCCCAGGAGGCGGAGATACAAATGCTTAAGCTTCAGCTTGCCAAAACTGAAAGGGAGCGTGATGAGGCTGTCGCCGGCAGAATCGCAGCTGAAGAATCTCATGAGGCGACTAAAAACAGCATCAGCTCAACATTATTCGACTTCTACTTGCACAGCGTCTTGGGGCGTGGAAGCCTTGCCTTTCTAGGCCCCAAGTATGAAATCACACTGGCTGAAGTTTGGGAGACAGCACTTGATATGCTCGGTGGTAAAGGTGCTGGATATGCTGAGTCAGCCCTTGAAGAGCATTATCTTGATGACGAAGCCCGTGCCGCTCTTGCCAAGGGTAAGGAGCAGCTTGCCAGAGCGCGGGCCGGGATGGCGGAAGAAGAGAGTTCTGAAAAAGAAGTACCGCCTACCATCCCCGAACGTCCTCTAGTTTCTCCCGAGGTGGACATTACAGGCCCTAGTGCTCATTTGCCGCCTCCTACAAGAACTGGGGTAATCACCCCTACTGATGAAGAGGCTTTGGAGGACATTGGGGCTCAGAATTATGAGATTGAACTGACAAAGCCAATATCTTCAGGTAATTTCGACATTGGTCCGATTCAGGTGGATTGCCTGCTTATTCCTCAAAAATTTGATGAGCTTCTCGATTACCTCCTGAATCTCGATGAACCCATATCTCCCTTCTTTCGGGAAGATACTAACATTTTCAATTTTTCTTCTTCTGTAGTTGAAACAACAAGTGCCGTGCAGACTTCGCCTTCTCTGGTTATTCCTCCTCCATCTCTTCAGGTGACTCCTCCTTCTGCTTCACAACCTGGGTCACAAGAGGAGAAAATTGAGGCTCTTCATGGTTTGGATGGCCCTGTTGCCTCGCAGGAGCAAAAAGATGAGGGACTCGAAGGAGGCGAGATCTCTCCGGAGCGGACTCCTTCTGACGACGTAGTTTTGTCCGCTCTCGTTACTCCGGGGAGTGAGTCTTCTTCACAGAGAAGAAAGAAGCTTGGGACATCGAAGAGGAGGGGGAAGAAAATTATCACCACTGAAGAGGAACCGGCAATTGCGCCAGTTGTACCTCCCTCCCCTTCTTCCCTCATGCCTTCAGACCAACCTGGAAGACCCGAAAAGCTAACCACTCGGCCGGGTAAAGGGTCTAAAGGCGGCAAGAAGAAATGAAGAGTTGAGCTTTTTGATTCCTTTTTTGTGTAATGGTCGGATGTTGTGCAGGCACCGGCCCCTGCTTCTTATTTTGAAACCTGTATCTGCAATATCTGCAATTGAATAAAAAGATTCTTTATTTGTACATACTTCTGTTTGAATTTGAGTATGCATTTATTATTCATTTTTTGCACAAGTTTGTTTATATGATATTGTAGCGGGCTTATGGTATGTTGTTTGAGTATTACTTTACTGATGCAGCTATACTATTATACCATGTTGCCCCCATACCTTAAGCTTGCTGCAATATTTTATACTTTGAGGGGACTTGCACTCTTATTTGCTAAAGAATAATTATTTTATTCTTTAAAGAAAATTTTTGTAGAGTACAACTCCCTTCGTATAAGTTTCTACGCTTTGTCGTTCGAAGAAATCACTTTTTTCTTTTGCTTATGTGCATATTTTACCAAGTGAATTCCTCTATGTGGTAAAGCGGACCCCTGAAGGGTACTTTAACTTCTTTTCTTTTTCTTTTTCTTTTTTTTTTTTTGACGATCATTTTCCATAGTAGGTAAATTACTCTTCCTTTGAAAGTTAAAGTACGCTTTTGATGAGGATTTTTTTTTTATACAAAGTTGTACCTCTGAGGAGGGATTTTTCACGTTTCAACACTTGGAAGTTTTATTTCGATCTCGGTGAAACGTGTACCTCCAAAGAGTTGTGCCTTTGAAGAAAGCCTTTTCACGTTTCAACACTTGGAAGTTTTATTTCAATCTTGGTGAAACGTGGGCTTCCGAAGAGGTCTTTCTTCTTGATTGTGTCCCCGGGAGGGGGTTGTACCTCTAAGGAGGGATTTTTCACGTTTCAACACTTGGAAGTTTTATTTCAATCTTGGTGAAACGTGTACCTCCAAAGAGTTGTGCCTTCGAAGAAAGCCTTTTCACGTTTCAACACTTGGAAGTTTTATTTCAATCTCGGTGAAACGTGTACTTTCAGGAAGGTCTTTATTTTGTTTTTACATTTCAACTTTGGTGAAGTGAAATTCCGAAGAGCGGTTGTTACACTTCAACTCCTGGCGAAATGTGCCTCCGAAGAGGGCTTTTATTTTGTTTACATTTCAACTCTGGTGAAGTGAAATTCCGAAGAGCGGTCATAATACTTCAACTCCTGGTGAAATGGGCCTCCGAAGAGGGCTTTTATTTTTTTGCATTTCAACTCTGGTGAAGTGAAATTCCGAAGAGCGGTCATAACACTTCAACTCCTGGTGAAATGTGCCTCAGAGAGGGTTTTCATCGCCTGGAAGTTACTCTCTCATGGTTGGAGGGTCATGACTCCTCCAATCTTTTTTGTTGAGTAGAGAACTTTCTTTTTTGTGGCGTATGACCCATTAGAGGTCTTTTATCTTCCGAAGAGGACTTGTGCTGCTGATGGTAGCTTTGGTTGTTCCTCTGTTCACTTGCTTATGCCTTTTCAGCGATCCTCTCTTTTTTTTTTCCTTTTCAAGTTTTCATTCCCCTTTTCTCGCAAGTGGCTTGTTTAATCCAAGGAAGCGTACTTCATTGTCAGGCAAGTTCGTGAGAACGGGCACTAGCTTCCTAATTGGATGTTTGTTCGTTCAAACAATCTCAATTTATTAGCAAGGGCTCGTTTCTATCGAAATCATAAGCCGTTCAATTGAAGTATTTCCTATCTAGGATTTGAATTCGGGGCCTTTATGACTTGAAATTTGTTTGTTGAATGATGGTGAGAATCACTCGGTCTTATTATGCGCAAGTTTTATTTCCATTGTCTGCAAAAATTTAAATCGACATTTCAGCAATACATTTTATGTATTTTTATATCAAAAACAAAGCAAACATATAATAATAATAAGGAACACAAGATTTATAGTGGTTCGGCCATGAAATTGGGCCTACATCCACTTTATATTCTTTCATTATTTACTTGCATCAGTTTCACAATTGCTTTCAATTACAAGAATCATATATTCATAATTCTTTTTACAATGTTTCAACAAAATTTTCAAGTAAAGTATGGACGCAAATGGTTGCTGTTCCATGCCCTTGGAATTTGATCTCCATCAACAGTGGTGAGCTTGAATGTGCCGTCAAGAAGTTTCTGACCTATTACATACGGTCCTTCCCAATTTGGCCCAAACACACCTGTCGCGGTCATAATTCTTTTCAAGACTAGATCTCCAATTTCAAAGCTGCGTTGACGAACTTTGGAATTGAAATGTCTGGCTATCCTTTGCTGATGAGCTGCAACTCTGAGGTTAGCTTCATCTCTTTTTTCATCAAGGAGATCTAGTGCCTCAAGCTGTAGTTTCTCATTCTCTGCTTGATTGAAATGGATTCTTCTGTGTGAAGGGACCTCTGTTTCTACCGGGATCATTGCTTCCGATCCGTATGCTAACGAAAAAGGAGTATGCCCAGTTGCAGTTTTGTGAGTAGTTCTGTATGCCCATAGTGCAAGTGGTAGTTTATCGACCCAACCACCTTTTGCTCTTTCGAGTTGCTTTTTGATGGTTGATTTGATGATCTTGTTTACTGCTTCCACTTGCCCGTTTGCCTGCGGATGAGCTACTGCCGAAAAGCTTTTCTGGATTTTGAATCGTTTGCAAAAATCCTGGAATTCCTTGCTTTCAAACTGAGTACCATTGTCTGTGATTATTTTCTGAGGCACACCGTATCTGCAAATGATATTCTTGGTCACAAAGCTTATCATTTTCTTAGAAGTGATAGTAGCCAATGGTTCAGCTTCAGCCCATTTAGTAAAGTAATCAACTGCAACAATAGCATATTTAATTCCTGATTTAGCAGTTGGTAGCGGCCCAATGAGATCCATTCCCCAAATTGCAAATGGCCATGGACTGACCATCTGTGTGAGTTCGGTAGAAGGTGCTCTAGGAATTTTGGCAAATCTTTGGCATTTGTCACATTTTCGGGAGTAATCTGCAGCATCTCGATTAATTTCTGGCCAAAAATATCCGTATCGGAGAATTTTCTTCGCTAATGTTTGACCACCTGAATGATCACCACATTCTCCTCCATGCACCTCAGCTAGGATTGTTTTGGACTCTTCCCGGGATACACATCGAAGCAATGGCATTGAGAATCCCCGTCTGTACAATCGGCCATCCTGAATTACATAGCGAGAGGCTTTCCTTAGTAGCTTTCGTCTTTCTATCGAATTTTCTGGCAGAGAACCTCTGAGTAGGTAGTCCAGTATTGGAGTCATCCATGACTCTTGTTCTTGGGATACATTCATAATCCAGTCTATATCCATCTCGTCTATACTCGGTGCTGAAAGGACTTCTACAGGGACCAATCCCAATAGTTGAGCTTCACCAGAACTTGAATACTTTGCGAGGGAATCTGCCTTCATATTCTCTTCCCGAGGAATGTGGCTTATTGAATAGTGATCAAGTTCACATAGGAGTTCCCAAGCCTTTGACAAGTAGGAAGGCAGGTTTCCGCCTTTTGCTTGAAATTCCTTCTTGACTTGGCATACAATAAGCTGAGAATCACTGAAGATCTGTAATGCTCGAATGTTTAGCTCTTTAGCGATTTTCAGACCTGCAATAAGAGCTTCATATTCTGCTTCATTGTTTGTTGAAGGAAATTCCAATCTTAATGCATAACATAATGATCGACCTTCAGGAGTTTCAAGTACCACTCTGGCTCCAGAACAGTAGTCATTTCTTGCGCCATCAACATACATCTTCCACTGGATTGGGGAATCATTGATCGTTTCTTCCTCACCATTATCTTTCTCTGTGAATTCTGCAATGAAATCAGCTAAAGCTTGTCCGTTGATTGCTTTTCGGGGGTGATAGGTGATGTCATATTGACTGAGTTCAATGTTCCATTTTAGAAGGCGACCCGAAGTTTCAGGGCGAAATAGGACTTGCTTTAGAGGTTGATCAGTGAGTACTTTGATAGGATGAGCTTGGAAATATTGCCTCAGTTTCCTTGATGCAACTAGTAGGCAATAGGCGAGTTTTTCCAACTTGGAGTAATTCAGCTCTGCCCCAGTGAGTCTTTTGCTGATATAGTACACCGGATGTTGAATCCTTTTGTCTTCCCGTATCAGCGCTGCACTTAGAGCATGAGATGATACTGCCAAGTATATAAGAAGATCCTCACCATTGCCTGGCCTAGAAAGTATTGGAGGCGTTTCCATATGACGGATCAACTCGTCGAAGGCTTTTTGGCATTCGGAAGTCCATTCAAAATTCTTCTTTCCTTTCTTCAGGGCGTCAAAGAATGGGATGCATTTATCAGTGGCTTTGGAAATGAACCGACTCAGGGCGGCGACCTTTCCGTTGAGACTCTGCAATTCCTTCTTCGTTCTAGGAGCTTTAACTTCTTTCAAGGCAGTAATTTGAGCTGGACTAGCCTCAATGCCCCTAGCACTGACGATGAAACCTAAGAACTTTCCGGACTCGACCCCAAATGTACATTTCAGAGGGTTAAGTTTCATTCTGTATTTCCGGAGGACTGCGAACATTTCTGCTAAGTGTTCAATGTGATCCGCTGCTTTCCTGGACTTTACTAACATGTCGTCGACGTAGACTTCCATAGTTTTGCCCAATTGCGGTTTGAACATAGCATTAACAAGTCTTTGGTAGGTCGCCCCTGCATTTTTCAATCCGAAGGGCATAACTCTGTAGCAATAAAGTCCAACATCTGTGAAAAAGCTTGTATCTTCCTGATCCGGCTCGTGCATCATGATTTGGTTATAACCGGAGTAGGCATCCATGAAAGATAACATTTCATGTCCCGCAGTTCCGTCTACCAGTTGATCGATCCTGGGTAACGGGAAGCAATCTTTGGGGCAAGCCTTGTTTAGATCGGAAAAATCGATGCACACTCTCCATTTTCCATTAGCTTTCTTGACCAGCACAGGATTTGAAACCCAATTTGGATATGTAGATTCTTTGATGAAGTTATTTTCCATGAGTCGATCGACTTCTTCTTTTAATGCTGCTGACCTTTCTGGACCTTGGGTTCTTCTTTTCTGTTTAACTGGCGTAAACTTTGGGTCAATATTCAGAGCGTGTACTGCAACTTCTGGAGATATTCCACGCATATCGGCGTGAGTCCAAGCAAAGACATCCAGATTTGCTTTCAAGAAAGATATCAAGACATTCTGAATTGACACATTAAGCTGTGAACCCACATTCAACACCTTATTTGGGTCCTTCGGGTCAACAGGTACCGGAACTGTCGTTTCCACCGGTACCACTCTATTCTCCCCTGCACTGGCTTTTCTGGGATCCATTTCTCTCCGTGCCCCGCTGTGTTCTCCAGTGCAGGGTCCGCCCCGTAATTGCTACAAGGCTGGTTCTTTGATGCGGACTGGGGTTGCCGCATCCTTCCCCATTTCTCTTTTTCTTGACTCTCGCAGCTCTGTCAAATAGCACTCTCGCGCAGCATTTTGATCCCCTTTTATAACTCCTACTCCATTGTCAGTAGGGAATTTAATAGTGAGGCACCACGGGGCTAGAATAGCTTTGAATGCTGCGAGTGTTGGACGGCCAAGAAAAGCATTATAGGCAGAAAACTCATCGGCAATCACGAATGTTTGCTTGCGGACCACTTTCCTTTCTGCTTCCCCAAGTTCTACAAGCAGATCGATGGTCCCAATTGGTTGTTTTGGCTCCCCAGTGAAGCCAGCGATCTTTTGTGATGAGGCTTGTACGTCGATCATAGGGATTTTCATCTGGTCAAATGTCTTCTTGAAGAGGATATTACATGATGCTCCGCAGTCGATGAGGACTCTTCTGACAATGGTCGGTCCAATACCAGCCGAGATGACCAAGGGATCTAGGGTAGGAGCTTCTATACCTGTGGAATCTCTGGCTCTGAAAACAATATCATCGTTGAAAGTTTTCTGTTGTTTCAGGGGCGTAGTGTCTTCTAAAACAAAGACGTCTTCTTCGGCTGGAGTATATTTCAAAGCCCTGGAATATCTCTCCATCTCACCCCAGCTCTTGCCAGCTGGGTGAGGCCCTCCTGTAATGACATTGATAACGGGCCTTCCAGATTCATGTCCCGTAGCTTTCTCACCCGTCCTAGGCTGATGAACAGGAACCTGTTGCCCCTGACTTGACGATGCAGGATTGTTGCTATTCTTCTTCACAAATTGTTGCAGTTTGTTCTCTCTTAGCAACTCTTCAATCAGATTTTTCAACTGACGGCATTCATCAGTTTCATGACCGGGTTGATTGTGGAAACGACAGAATTTCCCACTCTGTATGGCTTTTTTCCCGGTCCTCAAAGGGATAGGTTTAGGGAAATCGACGGAATCTTTAGTGGCAAGGTAGATGTGCTCCGGCGTATGTGATAATGGAGTATACTCTGATGTCTTGAAGGATCGGGGCTTCTTCAGATTACCCTGTTTCTTCCCATTATCATTCTCCCTTTTTTGCCCCACCGATTCATTCTTGCGTGGAGCGGTAGTGTTGTCTTCTGCTTTCTCCAACACTGTCTTTACCGGTAAAGGACGGCTTTCCAAGCGAATGAATTCATCTGCTTTTTTGTAGAACTTTTCGAGAGAGGTTGGCTCCTTCATATTTAACCATTTCCCAAATTCGCTTGACTTATCAATAGCCCTCATCAGATAAGTCAATATCATTCGTGGTTCAGCATTGTCCACCTCAGCCAGTGCTATATTAAAGCGGTTCAAGAAGGATCTGATAGACTCACCAGGATTCTGCTCTAAACTCGATAGTGACATAATGTCCTTGGCCTTCGAAGCATATAGTCTAAACTGCTCCTTGAATTTTCTGGTCAAGTCTGAAAACTGATCGATAGATCGGACTGGCAACTTGGTGAACCACAGTAAAGCCACACCTTCCAGGTATACGGGGAAATATCGACACTTTATTTCGTCGGAGGCCCTGGCACCTGTCATGTGCCAATCATATTTATACAAGAACTCATTCGGATCACTTGTCCCTTTGTAAGCTGGAATAGTCGGAGGGACAAATTTCCTTGGAAATTCCGCCTTCAAGATTTTTTCAGTGAACGGAGTTTTACTTGGAGCGAAACCCCATTCCTTCTCATCTTCAACCCTTTGCATACTTTCTTTCATGATCTGCCGGACCATTCCAGAAAGATATTCCTCATCATGCCGAGTTCTAGATCCACCAGCCTCAGGAACTGCCTGCTCAAAGGGACTAGTAGCCCTTTCAGGAGCATTCCTCTCACTAACATCAAGAATGTTGCCAACATAGTTCCTTTCATTACCAGCTGGTTGATTGTTTGCCCCAAGTAAATCGTTCAACTTATTCAGAATCAGAGCATTCTGGGCACTTTGAGCCTCTAATTGTGCATTTTGGGCGTTTATCTGCTGGTTTAGCCCTAGAATCACAGCATCCAACTCCGCTTTCGTAACTCCAACAGACGGAGTGGGTTGATTAGGTACAGGGGAAGCGGAGGTTCCCTCTTGAAGGTTTCCAGATCTGACAGATCTACTTTTCCTTCCAGGAGCCATAATCTCAGATATACTTTTGGTTTTTAAGGAAATTCTTTCTTCAAATCTCTGTGAAGCAATGATGACAGTTTTCCTGAGTTCAATTCTCAGTGAAAGCACCAAAAATGTTAACGCTAAAATGTGAACGCTAACACCCCGGTGTGTAAAGTGTAGTTGTGAAAGCACCACCCGATAGATCGGGAAAGAATTACAAGCAAGTAATAGCAGAAAAGCAGTAAACAACAACGATTTTATAATGGTTCGGCTTAAGGGTATAGCCTACGTCCACTCTAAGTACTTTTATTAATAATCCCGTTACAAACTGATACAATTCTTCTCAAGTACAATACACTTCAAGTTACAAGTGATTTGGAACAAGTCTTAAGCTTCAATGTCGATTAAAGTTCTTAGATTCATGTTGAAGATGTATGGTTTCTTCGTGAATCTCTTTGATGTATTCCTCTAATCTTGGAAGCTCTAAGTGTTGATGAAGTTCTTAATGCAGCAAGGTAACGGTGTGTGAAGAGAATGTGCCAAAAAGTCCTTTGAATGTTGGAGGTGGTTGCCTATTTATAGAGAGTTCTGAATCTGGAATTTTTGCCAAGTCCTAAGCCGTGGCCGATCTAAGTTAAGTCGTAGCCGACTTTATATGAGCCGTGGCCGGTCCATCTGGCCCCCTTCTGGCTTCACAGGAGCTTACTTGCACAAGTCCTAGGTCGCCTCCGAGTCAACACTACAACTTCTTAGTAATATGGCATTGGGCTTATACTTAGTGGCTTTAGGTCGTGGACGAGTTAACTTGGTAAGTCGCAAGTCACGGTCCATCTGGTAAGTCCTGGATCGTGTACGAGTTAAGAGGCCACTGTGCCAAGTAGCTGTCTTGAACTTACCTTCCTTTGCTTAGGTCGTGACCGAGTTGACATTGGTCATAGGTCGGCCGCGACTTAGGTCGGTAGCTATCTTGGGTCGGCGTTCCTTAAGTCTTAGGTTGGTATACATGCTAGAGCATTGGGTCGGCACCTCTCTTAAGTCGGCAATCTTCTTAGACTGTTAGGTCGGTATCTATGTTAAGTCAGTAGAGTCAGTAGCCTCATTGAAGTGTTAAGTCGGCACACCCTTAGGTCTTAGGTCGGCACCCCCCTGTTGAGCCTTAGGTCGGCATGCTTCTAACTGTTAGGTCGGTAAGTCATGGTCGAGGCGGAGTTAACACACTCACCTTTTGAATTTAAATTGAATTTAAATTCAACTTAAACCCCTTACTTCAGATTGCTGGACATCAGAGGGTAGAAAGGTTACCAACGTAGGGTATCTTCATCCAGGAAGATATCTTTCCCGATTTGGTGCTCCTTTCTACTGCTCAGAGGCTCCAGAGCGGTTTCTCTCTTCAGCAGATCCACTTCAGTGCAGTTGCTATTCAGCAGAGCTGAGTATCCACATCCAGGAGGATATATTCTTCAGTTTGGTACCCCCTTACTTTTTTTCATAGACCTCAGGGTTGTTTGTCTTTTCCGTAGACCCACTTCAGTGCAGTTGCTTATTCACCTCTACCGATTCAGTTGGTTGGAGTAACCCCCTTGCTTGGGACTTCTTCTCGTATCTCTTGTTTTACTCTAGTTTTCTAGGTACTTCTAACACCTTAATATCGGACGGTGACCATGCCGAAGCTCGATATTGGGGTGTGATAGGTGGTGGCCTTGTCGGGACTCATCTTAGGAGTAGCTAAGATTTGTTGTATGTGTTTTTGGTTTGTTACCTGCCAGGCATGTTGGCAGCACCTTATATTCGTGATATATACATAATTGCATGTGTTCTCTCCTCTATTCGTAGAGGATCACACGTTTTTGTCAAAAAAATTCAATTTAAACCCAAAAATTTGACAGTCTCCAAATTTGTCAAAACCAGCGTTAAAGTGTCCGGAATTCCAATACGAATCTAACGGAGAAAACCGCGCGTGAATTGGAGTTCGTATGTGTAAGTTATTGTATCAAAACGAGTTGAAAATCAAAATAAAAATAAAATAAAATAAAAAAAGAAACGAGCTATACCTAGTCAGCCACGTCATCACGTGCGCATGTTCTTCCTTATCTTCACGTGCTATAGGAAAGAAAAAAACACGGCCGAACCCTAATCTTGCGTACGCACATTTAGATGGACGAACTCGTGGTTGTGCGTCACCATCCCTGGCCTCGCGCTGCGTACGGCCTCCCAAGCATGCCTTCGGCCTTCACACGACGCCCAGCCACCATCACCGCACGCTATAGATCAGCCGCCGCCCCCCTTTCCCTAATCCTAATTGAATTATCCCCTTGATCTGACCGTTGAAATCGCCTACGAACGACTCCGATCGAACCCCCTCGACGATCTCTACCCAATGGCACCATCAATTTGGCGATCAGGCAGAGCCGATTTCGAGACAATGGATGGTCGAGAATTCACCTTCAATTTCTAGAAAAATGGTGGTTCGAATCGAAAAACGAATTGCAGTTCTGAGATGCGTATATCGAGAGCTTCGATATATATTTTTTCTGAATTTTTTTGAGGAGTTTGAAATTTGAGCTTTAGATTGAAATTTGAATTGGATAAATTAGGGTTTACAACCATTGAGGAAGGGGAGCACAGAAGTTTTTGTACGTAAAGAAATGAGGAATAAAGGCTGCTAGGGCATATAACAGCGTTTATATAGGTAGGTCGGAAATTAAAATGGATGGATAAGGTTGGATATATGTGGTAACGCCAAAGTGTCCCAAAAAGCCCGTTTCGACTCCAGAACGTAATTGGGTCAACCCATATATCAAAATAGATATTTTAAAATATTTTAAACGCGATGGAACAAGTTTCAAGTCCAAATTCCATCGTATGAAGAAGTTATGCTAAAAATAATATTTTTCAAATTGATTTCAATTTCATTTATTTCAGGGCCTTTCGAGTTCGTATGATCAAAGGACAAGTCCAATCATTACGAAACTTGAAATGCTACAATAATTCACCGTTACGGTTCCGATGAAACTGGTGTCGTCGAAATCCGAGTCAGTGGCCAAAATGCCTATTTTTACACTAATTAAATAAATTAATAAATAAAGTAATTAAATCAAATTTCAAATTTAAATTCTAAAATTTGACAATTTTTATTATTTAAATTTCTTAATCATTTAGATGTCAAATTAAATGTTGATTCAATCATAAGTTTCAAAGTAAATTCAAATTTCATTATATTCATCAATTATAAATTATATTTTCAATAATTCCATTGAATTCACCATTCATTCTTATTATTCAATCCATTATGGTCAAATGGATGAAATTAACATTGGGTTCAAAGCTATTACATTAATATTCTCATATTTTAACTTAATTTTCAATTAACGTAATAATTAAATATTTACTTTCATTCATTTGCAATTTATCCAGTTAATATATATTAAATTCAGTAAATTGATAAGTCTTGTTATCCATTCTTTTAATCCAACCAATTGTCATAATAGGAAAAAAATTAACAATATTTCCAATAATTCCCTTAATTTACACTAACATAACATCAAATTAGATTTATTGCAATTGATTACCCGTTTTAATTTATTAGACTAAACAAATGGTTAACTTAATAATAATTGTTACCACTAACGTTAAATTACACTTATAAGTTATCACTAACAGACAGGTGTTGAAATTGATTACATACACTGTTCTTGCCCTATATCATAAATTTTACACTAATTCCCCAATTATAGTATTTATTTCATTTACTTAAAATAATCCCTTTATTATAAATTGGATCCAATTAATTTTTATATATTCCAATTAAAATGATTAGATTCAATTCTAACCATTTAATTGAGTCTATTATTACTTAGCAATGAAGTTAACACCTGCCCCATATTTCATTCCATCAATATATTCAAATTCCCAACTTCCCTTTACATTAACTATTATTTCCAAATATATCGAAGTTGTCTAATATATTCATTTATTATAATTAGAACCTCAATTAATTCATATATTCATACAAATCCTTTAATTTACACCACTTTTATGCTTATTTACTTATTTTTAAATTTATACACAAGTGCACAATTTACGCTATTTCGCTTTTATTGATTTTACTTCAATTGTCAACAATTGGTTTCTACAATTCATTCTTAAACTTTTATTTTGATATAAATTATAAAATTTTATTTCTTTCAAAATTTAGATACAAAATTTAATTAAATTAATCAAATTTATTCACCAAAATTTATGGGTCATTACACCAATGACTGGAAACTTCTGGAAGGATGTTAAATTGGTATATCGAGTTGAGTTAGTTCAATATTACCTACCTGCCGCGAAGGGCCATACAGGGGCAAGCACTAGCAGATTTCATTGTTGAATTCACCATGACATACGAATCAAACGGCCGCAATGTCATACCTCCCGTTCGATGAAAGATGTACACCGATGGGGCATCTAACGACCGTTGTTCGGGGGTTGGCATAGTTCGTGTAACTCCTAAGAACCGATCAGTTTGCTACGCTTTGAAACACGAATTCACAGCAATAAATAATGAAGCTGAGTATGAAGCATTGACTGTCGGGTTAAGACTTATCAAAGAACAGGGAGTAAGATTGGTTGAAATCTTTTGCGACTCGCAACTGTTGGTGTACCAAGTGCAGGAAGACTATCGAGCAAAGGGGAAGTGACTTTCCTCGTACTTGGTCCGAGTTCAAGAGCTGCTAGCGAATATTCAGTATTACGGTATTTCACATGTCCCGCGTGAGCAAAACAGAGCATCCGATTCGTTGGCGAAATTTGCAAGCACTGGCGATGCGCAGCAGATAGGATTGTTTCCCGTTGAAACCTTACATGTTCCGAGCATAAATATGATGGAGGTAGATTTCATGTTAGAAACAGAAATCGAGAAGGAATCATGGATGACCCCATTCAAGCAGTACTTGTTACACGGGGTCATGCCCTAAAGAAAGAGCAAAAGACGACAAGTCATTTGTAAGGCTTCACGTTATGTAATGCAAGATGGAGTAATGTATTGAAGGGGATTCTCGACCCTCTTACTCCGGTGCATTGCCCATGATGAGATAAAACGAGTACTGAAGGAAGTCCATGAAGGTGAATGTGCAGATCATACCGAAGGGTAGACGTTCGCAAAGAAAATCCTCCACTATGGATACTATTGGCCGGCTGTAAATCGGGATGCTGCAAAGATGTGAAAAATGTCAGAAATTTCCAAAAATCCCAATAGCTCCACCGACGGAACTCACACAAATGGTTAGTCCCTGGCCATTTACAATATGGAGGATCGATATAGTAGGTTCCTTACCCCTACCCAATGGTGGTGAAAAATACGCAATAGTAGCGGTTGATTACTTTACTCAGTGGGAAGAAGCAGAGCCTTTGGCCACTATCACCACAAAAAAGATCATCAATTTCTATGTACAAAATATTATATGTGACGATAGCGGATTTTGCCCGTTCAAAAATCGACACCCATACTTCAAATCGTATTCGAATTCCGTAGATTCGACCGTTCAAATCCGAGTCGCCGGAGCTTATAACAACATTAAGTAAACAACATAGCAGAATAAACAGAATAATACATTGATATACAATACTGATACAACATCTGGTACAACAGAATGGTACAATGAATATCAATATACATCAGAGATACAAGAAACTAGCAGCGGAAAAGGAAAATAGATAACATTTAGCAGCAGAACAATATAACTCAAGATAGTCTTCAAAAGAGAACTCCAACAGCAGCAGCCCGTTTCAACATCACGATACGCAAAGACAAGCAAGTCTCGTCCACATCCAAAGACTGAACTAGCTCCAGATAATTCACTGAACCTAACTATCTGAAAAACCCACCTCTAGACTGCTCGTGTAGAAAATTTTGAGCACCCAGAGTTTAGGAAAGAAACAATAAACTCTGGATCAGTCATGGGACTGGTGTAAGCAACAAAAACAGTTTATCTTTAAAAACAAACAAAGAAATATTTTAAAATAGATTCGCAATGCTTTTTAGAAATGAGACTACCATAAGGCCTCCCGCACACACACACAATGCAAACGCAGAATCGGAGGAGATTTCTCCTTATGATAGTCAAAGATGCTTGATACGCATTAAAAGAAACATTTGATATTATTGCTAGTGCATAGTGTAGTAAAAAATCATTTCGAAAGTAAAGATATAAATCTTAGCCAACATAGACATTTCGAACTATGCCTACTATAGCTACCATCCAAACAGTGGGGCGCCACCATAAGTGAATGATAGGTTCTACAACTAAAACCGTATAAGGTACGCATTTGAAGAATGGATTTCCAACAAATGGTCAGGCCAAGGAACTTCCCATTGCCACATGAAAACGCCTCTGGAAGGACGCCCCAAGAACCCAACTGGATCTCTGCCAAACAAGGCCGGCTACCCCCCTTCCCGGGGAATATACAAAACCTCAGATATGCCACCCCCGGTCCTTTGGGACCTTTATACGAGGCGCCTCTAAACCAACAACCACACAGAATAAATATAGTGTATCCACATGAGTAAGTATCAGGGCTCCATACCATGACACTACCCTTTTCCAGAAGGAATGGTCATACCCTAGGGAAGCTATCCCTGAAAACCTTGCCGCACAATTCCTGTTTCGACCATTACCGGTTTGTGAGGCTCGACGAAGTCTCGTCCACAAAGCCACGCTTTATACAAAAGTTGTGCTTTGGGTCAACAAATGATCATAGAAATGATCACCAAGATAGACGATCAAACAAATGATCCTATCACAAATAATCAACACAATGATCATTTCACAGCAACACTCAGCATGTCACATTACCAAATTGGGAATATATTGCTGATAACCATCAACTACATAACCTCTGAGCTCGTACGTCTCAGAGAAGGGTGTTAAGCTAAGAGAATAAATTCTCCGCCACCAACAGAAATATATTTGAAAGAAATCAGCTTTATATCTCAATTTGTAATGTCAGACATACTATCCATACAAGTCTGTTCCGGGCTCGAACAGAACCGAAGGCACTTACAAAGAAGTCCTTGCAATTCGGATAATCCCTAATCACGTCCGGATTTCCCATCACATATGGAGTCTCTATACCGGGGACCAGTCGATGCAAAGACATTCGACAAGAAACCCTTTCGTTTTCGAAAATATCCGGTCTTCATCACCGGTCTTCAAATGCTATCCATAACGTCGAATCACTTATTCGGAATGGGTTATACGACACAAAGGTCCTCTTCCGGCTAAACCGAATAGTGAGCGAAAACATTTAAAACATATGGATATGGGATTTCAATTAAGTCACAACTTAAAAATTCAAAACTTTCTTTTCAAATGGTTTAAACCAATTACCATTTTAAATCTTTAACAAAAAGATTTATTTCACAAAATTCCATTTACGGATTTCAAAACAATTTCCATTTCATTTGGATTAACTCGTTTAAAATCTTTAAATTAAAGATTTATCTTATAGCTTTCAAACCGTTCCCAAATATTCACTTTCAAAATTCATTTCCAAATATTCATCAATAACTTGGTCTTGAAATCCCTTTTTATATAATTTGAAATTCGTTTCTCCTATGAAAGCCTTTTTATCATTTAGAAACAACAGTCTTATTTCAAAAAACCCGATTTCATTTATATAAGATACAATCTTTGGGTTAATTCAAATTTTCAAAAATAATACTTTAAAAATGGTTTAACTCATAATGACTAGTATAACATCGTTAATCCCTAGTTTCAAATTACAGAATTTAATTTCAATGTTGAATTCAAATTTAAATCAAAGTATTTAAATTTTAAAACTTAATCAAGTAATTTAAAAATAAATTTTTATTTTTGAAATTCCATTCCAAAAGCTTTTCACATTTATTCCGATTCCATTTCCAATACATTTGAATTTAAAAATTCAAATTTAACTATTTCAAAAATCTGTGACTTAACTGATTTCCTCGTGAAATCCATATTTGTGCGTGTATAAGTGTGGTCTAGGGGTTTTACACAATAGTGCCACATTATTCAATCATCATAGATTAAAACACAGAAATATAGTTGATAAGCAGTATAAACTATAATGCTTATCTTACAGATCATAGATATATATCACAGATAATAAATTTCATCACAGATAATTAATCATCATTTTTTTCACCACACAAATCAGGATATATCACAAACATCAGACATCAGGGATATCAACAATTCAACCATTCAATAAGATCTAAACATTCATAGGTAAAACTTATGAATCCACCGATTTATCTAGATCAGATGTATTACTTGTCATTAAGCCTGGTTACTTAATCATAAGTTAATTTCTTTTCAAATTAGTTAATTAACAAATAAATTCTTAATCAATTATTAAGTCTTAATTACTTAATTGATTATCCTTAATCATTAATTAAAAAATCTTAATTATTAATCAAACTTAATTACCCAAATATTAATTATTCCTTACCTAATTAATCTTTAAACCTTAATTAATAAATTCAAACCTGCAATTACTTATTTAATGAATCCAAATCCTTAATTAATTAAATAATTTAATTATCCATTATTATTAACTTAATAATTAGTGAATTACAAATCATCATTTACAAATGCGTTTGGAAACATTGATCTTCGAATTTACTTTTAAATTTTAATTTAAATACCAAGATTCAAAATGAATCCCAATTTACTTTTACTAAAGTTTGAACTGATTTCAAAACCTTTAAATTTACTTGTTAAAGTAATAGTTTGTTATACAAAGGACCTTTAAAGAATTAGAGTCAAATTTTCTTTAAGTTTACCAATTAAAGTATACTTTAACAATTTAGTCTCGTTTAAACATTTAAATTTAGAAACTTATTTTATTTCAAAATCTTGATTTCCATATTTAGATTCATGTCCAGGTTTCTAGATTTGTTTCAAATTTTCTTAAACTTTCCTTTACAACTCAATTTATAATCTTACATTCGATTCTCTTTTTTTTTATATATACTTAATTGTTATTAAAACGATTTAAACTTAAAATCTTAGTTATGCCCAAACTATGTTGTAAACTAACTTAAGTTTATATTTAAACTTCTGTTTTTAAACTGGTTTAAGCTTTGTTTCAAAATTTAATTTTAAAACATAGAAAACAGAACAGGTTCTGTTTAATAAGTCTGGACAACACTGACCCGAGCCCCACAATTTTTTGCTTCGAGTCCAACTCTCAACTACTTCGAGTGAATACCCGAGTTGCTCGAGACAAATCTCGAGTCTTTTCCCTGCTTCATCCCAATTACCCCAGACTTCCCAAACTCACTGATACGAACGCGACAGCATGCACGTGTACAACCCCGTTGATCGCTTCCACCCACCCCCGCGTTGTCGAGCAAGTCGACGTTCATCCTCTCATCCATCTCCAACCTTCAGAACCTCCATCTACTTCTCGAAATCAAAAATGAGTATAAACTCAAACATGGAACATGAACCCCTTCCCATCACCAAACCTGGCAACGCCACGTCCCCACTTCTCTGACCACCGGAGATGCTCCAACTCCGGCTACGAACGCGTCACACTTCCAGCCACCATTTCCCCAAAACCCACGCGACTCGATCGATCATCGGTGATGAACTCACCTCGTTTCCAGACCTCGTCAAAACCACGCACTAAACCCTACATCCCTCTCGTCCCCTCAAATTTTGCAATAGAAAATTTATTTAACATTTTTCCCAAGATCCATGAGGATCAAGCAAACTTCAAACAAAATTTTAACATCTAAAAATTCTTTGGTTACCAGAAATCGATAAAAATGTATTTCCAATTCATTTATAAACTGCTCATAAATTACGCCACTAAAAATCAGCATTTAAGTTTTAAAAATCTTATCTTTTACTGTTGATTCAAGTTACACAATCGAATTAAAATTTTAAAATGTTCGAATTTATCACACATTTAAGATTTCAACTATATCTTCTTGTTTCCAGTAATTTTCTAAACTTAAAATACTAGAACTTGTTTTAAAAACTAGATGATGTTTAAAACTAAACTAGCTTGATTGAACATCATAGCTTCACAGTGATTAAATTGAGAGTTTGAATTTTTGTTTGTTTTAAAATCTTTGAAATCAGAAGAAAGAAGCAGAGGGGTACAAACAAATCGGACAGGCATATTCAAATACTTCATATACTCAGATTTTTATACTTCTATCTACACATGCAAGATATCATCATCACAGAAATTGGTCAAGCAACAGATAACTAATGTTTACTCACTTTTATGTTGAAGACAGAGACCAGAAAACCCAGCAAAACCTGGAAATGGAAACTTGGATTTGAACTTTTGATCAGTGGCTTTGAAACTGAGCATTTTGAATTTGAAAACCTTTATCTTTGGTCTGATACTTGATATTCACATTGAGTTGAATCTTTGCATTTGATTTGTTTTTAAACTTTGCTTAATCTTCTTTTACATCATCTTGTTTTTATTTAGATAAATGATGATGCTTATTTTTTTTTTCTTTGTGATTTGCTAAGTTTTAAATGAATGAATTAGAATAAGATGCCTTTGCTTATATAAAGCAGTTTACAGGGACATTATTTGTACAAGGTGGTGATCTGGTTTGTACAAAGGCATGGGTGAAGATAACTCAACCCTTTTTCTACTCGGCTGGTATCTTTTTCTTTGATATGCTATTGTACTTTATTTGTTTTAGTTATGTTTTGGTTGTACTTATTTATGCATATGTATATTTTAATTTGTTTTATGAAACAAGATCTCGGCTAGAATGATGTTGTTATGGTGAGCTGCAGCTTTGTACAAATCTACATATATTTATTTAATTTGCTTGTAGATTCCAATATATGTTTGCTGTCTTGCTTTCCTTTGTATTGAACTGTTTACATGATGCTATATCTTTGTTTTGGCTAAAATGTTGAATTTTGTACTTGTTGATTCTTTTGCATACTTACTTTTATATTTGTTTGTATTTACTTTGTTTTGTTTATGTCTATATGTTAATGTATTTCTTACTTAAATATTTATCTTTAACTTACATACTTATCTTAGTTATACAAAAGATATTTATATTTTTACTTTGTTTTGTTCATTTTTTTTTCCATGTTGTTTTTTTCTTGTGTTAGTGTTCATACTTATGTTAATACTTATTATTATTTCAAACCATTTGTAACAATTTCTATTTATTTTAAAAACCGTTTATTTAAGATTTTATCTCAAATCCAATATATACATATATATATATTCACATATATACAAATTTCCAAATTCATATGACTTAATATATTTTCTATTTGAATCGGGGAAATTCGCTGCCATTTATAATCAATTTTACAAATTTTAATTCAAAAATTCATTTAAATTATCAATTTAAATTCATAAAAATCCGAGGTCGTTACATTATATGTCGTTTTGGCATTCCACAAACCATCATTACAGACAATGGAACTCAATTTGAATGCAAAGAGTTCAAGGAATTTTGCCAAAAATATGGTATCGAGAAAAGTTTGCGACAGTTGCTCACCCGAAAGCCAATGGACAAGTGGAAACCGTAAACAAAATAATCAAATCCATATTGAAAAAACGTTTGGAAAAGCCTAGAGGCAAGTGGGTGGATAAGCTTTCGACAGCGCTTTGGGCTTATAGAACCACCCACAAGTCTGTGACTGGCCACACTCCATTCGCATTAGCATATGGCATGGAAGCTGTCATACCCATAGAGCTTGAAGTTCCATCACATCGGGTAACTTATTATGACCATGAGTCAAATCAAGATTTTTTGCTGGAATCATTGGACTTCATTGATGAAAAGCGTGGAGAAGGTAATTTAAGAGCGGCCGCATACAGGCACTGAGTCGCTCGATATTATAATGAAAAAGTCCGACCGAGAATCTTTGGTGTGGGTGATCTCATTTTGAAACAAGTTTTACCGGTTCCATCGCATATGAGCACTGCATGGGAAGGTCCATACGTCACTGAACGGAAGCTTAGAGAAGGAACTTTCAAGCTAGCGATCGTTGAGGGTGTGGCACTCCCCTGAGCATGGAATAGCGAGCATTTGCGGCATTGTTACACTTAGTTCATTTCTTTCATATTTTAGTTGCATTTATTTCCATCAAGTTTTTATTCCTAAATTATGGCATGTAATAAGAATTTAGCTTGTTTGCATTAGTGAAGGGTTAAAGTCATTTTCTCCATGAATTGTCGATGTTTCTATGTATGATAATGTTGTGACCAATACTAAGAAATACATTATTCTGTCTGACATACGAAGGCACACCAGCACTGAAAATCTCTAGGTCCTCGGAGTGCAGACTGGAGTACTCTGAGTCCCCAAAGTGCGGACCAGAGTATAAACGACTCAAAATCTCCAAGCCCCCGGAGTGCGGCCTGGAGTACTCTGAGTCCCCAGAGTGCGGAACAGAGTATAAACGACTCAAAATCTGCAATCCCTCGGTGTGCGGACTGGAGTACTCTGAGTCCCCAGAGTGCGGACTAGAGTATAAACGACTCAAAATCTCCAAGTCCCCGGAGTGCGGACTCGAGTACTCTGGGTCCCCAGAGTGCACACCAGAGTATAAACGACTCAAAATCTCCAAGTCCCCGGAGTGCAGACTGGAGTACTCTGAGTCCCCAGAGTCCGGACCAGAGTATAAACGACTCAAAATCTCCAAGCCTCGGAGTGTGGACTGGAGTACTCTGAATCCCCAGAGTGCGGACCAGAGTATAAACGACTCAAAAACTCCAAGTCCTCGGAGTGCGGACTGGAGTACTCTGAGTCCCCAGAGTGCGGACCAGAGTATAAACGACTCAAAATCTCTCAGTCCTCGGAGTGAGGAATGAAGTATTCTGATTCCTCGGAGTGCGGACCAGAGTATAAACGACTCAAAATCTCCATGTCCCCGGAGTGTGGACTAGCGTACTCTTAGTCCTCGGAGTGCGGGCCAAAGTATAAACGACTCAAAATCTCCAAGTCTCTGGAGTGCGGACTAGAATAATCTAAGTCTCCGGATCACGGACCAGAGAATGAGCGATTTAATATCCATGTCCCCTGAGGGTGAACTGAACACAAATGACTTAAAGTCATTGGACCCTTAGCATGCGGACTGGAAAATATTCTAAGTACCTGGAGCATGGAATAAAGAATGTGCAATGCCAGAAAAATTATCGACTTATTTGAAGACGATTCGAGAAGTTTATGTAACTCGCAATAGCTTGGGTTTTGACCACGATTATACAAAAAAATCAAACAACGAAAGTCTTCTGAAAGGCAAAAGAACTAAGTTTTATTCATCAAAAAATAAGTTTCTAATACAACTCCTCCGATGCTCGGAGTCCAAAGTTTATTTACATGAACTACGAAAATAAATAAAAATAATTACATAATATAAACTAACTTTCGTTGAACGAGAGCAAGGCTACTTCTTCGACTTCTTCAACATTTTCCAGTTGACACCTCTCACGTTCGTTTTCCCTTGATAACTTTATTTGACGGGGGAGTGACAACTGGAGAAGTACGGGGAACTTCCATGGGCTTGGACCCGGCTGGGAGGATGGCCTTTAATGGCTTATTCAAAGGATCGTCCAGGTACACAGCTTGAGGCTCGAATTTGATCTCACCGTCCTTTTCTTCTCCTTCTCAAGCTACTCCTTCATGCTCAGTTTAGATGTGTGTTTAGAGGCGCCTTTAATTTCAATTTCATAACTCCCATCGATGGGAGAGGAAGTCTTGGATTTATCCTCATCGAGCGTTCCGATCACCTGAACATCTGGACAGGAAGCCTCTCCTGTGTTAGTGGCCTCACTTGTCTTTTCCTTCACCTCCTTGGTGACATCGCTCCTCGGAGTGGTCTTGGGATCAGAATGGCCTGCACAAAATCATGAAAAATAAGCCTTAGAAATGATAGCTCCTGGTGAAAAACGATGACTTTTGTAATGTTAAAGTGAAGAGTTATCTACTAGGTTCTGGCCGGCTCTCAGCCGTCAAAAGGGTCTCACCCTCTGGAATAGGAGACAAAATGTGAACGCCGAGGCTGGGATCCTCTGGATCATAACCAACATGCTTCTCAAAGGGATCAAGTATCGGCCGATCGGCCAGCTGAGTGGGTGCATGAGCTTGAGAATCGATACCGGATGGACCGGCAATAACCTTTTTCCCTTCCATTGAGGGGGAGCCTTTGTAGTAAAGAGCTTTTGCCGCTGACCGGTCCGAAGGCTCGTTTCCCTTAAGAAATTCTTTTATCGAAGCTCCTTCATCAACCTCCCCGGTACCATGTTCGGCCTTCCTGATTTCTATTAAGGTCTCCTACGCCTCAGCTAAAGATTCGAGATAGCCCTCACCCAGAAAAGTTAAGTATCGGTGCATGAGGACGCGAGCATTGAACTCTACAATTAGTGGGTCGAACATGCTTTTGACATCCTCCCTACCTGCTTCTTTAGCCGCCTCAAGGCGGCAGTCGACCTCCGCAGACCCTATTTTCTTGCCCTCCTCACGGGCTTCATTCTTTAGCATCTCAACCATAGAAATTTCATCCTCAAGCTTCGCCTTCAGAAGTCATGTGGCAACGATCTCGTCGCAATATCGTTGCGACTCTTCTTTGGCAGCGGTCTTCTCCTCCTTTTCTTTGCAGACTTTCTCCTCCAGCTCCTTTACTCGAAGGGCAAAGACGTCCCTATTCTTCTGCACTGAGTCTTTATCCAAAGCCAGAGCCCTACAGCGCTGGACCGCCTCATTGATTTCTTTTTTAAGGGTTGATTCCAGACGAGTTACGGCTTCGGCAGTATCTTTGGCGCTCTGTTGGGCGACTTCTAGCTGAGACTTGAAAGAAGCAAGCTCTTCGTCCTGAGCTTTAATAATATCCTTGTCATGGATGGCCTCAAGTTTCAGGCGATCAATCTCATGCTGGTGCTTTATGGAGACTTCTGACACTTTCCCAACAAGACGAACTAAAGCGTCATGTTGAACATATGACGCAGCATATACAACGGATGACGACGAAATGAAGATTTCATGTCAAACTAATCGAAGAACGATTAGATGAAGCAATATAAATCAATGGATTGAAAGATACCAAATGCCCAAATTCGTTGATCTCCAAAAGATACCGAATTCTAGCTATCCCCAAAACGTTGATCGTGCACGATACCGTGTTAAAAGATCTACGATTCTTCGACGTTGATCTCGCGCACGAGATTCCATGAATCGGCTTCAAATCCATTGATTCGAGCGCCCTCGAATACCGCAAATGGAGATAGGAGATAACACTCAACTACCAATTTCAAAGAGGCACAAAGCACTCAAACATAAAGTTTCATTCAAAATCAATCAAGTTTACAAATGACCCAACCCCCATATTTATAGGCAGTTTACAACTCAACACTGAACTCAGGCGACCTAACATAGGTCGCGACCTACGACCTAACCAACACGACTTAAGAAAACACTAATACAACACAGTGAATGTAACGACTTAAAATACAAACGGTTTACGACCTAATTATAACATATGACCTATGTACAACACGGGTTACAACATTAGTTACATCACGCGATCTACGACTTAACAAAAGCACGACACAGGAAGCTTGAGCGACCTAAAGAAGCGGCTTAAAGAAACATGGCAACGACTTAAAGTGAGCGACAAAACCATCTGAGCGACTTAAGTGAAATGCGCGAACTAAGGTTCCAATGTGGCTCAAGTTGACTGGTTAACTCATTAGGTCGCTTGGACGACCTATCATAACGCTAGGTCGCGGCCGACCTAAATCTGGCTCGTCGGGTCGTTTTTTCCGACTTGTTAGGTCGCTTGGACGACTCAAATCCAGTGATTGCGCTCGGTCGTGAATCAATTGAACGCCACTAGGTCGTGAGCGACCTAAGGTCCTTAAGCGACCATTACTAGGTCGTGAGTTGGTAGATTGCCGTGCATCATCCTCCCCCGGTTGACAAGAATTCGACCTCGAATTTGCATCTTCCTCGACAAGCTCACTTCCATGAAACGGAATCAAGTATTTGACACTGAAACATCAGAAGTATGAACATTATCCGGCAACCCCAACTGACATGCATTCTCATTGATCTTCTTCAAGATTTCCACTGGACCAATTTTTCGAGTTTTCAAATTGTTGTAAGTTCCCACTGGAAAACGATCTTTCGTCAAAATGGTGTAAACGAAATCACTTTCTTTGAAGTTCACACTCCTTCGTTTCTTATCTGTCAATTGTTTGTACTTCTCATTTGATGCAAGCAATCGTTCATGAACAATTTTGTGACACTCCTGCAATTCTTTTACGAATTCACAAGCTAGCTTAACAACTCCTTTCCGAGATGGAACTATCGTCAAATCCAACGGTCCTTTCGGAATTGCTGAATATACAACTTGAAATGGACTGAACCCAGTACTTTGATTGACAACATGATTATGTGAAAATTTCGCTTGACATAACTTCACATCCCAGCTTTTCAAATTGTCTTTCACAAGACATCTCAACAAGTTTTCCAACGATCTATTCACCACTTCTGTTTGCCCATCTGTTTGCGGATGATAGGCGCTACTAAAATTCAACTTCGTTCCAACCATCTTCCACAAACTCATCCAAAAATGACTAAAGAATCGAGTGTCCCTGTCAGAAACAATGGTCTCGGGCAACCCATGCAATCGATAAATTTCTATAAAGAATAACTGAGCAACACGGACTGCATCAGCTGTCTTCTTACAAGCTATGAAATGTGCCATTTTCGAAAATCGATCTACCACCACATATATGGAATCATTTCCCTACTGAGTTCTTGGCAAACCCAACACAAAGTCCATGCTAATATCAACCATGGTTTAGTAGGCACAGGTAATGGCATATATAATCCCGCATTCGTAGTTGCTCCCTTGGAAACTTGACATATGTGACATCTCTCCACAAATCTCTCAACTTCTTTTCTCATTGACGACCAAAAATAAGATTGAGAAATCAACTGCAATGTACAATCTCTACCTACAAGGCCTTTTTCATGTAACTCCTTTACAATCTTCATTCGCAAACTTCCCTCGGGTATACATAATTGATTTCCCTTGAACAGAAAACCATCTACTAACATGTACTCATCCGTCTTTCCCTTCTCGACTCTATCTACAACCTTGAAAGTATGAATCATCAACAAACAACTCGGGAAGTACTTCAAACCCTATCACTTCAACCTTCATTGTAGTTAACAAATGATTTCTCCTTCTTAATGCATCTGCCATGCGATTCGTAATTCCCGACTTATGTTTCACTACAAATGTAAATTGCTGCAAGTATGCAATCCACGATGCATGCCTAGCTGCTATCTTGTCCTGCCCTTGCAAGTGTTTTAACGCCTCATGATCAGTATAAAGAACAAACTCCTTCTGAAAGAGATAATTCCTCCAGTGCTTCACAGCTTGAACAATCGCGTAAAATTCCACATCATATGCATTATATCTCATCTTTGCTCCCGAAAGCTTCTCACTGAAATAAGCAATAGGACGTCCCTTCTGACTCAACACCCCTCCAATCCCAACCTTCGATGCATCAGTATGTAACTCAAACAACAACTGAAAATCCAGCAAAACTAGAATTGGTGCTGTCGTCAAAAGTTCCTTGATTCGCTCAAAAGCAAATTCTGCTTCCTCTGTCCATGAAAATTGCTTCCCCTTCATACAATAAGTAACTGGTGCCATCACGCTACTGAAATGTGATATAAATCTTCGATAGAATGATGCCAACCCATGAAAGCTCCTCACTTCAGTAATTGTCTTGGATTGTGGTCAACTCCTGACAGCTTTCACCTTGATTTCATTCACTTGAATACCCTCTTTTGACAGAACATATCCTAGAAACAAAACATTATGCGTCATGAACACGCACTTCTTTACTGCTGCATAGAATTGCTCCTTTCGTAAAATAAACAGCACTTCTCGCAAATACTGGATATGCTCTTCCGTAATCCCACTATAGATCAAAATATCATCAAAGTAAACTACTACGAACTTCCCAATAAATGGTCTGAAAATCTGGTTCATCACTCTCATAAAAGTACTAGGAGCATTTGACAAGACAAACGGCATAACCGGCCATTCGTATAGACCTTCCCTAGTTTTAAAAGCAGTCTTCCACTCATCACCTGGTCTAATCCGAATTTGATGGTATCCACTCTTCAAGTCAATCTTTGAGAACACAACATCCACACTCAACTGATCAATCAAATCATCGAACCTTGGCATAGGAAACCTGTATCTCACAGTGATCTTATTTAGAGCCCGACTGTCCGTACACATCCTCCACGAACCATCCTTCTTGGGTACCAATAAATCTGGCACTGCATAAGGACTCAAGCTCTCCTGAACACGCCATTGTTCTAACAACTCCTCCACCTGTCTCCTCAGTTCCTCATGCTCCTTAGGAGTCATCCTGTAATGTGGCCTGTGAGGTAATAACTCCCCTGGCACAAGATCAATCTGGTGTTGAATATCTCTCAACGGTGGTAACTCCTTTGGCAACTCTTCGGGAAACACATCTCTGAATTCTTCCAATACTGGCTTGACTTCCTCTGGAATTTCAACCTCCTCACTACTTTCACGTCCGATCAACAAAAACACTTCAGGCTCGTCCTCCGCTTCTTTGACGAACTCCTTCAAAGATAACAAAGTTTTCAGTTCCTCAATCTCTTCTGACTTGCTCTCTTCTTGCTGTCTCTTCTTCGGAACTAAAATGATCTTAGTACCCTCAAACATAAAGCCGTAGCTATTGGTTCATCTATCACGTTGCACTGCTCGGTCATACTGCCATGGTCTTCCCAAAAGCAAGTGACAAACATCCATCTCCACCACATCACACCAGATCTCGTCTTTATACTTCTTCCCTATAGAAAATGGAACATGAACTCGCCTGTCCACCTTCACCTCTCCTCCTTTCCTTAACCAAGCTAACTTGTAAGGATTTGGATGCTTCTCCGTCTTCAACTTCAACTTTCTCACAGCTTCAGTAGAAATGATATTGTCACAATTTTCCGCGTCAATCACAAATTTACAAACTTTTCCCAGTATAGTGCATGTCGACTGAAAGATATTACTCCTCAACCAACTAGCCTCCTCTTCCTGCTTCGGTGCCAAACATGATCTCCTCAACATTAGATTACATCCCTCATTTCCCGACGTGATATCCTGTTCATTCCCCTCAACTGGACTAGAATAACCTTCACCAACATCCTCAGCCTCGGCAACCATCACTTGCTTCTTAGGCTTTGGAAATTCATTGCTTTTGTGACCAAACTCTTGACAATTAAAGCATTTGTTACCACTACTGGCCTTGGTCTTAGCAACTTCATTGACAACCGGTTTAGTAACAGCCTTGGAAACATTCGCATCGCTACTAGCCCCTTTCACTTGATTGTTGGAATTTGTAAACACACCACCTCCTCGTCTCCCTTGTTTCTCCCAAGCAAGTGCTTTCTGAAGTGCTTCAGCGACAGATCTCGGATCAAACAAATTCACCATATCCTGGATCTGCATTCTCAACCCTCCAACAAACCTAGCAGTCAATTGTTCCTCTGTCTCCATGATATCATTCCAGGCAATCAGTTGATAAAATTCATCCACATAATCATTCACAGACTCTGTTCCCTGTCTCAAGTTCTATAATCTCTGATACATAAGAGACTGATAATTATAAGGTAAGAAAGTAGCTTTCATCAACTTCTTCATCTTCTCCCATGACTCAATCTTTGACTTTCCCATTCTTTCCTGTGTAAGTTTAGTTTGCTGCCACCATGCCATAGCTCTACCACTCAAACGAGTAGCAACCAACTTAACTCTACGACGCTCAGGAACTTCCTTGAAGTCAAAAATTTCTTCAACATCAGATAACCAATCCAAAAATTCTTCTGCAATCATTCCTCCTTTGAATTCTGGAATCTCTGTTTTCATCCCCGACTCCCATTTACGATCATCTTCTACATCTCGATATTGATTTCGCACTTGGCCTTGATCTCGATAATGAATACTACCTCTATCACCATCCTCATCATAAAATGTACTTCGATATCTATCTCATTCATCAACATTCCCACGATGACGCATATCTCTTCTACTATATCTTTCATCATCACGATATGGCTCATTTTCAAATCCACGTGGGGTTCTTCTCTCTTCACCTCGATACTCATGATGTTCTCGTCTCAATGAAACTGATGATTTTCTTCCTTCTCGATAAGATTGTGGCGACACCTCCTCGCTTCTGTAACCGATGGCGAAACTCTGTTTCCTCCATGGTTCGAGACTGGCGACCTTCTCCTTTGACTTTGATTTATATCAATCATCAACTTCTCTAACTTCCCAATACCTTAATCAAACTTTTCATTGATGCGTTGTTCCATTTTCTCAGCTTCTTCTCTTCTATACAGCGCTTCAACATTTTGATGACGATTAGCTCTCCTCGGTGGCATGATTGAATCAAATAATCTTCAACAACTCGGCTTAAACATCAACAACTAACTTTCGGCTTGTACTTCAAAATGACGTACGGTTTCAACTTGAACAAATCTCCAACAAAGTTGAACAAGTTCGGCTCGGCTTTGAACAACACTTCACTTGGCTCGGCCTTGACTCTTCAAAGTGATGCACGGCTTCAACCAAACTCTCGGATCTAACTCCAAACTGAACTTCAACACTTCAAATCTTCTCCCAATAGGCTCGGCTAAGCTATGATTGGCTAAGTCTAGCTCTGATACCAAACTGATGCAGCGAATATAATGGATGACGACGAAATGAAGATTTCGTGTCAAACTAATCGAAGAACGATTAGATGAAGCAATGTAAATCGATGGATTGAAAGATACCGAATGCCCAAATTCATTGATCACCAAATGATACCGAATTCTAGCTATCCCCAACACATTGATCGCGCACGATACCATGTTAAATGATCTACGATTCTTCGACGTTGATCTCGGCACGTGATTCCGTGAATTGGCTTCAAATCCGTTGTTTCGAGCGCACTCGAATACCGCAAATGGAGATAGGAGATAACACTCAACTACCAATTTCAAAGAGGCACAAAGCACTCAAACACAAAGTTTCATTCAAAATCAAATTCATTCGAAATCAACCAAGTTTATAAATGACCCAACCCCCATATTTATAGGCAGTTTACAACTCAACACTGAACTCAGCCGACCTAACATACGTCGCGACCTACGACCTAACCAACACGACTTAAGAAAACACAAATACAACATAGTGAATGTAACGACTTAAAATACAAACGGCTTACGACCTAATTACAACATATGACCTATGTACAGCACGGGTTACAATATGAGTTACATCACGCGATCTACGACTTAATAAAAGAACGGCATAGGAAGCTTGAGCGACCGAATGAAGCGGCTTAAAGAAACATGGCAACGACTTAAAGTGAGCGACAAAAGCATCCAAGCGACTTAAGTGAAATGCGCGACCTAAGGTTCCAATGCGGCTCAAGTTGACTGGTTAACTCATTAGGTCGCTTGGACGACCTATCATCACGCTAGGTCGCGGCCGACCTAAATCTGGCTCGTTAGGTCATTTTTTCTGACTTGTTAGGTCGCTTGGACGACTTAAATCCAGTGATTGCGCTCGGTCGTGAATCAATTGAACGCCACTAGCTCGTGAGCGACCTAAGGTCCTTGAGCGACCATCACTATGTCGTGAGTTGGTAGATTGCGCTGCATCAACACAGACATCGTTGTTGCAGGCGATAGCGCTCTATTTGACATGTCTCGGGATATGATGGATCGTCGGGACGAATTTCAGGCCATCAAAGTAGATTTTTGGGAATTTAGCCTCGAGCTCAATCAGTTTCTCCGATATCATTGGATCTATTACGGGAACAGGAGGAGAAGGCTTTGAAAGTTCAATTTTATTGTAAGGATCCCAGGACTGTCGTGCGGTAGAAGAATCGGAGTGTTGGTTACGAGGGACATTGGATTGCTACTCCTTATGGTCATTCTTATCTCTGCCTTGCACCGAGTAAGAAAGGGGATTATGATGGTATTTGGGCTGATAATAAGATTTCTTCCGGGACGATGAATCTCGGGAATGATAATCCCTATCATCATCGTCGTCCCTATCTCGGCGTCTTCCAAAACCTGAATCTTGTCCTGACAGATAAAATATTGATGAACCGCGAAGGCGGTCAAGTCCAAGCGTGCGCCTCATGTCACCTACACAAAGTTTAAGTAACGATGAGTTAGCAGAATAGGGTGACAACAGAAATTTAAGTACAGGATGAAGTGCAAGTGTTTGTGTGTGTCCTAGTGTTTCCCCCCGACGGACCAGTTTCTTTACTAATAGGAATTTTTTCTCCCTGATTTTGGACTTGAACACTTGCATCGCCTCTCGCAGGCGAATGAAGCTTAAGGGCCTATGGATCGTCAAAGTCGTAGTTGAGTAGGTCATCAGGTATGGAAAGGTTCGATGGGCCTTTTAGGGAACTTTCTAAATGTTGTGAGGAGGCTTCTTTCTGCACAGGAACGACAGTAACTTTAGAAGTCCCACCGACTGTTTTCTTCCTCAGCCTATATGTTAGTTTCTTCTTCCCCTTTGAAGAGGAAGGCGATGTCTCGATGTCGTGAACTTCAACTATTAGATCCGAGTGAGACTAACTCATCTTGTGCCTCAGGCGTTTTAGTTTCCATAATTTCCCCCTCTTCTAGTGTGTCAGGGGCGTTACGTGCTGAAGATTCGGCTTGTTTTTTCCCTTTGTCAGAGGCAGGCCTGGGTATTGTTGCGCCCCGAGGGAGGCTTATCCTGCGACCTTTTGCCAACAACCCGAACATTGTAAGCGTCTCATTTGAAATGAGAGTTCTGACGTCCCAATCTTCGGCGGGAATGGCTCGATTGGCTTCGACGGCTTCATAATATCCTGGACCCTCGGGATGCGGATTGATACCTGAAAAAATGGAAGAGAGTTAGAAAGGGTACAACTTCGACCAAACATAAATATCGACCCAGTAAAAAGACTTACTTCCTTCTACCCATCTACTCGCAAAACCGGGAGAACAGCGCACGTAAAACCATTCCTGTTTGTACAGGGCAAACTTGCTCCATGCCCTGTCAATCGACGGAAATTCTATTGAATTAGAAAACTGTCGAAAAATTTAGAAATAAAAATAACCGCAAGCGCACGGTGTACGAATGTTGCACGCGGCGAATAAGGGTCGATCCGCAGGGAATTGATGATTTTAAAATTCTATTCAATCAAATTAACCAAAGTCGAGAGTGTGTTTAAGCTAGAAAATGAGAAAATGAACTAACTAACAAAAAGAAAAGAAATGCAAATATGAGAGTTAAATGACAATTTAGAGAATAAATCCACTCTCTAGATCATGTAGTTCAACACATGAAATCATGATCTCTCTTTTATGGTCATTAGTGTTTTAATTGATGTGTTTATCATAAGTATGACATATTTGAGCTATTAATTAGCCAACATAAGCCATCAAACTATAACACACCCCTTAAAACACTTACTAACTTTCATGAAACTTGACAAAGAAAATGAAAATGAAATCTATTATAAGTATGGCCTATTAACTATTGATTAGAAACATAGACCATCAAATTTTAATTTGAAATCGCTTTCTTATGCCATAATCATATATTCATGAAGAGGCATTTGTGTTAGTGATTGTTTAAGCATAGCCTATTTGGTGTCAACAATATAGACTATCAAATTCAAAGCAAAGTCAACAAATTAAACCACTTCAAGCATTGTCATTAAGCACAAAAAGAGAGCATGAATTGACAAAATGTTGAAGCTACATTAATTAGAGAGCTTCATTACCCCTAAATTGAAGGGGTTTAGCCTCTCATATTTGTTATCATATGAACAAATGTAGCTAGCAACATGAAAGCAAAAAAGAAAGAAAAATGAAAGCAAATGAAATGAAAACTATTCTACTTGCATAAAAGCAAATCTACACTACTAGCATGAAAGGAAATGAACATGTAAGTAAAAGGAAACACTAATTAACATTGCATAAAAAGAAAAGAAAATTACATAAAATAAAAATGGCTAAGTAGCCATGAAAAGAGAAAGAGAGCTTTCTTTTATTTGATATAAACTAAACTAAAGAGAAGGAGGTCTAAGAGAGGGGAAGGTTACATGAAACATAAGGGGTTATTTATACAAGCATGAAACCCTAATCCATATTTTTGGGGAATGCCCAAAATACCCTTGAGAAAGTGTTGAGGCCAAGTAATCATTAGCTTCTACTAATCACCATTTAAGTGTACATGAAGCCGTTAATTCCATAAGCATGTGCATTAGCCTCTAATTTGTACATTAAGGTAGATGGGGTCCTCCATGATCTTCACTTTGAATTATTTCCATCTTCATTCCTTTATATTCTTTGTGCATGCATAATCCTTCATGAAACCACTCCTATTTGAGACCAAATTCCTACAAAAATATATATAAATTTCCAATTAATTTTTTCTCAAAGAAATATATGCACACAAACGACTGTTTTGACCCTATATGAAGATGGATATGTGACAATTTGGAACTAATATGGATTTTGGTTAAAACAAGTTAAAATACCTAATATGGTCATTTATTTAATTTAAATAGATTCAATATGGTGGTAAAAATATGCACATTTACATGCACATCAAATACCCCTACACTCATCTTTTTATTCATCCTCGAATAAAGAAAAACTAAGATAAATCCGTTTTCGTAGGGAGCACGATTGCACTGAGCGTTTGCAATAACCCGTTAAACCTCTGGGTGTCCCCAGTAGGACGAGTGTTGTCTCGTGAGGGTTTTTAGCGGATACTACCTACAAAATCCAAATGCAGGATGAAAATATTTACAAAATGCAAGATTTATTTACAAAGAGATGAATGCGAGCTTTTGAAAACATTTACAAATGAAGGACTTACTTTTAAATCAACACAAATAAGTTTAATATAGGTTTCGGTCATTATCTTGAAACTTAAGTCATTCACTCGTCAAAGTTTCCAATAAAGACGAAGCTATCATAAATATACTATAGTTTAACTCGTTATTTCGGTTGATAACAAAGTGTAATTATGAAAAAGATTCTTAGTTGATTATCAAAGTTTATCAAAGTGGTATTGTAACGATCCAGAATTTTGAACAATTTAATTTGAAAATATTTAATTAATTTTAAATATTTGAATGATGGTTTGACTTGAATTTCAAATTTTCAGAATGAATTTAGTGATTAAATTATAGAATTTAATCTATTGAGAGTTGAATAATAATTTGAATCATCAGTTTTAAGCTGATTTAAAAATATTTCAAAGGCTTGTAAAATTCATATAGATAATACTGAAGATAATAGAGCTTCAGAATCGAATTTGACTATAATTTGTTCAGTTTTGAAATTATATCGTTTGAATCGATATTTAAAAATAGCCGTCCGAGGCACAGTCTCGGAATTCGACGAAACCAGTTCCATTGGGTCCGTAATATTGAATTATTACCTGATTTCAAATTTCGTATTTTTCGGAGTTGATATGTAAGCACACGGTAAGTAAACGCATTGAAATTTTCAACGAGTTCAATTTAAATTTAAATTTAAATTTGGTCAACAACACACCACGTTCTTCCTTTATAACACGCCCCTTTGTTTCAACCGAGTATCACGCCAAAAATCACGAAAATGATCGTGTAAAGCATGCCTCCTTCCATTTTTAAATACCTTCTTCCTTTACCACTTTTCAGTTCAAATATTAATTAAGATCGTACAATTTATACAAGGTCAAAATTGTGAAGAAAACAAGTTGAATTGGAAGTGGATTGCAAACGGAAATAAAGGTGAGAACTTCTCACTCAAAAAGGGTTTATTTAGATTTTAAATAGTTAGATTTAAAATTTGTTAGACTGTGTTGATTGTTTGCTTGATTGTGATATTGGATATAGTAGGATATATCTATATATATAGCAATATATATATATATATATATATATATATATATATTGGCATATGTATATATTGCAGTTGATTGATTTCCCGCATTCTATAACGGATGAGACCCTATTGCGCCGCCTATTAAGCGGATAATATTTTATAAAATCCCATATACCGTGATATTCCACCTCGAAGTGGAATGGGTATTGTGCTAATGTCTGTGGATGCAGGGAAACAGATTGGAGGGATCCAACTGGATTCCTCACAAATATTTATTTGATTCAGATATTGTGATATATGATTGTTTATCATATCGATATATGATATTGGAAAGTCGTGATTGACTATTTGGTGTGTTGCATCATCGGATCCAATTTTGAAGTTTAAAAATACGATTTTGATTTTTAAGGGATTTCTAAAGTGATTTTTGAAAGTATACGTTTATAAAATATTTTTGGAATTGATTCATCTTAAATAAATAAACGTTATAATTTTAATATATAAAAATTATGATTTTTGAGACATACAGTTAAAAGTTGATTTTTTTAAATTATGGGATTAATCATTTTATAAAATAGTTAAAAATTGGGATTTCTGAATTTATTATAAAAAGTTTAAATATAGGATTTATGAAATTTGACAATTTTGTAAATCTAAGAGAATGATGAAATTATAAAGCAGTTTAAAGACGTTTTAAATGAATAATATAAATTGATCCATATAAAAGATTTATAAATTGATATTTATAAATTAAAAATATTGGAATTGTAAAACGAGCTTTTATAAGTGTTAGAATGAATTGTAAATGAATTTCATAAATGAATGAAATCTACAGGATTATAACGGTGAAGTTATAAATGGAATTTTATAAACAGTAGGTTTATAAAATTTGTAAAGTTATTTAAAAGAATATATTTTGGATAAATAAATGAATCTTACAAGTTATAAGATTTATAATTTGGGAAGTTAAAAGAACAATTTTGTAAACAAATAAATTATAAGCATTTAACTTATAATATGGACTTTCGGTATATAATTGAGTTATAAATCGAATAGGTTAATAAAGGAAATGTATAAGAGGAAGTGTTATAAAATAAATAGAAATGGAATTTATAAACATTATTTTATAAGTCCGCAAAACGACTTATTTTGATAAGTAAATTGTTATAACTTATTTATGGAGTTATATTCACGTTTTAGACAGTGAATAATCCTTTGAAATAAAATGAATAGAAATGATAAAATTTGTTAACGAGTATATTCACGTTTTTGAATAGTGAATAATATGTTAAAGAAATGGTTTTGAATGTGATGTTTTAAATAGAATTAAAAAGATCTAACGATGTTTTAAATGTATTAAGATTCGAAACCATAGATTTCAACATTCATTGTTGAAATAGACGTTTTCGAGAAATAAAGGAAATGGTGGACTATAACACTGTTGTTATAGTAAATGATTTCCGAAAGGAAATGTTTTGTATAGTATTGGGATTTATATATCTATTTTAATTTCGAATCCCTATACTAGTGATTTTGGGTTATCGTAACGATGTTTTACGCAACATTCGTTTTGGCCCAACTAAATATGTTTAAGAGAATGATTTCCTTAAAGAATGAAATATATACTTAATTTCGATTAGAGTATATTGAATATTTTCCAAGTGTAGAAAATAAAAAGACTTGTGAATTACTTATAAATAAATAAGTATGGAAATGTTTTTCCAATATAAAGTGAATATTTTGAATTTATCTTTTTGGAGATAAATTGAAAATGAATATTAGAAATCGAATGGAAATCGTATATTCATAAATATTTTGGAATGTAAATTCAATATGGAATTTATAAATGGAATTGGGAAAATGGGTTTAAAAATAAATATTGATTTATTTTTGAAGTATTGAAAATATATATCTTGTAAAGATATTTTTGGAAAATAAATAATTTGGAAAATTATTTGGAATCTGGTGATGTTGTGCATATCCATTGATAGTTTTCAATAACCGACTAGCAATATTTACCCTTAAATAGGTATTTGTTGTGATTTGCTTGAATTTGAATGCCACATTTATTTTTTTAAAATAAGCGCTCACTATTCGGGTTAACCGGGAAAGGACCTTGGGGTCGTATAACCCATTCCGAATATGTGATACATCGTTATGAATTGCATTTGAAGATCGGTGTTGAAGACCGGATATTTTCGAAAACGAAAGGGTTTCTTGTTGATTGTCTCTGCACTGGCTGATCCCCGGTATAGAGATCTCCATATGTGATGGGAAATCCGGACGTGATTAGAGATTATCCGGATTGCAAGGACTTCTTTGTAAGTGCCTTCGGTTCTGTTCGATCCCGGAACAGACTTGTATGGATAGTATGTCTGACATTACAAATTGAGATATAAAGCTGATTTCTTTCAAATATATTTCTGTTGGTGGCGGAGAATTTATTCTCTTAGCTTAACACCCTTCTCTAAGACGTACGAGCTCAGAGGTTATATAGTTGAAGGTTATCAGCAATATATTCCCAATTTGGTAATGTGACATGCTGAGTGTTGCTGTGAAATGATCATTGTGTTGATCATTTGTGATAGGATCATTTGTTTGATCGTTTATCTTTGTGATCATTTCTATGATCATTTGATTGACCCAAAGCACAACTTTTGTATAAAGCGTGGCTTTGTGGACGAGACTTCGTCGAGCCTCACACCCCGGAATGGTCAAAACAGGAAAGATGCAGCAAGGTTATGAGGGGAAGCTCCCTTTAGGGTATGTGCATTTCCTTCTGGAAAAGGGTGGTATCATGGTATGGAGCCCAGATACTTACTTATGTTGAAACACTTATTATTATGGTGTGATGTTGATTACGAGCGCTCGGATAAAGGTCCCAAAGGACCGGGGGATGGCATACTCGTGTCAGTGTTACCCAGTTAGGGGTAACCCGGCCTTGTGTTGGCAGAGATCCGGTTAGGTTCTCGGGGACGTCCTTCCAGAGGCGTTCTCATGTGGCAATGGGAAGTTCCTTGGCCTGACCATTTATTGGAAATCCAAAGAAACAATACGAGACTTGTACGGTTTTAGTTGTAGAACCTGCCATCTAATATGGTAGCTATAGTAGGCATAATATAATGGTACCTATGCTGGCTAAGATTCAAATTCTACTTTCGAAATGTTTTCTACACTATGCACTAGTAATAATATCAAATGTTTTTTTAATGCGTATCAAGCATCTTTGACTAACATAAGAAGAAATCTCCTCCAAGTCTGTGTTTGCATTGTGTGTGTGGTGGGAGGTCTTATGGTAGTTACATTTTCAAAAGCATTGCGAATCTATTTTAAAAAAAAAATTATCCTGCACTTTATTTTAAAGAAAAATAAACTATTTTGAGTTCTCACACCAGTCACATGACTGACTCGGAGTTATTGTTTTCCTTCCTAAACTCTGGGTGCCCACCAATTTCCACATGGGCAGTCAAGAGTTAAGGTTTATCAGGATATTCTGGAATTTAGGAGTTGCTGGAGGCAAGCTGGATGGCACGGCGTATTACTAGTATATAGTATTTCTTTTCCGCTGTTTGTTGTTGTACACTCTAATGATGAAATGTAATGTGATGTAATAACTGATATAGTTCTTTGTTTAAAGATTATTCATTTATCTATTATATGTTGTTCCGCTGCGAATTGTGAGATTCTGATGTTGTTCTGTTATTTCTTTCTGTTCTGTTCTATCTTTTTTTCTCTCTTCTTCTACCTCTTTCTTCTTTCTTAAACCCTCGGTGTTCGGTTTTTCCGGCATCCGACTGATCGGCATTCGATACAGTGGACGTATTGATGTCGATATTCGGGAGTCGAAGAATCGGGTCCTGACAGGTATTTTCATTTATTTTCAATAACAAATCAAATCAACTAAGTAAAAATAGTGCTAGGATTCCAATTGCTTGCTCTCTCATTATTTGCAAGAAAAATTACACACCTAGCTTAGGTAAACTGAGGCCAGATATACCACCCATGCACTGCCTTTCGGGCTTATGTGAGGGGAGTACAAAGCATGGCGAGTGCACACACTTTCATGCATACACCTATCGACCGTAGGTGGTTTTTATTAAGTCTATTCTTTTTTTTTACATGTGTTCCACACATGCATAACCGCGGGGACTTTTAAATGAGTATGAAAGCACATAATCAAAGATTCCAAGTAATTCACCCATGCATAACCGTGAGGACTTTTAAATGAGAGTGAATACTTTGGGCGTTATTATTTTTTTAATTTTTTTAAGAGAGAGAGAGTTTTACAAAATCATCTCTGCATCATTTAACTTAGAAGACAAAAAAATGTTATATCCTTTACTTTAAATTCACCACTTTTAAAACAAAGATTTTCAATTAGGATGTATTTCATAATTAACACGTATGAATCTTCCTATATACTAGTTAAACCACTATTATTTATAATCAAACTTCATTTTAATTTTTGTTAAGACAAATAAATTTTCAATAAATTCAATTTAATAAACCAAAACCATATATTTATCCTATAGTGTTTCTTTAAAAATAAATCGAAAAGGCTAAAAAAAAATCTTCTTTTGTTTTAGGATTTTTTTTTTTGAGTTTTTGGAAGAAAAATGAAAAATAAATCCTGAAAAATCAAAAAGAAGATGAGTCTCCAAGCACACTTGATTTTGACTGTGTCCCAACAGTCAACGCAAGCGAAAGGAGAAAAATAAAATAAAAATCCAATATTTACATGAAAGATTACTATTTACAATAGATGAGAAAGTATACAGTCAAAAATAAATGAAACGGTCTTCTAAAGACCGATTCATTTGTCTCTTCAAATGTATAAGACAGAGCTTAAGAACGAAAAACCAAATCGTAAAAGATTTCGAAGTTGAATGTGGATTTGGAAAAACGAAAGTCGTTTTATTGAAAATCGTACGAGTTGTTTTATTTTCGACTATTTTTGGGGTAGATAGAAAAATTGGTTAAAGTTCAATTTCTTCCAAAATATCGATTTCAAAATCAAAATGGTGCTCGAAATTTTTCCCTTCAGAATTCAATAACTCATTTTCAAAAAGTCCATAACTCATGTTCGTTAAATTCGACTTCCTTTGTTGGATTATTAACAACTTCATCGTGTAAATCAAGATTAAAATTCAAAGTTGTCGTATTAAAATTTTCAGAAAAAGGAAGATCGAAGTTTAAATTGTGTTTCGCACCCTCAAAAGAATTGAAATCCAATTTAATTACCGTATTTTTAACAATTGGATTAAGATTGTCATTATCAAATTCAAAAGTTGTTATTTGAAAATCATCGATTTGGGTAAAAGATGGATTATCACTTGACTCATCACACATTGAAATTTGATTTTGTTTCTCACGAATATTTTCCAATGTTTTAATCAACAAATTTGTGCGATCATCGTAAATTTCATTCGTTTGCTCAATAAAGTCAAATTTGTAATTATTAACTTGAAAATTTTCGATTTGGGCTTGTTGAGTACAAGAATTGTCAATTTCGATAAACGGTTGATTATTATTTGATTCTTCGCAAGTTGAGATTTGATTATGATTTTCACGAAATTTTTTGTATTTTTCAAGTAATAAATCCCTGTTACCTTTTTCCATTTGGTCAACAGAATAAAATTCATGATTATTAATTTGAAAATTTTCATTCTGAATTTGTTGACAACCAAAATTTTCAATCGTATCGTTATTGGAACTATTCCCATTGCCAAAATTATTTGAAAATTGGTTCACATTTTCATCTTGATTCTGAAATTCATTTTGAAGCTCGAAATTGAATTGCCATGGGTTACACTCGAAATCATTTGAATTTTGAAGTGTACTCAAATTTTGATTATTTGGAAAATGTTGATTCGAGTTATAGCACAAATATGAATTGCACAACTCGTTTATCTCTTGATTTTGTTGTGTAGAGAGTTCAAGTAACGACGAAATGCTATTTTCAAGAGTTGAGGGGTGACCATTATTTTGGAAATTTTGTTCTTCAAAATTCGAATTGTCTAAACAAAATTTGTTGTTAAAATATACATACGAATTTGGAGTGAACACATATGGAGTATACTGATATTCACAACTAAATTCAAGTGAGTAAGAAAAAGAAAACTCGGAAATTTTCAAGACTTTTTTTATAAAGAAAAATATTTACAAAGAGGAATTATTTTTCAAAATGAAAAATTGATTTTTGTTTTGTATTTTGGATTTTCAATTATTATTATTTTTGCAAAAGGTTTTTTTTGGATTTTTGATTTTTATTTTTTTTTGGAATATTGATTTGAAAACTTTCAAAGGAAAAGGAAAAGAAAAAAAACTAAGTTAAGAAATATTTACAAATTTTTTTTAGTTTTGGATTTTGATTTTTTTTCTACTTTTGTTTTTTTTAATATGCATGAACTAATGCAACTAAATGAATGCGGTGATTAATTACAAATGATTTATCCTGAGTTAACACAAAATTGTATATTCACACTTTGTCTCAGATAAACAAGATAGTTCTCAGCCAGGTAACGGGCAGGATTTATCGGTGCACCACGAATCACCGTAGCAATGCAGCCGAAGGTTTAAGTACCTTCAGAGGAACAGCCAATATAATATTTATGAAGCACCGTAATATTTATAAATGGTTATTACTCTGTCGTAGCCTAGACACCAAGAAAATAAATTGTTCAAAGAAGACAATTGTTAATATACAATTAAGTATATCGATGTCTAACCGTTGTTATTAACAAATTCAAAGATGAAATGCAAAACAGAAATTAAACATGGATTAACAATGCAACTATGAATGATTTTTTTAAAACACAAGCAAATACAATGCAAAACAAATAACGGAATAAGGCTGCAATTTTTTTAAGCAAGCAATTTATTTCTTGGCACGCTAAGCTAAACAAGCACTCCTCCCACTTGCTTTGGCAACCTGAAAATAAAGACAAGATATGTATAGAGTTTTTTTTTTTTTTAAGACAAACAAGTTAAAAGCTCAAACCAAACAAGTTAAACAAAAGAAAACAAATTAAGCAAACTCTATTTTTTTTGTAAACGCAAAACAAATCACACAAATCTAAAACTAAAAACTAAAATCAAAACAAATCAAAACTAAACGAAGGCACACAAACTCAAAATGATTTAAAACAAAATAAAGTGGAACAAAAACAAATTCACTCTTTTGTTTGGTAGCAAACCCAACAAACTTGCTCTTTTTCTTTCCCTTCTTTTTTTATTTATTTATTTACACTAACCAGGGCCCACCCCAAAAATTGAACCTATTAAAAAAAGGAGGAAATACAGCTGCTATTAACCACGTTCCAAAATCGACTTCCAAAAATCAAAATCACAATCGAAATTTAATTACGAAAAACGAAATCGGATTTGAGGAGATTTAATTCTAGTAGTCTAATTCGAAGGCAAGTGATTCGAGAAGAGGCAGAATTCAGGTTTGCGATTTTGTGATGGGAGGCGCGGTCAATTTGTAGTGGCGATTTGACGGTAGCGAATTGGTCAGGGTTCGATTGGGGATTGCGTTAGTAGGTTTTGGTTCGCGGCTGTAAGGAGGTGGTTGAATGGGTTGCTCTGGGTTGGGGCAGAATCGAGGCGAGGTTGCGGTAAGGCTGTTGCGTGTTTGCAGTAGAGTTTGATGTGTGGTTATCTGATGAACTTCTTGTCGGTGGTAGGAGATGAAGCTAGAGATCAGAAAATGATATGATGGTCAGTAACTTTTTTTTTGTTGTTGGTGGTTGCTGTTGAAGGGGATTTTGTTGTATGTGATATCAGAAGTGAAGAAGGGGTAATGCAGTTGTATTGTTATGCTGCAGTGATGGAGTCTGGTATGCAATGGTTCAGGTGATTATGCAGAGGGTTGATATGTGTGTAACAGTTTGAAGTGAATGATAGAGATGCCAGGAATGGAAGATGTGGTAGATGCAGGAAGTAGTGTGGAGAATGAGTGCAAGGCAATGGAATGGTTGAAGAGGATGGAAGACGATTGTCAGCAGAAATGCATAACAAAATGTAAACTGCGAACAACGGTATTTTTTGTGGTTGTATATGCTTGGAGCTTGGAGGAGGCAGATGTATATGCTTGGAAGTTGTTGATGTATTGGAAAGTGGCTGCTTGATGATTTGGTGGTCGATTGCACAGAGGAGATGGCTGTTTGATGTAATAAGTGGTGAGGAGATGATATGGAAATATGGTTGAGTGGATTTGAGTATTGAACTGCTGAGGGTAGAAGATGTATGGTATGGTCAGTGTATGGTGCGGCAGATGCTTGCAGAGGTGGCGGTTGTTAGCAGTGCAATGTTGAGTGGCAACTATAGTGTTGTTGGAAGTGATTTTGTTGGTGGTGTGAAAATTGAAATGGTTGGTCGTCCTTCAAGGTTGTGGTGGTTGAAGGAGGGGTGGTGAGAGGACTGATTTGGTTTTGAAAGGGGGACTGAGGTGTGATCGTTGTTGCTGATTTCAGGTTGAGGCCGTGATTGTCGAATTGGGTGATGGAGTGTTGTCGGCACTTGTCGGCGATGGTCTTGTGGAGTGACTGAAGATGGAGGAAGCAATAGTTAGCTTCGGGTGGAAGAATGATTTGATGAATGTTGACAGAGGTAGGCAACGATGTTGTGATTGGGGAGTTTTTTTTTATTGGATGAATGCTGGTAGCGTTACTGGTTGTGAATATGCATGGTTGGTATTGGTCAGAGGGGTGTAGAAGATTTGAATTTGTGGTTAGGGGGAGTTGTTCGAACTGAAGTAGTTCGTCGATTGAAGTTGTTTGACTGGGAAGTAGTTCACTGGTCAATGATGTATGGGTAAGTTGATGGTTGAAAAGGGGATGTTTGGTATATCAAAGAAGTGGCTGCAGTTATATAACTGGGTAAATGGTGGTTAGATGAGGTTCAGGCAAGATGTTGCAAGGGATGGAAGTTTGTATGAGAAAGGCAGAAGTTGTATTATTGTCAGCAGCAGTTGTATTGTCAGCAGAAGTGAAGTGAAGTGGGAGTGGGTACTGGAGTTTGGAGTGGTGGACTGTATGGTGATGCAGTGGCTATGTGGCACAATGGATTGTGGTGCGTTTTGTAGTAGTGCTCGGGGAAGTCTTTTGCAGTGGATATTGAATGTTGATGTTGTATGAAAGGAAGTTGTGTGTAGAGAAATAAATGTGACAGTGTCACAAAAAAAAGAGATGTAATGGGTGGATGTAACAGAGTACCCAAAGATAAATGCAAATGTAAAATAAAATAAAGTGAAAAAAAAATATGAAATTGTAGGTTGTTTTTTTTGAAAATGAAGTTGTTTTTTTCTAAATGCAAGTGCAATGCAAACTAAAAAAAATCAAATGCTAAAACAAAGCACACACAAACACAAATTATTATTTTAAAAACAATGCAAACAAATACACGAATAAAATTACACAAAAATAATCCGAAGACTAGAAAATTAAAATCAAAGCAATTTCCCCGGCGACGGCGCCAAAAACTTGTCAATCGACGGAAAATCTATGGAATTAGAAAACCGTCGAAAAATTTAGAAATAAAAATAACCGCAAGCGCACGGTGTACGAATGTAGCAGGCGGCGAATACGGGTCGATCCGCAGGGAATTGATGATTTTAAAATTCTATTCAATCAAATTAACCAAAGTCGAGAGTGTGTTTAAGCTAGAAAATGAGAAAATGAACTAACTAACAAAAAGAAAAGAAATGCAAATATAAGAGTTAAATGACAATTTAGAAAATAAATCCACTCTCTAGATCATTTAGTTCAACACATGAAATCATGATCTCTCTTTTATGGTCATTAGTGTTTTAATTGATGTGTTTATCATAAGTATGACATATTTGAGCTATTGATTAGCCAACACAAGCCATCAAACTATAACACACCCCTTAAAACACTTACTAACTTTCATGAAACTTGACAAAGAAAATGAAAATGAAATCTGTTAACCCCTCTGCTCAAGCGACTCAAGAAAGGCTCACGACTCACAATGATTACCGACTCAACTGATTACCGACCTAACATATGGACCGAATCAACGAGCTACCTAGTTACGACTCAACAGCCTTAAGGAGTTACCGACTCAACGGCCTTGAAGGGTTAACAGCCAACTTCACGACTAAAGGTACTTTACGACTCAAGGTACTTCACGACTCAAGGTACTTCACAACTCAGCAAGTTACCGACTCAACAATTGAGGAGTTGCACGAGTTAAAGAATTGTGCTTACGACCTACCTTGAATCGTCAGCGACTCAAGCAAGCAAACAAGAAGCTACGACCAGTTAACTCGTGCGCGACCACAGCTCACAACTTACGACTTAAGAAAGTCCACGACCTAAAGGAGTGACGAATCAAAGCGCTAAAAGGAAGAGTCAACAACACTTAAGTCGCTGCTGACTTATAACTGCAGATAAGTCGTTCACGACCTAAGACTTGGAGACAAGTTCAATACCATGCTGTAATGAAATGACTCGTTGACGACTTACGACTTATGATGAGTCATGTATGACTCATGCTAGCATAAAGGAAGTCGCATTTGGCTAACTCAGGAACGACTTAGAACTTGTATCATTCATTCAAATGGGTACATAACTTTGGACCAAGCCATGAGCTAAACCCAATAGGTCGGCCGCTACCTACCATGAGTCATCTACGAGTTACGACTTATCATGAGTCGTGTACGAGTTACGACCTAACTCCAAGAAATGTCTATAAATACGACCCTAGCTCCAACTAGAAAGGGACTTTTGGCTCATTCTTTCCAAGCACTGATACTCTGCTGCATTCAAACCGACTCGATACCCAAAGCTTTCAAGACACGTAGAACGCCATCAACAACTTCAAGAAGGAATCTCATACATCCGACATGGATTTGAAGACTTTCTCTTACATTGAAGTTTAAGCTACTCGTTCAAAGTGTTTAGTAATTCAAAGTGTATTGTACTTGGGAAGAATTGTATCAACTTGTAACGAAATCATCAATAAAGATATTCAGAGTGGACGTAGGCAAACTATTGAGCCGAACCACTATAAAATCGCTGTTATTTACTGCTTTTTCTATGGTTTTCTGCTTATACTCTATTCCTGAATCATCGGGTGGTGCTTTCACAACTACACTTTACACACCGGGGTGTTAGCGTTTAAATTTTAGCATTAACATTTTTGGTGCTTTCACTGAGAACTGAACTCAGGCGGATTATCATCATTGCTCCACGGAAGTTTGTTGAAGCAATCTCTCTGAAGACTAGAAGTTTATCTGAAATCATGGCTCCGAGGAGAAGGAGTAGATCTGTTAGATCTGGAAATGTTCAAGAGGGAACCTCCGCTTCCCCAGTACCTAATCAAGCCACTCCACCTGTTGGGGTTACAAAAGTGGAGTTCGATGCTGTAATCTTATGGCTGAACCAGCAGATAAATGCCCAAAGTGCACAATTAGAGGCTCAGAATGCCCAAAATGCCCTAATTTTGAATAAGTTGAACGATTTGCTTGGGGCAAACTGTCAACCAACGGGTAATGAAAGGAACTTTGCTGGCAACGTTCATAATGCTGAAGAAAGGAACGTCCCTGAGAGGGCTGCTAGCCCCTTTGAGCAAACACTTCCTGAGGTTGGTGGATCTAAAGCTCGAAATGATAAGGGGTATCTTTCTGAAATGGTTCGACAAATCATGAAAGAGAGCATGCAAAGGAATGAAGACGAGAAAGAATGGGGTTTCGCTCCAAGTAAAACCCCGTTTACCGAAAGGATCTTAAAGGCTGAGTTTCCAAGGAAGTTCGTCCCTCCAACCATTCCAACTTATAAGGGGACAAGCGACCCGAACGAATTCTTGTATAAGTATGATTGGTACATGACAGGTGCCAGAGCTTCTGATGAAATAAAGTGCCGATAGTTTCCTGTATATCTGGAAGGTGTAGCTCTGCTTTGGTTCACCAAGTTACCAATCCGGTCTATAGATCAGTTTTCTGACTTAACCCGGAAATTCAAGGAGCAGTTCAGGCTATATGATTCAAAAGCCAAAGATATCATGTCGTTGTCGAGTTTAGAACAGAATCCAGGGGAAACTATCAGATCTTTCTTGAATCGCTTTAATATAGCGCTGGCCGAGGTGGACAATGCAGAACCATGGATGATCTTGACTTATCTGATGAGGGCCATTGACAAGTCGAGTGAATTTGGAAAATGGCTAAACATGAAGGAACCAAATTCCCTTGAAAAATTATACAAGAAAGCAGATGAGTTCATACACCTGGAAAGCCGTCTTGTACCGGTAAAGGCAGTATTGGAAAAAGCTGAAGATAACACTGTTGCTCCACGCAAGAATGAATCTGTAGGACAGAAAAGGGAAAATAACGATGGGAAGAAACAGAAAAATCTGAAGAAGCCTCGTTCCTTCAAGCCATCGGAATATACTCCTTTATCAGATACGCCGGAGCGTATTTACCTTGCCACTAAAGATTCTGTTGATTATCCTAAACCTCCCGTTCTGAGAACCGAGAAAAAAGCTGTGCAAAGCGGGAAGTTTTGCCGCTTCCATAATCAACCCGGTCATGATACCGATGAATGCCGCCAATTGAAAATTTTGATTGAAGAGTTGATAAGGGAAAACAAGCTGCAGCAATTTGTAGAAAAGAATAGTAGCAATCCTGCTTCGTCTAGTCAGGGGCAACGAGCTCCTGTTCATCAACCCAGGACAAGTGAGAAGGCTGCAGGACATGAATCCGAAAGGCCTGTTATCAATGACATTACGGGAGGACCTCACCCAGCAGGCAGGAGCTGGGGTGAGATGGAAAGGTACACCCGGGCTTTGAAATATGCACCGGCCGAAGAAGATGCCTTTGTTTTGGAAGATGCTACGCCCCTGAAACAACAAAGAACTTTCAATGATGATATTGTGTTCAGAGCCAGGGATTCCACAGGTGTTGAAGCTCCTACCTTGGATCCCTTAGTCATTTCGGTTGGTATCGGGCCAGCTATTGTCAGAAGAGTTCTCATTGATTGTGGCGCATCCTGTAATATCCTCTTCAAGAAAACATTCGACCAAATGAAGATCCCTATGGCTGATGTGCAAGCCTCGTCACAGAAAATCGCTGGCTTCACTGGGGAGCCAAAACAGCCGATAGGAACCATTGATTTGCTTGTAGAACTTGGAGAGGGAGAAAGAAAAGTAGTCCGCAAGCAAACTTTTGTGATTGTCGATGAATTTTCTGCTTATAATGCTTTCCTTGGCCGTCCAACTCTTGCAGCGTTCAAAGCTGTTCTGGCCCCATGGTGCCTCACCATTAAATTCCCCACAGACAATGGAGTAGGAGTTATAAAAGGGGATCAAAATGCTAGGCGGGAGTGTTATCTGACAGAGCTGCGAGAAGCGAGGAAAAGAGAAATGGGAAAGGATGTGGCAACCCCAGTCCGCATCAAAGAACCAGCCTTGTAGCAATTACAGGGTGGACCCTGCACTGGCGAGCACAGCGGAGCACGAAAAGAGATGGATCCTAGAAAAGCCAGTGCAGGGGAGAATAGAGTGGTACCGGTGGAAACGACAGTACCAGTACCTGTTGACCCGAAGGACCCAAACAAGGTGTTGAATGTGGGTTCACAACTTAGTGTGTCAATTCAGAATATCTTCATAACTTTTTTAAAAGCAAATTTGGATGTTTTTGCTTGGACTCATGCCGATATGTGCGGAATATCCCCAGAAGTTGCAGTACACGCTCTGAATATTGATCCAAAATTTACGCCTGTGAAACAGAAAAGGAGAACTCAAGGTCCAGAAAGGTCAGCAGCATTAAAGGAAGAAGTTGATCGGCTCATGGAGAATAACTTTATCAAAGAATCTACCTATCCGAGTTGGGTGTCAAATCCAGTGCTGGTCAAGAAAGCCAACAGAAAATGGAGAGTGTGCATCGATTTTTCAGATCTAAACAAGGCCTGCCCCAAAGACTGCTTCCCATTACCCAGGATTGATCAACTGGTAGATGGAACAGCGGGACATGAATTGTTATCTTTTATGGATGCCTACTCCGGATATAACCAGATCATGATGCATGAGCCAGATCAGGAGGACACGAGCTTTATCACCGACGTTGGTCTTTACTGCTACAGAGTTATGCCCATCGGACTGAAGAATGCAGGGGCAACCTACCAAAGACTTGTTAATGCTATGTTCAAACCGCAATTGAGCAAGACTATGGAAGTCTACGTCGACGACATGTTAGTAAAGTCTAAGAAAGCAGTGGATCACATAGAACACTTAGCAGACATGTTCGCGGTCCTCCGAAAGTACGGAATGAAGCTTAACCCTTTAAAATGTTCATTTGGAGTGGAGTCCGGAAAGTTCTTAGGTTTCATCGTGAGCGCTAGGGGCATTGAAGCTAGTCCAGCCCAAATTACCGCCTTAAAAGAAGTCAAAGCACCTAGAACGAAGAAGGAATTGCAAAGTCTCAACGGAAAAGTCGCCGCCTTGAGTCGGTTCATTTCCAAAGCTACTGATAAATGCATCCCATTCTTTGACGCTCTAAAGAAAGGAAAGAAAAATTTTGATTGGACTCCCGAATGCCAAAAAGCCTTTGATGAATTGATTCGCCATATGGAAACGCCTCCAATACTTTCTAGGCTCGGCGATGGCGAGGATCTTCTTATATACTTGGCAGTATCATCTCATGCTTTAAGTGCAGCGCTGATACGAGAAGACAAGAGGGTTCAACATCCGGTTTACTATATCAGCAAAAGACTCACTGGGGCAGAGATGAATTACTCCAAGTTGGAAAAACTCGCCTATTGCCTACTGATTGCATCAAGGAAGTTGAGGCAATATTTCCAAGATCATCCTATCAGAGTTCTCACTGATCAACCTTTAAAGCAAGTCCTGTTTTGCCCTGAGATTTCGAGTCGTCTTCTAAAGTGGAACATTGAACTCAGTCAATATGACATCACTTATCATCCTCGAAGAGCAATCAACGGACAAGCTTTAGCGGATTTCATCGCAGAATTCACAGATAAGGGTAACAGTGAGGAGGAAACGATCGATGATTCCCCAATCCAATGGAAATTATATGTTGATGGCGCAAGAAATGACTACTGTTCTGGGGCCGGAGTTGTACTTGAGACCCCTGAAGGTCGGTCATTATGATATGCACTAAGATTGGAATTTCCTTCAACAAACAGTGAAGCAGAATACGAAGCTCTTATCGCTGGCTTGAGAATTGCTAAAGAACTAAACATCCGAGCATTACAGATCTTCAGTGATTCTCAGCTTATTGTATGCCAAGTCAAGAAGGAATTCCAAGCGAAAGGGGGAAATCTGCCTGCCTACTTGTTAAAGGCTTGGGAACTCCTGTGTGACTTTGATCATTACATGATAAGCCATATTCCTCGAGAAGAAAACACGAAAGCAGATTCTCCCGCAAAGTACTCTAGCTCAGGCGAAGCTCAATTTCTGGGGTTGACTCCAGTGGAAGTCCTATCAGCTCCAAGCATTGATGAAATGGATATTGATTGGATCATGAGCGTGTCTCAAGAGCGAGAATCATGGATGACTCCAATAACAGAATACCTGATCAACGGCTCTTTACCAGAAAATTCAAAAGAACGACAGAAGCTACTGAGGAAAGCCTCTCGCTATATAGTCCAGGATGGTCAATTATACAGACGGGGATTCTCAATGCCGTTACTTCGATGTGTATCCAGGGAAGAGTCCAAAACAATCCTAGCTGAGGTGCATGGGGGAGAATGTGGTGATCATTTAGGTGGTCAAACTTTAGCAAAGAAAATTCTCCGATACGGATATTTTTGGCCAGAAATTAATCGAGATGCAGCAGACTATTCCCGAAAATGTGACAGATGCCAAAGATTCTCCAAAATTCCTAGACCACCTTCTACTGAACTCACACAGATGGTCAGTCCATGGCCGTTTGCAATATGGGGGATAGACCTTATAGGACCTTTACCAACTGCCAAATCTGGAATTAAATATGCCATTGTTGCGGTAGACTATTTTACTAAATGGGCAGAAGCTGAACCACTGGCTACTATCACCTCTAAAAAGATGATAAGTTTTGTGACTAAAAGTATCATTTGCAGGTATGGTGTGCCTCAAAAGATAATCACAGACAATGGTACTCAGTTCGAAAGTGAAGAATTCCAAGATTTTTGCAAACGATTCAAAATCCGAAAAAGCTTCTCAGCAATAGCTCATCCGCAGGCAAACGGGCAGGTGGAAGCGGTAAACAAAATTATCAAGTCAACCATCAAGAAGCAACTCGAAAGAGCAAAAGGTGGTTGGGTCGATAAGCTACCACTAGCACTATGGGCATACAGAACTACCCACAAAACTGCGAATGGGCATACTCCGTTTTCATTGGCATACGGGTCAGAAGCAATGATTCCGGTAGAAACAGAGGTCCCTTCACATAGAAGAATCCATTTCAATCAAGCGGAGAATGAAAAACTACAGCTTCAGGCACTAGATCTCCTTGATGAAAAAAGAGAAGAGGCTGAGCTCAGAGTCGCAGCTCATCAGCAAAGGATAGCCAGGCATTTCAATTCCAAAGTTCGCCAACGCAGCTTTGAGATTGGAGATCTAGTCCTGAAGAGAATTATGACAGCGACAGGTGTGTTTGGGCCAAATTGGGAAGGACCATATGTCATAGGTCAGAAGCTTCTTGACGGCACATTCAAACTCACTACTGTTGAAGGAGATCAAATTCCAAGGGCTTGGAATAGCAATCACTTGCGTCCATACTTTACTTGATAGCTTTGTTGAAATATTGTAAAAAGAATTATGAATGTATGGTTCTTGTAATTGAAAGCAGTTATAAAACCGATACAAGTGAATAATGAAAGACTATAAAGTGGATGTAGGCCCAAATTCTTGGCCGAACCACTATAAATCTTGTGTTCCTTATTATTATTACATGTTTGCTTTATTTCGATATAAAAAGTACATTAAATGTATTGCTGAAATGTCGATTTAAATTTTTGCAGGCAACGAAAATAAAACTTGCACATTACAAAACCAAGTGATTCTTGTTATCATTCAACAAACAAATTCCAAGTCTCCCGAAATTAAATCCTAGATAAGAAGTGCTTCAATTGAACGGCCAATGATTTCGCCGAAAACGGGCTCTAGCTAATAAATTGAGAAGTTTGAACAAACAAACATCCAATTAAAAAGCTTATACCCGTTCTCGTGAACTGGCCAAGCAATGAAGTACACTTCTTTGGATTAAACAAACTACTTGTAAGAAAAGGGAGTACGAACTTGAAAAGAAAAATAGAGGATCGCTGAAAAGGCGAAAGCAAGTGGACAAGGAACAACTAAAGCCCTCTTCGGAGGCACAAGTCCTCTTCGGAGGCACAACTCTTCGGAGGGTAAAGACCTCTAACGAGGCATATGCCGCAAAAAAAAAAAAAAAGAAAGTTCTCTGCTCAACAAAAAAGATTGGAGGAGTCATGACCCTCCAACCATGAGAGAGTAACTTCCAGGCAATCTTTGGGGGCCCATTTCACCAGGAGTTGAAGTGCGACAACAGCTCTTCGGAGTTTCACTTCACTAGAGTTGAAATGTAAAACAAAATAAAAGCCCTCTTCGGAGGCCCATTTCACCAGGAGTTGAAGTGCAACAACCGCTCTTCGGAGTTTCACTTCACCAGAGTTGAAATGCAAAACAAAATAAAAGCCCTCTTCGGAGGCCCATTTCACCAGGAGTTGAAGTGCGACAGCCACCCTTCGGAGCCTCACTTCACCAGAGTTGAAATGCAAAACAAAATAAAAGCCCTCTTCGGAGGCCCGTTTCAAAGAGACCTCTTCCCAGAGACACAATAAGACAGAAAGACCTCTTCCCAGAGGCAGAAATGAAAAGACCTCCTCCCGGAGGCACAATCAAGCAGAAAGACCTCTTCGGAGGCACACGTTTCACCAAGATTGAAATAAAACTTCCAGGTGTTGAAACGTAAAAAAAAAAAAAAAAATCTCCCTCAGTGGTGCAACTTTTCAAAGAAACAAAAATCGAGAAGCCCTTTACTGTGGCAAGTAAAAAAAAAAAATCCTCATCAAAGGCACACTTTAACTTTCAAAGGAAGAATGAATTACTTATTCTAGAAAATTCTCTTCCTCAAAAAGAAGTTGAAGTACCTTTCAAATACCCGCTTTACCACATAGAAAATTTCATTCAGTAAAATGTGTATATGCACAAAATAAAAAGTGATATTTTCGAAGGATGAAGCGTAAAAACTTATTTGTGCTCTGTTTTTTAACGAGATAATATTCCTCCAAATGTGGAATAATTATTCTTTAAAAAATAGAAGTACAAATTCCTCATAAGATAAAATATTACAATGAGCTTATGGTATAGGGGCAACATGGTATAACTACATTGGTAAAATTACGCTCAAACAACATACCACAAGCTCACTGCAATATCATATAAATAAACTTGTACAAAAATGAATAATAAATGCATTCTCAAATTCAAACAAGAGTTTGTACCAATAAAGGATCATTTTTTTCAATTATATTGCAGATACAAGTTTCGAAACAAAGAAAGCAGGGGCCGGTACCCGCACAATCCTCAACCAGTACATGCAAAAAAACAAAAGGCTAAAAACTGGAATCTTCATTTCTTCTTGCCACCTTTGGACCCTTTACCCGGCCGGATGGTTAGCTTTTCGGGTCGATCTATAGGCATGAGGGAAGAAGGAGAGGGAGGTACAGCTGGTTCAACTTCCGGTTCCTCTTCGGTAGCAATAATGCTCTTCCCCCTCCTCTTTGATGTTCCGTGCTTCTTTCTTCTCTTTGAAGAAGATTCACTTCCTGGAGTAACAAGTTTAGACAAAATTATGTCATCAGAAGGGGTCCGCTCCGGAGATATCTCACCTCCCTCAAGTCCTTCGTCTTTTTGCTCTTGTGAAGCAGCTGGGTCATCCAAGCCCCGAAGGGCACCTATTATTTCTTCCTGTGATCCAAGATGAGGAGTAGGACTGATTGGGGAAGGCAGAGGAACAGTAACTGGAGGTGGAAAAGTTTGAATGGTGCTCGGTGCTTTCTCTACAAAGGAAAAGATAAAAGTGTCAGTGTTTCCCATAAAAAGAGGAGACAACGGCTCGTCGAGATTCAAGAAATAATCAAGAATCTCGTCAAATCCGAAGATAATTGGCAAGTTGTCCACCTGAGCATTATTTGGGTTACCTGGAGAAGTTGGTGGTATCACATCAATTTCGTAGTCTACAGCTTCAGCACTCTCTTGTGGCTCATCTACAGCTTGTGTGATTGCAGCTTCGGTACCAACTTTAGTAGGAACCGGTGTATGAAAACTAGAACCGGTAATGTCAATTTCGGCTGAAGGAGAAGGTTGAATTGGAGCAGTTGAGATGATTTTTCCAGAATATTCTCCCTCTGCTGTTTCGGCCCTTAATTTTGCAAGCTGTTCTCTCCCCTTGGCGAGAGCGGCGCGAGCATCATCATCAAGATAATGCTCCTCAAGAGCTGAATCAGCATAGCCAGCGCCTTTACCGCCAAGCATATCGAGTGCAGCCTCCCAAACTTCCGCCAAAGTAATTTCATACTTGGGGCCTAGAAAGGCGAGGCTACCGAGCCCCAAGATGCTATGCGGGTAGAAATCAAATAATGTTGAGCTGATATTGGTCCTCGTTGCCTCATGAGATTCTTCAGCTGCAATTTTGCCGGCAATGGCCTCATCACGCTCCATTTCAGCTTTAGAAAGTTGAAGCTTAAGCATTTGAATCTCCGCCTCTTGGGAGCTGTTTTTCTTCCGAAGCTCTTCAATATCAGCAACATAGCCCTCACTAATTCTTTTCTGCACCTCAAGCCTGTCTTCGGCATCCCTTTGGCTTGCATGAGCATCTCTCACTTGTTTTAGGAGCACTTCTTCTTTTTGAGAATAGGAAGTAGAGGAAGCAACAAGCTCTTGTTTCAGTTCTTCAACTTTTGCTTCAAGCTCTTCATTGTAAGAAGCAATGCTCCTCATCTCAGTGTCATGTTGCTCAAGAACCTTTTGCCATTCGGCTTTATCATTTTCCATAGTGAGCATGGCCTCTATGTTTGCACGATTAACCCTTTGGAGCTCATCAACGAGTTTTTGCCAGTTTGACATCCTCTCAATATCAAGTTTGACGGCATCGAGGTTCCGTAACATGGCAGACTTGTCAATGGGGACCAAGTCAAGGTCAAACCTTACTCCCTTCAGACACCACTGTGGAAACCGACTTTGCAAAGTGGCCGGACCTGGTCCGACTTGGAATTTGGGCCTGCTAATTATTGTTTGGATGTCTGTCTTCCCGAGAGCGGGAGAACCGGAAGGAATGTCAAGCGAGGCAGGGGCAGTAACCTTTTCAGGAGTTATAGAGGTATGCTTCTCACCATGTCGGGTCGCTTGCTTGAATCTTCAACCATATGACTTTTTCCTCTGTCATCATGGGATTTTCTTTTATGGGAATCGTCACCTCTCTGCGAAGAATCGTGGCGCTCCTCCCACTCTCTTCTTTCGTAACGCTCCTCTTGAGCCCTCTCCTCCTGAGCCCTCTTCTCTTGAGCCCTTCGGGCGGCTCTTTCTTCGTCAGATTCTCTGTAGGAGGGGAGGTAACGCCTGTAATCATATTGGCTACGCCTCCCGTAGCGCTGGAAATCATCATAGTAGGATCCACTGCGCCCCATCGGAGGATCTGAAATAAAAAAGAGCTAAATCTTAGAATTCTTCAGAGTACAAAAAGTCAGAAGCATAAAATGTGCCGAAAAAAATCTAAGTGTGTGTGACGTGCAAACTACGCGCATCAAACTACGAACCACTCTTTAATTGAGGAGTGGTTGTGGGTGTAATAGTTAGCGTCAACTCTTGAGTCGACGGAGTCTGTTGCAGGATAGAAGTCACTTCAATTAATGAAGAAGAAACCCCGGTTGTGATAGGATCATCTTTAAAGATCTCTTGCGAGGTGGCAAAGAGGTCGCTCAGCCCTTCGAAAGTATCGTCCCTGCTCTGCTTGGCAAGGCTAGTTTTTCCGGCCTCTTCGCCAGATTTCTGTGACAGTCGGGGAGATCCCTGGGGCTCTTCTTCCTCAATAACCGGGGCAAGTGCGACAGATGGCCCCGCAACATCAACAGAAGTGGAGCACTTCACTAGCGAAGCCCCAGGAGCAGGTCCTTTTGGTATGGATGTGTCTATAGAAACCAGGGCATCTGATGCTTTAGGTGGGGAGTCTGGAACCTCGCAGGGATGTGTGGAGCGAGAAGAGTGAAGAAGTCCGAACTGGTGAAGGAATTCGTCGTTCAGCAAAAATTTCATATCCCGTTCTTCAACCGGCACTGCTGCAAGCCTCTCCAGAGTTGGCTTGTGACTGGAATCTCTACAAGGAGGGGGAAACGCTGAAATTAAAAAAAAGAAATGATGATGAAGTTAACACTTGGCAATTCGAACTTCAAAAGACTCAGAATATGAAGGAGGTAAAGGTATATGATCTTACTTCCTTCTCTCCACACAGCATAAAACCCCGGGGGGCAACGGACATAGAAAAATTGAGTCAAAAACCCATGAGCGCTGTCAGGAAGACCGATGATCAATTTACGATTTCGAGCACTTCTCACGACAATAATAGAGGGGTGATCTTTAGTCCTGGTGAAAGAGCATAGGAAGCAAATCTCGTCAAAGCTTGGGAATCGATCAAGCGTCCTCCTAAACAGTACACACAACCCCATTAAAATGGCATAACCATTGGGGTGTAATTGGGATGGGGCGATGGCCAATTGACGAAGAAGTTGTTGGAAAAAGTCATTGAAAGGAGGAACGCCCCCACTCAGGCACATTTGTCGATTGACCATTACAAAGCCAGGAGGTGCTATGTCAGCAGTGTTACTTCTCTCGGGAAGAATGGCATCTGATTCAGCAATGCCAAACTGAGCGCACAATTGGCGGAAAACTCTGTACGATAAAGTAGAAGAGGCTCTTTCGGGAGGATTGACCAGAGGAGCAGGAATTACAGTGGCCTCTCCAGTCTGAACCATTGTATCTTCTTCCTGAGAAGTCATTCTACAGAAACAACTGGATATTCAAATGTGAAGGTGCACGTTTCCTAAAAGTGTGAAGTGTCGTGCAAAATTAATAAAAATAGCAAGTAAATATAACTGGAGTTAAAATAGTCGACGATTGATCAACTACAAAATTTCAGAACTTGTTAATCTAAAGTTCAAACATAATATTAGTGCAAGCTGGTCGGTTTCAATTGACTATTTTAGTGTTGCTTTAATATTTTACTTGAAATTGATGAGTTGGAAGCACTTCGTTCACATAATTTATTTAAATTAATTATCTGTTATTAACTAATCTGTCATTTGATGTGGGCAGTCGATGGCAGTATATTCGTCCCAATTTTCTGTAAATGTTGTATTGGACAGATTGTTAGCTTGCAAGTTAAAGCAACATGTGAATGAATGCAATAAAGTTCAACAGTTCAAAGTCCATGCAACGGTTCAAAGCACGAACAAAATTCACACAAGTCCTGACTCGCCAACGACTCAAAGCCTAGGTCCCATCTGCTTGAGTCGGTCAGGGGTTAAGCCCCAAGAAGCAACTCGGTATGGAAAATAGACTAAGTGCTGAGTCGTTCACGACTTATGGCTTGAATCGTTCACGGTCTAAAGGGTAAGTTGTGGTAAGGATCTAAAGGGTTGAGTCGCTCGTACGACCTAAGTCCTAAATCATCAGGAAGTCAACACGACCCAAAAATTAGGTCATGGACGGATGAGATTGCAAGGCCTTCCTAAGTCGGTAAATCCAAAAAACCAACTATATCGTGAGAATTTTAAGTCGTCTCCACAACCAGTTAACTCCTTTCTAACCCATTAACCCGCTAAGAACTTTCTCATCTCCTCCAAACCCATAGACCAGCTAATTCGAGACACTGTAATTCATTATCTTCTCCTCACATCATCGAAAATCACCCAAAAACCAATTCGAATCGCTTCAAGCGTGCGACGAATATGATGCACTACTATGATTCACGAACGATAACAACAATATGATTGATGGCAGTCGCAAATCGATCAAAAACATGGCTCGCAATAGAACACGGCACAAAAGTGAATTGGAGTCCGAAAATGGGGAGTCCAGATTCGTGAGTCAATGGCGATCGTGGATTGAACAGAAAGTGAATTCACTTACGCAATAAAAAGGTAAAGATGAGTTGACGACTGATTAGCTTGGATGCGTCTCTGGAAACTTGAAGGATCGTTAATGGGAGGATCGAATAAAACAGATAAGCAATGAAGTGAGGAGGAAGGACCGACTCAACGGCTTATATATGATGCAGGGGGGAAGATGGAAGGACTAACGAGTCATGAGTCTCTTTGAGTCGTTTAAGACTCAGGCACTGGGTCGAAGCACACGACTCATGACTTGAGCGTGTACTTCGAGGGGCAATTGTTAACCCCTCTGCTCAAGCGACTCAAGAAAGGCTCACGACTCACAATGATTACCGACTCAACTGATTACCGACCTAACATATGGACCGAATCAACGACCTACCTAGTTACGACTCAACAGCCTTAAGGAGTTACCGACTCAACGGCCTTGAAGGGTTAACAGCCAACTTCACGACTCAAGGTACTTTACGACTCAAGGTACTTCACGACTCAAGGTACTTCACGACTCAGCAAGTTACCGACTCAACAATTGAGGAGTTGCACGAGTTAAAGAATTGTGCTTACGACCTACCTTGAATCGTCAGCGACTCAAGCAAGCAAACAAGAAGCTACGACCAGTTAACTCGTGCGCGACCACAGCTCACAACTTACGACTTAAGAAAGTCCACGACCTAAAGGAGTGACGAATCAAAGCGCTAAAAGGAAGAGTCAACAACACTTAAGTCGCTGCTGACTTATAACTGCAGATAAGTCGTTCACGACCTAAGACTTGGAGACAAGTTCAATACCATGCTGTAATGAAATGACTCGTTGACGACTTACGATTTATGATGAGTCATGTATGACTCATGCTAGCATAAAGGAAGTCGCATTTGGTTAACTCAGGAACAACTTAGAACTTGCATCATTCATTCAAATGGGTACATAACTTTGGACCAAGCCATGAGCTAAACCCAATAGGTCGGCCGCTACCTACCATGAGTCATCTACGAGTTACGACTTATCATGAGTCGTGTACGAGTTACGACCTAACTCCGAGAAATGTCTATAAATACGACCCTAGCTCCAACTAGAAAGGGACTTTTGGCTCATTCTTTCCAAGCACCGATACTCTGCTGCATTCAAAACCGACTCGATACCCAAAGCTTTCAAGACACGTAGAACGCTATCAACAACTTCAAGAAGGAATCTCATACATCCGACATGGATTTGAAGACTTTCTCTTACATTGAAGTTTAAGCTACTCGTTCAAAGTGTTTAGTAATTCAAAGTGTATTGTACTTAGGAAGAATTGTATCAACTTGTAACGAAATCATCAATAAAGATATTCAGAGTGGACGTAGGCAAACTATTGAGCCGAACCACTATAAAATCGCTGTTATTTACTGCTTTTTCTGTGGTTTTCTGCTTATACCCTATTCCCGAATCATCGGGTGGTGCTTTCACAACTACACTTTACACACCGGGGTGTTAGCGTTTAAATTTTAGCGTTAACAAAATCTATTTTAAGTATGGCCTATTAACTATTGCTTAGAAACATAGACCATAATATTTTAATTTCAAATCACTTTCTTATGCCATAATCATATATTCATTTAGAGGCATTTGTGTTAGTGATTGTTTAAGCATAGCCTATTTGGTGTCAACAGTATAGACTATAAAATTCAAAGCAAAGACAACAAATTAAACCACTTCAAGTATTGTCATTAAGCACAAAAAGAGAGCATGAATTGACAAAATGTTGAAGCTACATTAATTAGAGAGCTTCATTACCCCTAAATTGAAGGGGTTTAGCTCTCATATTTGTTATCATATGAACAAATGTAGCCAGCAACATGAAAGCAAAAAAGAAAGAAAAATGAAAGCAAATGAAAAGAAAACTATTCTACTTGCATAAAAGTAAATCTACACTACTAGCATGAAAGGAAATGAACATGTAAGTAAAAGGAAACACTAATTAACATTTAAAAAGAAAAGAAAATTACATAAAATAAAAATGGCTAAGTAGCCATGAAAAGAGAAAGAGACCTTTCTTTTATTTGATATAAACTAAACTAAAGAGAAGGAGGCCTAAGAGAGGGGAAGGTTACATGAAACATAAGGGGTTATTTATACAAGCATGAAACACTAATCCATATTTTTGGGGAATTTCCAAAATATCCTTGAGAAAGTGTGGAGGCCAAGTAATCATTAGCTTCTACTAATCACCATTTAAGTGTACATGAAGCCATTAATTCCATAAGCATGTGCATTAGCCTCTAATTTGTATATTAAGGTAGGTGGGTAGGTGGGTAGGTAGGGTCCTCCATGATCTTCACTTTGAATTACTTCCATCTTCATTCCTTTATATTGTTTGTGCATGCATATTCCTTTATGAAACCACTCCTATTTGAGACCAAATTCCTACAAAAATATATATAAATTTCCAATTAATTTTTTCTCAAAGAAATATATGCACACAAACGACCGTTTTGCCCCTATATGAAGATAGATATGTGACAATTTGCAATTAATATGGATTTTGGTTAAACAAGTTAAATTACCCAATATGATCATTTATTTAATTTAAATAGATTCAATGTGGTGGTAAAAATATGCACATTTACATGCACATCATGCCCCAGTTAAGATTTGGCATTTGTTGTATGGCTCGAGAAACACGAAAGATGGGCTATTCTTCCATCTCCTGATGCAATATATGTATCGAATATCGCCCAGAGTTGGAAGCCTAGAGAGGACACTCATAAAGAAGATACAAGTGTCGTATATGAATGCGTGGCTGTTCGGATGCAGTTGCGACGGAGCAATGTCGATGTACTGCAACACGTCTCGAAGAAATGAGTTGAACGGTGGCACGCTGCCAACCTAGCACATGAATTTGTTGCAATCTGTATCTGATTGGGGGTAAGTGTGGACGATCATGCCCCGATGGAACTAATACATCGTCAAAGGGGATTCCGTGGACAGAGCAAATCCGACGGAGCATCCTTTCGTTAGTTTTTGAAGCCTGAGAGTCGACTGGGTCATCTAGAAAAATAACTGCGTCCAAAACATCGGGAGCCAAGTCGACAGATGTAGCCACGGGGTTCGGAAAGTCTTGAGCGGGGGTAGTTGATAGATATGAAGTATCTATGAATTCTTGTCGAGAGGATAGCCTGGGTCTATCTGAGATTGTAGCAGATCTAGATTTCCTAGACATCTTTAATGAAGAATGAATCTAACAGAGTACCTGTTTGAACTATACTTGAAAAATAATCGACGTTAGACTTAACAGCATAAATATTCCCTCCATGTGGTGTGTGAACTAGTGCGATCATTCAAATATAAGTGTTGAGAAATTAAAAGTCATCGAGTTGAGATATAAAGTTGAGCTTTGAACTGTCATCTTCGAAGATCGTCATCACTGACCGTCTCCGAAAGCCTGTCTTATGATGTTTTCGATTTTGGACTTGGACATTGGTACTATATGTTGAAGGCTATTATCTTTTTTTTATCGATTTAAATTCAGACTTATGATTGTTGAAACTGGGGAGTTATCAGCTCGGATCAGTTCGATATGCTAGTTTGCTTAAGTCTTTGTCCTTCTTTTTGTCATATGATTAAACATGGGAAATAAGTGAATTCGACGAGGGTTATGTTCAAGTTGGAATGATTTGGACTGTTGTTATCCATTCATCAAAGATCGAGGACAAGCGACACTTGAAACACATAGCCTAAAACCCGCTCAGCCTAAATGCCGCTCGGCATAAATGTCGTTCGGCCTAAATGCCATTCGGCCTAAATGTTGCTTGGCCTCAACCTAGTTCGGCCTAAATGCCGCTCGTCATAAATGCCGTTCGGCCTAAATGCCGTTCGGCCGAAATGTTCCTCGGCCTCAACCCAGTTCGGCATAAATACCATCCGGCCTAAGTCCATTGCTTGGCATCCCATACTTCCATCTGTCTTCTCCACCGTTGGGCATAAGGGGGTCATGCCGAACCACCTTCATGCTGAGCCGCATCGCTCGGCATTCTACTCTCAACAAAGACACCCTTCCACTTATCCACTCCACTGTTCGGCATACGGCGAATCATGCCGAACCAAAGTTTTGCCAATCCACAACGCTCGGACTCCGTCCTTAATAACAATTTTATTCTCTTCCTCTATCCCTACCGAACGACATGGTCGAGTCCTTCGGCAAGTCGTATCGAGTTGATCAGCATTCTAACCAATTCCAACTCCTCCTCTGTTTTTCTCTCCTTCGCATGCCTCTGACCTCTCCTTTTTTCCGGCACTGCCTAGCTTAAAACGTATCCTAATCACGATATGATTCCCTCATCCGTGTGATATATACTGGCCACGGTTCTACAAAGATTCACAAACTTGAATCTCGTGCTAAGTTTATTAGCCAAGGGTAGCGTTCAAAGAGAGAGGTCATTACCTAGTAAACGGCTAGAAAACTTGGGGGGGTTCTGAAGCAAGGAGGGCGGTTTTAATCAGTTTCAATTGATTTGGGAAAGGAGTGAGGTAACATATGATGTTTGAGGAGGGAAGAGTGATTAATTATTTGGAGTTTTTAAAAAGAAAAGTTCACGAATATTAGATAGCGGAAGTAAAAATGAAAAAGAGAAGAAGAAGTGAAGTGCCGACGTTTATAGGGGAAGAAAGGAAGTTGAAAAGACAATGACCGGTAGAACCGATCAGTGTGCATCCCTCGCTCGGCCTCAGCTAAATCGTTCGGCATTTATATGATTTTTGGCATCGGCATGTCATTCAGCATACACTGAAACGTTCGGCATTCAAGAGAAAGTACCATCAAGGAAACGAGACCAGGGCTTGAAGCAAAACACGGAGGAATCGTGATTCAAAGCGCATCATGTTCATCCACATGATACACTTTGGGAAGCAAGTGTTACTCAGCGGCTTGACTGGGCAACCAAAGACTTGATGAAGAGACTTTTTTGGGCATCCGTCCCCGTTCGGCACGACCAGGCTGTTCGGCATCTATGGTCGTTTTGCATTGAGGGTAGTTCGGTATTGTATATCGTTCGGCATTGACGGCCATTCGGCATGTCTGAGTCATTCGACATTCCACGCTGCTGGGTATCCAGACCACGTTCGGCATTGACGGGCGTCGGCATGTCAGAGTAGTTCGACATTCCACACTGCTCGGCATCTAGACCTCGTTCGACATTGAGGGGAGTTTGGCATGTTAGAGTTGTTAGCCATTCAATCTCGACCGGCATGAAGCTCATTCAGCATTCCTACCTCGTTCGGTATCTCCCCTCAACCGGCATCAGTTCTCGTTCGGCTTGCACTCTTCACTCAACACATCGCCTCGTTCGGCATAAAGGAAGCACTCGGCATATGCCGATCGACATTTGTGGTTCGGCACATAGAGTTCATTCATTTTGGGCCAAACTATCTAACTACTAGGCCCTCTAGGGAAGTCCAACCCATCTTTGTCTATAAATAGAGAGGCAGGGCATAGTGAAAAGGATCTTTCTCTGAGAACACCGGGGAGACTCTGCCGCATTCAAGAAACATTCAAGACTTATCTTTTTTGCTTAACAATTGTAATCAAATAGTTGGTGTATGGATTGTACCTGTAATCGATTGGTGAGAAAAACGATAAAGATTAACCTTAAAGTGGACGTAGGCAGTTACACCGAACCGCTATAAATTTGGTGTTCTTGTTTTCTACGTTTAATTTAGCACATTATCCTCTGTTTGAATTTACTTTCTTCATTAATCTCTCTACATAATTGTACTCAAGGGTGTTGGTACCAATTCTAGTGCTAACAGTTATTAAGTTTTATTAATTGATAATTGTGGTTTATTAATTAATAATTAAAGAATAATTAATCTATAATTAAAGGACAATTAATTTATTTTAAGGGGTAATTAAGGAATGAATTACCCAATTGTAATTAATCAAATGAATGTGATTGATTAATTGGTTGATTAATTAAAGATAATCTTAACGATTGATTAAGTATGAATACTTAATCAGATTAAATAGTGTAATTACTTAGGATAAGTAATTAATGTATAATTGCTGGGATGTAAAGGCAAATTACTTAATGGGAAGTAATTAAAGGATAATTACTTAGGATAAGTAATTAAGGGTAAACTACTTAGTGTAATTAATCAAAGGATTAATATAATTAATTAAGGAGTTAATTAATTAAGGTAAGTAATTACAGGATGGTAATTACTGTTTATGATTAATTAAGGTTGATTAATGGAAGTGATTAACTAAAGTTTAATTAATTAATGTAATTAATTAAGGATTAAAGTAATTAATTAATTAATGGAATTAATTAAGGGTTAATTACTATAAGAGGTAAAGAATAATTAATTTGTGTAATTAATTAAGGGTTAATTACTTAATGTAATTAAAGAATAATTAATCAAGGGGGATTAATTAAGATGATGATTAATTAATTGATTTGTAATTAATTAATTAATGGTTAAGTAAGCAAGATTTTAGCGATAAAAGTAATTAATTTAATTTATTTCAAATTAATTAGAGATGAAGTAATTAATTTAATTCATTTTAAATTAATTATAGATGATGTGATTAAATAAATCATTGCTTACGGATGGCTGATTGATATTGAATGCCTTGATTGATTAATATCTCTAATGAGATATGTGTGATATGTGGTATGAGATGATTTGGATTGAATTGTGATATGGATTATCTATTTGTGAATATGTGAATTATCTATCTGTGTGAATACAGATAATGATTTGAATTGAATTGTTTTAACTATAAAACAACTTGGACCTAGAAGATGGAATTTTGTATTTCGATAAGACCGTGATCGGATTTCTAGATTTGTATATCCGAAAACCAAATTGATCCAAATTAACGATAGGTCGTGAATCTCAAGTGAAGATGAAGATTCAAAGTGCAAGGGTTATTATCGTTAACTCTAAGGGTGATTCCAAAATGAATGTAATGAGAGAATGCCTTCGGTTTTGTTCGAACCCGGAACGAACTTGTATGGATTGAATGCTTTCAGAACATCGTCACGTGGACGATGAGCATTCTAAGATAGATGTGTTCTATAAAGGTAATCGCAGCCTCAAGCCTCATCAACTAGGAATGGCTAAAACAGGGGAGGTGCAGCAAGACTAAGTGGGTCATGTCCAAGTAGGACGAGATTTACCCCTGTCAAGATGTCCCTTTTTATTCGGCTATGTGGGCGGTTGCTAGCTACAACCATGGGGTTGTCTTATTCGAAACTATTCATGAAACGACCCGACTTTCTTACCACAGAAAGTTGCATCATTTTTAAGAAAGAAAGGGATAGAAAAGAGAAAAGACAGAGAAGAAGAAAGGAACAACATCAGAATCTAAACAGCGGAACGAATAAATTATATTAATCACATAATACATTACATAGTATCATATACATCAGAGTTACACAGCATAAAACAACACATACTAGACAGTTATAAACACATGTCTAGTTATACAACTCAATACAACACAAAGACAACAACTCAGAGAATACACAGCGGAATACTATATAGCTATACGCAGAAGCCTCCCGCTCCATTGCTCCTCCAGAATTCGTCAAAGCCAACCTAAATTTCCCTGGCTACTCATAAAAAATTTGAGTACCCAAGAGTTTAAGAAAAACAAAATAAACTCCGTGTCAGACATGGGTCTGGTGTGAGTAAACGGTTAAAGTTGCTTAAATTTTAAAAACCTTTTGAAAGAAAAAGTATCACGTAAGACTTCCCACACATAAACATGGAAAAGTTTTTACCTTACGCTAACCAAAACGTTTGATAGGAAATTCGATGATATTATAATAGGTGTAGGGTTTTTAAATAAATATGAAATAGTTGAAATTGTTACATTCATTAAATTCCAGCTACTAGCCACAAAAGTGGGTAATACAATCAAATCCAATGGCACTTATAGGATTTTCGATTCCATACAATGGCAAGGCTACCGGGGTACCGCCCGTCACAGTACGTGGCCTAGATAACCGTACCGAGGAGTACGCCCGCTCCCCTGCAACGCAAAGCCGAAACCATTCCTTACTGAACAGTTCCGAATAAGACAACCCCGGCGGATGTAGCTATTCAACCGCCCACACTCTGAAATAAAAGGGACTTCTAGACAGGGGTAAATCTTACTCTCAAGTAGGGGCTACCCACGAAGCCTTGCTGCACCTCCCCTGTTTTAGCCATTCCCCGTTGATGAGGCTTGAGGCTACGATTACCTTTAGTGAACACATCATATAGAATTCTCATCGTCCACTTAACGATGTTCTGAAAGCATTCAATCCATACAAGTTCATTTCGAGTTCAAACGAAACCGAAGGCATTATCTCGTTACACTAATTTTGGAATCACCCTCAGAATTAACGACAATAACCCTTGCACTCTGAATCTTCATCTCGAATCCGAAAGTACTACTGGTTAAACTCATCACGGAATCACCCTCAGAGTTATACTGACGAATAGTTCTTACACCTCGAGTCTTCACTCTACACAAGAGATTCACGACCTATCGTTAATTTGGATCGATGTGGTTTTCGGATATCCAAATATGGAAACCCGATCCCGGTCTCACCGAAATCCAAAACGTATCTTTTAGGTCCAAGTTGTTTAAATTAAACAATTTAATTCAACTATCTATATACACACAGAATAGATAATTCACAAGTCACAATTGATAATCACATTATCAAATAAACAGATGATTCATAACAAATAGGTAATCCACATCATTATCACAATAGATAATCTATATTACCATCACAATGCAACCAAGCATTCATACCACACAACATTACTTGTCACAATTCTGAGATTACATCCATACAAAACAATCAATGTCATCCATCCATACATAAGCAATGATTTACTTAATCATAACATAATTAATTTAAAATGAATTAAATTAACTATCTCTATCTTTAATTAATTTAAAGTGAATTAAATTAATTACTTCATCTCTTAATTAATTTGAAATTAATTAAATTAATTACCTTCATCACAATAAATCTTGCTTAAAAAAACATTAATTAAACCAATTAATTAATCATCATCTTAATTAATCGATCCTTGATTAATTAACTCTTAATCAAGTAATTAACCATTAATTATTCTCATTAATCATATTAATTAATGAACCTTAATTAATTACTTCCATTAATTAATTAACTATAATTAATTGCATTATTTCTTAATTAATTACATAAATTAATCATGCTTAAATTAATTACTTTCAATTAATCAACTTTAATAAATATAAACAGTAATTAATTATTCTTAATTACTTCTTAATTACTTTTAATTACTTATAAGTTCTTTGATTTATTACACAATGTAATAAACCCTTAATTACTTAACAAGTAATTATCCATTTAAAAATTTACTTCCCAATCAGTAATTTACCTTATCCCAATTACCTCTATAATTTATTCATCAATTACTTACCTTAAGTAATTTGCCTTATCAAAACTTATTAAGTAAACATACTTAATCTTTTATCAAGTATCTATATTTAATTAATTAACAAATTAATTAACTGAACTTGATCACATTCATCTCATAAATCAAAATCGAGTACCTTTAATTACTCTTTAACCAAATTAATCTTCAATTAACAAATTAATTATCATCAACTATTTATTAATAAACCTTATTATTAGTCAATCCTTTAATACAAAGTAATCAATCACTAATTACTTTTTTATAATTGATTAATTAAACTTAATTAACAAATTAATTATCTCTTAATCATTAATTAATAAAACTTAATTATTAATTAACAAACTTAATTACAAATTAATTAATCCATAAATATAATTAATTAATTCTTAATTACAATTAATTAACCCTTATAATAGTTAATTAATTCCTAATTAACTTGTATTATAGATTAATAATTCTTTTAATTATTAATTAAGAAAACCAAATTAAAACTTAATAAAACCTTTATTAAGTATTAATTAATTACTATTTTAATTAACCCTTAATTTCCCAATTAATAAATAATTATAATTTAATTAATCAATAGGCATTAATCTACTGATCATAATTATTAGTTAATTAATTTAATAATTATACTTAATTAATTACTTAATCAATTACTTAATTAACCCCTTTTAAATAATTAATTAAATTAATTAATTAAACTTAAAATTTATTAATCATCTTAATTAATTACAAATCATTAACACTTAATTATTTTTCAAGATAAAACATTATCTTAAATTAACCTTGCAAAACTTTACTTAACATAAGTCATTAATTAGTTTATGATTTAAAGTAATCATCAATTACTTTTCCTTAATTATTAATTAACAATTCCTTAATTACCAGTTAATAAATTTCTTGAAACTTTAATTGTTAATTATAAATCATTTTTTTTATTAACCAATAAAAACATTCCCTTATATATTTTCTTTATATTACAAAATAAGTTGGAAAGGACTACTAAGGTTTTTAACTTAAAAAACATTTTAAATCCATACATATAAATTCATTTATAAAAACAAATCAATTTAAAGAAATGGATTTTTTAGCCTAAATTATTTAAAGTTTTAAAACTTACTTTATTTTAAATTATAAAATCTGGTTAAATGTTCACTTTGGGTCCAACCCATTAATACTTGAACCAAGCAACAAGTATACTATTTTTTTTAAAAAAACAAAATTGACTTTAGAGGTTTAAAACCTGTTTTAATTAAAATTTTAAAAACTGTTAAACACAACAGTTTAACCCTGCATACAACCCAGAACTACCCGAGCCACAACCAAAAATACACGAGCTTCCCCCGAGTTATCCTCCATATGTCCCTAGTCCTACTTCGAGAAAACAAGCAAACCCAAATGCAACACACCCCACAGACATCATCATCTCATGCAAGTGCACCGGTGCCGGAATCGCCACCGGTCAACGCCGAACCCACCGCCAAGTCACCCAAGCACCCTACATCCACCTATGACCCACAGAACATCAACACCTACCTCGATTCAAAATCGAGCACCCCTAGTTGAACTGAACAAAAATACCATCATCAGGAAATTCCAGTAAACCCTCGCCTCCTATCAAGTTAACCTCTACAACTCCGGCCATGGATCGCCGACCCACCACGCATAATTCACCCAAATTTCCTCCAAGCTCGATACAAAGAAGAAGATGCAGTAGTTCAATTTACAGCAAGAACCAAAACTAGGTTTAAAAAAAATCTTGAGCAAATTCGAACTTCACAGTGGATTAACATCCCTTCAACTATTTTTATCTTACTCTCCAATCCAACCCCTAACTTCATGATGAATCCCGAGCACTCCAGATTCATAAATCAACAGAATTGGGCAGAAATCCAATTTCCAGATATACCCCAATTACACACTCAATATGATTTTAAAAATTTTGATTCCTGTCTTAAAAATCCTAACATTCTAAGATGATCTGAGATATATGCTTAAATCAATTGAACTTAACATTTGATTTTTGCAAGTTAACGGATTACCAATGTTTTTCCTAGATATAAACATATCCTTAATTCATAAATACATGTTTATATACCTAGTTTATACTAATACTTAGCTAATTTTCTTTTAATCCAAGTGTTAAAAATGAATAAATAAACAGATATGAAATTTTATACATTTGTAAACACTTAAAACCTGTAAACAGGGAAATAATAGGCATGCACAGGTTTAAAGCATAATAAAATCTATTGCATATTTATTTTCACAGAGGCAACTCATATAAACATTATCACTAACTTATTTGCAACAGATAGGTACTACTTTAATTTTTTGAAAATGTTTACTCACCTTTATAAAAGAAATGCAGAGGTTTGAAATTGAACTGGAAATGTGCAAAATGCTTTGAACCTGAAGCCTTTAAAAACAGAATTGCTTTATCCTATTGCTTAGCCTTTAAACTGAATTTGCTTTCAATAGATTTTCTTCAGGTTTGCATGCATATGAAAAATTGAGGCAGACAATGGAAAATTTTCAGATCTGGCTTGATAACTTGCAGCAAACTTTGAAAACATGTTGTAGATTTTGATTTGAAAAAAACTGCAGGTATGCAGTTTTGATTTGAGCAATGATTTTTGTTTTGAAAATAAACTACAGACACGCAGTTTTGATTTAGAAGAAGTTTCAGGTTTTGGATGTTGAGCAATTGTTTGAGGATTTTAGAATTTTAAACTTGAATGATGGTTTCAAATTTTGGTTTTGAGGATTGTTTGAATTGAGGAATTTCAGAATTTGGTTTTGAGTGTCTCTGATTTTAGAATGAGTAAAGATTGGCATGGATATTTCTAGTTTCTTTTTTGAATGAACAAAAATTTAAAGAAAAAGAAGATGGAGAGAAAGGGTGTTTATATAGGTAATTTCAGATTTTATTAAATTAAAAAGAAATTAGAAAAATAATGGACACTTGTCTTAAACTTAATTTAAATGTTTAACACTTGTTGTTTAAATGATTCCTAACTTAACACTTGTCAAATTGAGTTTATTTTAATTCTAAAAGAAATTTAAAAGCTTTATAAATTATTTTCCTAATTACTAATATGTTTTTCTTAATTTTAAAAATACCTTCTAATTAAATTTCTAATAAAAAAATACATTTATACATTTATAAATGTTTGCTAAATTTATATAAAATACAATCTTTAAAAAGAATGAAACCAAATATAATTTAAATAAAAATTATATACAAAATTGCAAACTTATTTTAAAGATGTTATTTCAAAAGCCTTGTATTTATTCTTATTAAATAAATACAAATCCAAATTTCTAAGATAAATTTCTATAAAAAGAAAAATAAAAAAAATCTTATTTTTTATTAAAAACATTATCTATGTACTTTAAAATCAAACTATATTATTATTTTAATTTAAGATGTATGTTTATTCCTTGAATTCAAATTTATATTCAATTCAAAGTCAAATTTAAAAATCCAACTCTAAAATAAATTTAACTAAATATAAATATCAACTTTTAAATAAGCTCATTATTGTTTAAAAATAATTTATCCTATTTTAAAAATCAATTTAAAAACACAGATTTAAATACACTTATCAATTATGAAAACAATAAGTCTATATAGAATTTATTTATACGAACAAAATAATTATTATTATAAAACCAATTTATAACCAAAATTTAGACATTATTATTATTACTTGGATATTTATTTTTGAAAAGAACAATTTTATCAATTTCAAATAATTTAAATAAGAGATTATCACTTTTTAAATTCCTGGAAATTCCGGGATATTACAATTCAGTAAGGAATGGTTCCAGCCTTGTGTTGCAGGGGATTGGGAGTAATCCTCGGTACGGTGATCTAGGCCCCGTACTGTGACGGGCGGTATCCAATAGCCCTGCCATTGTATGGAATCCAATCTCCAATAAGTGTTGTACGTATTGATTGCGCCCAACTATGTTGGAACGTGAGATGTAAGCATTCCATCTATTTTGTATTTTATTTGAAAACCCTAGACCCTATTATAATATCACTGGATTTCCTATCAAATGTTTTGGTTAGCATAAGGTAAAAACTTGCCCATGTTTATGTGTGGGGAGTCTTACGTGTACCTTTTGTTTTCAAAAGGTTTTTAAAATTAAGCAACGTTAACCGTTTACTCATACCAGACGCATGTCTGACTCGGAGTTTATTCTGTTTTTCTTAGATTCTTGGGTACTCAAATTTTTATGAGTAGCCAAGGGATTCAGGTTAGGTTTGACGAATTCTGGAGGAGATATGGAGCATGAGGCTGTAGCATTTGTAGATATATAGGAGTTCCGCTGTGTTGATCTTTGTATTATTATCTATGTTGTATATTGAATTGTATGATAGACAGGATTTATAACTGTCGAAGGTATCGTAATATGAAGCTGTGTAACTCTGATGTATATGATACTATGTAGTTTAGTATGTGATTAATATAATTTATTCGTTCCGCTGTTGAGATTCTGATGTTGTTTCTTTCTTTCTTCTCTAACTTTTCTCTTTTCTATCCCTTTCGTTCTAAATAATGAAGCGTCTTTCTGTGGAGAGAAAGGCGGGTCATTTCATTTGATATCAGAGCGCTTGGTTGAGTGAATATCTAGGCTTTGGAGTGTTTTCTTTCTTGAGAGAGTGTACTTGTATTTTGATATACATATATATGTATATATCTACTTATCTGTTGGATTACCTGTTCGGGTTTTTCCAATTTGAGTTGTAAAGGTAGAAAGGGTAGTGGTGTATGTAGCACAACTACTAGTGGAAGAAGTCCGAGTGTTGAGATTGGAAGTGTATTTGTCGAGACTGTAGACCCGATACCGTCTCGAGTGAGCTTTGTAGTATGGTGTAAGGATTTCAACAATCTCTGAAGGAAACCTGTAAATGTTCGGAGTCCATCTTTGAAGTTGGTTGAATAGGGTTTAGATCTGTCGGTTAAGCGGAAGCAAGAGATGGTATCTTGGTATCTTCAGGATGGAGCAACTACATGGTGAGACGTAGTGACTATGGATGTTTCCGAAGATGTTTTCTTTGGAGCAAGTTTGAGGAACTATGTCTGTATCGGTGGTGAGACTAGGGTCAGCAGGGTTTTTGTGCTTGGTTTGAGACTTGAGTTTCTTGAGGAGATGTCTGCCTATCTCAAGGTTCTGTGTGGGATTGGTTGATCTGATTTTTAGAATCAAAGGAGCTTTGGATAAGAAGTCTGTGGAAACTGTGGAAGTAGTGCAGCTCAGAAGTGTTTTCTGTTCCATCAGGAAGATCTTTTGGCTTTGCAGTTTCCTAGCAGTGTTCGGAAGCAGCAGAGTGGACTCGTTTCTTCAATGGATTGGTTGAGGATAAGCTGTTTTGATTTGTGGAGAGAAAACAATATCTGTGGATATTGGATTGGATAGGATCGCAAAAGTGACTTGCGATAGTTTGAATGTTCTTTCGAGTTATAGAAATTGTCAGAGATTTTTTCGGATGTCTTCAGAGAAGTCAGAAGTTTGTCTGCATTAGAGATTGAGTTCCGTATCAATTTGGTTCATGGAGCTACCGGTAGTTCAGCTAGGTAGAAGGATGACTCCTAGGTTGAGGTTTTGGTGAAGCAGCTCAGGATTTTGTGGAACTTCTGAGTTTTCTCTTTATGGATCCACTAAACCATATTTCTGGAATGTGCTGTCTAGACTGTGCTCGTGTTCATCGACAACATTCTTATCTGCTCCAGATCAGAGTTGTGCAGCGGAAGCAAGATAGCAATTGTTCTAGAGTGGTAGCAACCGAAAGTTGAAGTGTTTTGGATTAAAGAGTTTCTACGGGAAGTTTAAGGATCTGAAGGTCAGATCGGCAAGTGCACCTGTTTTGTCTTTTTTGGATAAGAGAAGTAAGTTTGAAGTCTTCTGATGATTGTCAAGTAGAGATTGTGTATTTGATTTGGGTAGATCTTGAGAGGATCTTTTTGTTGGATTGTTTTTGGTCCAGTTTGTTTCTAGAGGCATCAGCGAAGGTTGAGCTGATCAGAAAGGATGTAGGCTGCCTGGATCATCAGAAGAGATTTGTGGTTAAAAGACGGAGGAATTTGGAATTCGAAGTTGGGGACTTTGTTTTTGTTGAGATTTTCTCCGGTCGAAGGAGCAATAAGATTGTGTAAGACTGGGAAGTTAGCACCGAGGTATATTGGATTCTTTTGAGTTTTTGTAAGGAATAAGTGTTTGGCTTATAAGGGTTGAATTGCCAGTTTGGAAGACTGGGATTCAATGTATTTCACGTATCTCTGAAGGAGTACGTGTATGATCCATCACTGGTTTTGGAAACAGTAGTTCTATGAGGGTTTGATAGTTGAGTTGATCTTGTCTGTGATCTGGTATCTTGTGTAGGTGGTAGGTCTAGATAAGTAGAAGCTCAGTAGCTTAGTGGTGTAGCTAGTTTGGATTTAGTAGAGCGAGTATCCCAGGATCTGCACTTGGGAAACTCTAGATAATTTTAGGAAGCTTATCTGGATCTGTGTCCGGATAGCTAGTATTGTTCGCTGGATTGAATGTTTGTTTGGATAAAATTGTTTATTTGGTTGATTATTTATGGATGCTTGCATTGGTTGTAATAAAATAATTTTTTTTTGGTAATATCTTTGGTTTTAAATTTTGGGGACGAAATTCTTTTAAGAGGGGAGGAATGTGATATCCTGGAATTTCAAGGAATTTAAAATGTGATAATCCCTTAATTAATTATTTAAAATTGGTAAAAAAAATTAATTTCAAACAATAATAAATATAATGAGTTGTTTTCAAATGTAGAGATAAATAATTGTTTAAACGAAATAATAATTACAAATTTAAATTGTGTTATTTTATAATTAGATTTTAAATAGACTTATTATTTACAAATTTAATAAGTATGTTTAAATATATATGTATGTATGAATGTATGTATATATATATGTGTGTGTAGGTATGTATGTATTTAAATTGATTTTAAATAGGATAATTATTTTCAATTAATAATATGTTTGTTTAAAATTAAAATCTATATTTATTTGAATTAATTTTAAATTAGATTTTACATTAATTTGAATTTGAATCTGAATTTAAAATTGAATTTAAAGGAATATACACATATCTTAAAATAGAAATAATAATATGGCTTGGATTTAAAATATATGGATAAAGTTTTTATTTAAAATAAGTTTGTTTTATATTATTTTCTTTAAAATAAATTTATTTATATAGATTTAGAAAGTAATTATTTAATAGTAAATAAATAAAAAAGTTTAATATTTACATTTAAAAATGGATTAAAAATATTATATATGATTTTATTCAAAAATATATTTGGTTTTCATTTAATTTTCTCTTAAAAGTTTTATTTATTTAAAATTAGAAAAGCTTTTATAAATTAATAAACATACTTATTAATTAGGAAAAATAATTATATAAGCTTTAAAATATTTTTAAAATAATTAAATATTGCATAATTACAAGTGTAATTAAATCAAGTGATGTAAGTAACAAGTGTTTGATAATTAATAAGGTAAGAGACAACTATCACACATTTTATTTATATTTTCTTTAATTTTAAATTGAAATGACCCGCAAATCCATACTCCTTGAGTCAACACTATTCTACAACAATCAACTCAAGTTGTACAGAAATACAAACCATTTGGGTTAAAGAAGATGAGGTAGAAGAAGAAAATAGAAAACAACAACAGAATCTAACCATCGCAGCGGAATAAAATATAATAGATAATAAATGATCTTTACTCTAAATCAAATATCTCTGTTTATATATTACATCATCAGAGTACAACAATCACAGCTCAACATCAATACCATACAAATGGATACACAGCAACTCAACACAGCGGAATATATATATAAACAAGTACGAGAGTACGTATCGTCAACCAGCTCGTCTCTTGAGCTCCACAGCATCATATCATGTATCCTATAATACTCGGTCTGACCCGAGCATTACAGTTAAATAACACCCGAGTCAGTCTGGAATACCAGCATGAGAAAATCACGCTCAATTGATTATTAACGTTTCAAAAATCCTTTGAAAACAAAAGCATCTCGTAAGACCACGCCATAGATAAACATGCCGGGTTTTTACCTTATGATAGCTAAACAATTTTTTATGGAAATCCTCTGATATTATAATTGTGTCTATAGAAAGTAAAATAGAATCTAGCTGAAATGCTTGCATCTCACGTTTCAGCAATAGTTGGGCACAATCAAAACCATACGGGCGCGTAGGGAAAATGGATTCCAACTAATGGCTAGGCACTGGGGTACCACCTATCACAGTACCTGGTCTAGATCAGCGTACCGAGGAGCCACCCTAACTCCTCTGCAACACAAGACTGGAACCATCCCTTACTGGACAGTCCCGAGCAAGATCAACCCGCGGTTGAGATCAGCAACCGCCCACTAAGCCGAAACAAAGGGACATATAGACAGGGATGACCTCACCCTCCAATGGGGGCTACCCACGAAGCCTTGCTGCATAACCCCTGATTTTAAGCCATTCCCATTTGATGAGGCTTGAGGCTAAGAGTTACCTTTTTAGAACATATCCCTTAGAATGCCCATCGTCCTCCTAATGATGTTTCGCAATCATTCATCCATACAAGTCCGTCCTGGGTTTGAACGGAATCGAAGGCACTATTCCTACTACATCCTTTTTGGAAATATCCTCAGGATTAGTAGCGACTAGCCCTTGCACTTCACTGCTCCATCTTCGACTCCGAACACGTTTTTCACGAAATGTACAAACCGGATCGAAGTGGTTTTCGAGAAATAAATCTCGATCTCGGTCTCTTCGAAACGATCAACGCATTTGGCGAATATTGATAGTCGGTTATTTAACTATCAATTAATACTCACAAACAACCATCAGCCATTCATTTATCTCAAAATATCTTCACAAGATATAATTTCACTTTTCAAACTCCTTGAAAACAGTTTTCAAAACTATCTGCCTTTCTTAGAATAAATTCCAAGTACTTCTATTTCCACTGGGATCACCAAGCACAAGACTTTAGATTTCTTTTTAAATAATTTTAAATTACTTTATTGTAAAATAAGTTTAACATTTAATTTAGAAAATTTTACCTTAGTACTTAATTTAAAATAATACTTTAGAAATAATTAAAATACGTTTACCTTATAACCATACATTAGATTTTCTTCTTTCAAGATTCCAAATCATCCTTTAAATAATTATTACAACAGTAGATTAAACAAAACACCTACTCTGAAATATACTTTAAAATATTTAAGTTAAGACTACTTCGATAATTGGCTAAAAATACATACTATATGAATAGTTAAAAATAAGGTTACCTTAGAAAATATAAATTAGGTTCTCACTCCTTTTTAAAACAAAACTCTTAGTTACCATTTTAAATAATTACTACTATAATATATTTGAAAATATTTGCTTTTAGAATTTAAAGGATTAAAATAATAAATTTTCTAAACATGCTTTTCAAAACAACATTAAAGCTTTTACCTATATTTAAAAATTAACTTCGAACGTACTTGGCTATCCAGAGAAATATACTTCTCTTCACAATCTTCTTTAAATTCCAATTTCAAACACTTGAATCAATTTTCACATTGATTTCCAATTTACTCCCTTTCTTACTTCAAAATCTATTAACTTCAGATTTTATTTCTTAATTATGATATAAAATATTTAAACTGAGAATACCAATTTTTGATTTCCCAAATTACTTCTTAATCCCTTTAAATAAATTTAAACTTGAATTTTAAAATAATTCTTTATTCCTTTAATTTATATAACTTAAGTTTACAATTCATTAAACTCGGTTTATTCAAAATTCCTTCCATACTCGAAGTTCTTTATTATTATTATTTTCATATTACTTCTACTTCTTTTCAATTCAATTCTTAATCTTATTCAAATTTCCTTTTATTATTTTACTTACAAATCCATTTCTTTTATTTTCTTTCCAAAATCCAAATTGTATATTTTTGGAAATTCATTATACCCACTTATATCCAATCAAACCATAGCATTCAATATTTCAACATAATTCATCATAGAATATCAAATCATCTGTTAACTCCGCTTTGATAATGACTCAGCGACCTAAAATGGGTAACGACCTGACGACTTAAAAGAGGTTACGACCTGACGACTTAAAAGAGGTTACGACCTGACGACTTAAAAGGTTACCGACCTAACGACTTAAAAGGTTACGACCTGACGACTTAAAAGGTTGTGACCTAACACTTAAAAGGTTACCGACCTAACGACTTAAAAGGTTATGACCTGACGACTTAAAAGGTTGCGACCTAACGACTTAAAAGGTTACCGACCTAACGACTTAAAAGGTTACCGACCTAACGACTTAAAAGGTTACCGACCTAACAACTTAAAGGGTTACCGACCTAGGGATCTAAGAAGAATAACAACCTAGCAACTCAAGACAGGAAAAACTCAAAGCAACCACACTTAAGTCGCGACCGACTTACGACCTATGTTAGGTCGTAAGCGACCTAGGCAAACGAAGACAAATCCAATATAGCGTCACTTAAGCCGCGGTCTGTTAACTCGTCCGCGACTTGGGACTTGTGATATGAATCCAGAAGAACATGCTTATCCCAGTTAAGCCGTGATCCATGCATGAGAGATTGAGTGCGACCTACGACCTATCTTAGGTCGGCTACGATCCACGACCTATTTTAGGTCGGTTACTACTTACGACCTAGCATGGAAATTCCTCTATAAATACAGCGCTATCTCCAATTTGGAGGGGACTCTTTTTCCGATCATTTTCTTCAAAGCATCGAGACTCTGCCATCTTCAAGTCGAGCCTTACTCCAACATTCGAAACTCACAAGAAGCTTCAGTCAACTTCAAACAGGGATTCAACATATTCAACCATGAATTCGGAGAACTCTCTTGCATCGAAGTTTTTCTAGCTACTTGTCTTTTGAAGTGAATTGTAATTGAAGGAAATTGTAAAGGATTGTAATCATATAAGCAATAAAAAAGGATTGAAGTGGACGTACGCTTGATTATAAGCCGAACCACTATAAACTCTGTGTCTCTTACTGCTTTTTCAGTGAATTACTGCTTTTTCTGATTCCCGTGTTAGCGGGTGGTGCTTTCATTCAATCTCTATTTGCATCGGGGTGTTAGCGTCTGACTTTTTACGTTAACATTTTTGGTGCTTTCACTGAGAACCCAACTCAGAATACTGTCATCATAGCTTCATAGAAATTTATAGAGAGGATCTCTCTAAAAACCAGGAGTTTATCAGAAATAATGGCCCCCGGAAGAAAACGCAAGTCTGTAAGATCCGACGATGTTCGCGAGACTAATGCCACTTCTCCTCCTTTAAGTCAAACAACTCCAGCTATCGGAGTGACACGGGCAGAGCTAGATGTCGTGGTATCTGGGCTACATCGACAAATGGAAGCTCAGAATAACCGGATGATGGAAAGGTTGAATGTTTTATTTGAGGCAAACCGCCAGCCAGCAACTAAGGAGGGAAACCTTGCCGATGAAGTGCAAAATGTGGAAGGAAGAAATATCCCTCAAAGGCCAGCTGACCCAGTAGAAAGGACACCTCCCCAAACCGGAGGATCGGGGCCGCAACCAACCCTCCGTGAACGGTTGTCAAGACAAAATTCGAAGAGAATGGCTGATGTTTGTCCCGCTGAGCCTCAAAATGATGAAGGGTATTTCTCAGGCATGGTTCGTCAGGTTATGAAGGAAAGTATGCAGATAAATGAAGATGAGAAAGAATGGGGTTTCGCTCCAAGCAAAACTCCATTCACTGAAAAGATCCTGAAGGCAGAATTCCCAAGGAAGTTTGTCCCTCCAACTATTCCAGCTTACAAGGGAACGAGCGATCCTAATGAGTTTCTGTATAAGTATGATTGGCACATGACGGGTGCCAGAGCCTCTGATGAAATCAAACGCCGGTATTTTCCGGTATACCTAGAGGGAGTTGCTTTACTTTGGTTCACAAAGCTGCCGGTCCGATCGATAGACCAATTTTCTAATTTGACTCGGAAATTCAAGGAACAGTTTCGGTTGTATGCGTCAAAGGCAAAGGATATAATGTCATTATCCAGTTTGGAGCAGAATCCTAGAGAATCCATCAGAGCTTTCTTGAATCGCTTCAATATAGCTCTGGCTGAAGTAGACAACGCAGAGCCGAGAATGATTTTGACGTACCTGATGAAGGCTATTGATAAAACAAGTGAGTTCGGAAGGTGGTTGAAAATGAAAGAACCGAATTCGCTTGACAAGTTTTATAAGAAAGCCAATGAATTCATGCGCCTGGAAAGCCTCCAAGCACCGGCTAAGGTGGTATCGATAGGGGCTGGAAGTAGTAATGATGTTCCGAATAAAAAGGAATCTGGCAATCAGAAGAGGGGAAACGATGGTCAAAAGAAACAAGGAGATGCAAAGAAAGGTCATCCCTTCAACTTCACCCCTCTAACTGATACCCCGGAAAACATCTACTTTGCAAACAAAGACACGGTCGAATTCCCCGCACCAGCTAAGCAAAGAGTTAATAGGAAAGCTGAGAGGAATGGAAGGTTTTGCCGGTTCCATAACCAACCCGGCCATGATACTAACGAGTGCCATCACTTGAAGGAGGTAATTGAGGAACTATTGAAGGAAAACAAGCTCCAGCAATATGTAAAAAGGAACAAGAATGGCCCAACTTCGTCAACTCAAGGACAACAGGTTCATGTTCATCGTCCTAGCTCAAGTGAAAAGGCGGCAACTCATGAATCAGAGAGGCCTGTTATAAATGTGGTTACTGGGGGCCCTCACCCAGTTGGCAGGAGTTGGGGTGAGATGGAAAGATACGCCCGTGCTTTGAAGTATGCACCGGCAGATGAAAGTGTTTTTGTGTTAGAAAATGCTGCACCCCTGAAGAAGCAGAAAACATTTAATGATGACATTATATTCAGTGCTAGGGATTCGATGGGTGTTGAAGCTCCTTCCATTGATCCTTTGGTCATCTCCGCTGGCATTGGGCCAGCTACTGTGAAAAGAGTTCTGCTTGACTGTGGATCTTCGTGCTACATTCTCTTCAAGAAGACTTTTGATCAGATGAAGATTCCAATGGCTGACGTTCAAGCTTCATCACTAAAGATTGCTGGCTTTATTAGAGAGCCGAAACAGCCAATTGGGACTATTGATTTGTTCGTAGAGCTTGGAGAGGGGCAGAGAAAAGTGGCTCGAAAACAGACCTTTGTTATTGTTGAAGAATTTTCTGCCTACAATGCCTTCCTAGGCCGACCAACTCTGGCAGCATTTAAGGCTATTCTTGCCCCATGGTGTCTGACTATAAAATTCCCCACAGATAATGGAGTCGGTGTGGTGAAAGGGGATCAGAATGCGGGACGAGAATGTTATCTTACAGAGTTGCGTGAAACGAGGAAGAGAGAAATGGGAAAAGATGCGGCGGCCCCGGTCCGCATCAAAGAATCAACCTTGTAGCAATTACAGGGTGGACCCTGCACAGGCGAACATAGCGGTGCACGAAGAGAGATGGATCCCAGAAAAGCCTGTGCAGGGGAGAATAGAGTGGTACCAGTTGAAGTGATAGTGCCGGTACCTGTTGACCCGAAAGACCCGAACAAAGTGTTGAATGTGGGTTCGTAGCTTAATGCAACGGTTCAAAATGTTTTGATATCATTTTTGAAAGCAAATCTGGATGTATTCGCTTGGACTCATGCCGATATGTGTGGAATATCTCCAGAAATTGCAGTACATACCTTGAATATTGATCCAATGTTTACACCGGTAAAGCAGAAAAGAAGAAATCAAGCTCCTGAAAGGTCAGCAGCATTGAAAGAAAAGGTTGATCGGCTCATGGAGAATGGTTTTATCAGGGAATCCACTTATCCGAACTGGGTTTCAAATCCAGTACTGGTTAAAAAAGCTAACGGAAAATGGAGAGTGTGCATTGACTTTTCAGATCTAAACAAAGTCTGGCCCAAAGACTGCTTCCCGTTACCCAGGATTGACCAGTTGGTGGATGGAACGGCAGGGCATGAATTGCTATCTTTTATGGATGCCTACTCCGGATATAACCAGATCATGATGCATGAGCCGGACCAGGAGGACACAAGCATTATCACCGATGTTGGTCTCTACTGCTGCAGATTCATGCCTTTCGGACTTAAGAATGCGGGGGCAACTTACCAAAGACTTGTTAATGCCATGTTTAAACCACAGATTGGCAAGACTATGGAAGTTTATGTCGATGATATGCTGGTAAAGTCAAAGAAAGCAGTGGACCACATGGATCACTTGGCATAGATGTTCTCAATCCTCCGAAAGTACGGTATGAAGTTGAATCCTTTGAAGTGTTCATTTGGGGTAGAATCTGGAAAGTTTCTGGGTTTCATTGTAAGTGCAAGGGGCATTGAAGCTAATCCTGCTCAGATAACTGCCTTAAGAGAAGTCAAAGCTCCTAGAACGAAGAAGGAATTGCAAAGTCTCAATGGAAACGTTGCTGCCTTGAGTCGGTTCATTTCCAAAGCTACTAATAAATGCATTCCATTCTTTGATGCTCTAAAGAAAGGAAGAAAAAACTTTGACTGGACTCCTGAGTGCCAGAAAGCTTTCGATGAGCTGATTCGTCATATGGAAACGCCTCATATACTTTCTAAGCCTGACAATGGTGAAGATCATTTTGTATATTTGACAATCTCGTCTCATGCCCTCAGCACAGCTTTGGTATGGGAGGATGCGAAAATTCAGCGCCCGGTTTACTACATCGGCAAGAGACTCACTGGGGCAGAATTGTACTATTCAAAGTTGGAAAAGCTCGCTTATTGTCTACTGATTGCATCAAGAAAATTGAGGCCATATTTCCAAGCTCATCCCATCAAGGTCCTCACCGATCAGCCCTTGAAGCAACTCCTGTTTCGTCCTGAGACCTCGGGTCGTCTTTTGAAGTGGGATATTGAGCTCAGTCAACATGACATCACGTATCATCCCCGGAAAGCAATCAATGGACAAGCTTTGGCAGACTTCATCGCAGAATGTACAGACAAAGGTGATAGCGAGGAGGTGGTAACTGATAATTCCCCAATTCTATGGAAATTGTATGTCGATGGCGCAAGAAACGATTACTGGTCCGGGGCTGGGGTTGTGCTTGAAACCCCTGAAGGACGGTCATTGTGTTATGCATTAAGAATAGAATTTCCTTCGACTAATAATGAGGTAGAATATGAAGCTCTCATTGCTGGCCTGAAGATTGCTAAAGAACTGAACATCAAGGCATTGCAAATCTTCAGTGATTCACAGCTTATTGTGTGTCAAGTCAGGAAAGAGTTTCAAACCAAAGGAGGAAATCTGCCTGCTTACTTGTCAAGAGCCTGAAAGCTTCTCGAGGACCTAGACCATTATACGATAAACCATATACCTCGGGAAGAAAACATGAAGGCAGATTCCCTCGCAAAGTATGCAAGCACTGGTGAAGCTCAATTATTGGGATTAGTTCCTGTTGAAGTCCTGTCAACTCCAAGCATTGATGAAATGGATATTGACTAGATCATGATTGTATCACAGGAGCGAGGATCATGGATGACTCTGATATTGGAATACCTGCACGATGGCTCTCCACCAGAAAACCCAAGAGAACGGCAGAAGTTGTTAAGAAAAGCATCAAGATTTGTAATTCAAGATGGCTGATTGTATAGGCGGGGATTCTCAATGCCATTACTCCGATGTGTGACCAAGGAAGAAGATGAAACAATTCTAACCAAGGTAGACGGAGGAGAGTGTGGAGACCATTCAGGAGGTCAAACTTTAGCAAAGAAAATTCTCCGTTATGGATATTTTGGGCCGGATATTAATCGTGATGCCGCGAGTTACGCCCGAAAATGTGACCGATGCCAGAGATTTGCAAAAATCCCAAGAGCACCTTCCACTGAGATAACACAGATGGTCAGTCCGTGGCCATTTGCTATTTGGGGAATGGATCTCATCGGGCCTCTGCCAACTGCAAAATCCGGAATCAGATATGCTATTGTTGCTGTAGATTATTTTACTAAATGGGCTGAATCTGAACCCTTAGCTACTATTACCTATAAGAAAATGATAAATTTTGTAACTAAGAATATCATTAGCAGGTATGGAGTGCCTCAAAAGATAATCACAGACAATGGAACCAAATTTGAAAGTAAAGAGTTCCAAGATTTTTGCAAAAAATTCAAGATCTAGAAAAGTTTCTCAGCAGTGGCTCATCCGCAGGAAAACGGGCAAGTGAAAGCAGTAAACAAAATTATCAAATCAACCATCAAAAAACAGCTGGAAAAAGCAAAAGGTGGTTGGGTCGATAAACTTCCGCTAGCACTATGGGCATATAGAACTACACATAAAACTGCGACGGGGCACACTCCATTTTCATTGGCATATGGATCAGAGGCAATGATTCCGGTAGAAATAGAGGTCCCTTCACATAGAAGAATCCATTTCAATCAAGCCGAAAATGAAAAGCTGCAACTTGAAGCCCTTGACTTCCTTGATGAAAAAAGGGAAGAAGCTGAGCTTAGAATTGTGGCTCATCGGCAAAGAATAGCCAGGCACTTCAATTTCAAAGTTCGCCGACGTAGCTTTGAAGTTGGGGATCTAATCTTAAAAAGAATTATGACACCTACAGGCGTGCTTGGACCAAACTGGGAAGGGCCGTATGTTATAGGCCAAAAACTTCTTGATGGCACATTCAAACTTGTAACTGTCGAAGGAGACCCAATTCCAAGAGCTTAGAACAACAATCATTTGCGCCCATATTTTACTTAAAGGCTTTAATGAAATATTGTAAAAGAATGATGAATGTATGATTCTTGTATTGAAAGCCGTTGTAAAGTCAGTGCAAGTGAATAATAAGGACTATAAAGTGGATGCAAGCCCAGTTCTTGGCCGAACCACTATAAATCTTGTGTTCTTTACTATTATAGACTGCTTTGCTTTATTTTGATATATAAAATACGTCAATTGTATTACTAAAATGTCGATTTAATAATGCAGACCATAAAAACAAAGCTTACCCATCACAAGACCAAGCAATCCTTGACATCACCCAACAAGCAAACGCTAAGCCGTTCAAAATTTCCATACTCAAATCCTACGAAAGAAGTGCTTCGAACAAAAGTTAGCGATTCGGCTGGAAGTGGGCCATTGCTAACTAACTGTGAATGCTTGTACAAACGAGCATCCAGTTAAATAGCCTGTGTCTGCCACCACCAATTCGCTTAACTATGAAGTATATTTCTTTGGATAAGGGAAATTGTTGGCAACTAAAAGGGAAGTGTATTTGGAAAAGATAACGGGGATCGCGATATGGATAGATGGCAAAGAGACATGGGCGAGCAAGCATCAAACAGCAAAAGACCTCTTCGGAGGCACAAGCCCTCTTCGGAGGAACAACTCTTCGGAGGATAAAGACCTCAAACGGGGCATGCCAGAAGACTTTCTCAACAAAAAAGATTGGTATGGAATGACCGGGAGCACCTTCCTGACTGGAAGGCAAGGCGCTTGTTTACTAGCTGAGACAGTTTGCGCAGACAAGCGTCCAAGTAACTTGCGTCCGCCCCATGAATCCATACGATGATCGGAGGCACCTTCCCAAGTGGAAGGCAAGGCGCTTGTTCACTAGTTGAGACAATCTGCACAAATAAGCGTCCAAGTAACTTGCGTCCGCCCGTGAATCCGGCCAACCATGAGGAAGAAACTTCCAGGTAGACTCGGAGGCACGCATTCCACCGAGATTTGAAATAAAACTTCACAAGTGCTGAAATGTGAAAAGCCCTCTTCGAAGGCCCATTTCACCATAGTTGAAATGCTAAAAGACCTCGAGCGGGCCTCGCCAGAAAAAGAGAGTTCTTTCTCGATGTTAACTCCTATGCTCAGCAGCTCAATAGGAAGACGACTTAAGGTGGCCAGCGACTCAATAGGCAAACGACTTAAGAGAATAACAGCTTAGCGACTTAACTGATAGCACAACCTACCGACTTAAGGAAGCCATGACTTAGCGGCTTGAGAGAATGGACCGACTTAACGACTCAAGAGATTGCCGACTTAACGACTCAAGAGATTGCCGAGTTAACGACTCAAGAGATTGCCGACCTAACGACTCAAGGGACTGCCGACCTAACGACTCAAGAGACTGCCGACCTAACGACTCAAGACAGGAAAAGCTCAAAACAACTTCACTTAAGTCACGACCGACTTACGACCTATGTTAGGTCACTCGCGACCTAAGCAAACAAAGGGAAATCCAATATAGCGTTACTTGAACCAGGGCATGTTAACTCGTTCACGACTTAGGACTAGTACTCAGAAGAACATGCTTATCCCAGTTAAGCCGTGAGTCGTGCTTAAGAGATAGAACGCGACTTACGATTTGTCTTGGGTCGGTCACGATCCACGACTTACTTTAGGTCGGTCACTACTTACAACTTGACATGGAAGTTCCTCTATAAATACAGCACTATCTCCAACATGAGGGGGACTTTTGGATCATTTTCTTCAGAGCATTGAGACTCTACCATCTTCAAGCCGAGCCTTACTTCAACATTCGAAACTCACAAGAAGCTTCAATCAACTTCAAGCTGGGATTCAACATATTCAACCATGAATTCGGAGAATTCTCTTGCATCGAAGTTTTTCTAGCTACTTGTCTTTTGAAGTGAATTGCAATTGAAAGAAATTGTAAAGGATTGTAATCATATAAGCAATAAAGAAGGATTGAAGTGGACGTAGGCTTGATTATAAGCCGAACCACTATAAACTCTGTGTCCTTTACTGCTTTTTCAGCGAATTACTGCTTTTTCTGTTTCCCGTGTTAACGGGTGTTGCTTTCATTCAATCTCTATTTGCATCGGGGTGTTAGCGTCTAACTTTTTGCGTTAACATTTTTGGTGCTTTCACTGAGAATTGAACTCAGGATACTGTCATCATAGCTTCACAGAAGTTTGTAGAAAAGATCTCTCTAAAAACCAGGAGTTTATCAGAAATAATGGCCCCCGGAAGAAAACGCAAGTCTGTTAGATCCGATGATGTTCGCGAGACTACTGCCACTTCTCCTCCTTTAAGTCAAACAACTCCAACCGTCGGAGTTACACGGGCAGAGCTGGATGCCGTGGTATCTGGGCTACATCGACAAATGGAAGCTCAGAATAACCTAATGATGGAAAGGTTGAATGCTTTATTTGAGGCAAACCGCCAGCCGGCAGCTAAGGAGGGAAACCTTGCCAATGAAGTGCAGAATGTGGAAGGAAGGAATATCCCTCAAAGACCAGCTGACCCAGTGGAAAGGACACCTCCCCAAGCCGGAGGATCGGGGCCGCAACCAACCCTCCGTGAACGATTGTCAAGACAGAATTCGGAGAGAATGGCTGATGTTTGTCCCGCTGAGCCTCAAAATGATGAAGAGTATTTCTCAGGCATGGTTCGCCAGATTATGAAGGAAAGTATGCAGAGAGACGATGATGAGAAAGAGTGGGGTTTCGCTCCGAGCAAAACTCCATTCACTGAAAAGATCTTGAAAGCAGAATTCCCAAGGAAGTTTGTCCCACCAACTATTCCATCTTACAAGGGAACGAGCGATCCTAATGAGTTTCTGTATAAGTATGATTGGCACATGACGGGTGCAAGAGCCTCTGATGAAATCAAATGCCGTTATTTTCCGGTATACCTGGAAGGAGTTGCTTTACTTTGGTTCACAAAGCTGTCGATCCGGTCGATAGACCAATTTTCTGATTTGACTCGGAAGTTCAAGGAACAGTTTCGATTGTATGCGTCAAAGGCAAAGGATATAATGTCGTTATCCAGCTTGGAGCAGAATCCTGGAGAATCCATTAGAGCTTTCTTGAATCGCTTCAATATAGCTTTGGCCGATGTGGATAATGCAGAGCCACGCATGATTCTGACATACTTGATAAGGGCGATTGATAAATCAAGTGAATTTGGAAAGTGGTTGAAAATGAAAGAACCAAATTCACTTGACAAGTTTTATAAAAAAGCCGATGAATTCATGCGTATGGAAAGCCTCCAAGAACTGACTAAGGTGGTATCGACATGGGCTGGAAATGGTAATGCTGCTCCGAATAAGAAGGAATCTGGCAATCAGACGAGGGGGAACGATGGTCGGAAGAGGCAGGAAGATGCAAAGAAAGGTCGTCCCTTCAACTTCACCCCTCTGACTGATACCCTGGAGAACATCTACTTTGCAAACAAAGACACGGTCGAATTCCCCGAACCCGCTAAGCAAAGAGTTAATAGGAAAGCTGAGAAGAATGGAAGGTTTTGCCGGTTCCATAACCAACCCGGGCATGATACTAACGAGTGCCGTCACTTGAAGGAGCTAATTGAGGAACTATTGAAGGAAAACATGCTCCAGCAATATGTAAAAAGGAACAAGAATGGCCCAACTTCGTCAACTCAAGGACAACAGGTTCCTGTTCATTGTCCTAGCTCAAGTGAAAAGGCGACAGCTCATGAATCAGGGAGGCATGTTATAAATGTGGTTACAGGAGGCCCTCACCCAGCTGGCAGGAGTTGAGGTGAGATGGAATGATACGCTCGTGCTTTGAAGTATGCACCGGCAGATGAAAGTGTCTTTGTGTTAGAAGATGCTGCACCCCTGAAGCAGTAGAAAACTTTTAATGATGACATTATATTCAGTGCTAGGGATTCGATGGGTGTTGAAGCTCCTTCCATTGATCCTTTGGTCATCTCCGCTGGCATTGGGCCAACTACTGTGAAAAGAGTTCTGGTTGATTGTGGAGCTTCGTGCAACATTCCCTTCAAGAAGACTTTTGATCAAATGAAGATTCTATGGCTGATGTTCAAGCTTCATCACTAAAGATTGTTGGTTTTACTGGTGAGCCGAAACAGCCAATTGGGACTATTAGTTTGTTCGTAGAGCTTGGAGAGGGGCAGAGAAAAGTGGCTTTAAGCAGACCTTTGTTATTGTTGAAGAATTTTCTGCCTACAATGCCTTCCTAGGCCGACCAACTCTAGCAGCATTTAAAGCAATTCTTGCCCCATGGTGTCTGACCATAAAATTCCCCACAGATAATGGAGTCGGTGTGGTTAAAGGGGATCAGAATGCTGGACGGGAATGTTATCTTACAGAGTTGCGCGAAGCAAGGAGGAGAGATATGGGAAAAGATGCGGTGGCCCCAGTCCGCATCAAAGAATCAACCTTGTAGCAATTACAGGGTGGACCCTGCACAGGCGAACATAGTGATGCACGAAGAGAGATGGATCCCAGAAAAGCCTGTGCAGGGGAAAATAGAGTGGTACCAGTTGAAGTGACAGTGCCGGTACCTGTTGACCCTAAAGACCCGAACAAAGTGTTGAATGTGGATTCGCAGCTTAATGCAATGGTTCAAAATGTTTTGATATCATTTCTGAAAGCAAATCTGGATGTATTCGCCTGGACTCATGCCGATATGTGTGGAATATCTCTAGAAATTGCAATACATACCTTGAATATTGATCGAAAGTTTACACCTGTGAAGCAGAAAAGAAGAACCCAGGGTCCCGAAAGGTCAGCAGCATTAAAGGAAGAGGTGGATCGGCTCATGGAGAATGACTTTATCAGAGAATCTACTTATCCGAATTGGGTTTCGAATCCAGTACTGGTTAAGAAAGCTAAAGGAAAATGGAGAGTATGCATCGACTTTTCAGATTTAAACAAGGCTTGCCCCAAAGGCTGCTTTCCGCTTCCCAAGATTGACCGGTTAGTTGATCGAACTGCGGGGCATGAATTGTTATCTTTTATGGATGCTTACTCCGGATACAACCAGATCATGATGCATGAGCCATATCAGGAGGACACGAGTTTTATAACCGATGTTGGTCTGTACTGTTACAAAGTCATGCCCTTCAGACTGAAGAATGCAGGGGCAACTTACCAAAGACTGGTTAATGCAATGTTCAAGCCACAGATTGGCAAGACTATGGAAGTTTATGTCGATGATATGCTGGTAAAATCAAAGAAAGCAGCGGACCACATGGATCACTTGGCAGAAATGTTCTCAATCCTCCGAAAGTATGGTATGAAGCTGAATCCTTTGAAGTGTTCATTTGGAGTAGAATCTGGAAAATTTTGGGTTTCATTGTGAGTGCAAGGGGCATTGAAGCTAATCCGGCTCAGATAACTGCCTTAAGAGAAGTCAAAGCTCCTAGAACGAAGAAGGAATTGCAAAGTCTCAATAGAAAAGTTGCTGCCTTGAGTCGGTTCATTTCCAAAGCTACTGATAAATGCATTCCATACTTCGATGCTCTAAAGAAAGGAAGAAAAAACTTTGACTGGACTTCTGAATGTCAGAAATCTTTCGATGAGCTGGTTCATCATATGGAAACGCCTCCTATACTTTCTAAGCCTGACAGTGGTGAAGATCTTTTTGTGTATTTGGCAATCTCGTCTCATGCCCTCAGCGCAGCTTTGGTACGGGAGGATGCGAGAATTCAGCGCCCGGTCTACTACATCAGCAAGAGATTCACTAGGGAAGAATTAAACTATTCAAAGTTGGAAAAGCTCTCCTATTGTTTATTGATTGCATCAAGAAAACTGAGGCTATATTTCCAAGCTCATCCCATCAAGGTCCTCACCGATCAGCCCTTGAAGCAAGTCTTGTTCCGTCCTGAGACTTCGGGTCGCCTTTTGAAATGGAATATTGAACTCAGCCAATATGACATCACTTATCATCCCCGAAGAGCAATCAATGGACAAGCTTTGGCAGACTTCATTGCAGAATGTACGGACCAAGGCGATAGTGAGGAAGTATTGACCGATAATCCTTCAATCCGGTGGAAATTGTATGTTGATGGCGCAAGAAACGATTACTGTTCTGGGGCCGGGGTTGTACTTGAAACCCCTGAAGGACGGTCACTGTGTTATGCTTTAAGATTGGAATTCCCTTCGACAAACAATAGAGTATGAAGCTCTTATTGCCGGTTTAAGAATTGCAAAAGAACTGAACATCGAGGCATTACAGATATTCAGTGATTCACAGCTTATCGTGTGTCAAGTCAAGAAAGAGTTTCAAGCCAAAGGGGGGAACCTACCCACATAATTGTCCAAGGCCTGCGAGCTTCTTGATGATTTCGACCATTACACAATAATCCATATTCCCCGGGAAGAGAATATGAAGGCAGATTCCCTCGCAAAATATGCAAGCACCGGTGAAGCTCAATTATTGGGATTAGTTCCTGTAGAAGTCCTGTCAACTCCAAGCATTGATGAAATGGATATTGACTGGATCATGACTGTTTCACAGGAGCATGAATCATGGATGACTCTGATATTGAAATACCTGCGCGACGGCTCTCTACCAGAGAACCCAAGAGAATGGCAGAAGTTGTTAAGAAAAGCGTCCAGATTTGTAATTCAGGATGGCCGATTGTATAGGCGGGGATTCTCAATGCCATTACTCCGATGTGTGACCAAGGAAGAAGCTGAAACAATTCTAACCGAGGTACACGGAGGAGAGTGTGGAGACCATTCAGGAGGTCAAACTTTAGCAAAGAAAATTCTCCGTTATGGATATTTTTGGCCGGATATTAATCGTGATGCCGTGAGTTACACCCGAAAATGTGACCGATGCCAGAGATTTGCAAAAATCCCAAGAGCACCTTCCACTGAGATAACACAGATGGTCAGTCCATGGCCATTTGCTATTTGGGGAATGGATCTCATCGGGCCTTTGCCAACTGTAAAATCCGAAATCAGATATGCTATTGTTGTTGTGGATTGTTTTACTAAATGGGCTGAATCTGAACCTTTAGCTACTATTACCTCTAAGAAAATGATAAACTTTGTAACTAAGAATATCATTTGCAGGTATGGAGTGCCTGAAAAGATAATCACGGACAATGGAACCCAATTTGAAAGTGAAGAGTTCCAAGATTTTTGCAAAAAAATTAAGATCCAAAAAAGTGTCTCAGCAGTGGCTCATCCGCAGGCAAACGGGCAAGTGGAAGTAGTAAACAAAATAATCAAATCAACCATCAAAAAATAGATGGAAAAAGCAAAAGGTGGTTGGGTCGATAAACTTCCGCTAGCACTATGGGCATATAGAACTACACATAAAACTGCGACGGGGCACACTCCATGTTCATTGGCATATGGATCAGAGGCGATGATTCCGGTAGAAATAGAGGTCCCTTCACATAGAAGAATCCATTTCAGTCAAGCCGAGAATGAAAAGCTGCAGCTTGAAGCCCTTGACTTCCTTGATGAGAAAAGGGAAGAAGCTCAGCTCAGAACTGCAGCTCACCAGCAAAGAATAGCCAGGCGCTTCAATTCCAAAGTTCGCCGGCGTAGCTTTGAAGTGGGGGACCTAATCTTAAAAAGAATTATGACACCTACAGGCGCGCTTGGACCAAACTGGGAAGGGCCATATGTTATAGGCCAAAAACTTCTTGATGGCACATTCAAACTTATAACTGTCGAAGGAGACCCAATTCCAAGAGCTTGGAACAGCAATCATTTGCGCCCATATTTTACTTAAAGGCTTTAATGAAATATTGTAAAAGAATGATGAATGTATGATTCTTGTAATGAAAGCTGTTGTAAAGTCAGTGCAAGTGAATAATAAGAGCTATAAAGTGGATGTTGGCCCAGTTCTTGGCCGAACCACTATAAATCTTGTGTTTTTACTATTATAGACTGCTTTGTTTTATTTCGACATATAAAATACGTTAATTGTGTTACTAAAATGTCGATTTTATTTTGCAGGCCATAAAAACAAAGCTTACCCATCGTAAGACCAAGCGATCTCCGACATCGCCCAGCAAGCAAACGCTAAACCATTCAAAATTTCCATACTCAAATCCTACGAAAGAAGTGCTTCGAGCAAAAGTTAGCGATGTGGCTGGAAGTAGACCATTTCTAACTAACTGCGAATGTTTGTACAAATGAGCATCCAGTTAAATAGCCTGTGTCTACCACCACCAACTCGCTTAACTATGAAGTATATTTCTTTGGATAAGGAAAATTGTTGGCAACTAAAAGGGGATGATATTTGGAAAAGATAACGGGGATCGCCGACATGAATAGATGGCAAAGAGACATGGGCGAGCAAGCATCAAACAGCAAAAGACCTCTTCGGAGGCACAAGCCCTCTTCGGAGGCACAACTCTTCGGAGGATAAAGACCTCAAACGGGGCATGCCAGAAGACTTTCTCAACAAAAAAGATTGGTATGGAATGACCGAGAGCACCTTCCCGACGGGAAGGCAAGGCACTTGTTTACTAGCTGAGACAGTTTGCGCAGACAAGCGTCCAAGTAACTTGCGTCCGCCCCGTGAATCCATACGATGATCGAAGGCTCCTTCCCAAGTGGAAGGCAAGGCGCTTGTTCACTGGTTGAGACAATCTACGTAAATAAGCGTCCAAGTAACTTGTGTCCGCCCCGTGAATCCGGCCAACCATGAGGAAGAAACTTCCAGGTAGACTCGGAGGCACGCATTCCACCGAGATCTGAAATAAAACTTCACAAGTGCTGGAATGTGAAAAGCCCTCTTCGGAGGCCCATTTCACCATAGTTGAAATGCTAAAAAACCTCGAGCGGGCCTCGCCAGAAAAAGAGAGTTCTTTCTCGACATAAATTTGCGGACTGATCGGTGGCACAGCCCCGTGAATCCATCCAACTAAGAGAAAGAAGTTCTAAACTTCCAGGCAAAAGCCCTACTCAGAGGCACACATTTCACCGTGATCTGAAATAAAACTTCACACGAGTCGAAATGTGAAAAGCCCTCTTCGGAGGCCCGCTTCCCAGCGAACAGGGAAAAGATAAAAGCCTCTCCCAAGAGGCAGAAACAAAAAGACCTCTTCCCAGAGGCACAATCAAACAAAAAGACCTCTTCCTAGAGGCACAATCAAAAACTCTCGTCAGAGGCTCAAGCAGGTTGAAACCCCTTTTTCGAAAGGCCCACTGCACTATGAAGTGAAACCCACTTGCCAAAGCAAAAGTTGCTTTTTTCAAAAAAGTGGAGTGTAAAAACTTTGCAAAAAAAAAAAAAAAACTCCTCCAAAATGAGGTGCATCCTACTAAATACGAAAAATATTTCCTTGAAATGGAAATATTATCCTATAAAGTACAGATGCAAACCTCCTTCAAACAAAAAAAATTGTTCTCTAAAAACTTTGCTAATCTAAAAGAGATTGCGATAAGCCATGGTATGTGGGCAGCACACTATAAGAACAAGAATGGAAACAATGCTCAAACAACATACCATAGGCTCATTGCAATATCACACAAAGGAAACAAGGAACTTGTATAAAATAAAGAATAGATGTATTCTCAAATACAGACAGAAGTTTGTATAGGTAAAAGGAACATTTTATTCAATACTACGAAAATTTTATACAGGTACAGGTTTCAGGATAAAGAAAAGTGGGGGCCAGTACCCGCACAATCTCCGGCCAGTACATGCAAAAAGCAATAAGTAAAGCAAAGAAGGGGAAGCGGGACTCATCACTTCTTTCTCCCACCACCTTTAGAGCCTTCACCTGGCTTAATAGGCAATTTTTTAGGCCGACTTGAGAGAGTTGGGGGAGAAGGAGAGAAAGCTAGTGCTGGATCAACTTCCATTTCCTTTTCAGTAGCAGAAATGCTTCTCCCTTTCTTCTTTGAAGTTGTACGCTTCCTCCTCCTCTTTGAAGAAGACTCACTACCCGGAGTGACAAGAGCAGACAATTTTATGTCATCGGAAAGGGTTCGCTCCGGAGATACTTCGCCCCCTTCAAGTCCTTCGGCCTTCCGCTCCTGCGAAGCGGCTGGATCGTCCAAGTCTTGAAGGGCTCCTATTAATTCTTCCTGCGATCACGGTTGGGAAGTAGGAGTAATTTGAAAGGTTGGAGTAGGAACAGCTGGAGGAGGAGAAGTTTCTATGACACTGGGCGTTTTCGCTACAGAAGAGAAGCAAAAAATATTAGTATCTCCCACGAAGAGAGGAGATAACGGCTCATCGAGTCTTAAGTAATAAGCAATGAGTTCATCAAGCTCGGCCGAAGCAAATGAGTAATCCGCTTGACCTGGTTCGACGTTAATATTACCTGGAGAAGTGGGCTTCCTAATGACAACTTCATAAGCTTGTGCTTCTGTGCTCTCTTCGCCTTCATCTCCACCCTGTACACTTGTAATCTCAGTTGTGACTTTAACAGGGGGCGGAGAATGGGAACCAGAGCCTGTGATATCAACGTCGACCGAAATTGAGGGAGGGACAGGAGCAATTGATGATGTTTCTTTCTCTGGATGCTCCTCTCTCATCGTCCCAGCACGCTCTCTAGTGAGCTGCTCTTTTCCTCTGGCAAGGGCTGCACGAGCTCCGTCATCCAGATAATGTGCCTCGAGTTCTTCTTCGGCATACCCAGCATCTTTAAGCATATCAAGCACGGCTTCCCATACTTCAGCCAAAGTGATTATCCTATAAAGTACAAATGCAAACTTCCTTCAAATGGATGAGTTGTTCTCTAAAGGAAGAGTACAAGTCTTCTTGAAACAGAAGAGTTATTCTCCTAAACTTTGCCAATGTGAAAAAGATTGCAATAAACCTATGGTATGGGGGCAATAGAGTATAGCCATCACAAAAATGAAGACAATGCTCAATAAACATACCATAGGTTTACTGCAACCTCACATAAGGAGGATAAAGAAACTTGCATAAAAACGGAAAGTAAAAGCGTTCTCAAATACAGACAGAAATTTGTATAAGTAAAAGAACCATTTTATTCCATACTATGAGAATTTTATACATATGCAGGTTTCAAAGTAAAAGAAAGCGGGGACTGGTACCCACACAATCTCCAGTCAACACAAGCTTATATACATGAAAAAAAGAAAAAAGTAAAGCAAAGAAGGGAAAGCGGGACTCATCACTTCTTTCTCCCACCACCTTTAGAGCCTTCACCTGGCTTAATAGGCAATTTTTCAGGCCGGCTTGGGAGAGTTGGGGGAGAAGGAGAGAGAGCTAGTGCTGGATCAACTTTCGTTTCCTTTTCGGTAACAGAAATGCTTCTCCTTTTCTTCTTTGAAGTTGTACGCTTCCTCCTCCTCTTTGAAGAAGAATCGCTCCCCGGAGTGACAAGAGCAGACAATTTTATGTCATCAGAAAGGGTTCGCTCCGGAGATACTTCGCCTCCTTCAAGTCCTTCGGCCTTCTGCTCCTGCGAAGAGGTTGGATCGTCCAAGTCTTGAAGGGCTCCTATTAATTCTTCCTACGATCCCGACAGGGAAGTAGGAGTGATTTGAAAGGATGGAGGAGGAACAGTTGGAGGAGGAGAAGTTTCTATGACACTAGGCATTTTCGCTACAGAAGAAAAGCAAAAATTATTAGTATCTCCCACGAAGAGAGGAGATAACGGCTCATCGAGTCTTAAGTAATAAGCAAGAAATTCATCAAGCTCGGCCGAAGCAAATGAGTAATCCGCTTGACCTGGTTCGACGTTAATATTACCTGGAGAAGCGGGCTTCTTAATGTCAACTTCATAAGCTTGTGCTTCAGTGCTTTCTTCACCTTCATCTCCACCCTGTGCACTTGTAATCTCAGTTATGACTTTAGCAGGGGACGGAGAATGGGAACCGGAGCCTGTGATATCAACGTCGGCCGAAATTGGAGGAGGGACAGGGGCAATTAATGTTGCTTCTTTCTCTGGATGCTCCTCTCTCATCGTCCCAGCACGCTCTCTAGCGAGCTGCTCTTTTCCTCTGGCAAGGGCTGCACGAGCTCCGTCATCCAGATAATGTGCCTCGAGTTCTTCTTCGGCATACCCAACATCTTTAAGCATATCAAGCGCAGCTTCCCATACTTCAGCCAAAGTGATTTCATATTTGGGGCCCAAAAATGCGAGACTGCCACGCCCTAGGACACTTTGCAAGTAGAAGTCAAATAATGTCGAACTGACATCGGCTTTAGTGGCTTGATGAACTTCTTCAGCTGCAATTTTACCGGCAACAGCCTCATCGCGCTCTTTCTCAACTATAGCAAGTCGAGTTTTTAATGTCTCAATTTCGAGGTTCTGGGAGCTGGTCTGTTGTCGCAACTGTGCAACTTCAACGCGATAATCTTCTACAACCTTTTCCTGCCACTTGAGTTTATCTTCGGCCTCTCGTTGGCTAGCATGAGCATCCCGCACTTGTTGCTGAAGCACACTTTCCCTTTGAGAGTAGGAAGTGGAGGAAGTAGCAAGCTCCTCTTTAAGTTTTCCAACTTCCTCTTCAAGCTTTTCATTATAAGCGGCGATGCTCCTCATCTCTGCATCATGTTGATCGAGAGTCTTTTGCCATTCGGATTTATCGTTCTCCATGGTCAACATAGCCTTAAGGTTCATGCGATTCACTCTCTGGAGTTCGTCAACAAGTTTCTTCCAACTCGACATTCTCTCAATATCAAGTTTGACAGCATCGAGATTTCGCAACATGGCTGGTTTGTCGATTGGAACCAGATCAAGATCAAAGCGAACTCCCTTCAAGCACCAGTTTGGAAATCGGCTTTGAAGAGTAGCTTGGCCTGGTCCAACCTGATATGAGGGCCTGCCAATGATCGTCCGAATGTCGGTATGAGCGAGAGCGGGAGATTGAGCAGGCAACGAAGCAATGGGCTCTTTAAGAATGTCAGATGATGACTTTTCACCATGCTTGGTCCGTTTGCTCGAATCTTCGGCAGCGTGGCTCTTTCCTTTGTCATCATGGGATTTCCATTTGCGGGAATCACCCTCTCTGTGGGAAGAGTCGTGACGTTCATCCCCTCTCCCATACCGTTCTTCGTATGTTCTTCTCTCCTGAGCTTTTCGAGCAGCCCTCTCTTCATCAGTTTCCCTATGAAGGGGAAGATAGCGCCTGTAATCATATTGACTGCGCCTTCCATACTGCTTAAAGTCATCATAATACGAGCCACTTCGCCCCATTGGAGAAGCTGAAATTGAAAAAAAAAGCATACCTTGAGAATCTTCAAATTGCAAGGAGTTAAGTGCATATAAGTGCTGAAAAATCCTAAGTGTGCGCAACGTGCAGACTACGCGCGTTGAACTACGAACCACTCCTCGGTTGTGAAGGAATGATGGGTGTAGTAGCTAACATCAACTCTTGAGTCGACGGGATCTGTTGCAAAACAGAAGTTGCTTCAACCACTGAAGAGGAAACCCTAGTGGCAACAGGATCATCTTTAAAGAGTTCCTGTGAGGTGATAAACTGGTCGCTCGACCCTTCAAAAGTGTCGTCCCTGCTCTGCTTACAGGACTTGTTTTCCTGGCTCCTCCGTTACCGGAGTTCCCTGAATGTTGGGGAGATTCTCGAGGCTCTTCTTCTTCAATGACCGAGGCAAGTGAAAATTTGCCAGATGACCCCGCGACATCAGTAGAAGTAGAGCACTTCACCAGAGAAGCCTCAGGAGCAGGATCTTTCAGTGTAGGCTCCTCAACAGAAACTGGGGCATCCGGTGCCTCGGGCGGAGTATGAGGAACTTCGTAAGGCTGAGTAGAGCGGGAAGGGTGTAAGAGTCCGAACTGATGAAGGAACTCGTCTCTTAGCAAAAAATTGATACTTCTCTCCTCAGCCGCCACAGCGTTAAGCCTCTCAAAAGTCTGCTTGTGGCTTGGATCTCTACAAAGAGGAGGAAGGACTGCAAAAGTAGAAAGCGAGGTTAACATTTAGCAATTTGGATCTCGCAAAGCTCAGAAGAGGAAAGAATGGGGATAAGTAAGCTTACCCCCTACTCTCCAAATAGCGTAGAATCCCTAGAGGCAACGGACAAAGAAGAACTGGTTTAGGAAACCTTGAGCGCTATCAGAGAGATCGGTGATAAGCTTGCGTTTCCTGGCGCTCCTCACATATTTAATGGAAGGATGGTCTTTGTTTCTCGCAAATGTGCATAAATAAAAGCTTTCTTCAAAGCTTGGGAGGCGACCAAGCGTCCTTCTGAAGAGAACGCATAATCCCATCAAAATGGCATAGCCGTTGGGGTGCAATTGAAAAGGAGAAATAGCCAATCGACGAAGGATTTGTTGGAGAAAACTGTAGAATGGAGGAATGGCTCCACAAAGGCACATTTGGCGATTAACGGCAACAAACCCAAAGGGAGGACTGTCAACAAAATCATTTGGCCCAGGGAGAATAGCATCTGCTTCTACAATCCCAAATTGGGCACGTAACTGGTTAAACACCCGGTAACTCAGGGTAGTTGGAGTTCTTTCTGGTGGGTTGACCAGTGGACCAGCCATCGGGAGGGCCTCTCAAGTTGGTACTGCTCCTTCTTCTTGATGAGAAGCCATTCTACATAAGCAGCCAGATATTCAAATATGAAGGTGCATGTTTCCTAAATGTGTGAAGTGTTGTGCAAAACTAGTAGAGTGACAAGCAAACATGACTGAAATTAAATTAATAAACATGAAAAATTTCAGGACTTGTCCGAATACAAGTGCAGTATTGATGCAAAAAATTAGCTCTAGTTGATTAATATCGCTTTACTACTTCACTTGAATTCGTTGATTCGCAACATTTCATACGATTTCTTTAAGTTGATTATATTTTATCGACTAATCTGTCATTTGATGTGGGCTATCAGTGGCAGTATATTTGCCCTATTTTTCTGCAAATGTTATATTTAACAGGTTATTAGCATCGAATTTGGTATAATCTGTTAAGAAAGCATAGCAAAGTCATGCAAGTTGTCTCGATAATTCAAAGTTCAAGCAATTCAGAGTTTAGGCAATTCAGTCCGGCAGTTCAAGTTAAGCACTCAAGTTGAGATTATGCTTCTAAGTGTGAATTCGAGTTGAGCATCCAAGTACTAAATCGTCCGCGACCTAAAAGATTTCTTGCGAGTTAAGTTAAGTCGTTGGTTCTCTAAATCATTGGTTCTTTAAATCGTGAGGCATAGTAAGGAGAAAAGGCTTCAGTTCAAAGTGACGTGAATTTCTCTAAGTCCTAGCTCGGCCGCGACTCAAGGCTTATGTTGCACCTAGTTAAGTCGGTCAAAAGTTAAGTCGCGAAGGTTTATAGGTCGCCCAAAATTGTTGGGTCGTGTCCAAGCTAATGTCTCACTTCACTCAACCGACAAACCTCCAATCTAATCAGTAACTCGTCATCCTTTTAACTCGTTAACCCGTTAGCCTCTCCATCAACAGAAGCCCCCATTTTCTCATGCTATCGAATCGTCCAAAAAACTAATTCGAAATCACCACAAATTCAATGCCCTGCCATTCTAACGTAAATCAAAAATCAGTTAGCCTGAAGCATTGCAACCCATCGCCATCGTCTCATCAATCGTTCAAAGCCAAATTGAGCTAACTCAAGTTCATCAACTATCGATGTAACGGGATTCGCGATGAAACATTGCGTAAAGAGGTGGGTTAAGATTGAAAAACGGGAATTCATGAATCAATGATGATAAAGGATCGAGAAAGAAGCAGGTTCACTTACGCGATGTAATATCAAGGATAATTGGTGATTGGTCGGATTGAGATCGCCTTTGGGAGCTCGGGAAAATGTTAATGGCAGAATCAAATGAGGAAGTAGGTAATGAGAAGAAAGAAGAGGATGGATGACTTATACATTACAGTGGAGAAACCTGAAGCGGCACATATGACCTAACCTTTAGGTCGCACACGACCTAGCGACCTAGAGGGGGACGGGTTAAAAGATATCGAAGCACACGACCTAACCATTAGGCATGTACTTCGAGGGGAAAATGTTAACTCCGCTTTGATAATGACTCAGCGACCTAAAAGGGGTAACGACCTAACGACTTAAAAGAGGTTACGACCTGACGACTTAAAAGGTTACAACCTAACGAATTAAAAGGTACCGACCTAACGACTTAAAAGGTTACGACCTGATGACTTAAAAGGTTGCGACCTAACGATTTAAAAGGTTACCGACCTAACGACTTAAAAGGTTACGACCTGACGACTTAAAATGTTGCGACCTAACGACTTAAAAGGTTACCGACCTAACGACTTAAAAGGTTACCGACCTAACGACTTAAAAGGTTACCGACCTAACAACTTAAAGGGTTACCGACCTAGGGATCTAAGAAGAATAACAACCTAGCAACTCAAGATAGGAAAAACTCAAAGCAACCACACTTAAGTCGCGACCGACTTACGACCTATGTTAGGTCGTAAGCGACCTAGGCAAACGAAGACAAATCCAATACAGCGTCACTTAAGCCGCGGTCCGTTAACTCGTCCGCGACTTGGGACTTGTGATATGAATCCAGAAGAACATGCTTATCACAGTTAAGCGTGAGCCATGCATGAGAGATTGAGCGCGACCTACGACCTATCTTAGGTCGGCTACGATCCACGACCTATTTTAGGTCGGTTACTACTTACGACCTAGCATGGAAATTCCTCTATAAATACAGCGCTATCTCCAACTTGGAGGGGACTTTTTTTCCGATCATTTTCTTCAAAGCATCGAGACTCTGCCATCTTCAAGCCGAGCCTTACTCCAACATTCGAAACTCACAAGAAGCTTCAGTCGACTTCAAACAGGGATTCAACATATTCAACCATGAATTCTAAGAACTCTCTTGCATCGAAGTTTTTCTAGCTATTTGTCTTTTGAAGTGAATTGTAATTGAAGGAAATTCTAAAGGATTGTAATCATATAAGCAATAAAAAAGGATTGAAGTGGACGTAACCTTGATTATAAGCCGAACCACTATAAACTCTGTGTCTCTTACTGCTTTTTCAGTGAATTACTGCTTTTTCTGATTCCCGTGTTAACGGGTGGTGCTTTCATTCAATCTCTATTTGCATCGGGGTGTTAGCGTCTGACTTTTTACGTTAACATCATCTCAACAGGGAAATTAAATAATTTAAATAAATGTTGAGGGATCCAGTTGGATCCCTCCAACCTGTTTTTCCTGCATCCACAGACGTTCGCACAACATATATAATATCTTCACTATAAAATGAGAGAAATTAATCATTCAAGGTGTAGTATATGCTGCTATATAACACAACAATCAATTCAACCATTCAAACAATTATTTAAATTTAATCATTTAAATTTTAAACTTAACTGAGTGAGATTAACTCACCTTAAATTTTATTTTGCCATCCATCCTGCCCGACTTGATTTTTTTTCATGACTTCAGACCTTGGATAACAATTACATAGTTTATTAATATTTGAATTAATCGACCAGCCAATTTTATTTAAATTTAATCAACTAATATTTTAGTTTTCAACAAATCTTCCTTCCATAACTATTTTTAATAATTTGGTAACTAAAATATGTGTATGTACATTTGTTTTAGGTTTAGTTTTGAAATCAAATGCATATTTATAAAATAACTTAAATAGATTTCATAGAAACAAATTTATATAAACTTTCACACATTTTTTTTAAAAGAACTATTTAACAGATGATTATTAATATTATTATTATTTTCCTGTAAACTCTTTTCTTTACTGCAAATATCTTTAGAATATACTATTTTTAAATTAAAATAGAACTATCTTACTTTCCTGCTTTTGAACACACACACACACAGATATATATATATATATATATATATATATATATACACACATACATATAACAAAGTTCTAAATTAACATGAAATCAAATTTTTATGCGAATCCCATATTATTATTATTCTGTCTTAAACCTTATGTATAAATAACAAATTAAAAACCTGACCTCACTGCTCGAGACTCCAGATTGAAGACGTGCCGTCGCCTTCATGCTCGACTCAAAACCCTAGCTCGTGCTCGCGATGCCGCTTTCTTTTCACGAGCGGCTACGAATACACTCCAAGGACGAGACCACTGAATCACATCAATCACTTGTTCGGCCTTACAATCTCGAAGGGATTTGCAGCCATCACTATTTCTGAAGCTCGTTCGAGAAGCCGCGATCGACATAAGGTTCGGCAAAATCGAAATCGCGCTCGAAATGAATGAAGTTGAAGAAGAGGAGATGGATCTGGATTCGATTTGTACAGGGGACAATGCGATTTAAAGAGATCGGCCGTACTTTTTTTTGGTGTTCGATTTGAAGAAGCACGGCTTCGGCCATTTATTATTATTATTTTTGAGCTCTCGATTTAGAATTCGGGTGATAGGAAAGGACCACGTGGTTTATAGGAAAAAGTTCGGCTTGGCTTTCAAAAGAAGACACGAGTAATATATATATATATATTATATATTTTTAACTTACAAAGGAAGGGACAGATGTCGGCGATGCTATTATTTTTATTTTATTTTTCCCCAGTTAAGAAAGAACGAAATCGATTTGAATTTTTCATTATAAAGTTTCAGCGCATTTATATGTCGTACACTCACACACTAGCTCCGATCAATACGAAATTTGAAATCAGGTAATAATTCAATATTGCGGATCCAATGGTACTAGTTTCGTCGAATTCCGAGACTGTGACTCAGAAGGCTATTTTTCAATTCAATTTAAACGATATAAATTCCAAAACTTGACAAACCATTTTTAAATTTGATTTCATCACTTCTATTCTCTTCAGTATTATCAATATAAATTTTTATAAGTCTTCTAATTAGTTTAACCGGCTTAAAAATTCTAGATTCAATAATTTTCCCAACTTCAAATCATTTAATTCAATAATTAAATTATCGAATAAATTGTGATATTCGTAATTCAAGTTAAAAATTTCTCTATTGAATACTTAAAATCAATTAAATATTCCGATTTTTAATTGCTTGAAAATTCCGAGTCGTCACATTCCTCCCCCCTTAAAAGAATTTCGTCCCCGAAATTACTAGTTAAGAAGAATGGTCCAATACCCGTTACTTTCCCAAAACCAAATAATTCAACATCTAACCAACTATCTTTTTATAAAAGACCATTATCATTTTATTAACTTCTCAACTCTCCCATAGTTTCCAACTATACTATTTGTTTAACCATTCAAGTTTCAATTTAAAACCAAATTTTGAATTATCTAAATTTTCTCAAAAATTTTCTAACTCCCTAAATTTTCGAAATTTTTTGCCAGCGTCTCCTTTGCGCGGCTAGCTCGGTACAACTACAAGATGGCTCTACGGCCTCCCAAATCCAAAAAGAAAACAAAAGGCCAAGTGGCTCAATTCAAATTCCCAATCAAATTTCACACCAAATTTAAATACATACCTTTTTGTCGAGCATTTCAAATTTATCTTCTGAAATCAAAATCAATTCTCTTTCCCTTTATATTACCTGCATATCCTGCTTAGCACTAATATCCAATCACAATATTCCCAAAACATTATATCAACTTCTTACAAACTGTTGGTATTTTTTTCATTCAAGTATTAACTTAGATTATATTTGTAGTATCAATTCCCAATCAAGAATTCACCATTCCCTTCTTAAGTTAGTATAAGAATTTTATATGTTTCTTATATTTATTTTCATCTCCCACTTTAGTTTATATTTATTTCTATTCAAAACGATTCTTTCATTTCCATATGAATTCAATTTATCTTTAACTCTGAATATATAAATTTTATTTGTCATTTATTACTAATTCATATCATTATTTTAACTAGTTTCATTTCCTAACTTATTGCAATTTCCAGTTTGAAATCGTTTTGCTGTTAACTAAATTTTTCAAAAATTTTGGCAGAGTCCCCTTTGTACGGAGGAGGTTTTGCAATTTGACAAAAGATATAAATATATATACATCGACCCACACGGTCGGAAAAACCAAAAACAGTTCATATTTCCAATTTTTATTACGTAGGCGTACCTTATTTAGCATTTTAAGCAAGCGGCTTATAATATTTAGCAACTAGCGCATCCAAATCCAGCCACACGGCTTCTAGGAACCTGTACTTACTCAATTTAAACATGTAAGTATGATATATATGAAGTTTAACAACATTTCACTTATTTGCAACAATTAAACACATGAATTCTAAAAGAAATTCACACCAAACATTTCTCCGTAAGAAACTTATACAACTTTCATACCAATTCCACTGTTCCAATTAATTTTCAACCTATTTTCATTCAATTTGAATGGTTTTTAATCCATTCGTATACAACTTCATCAATTTGAATGGTTTAAAACACAATAGCTTACATTTAATTTATTTTAAGCAAACTGAACTCATATTTAATTCAATTGCTCTCAAAATCAATTCATTTTACTTCTATCAATTCATTGGATTTTAATTACTCCTATTTGCATCCAATGACAATTTATTCTATGCAGTTTGACGAGATCTATGTGAATAAACAAGTATTTATGTTTTATAACCAATTTAAGTGGATTTCGACTCAATTTATACTTAATTCTTTTCCATTTTTAAATTTATTCACAATCCATATATTCTCATTTTCATTGCATTTCAGATTTGAATCCTTTCACTTGCATCTCATTTTATTAACCAAACAAGTTCATTCAAAACCATTAACAATTTAGATTCATCTTCATTACCAATTAAATTTTCTTTTTATTTTAATTCATTCACAACCATTTATTTATTCAATAAAATTAGTTTATCCACTCAATCCATTTTGAATTTTCATTTCCTTAAATATTATTTATAACCCACCAAATTCTATTTCGATTCAAATTTATTTTCACTTGATTTAAATCCAACCCAATATCATTACACTTAGTTTTTAAGTTGAATTCAATTCAACTCGCCTTCATCTATTCAGCTTAAGTTCATCCACTTCAATTTATTCAAATTTTATACTTAAGCTCATTTTCATTTTACAGGTAAATTTTTCTCTTTTATACTCAACTTAACTCAATTGATTACAAGGCCATATCCAATTTATTTCCACTTATTGGATTTCATTTGCACATTCAAACCATTACTATTTTAATCCATTTACATTTTTATTTGTTTGACACATTCCCAACTATATTTAATCTGTTAACACTTCAAGTTAAATTTTAATTTAGAACTCAAGTTCTGAATCTACTATCCATTTTCAATTTATTTATTTAATTGCAAGGCCACTTTTAATTATATTTCTTCACTAATGATTCAAGTCGAATTTGATTTATAACTTGAGTTTTATTTTCCAACTTCATCATAAACTCCCAATTCAGCTTCTATTTAACTATATTAGGTTTCGATTACATATTTCATTATCTAATTATCATCTAAATAGTCTTTCCCCAACTTATAATCCAGAACTTGATTTTAATCTCAAAATCTCTTCATTTAAATTTTCTTAAGTTCAAATTTATTTTATAATTCAAGTTTTGTTCTTCATTTTATTTTTCAATTCATCAAAAATATTTATTTTGGGTTTCTGTCCCACTTCTTCAAATTTTATAGGCCACAACTTATTATTTACACGATTCCATCCATCATAGGCTTGAATATATTTTTCTTTTATTTTAACTCAAGCCTTATGCTAATTTATAACCCAAGCATTTTTATTCCATGCATTTTAATTCTTTTACAAGTCATTCTAATTTATTTATTTCAATCCAATCCTTATCCAACTTATTTTCCAATTATTTAGGTGAGAATATAATTCCATTTATTAATTCAATTGAATTCTTATTCCAATTCAAGTTTATTTTAACTCAGTTTTATTTAACTCAATTCGATTTCAACTTGAGTCGAATACAACTGGATATTATTTTCAGCCTATTCAATAATTTTCAATCCAGTTAAATTTTATTCTCCAATCCAAGTTAATTTCATTTTTAGCTTTTCCCTTTAATTTTAAATTTTCGACATTCAAAGCTTGTATTACCTTCCTGATTTAAAAATCAACTCAATTTATAAACTTACAACTATCTCATCAGGATTTTTAAACACCCGGCTTTGATTTCAAATTGTTTTGAAATCTCCAACATCTCAAATCACATTTCTCAAAAATTAAACCAATCCTGGTTTTATTCCCAACAAATTTACTTTGAAATTTTCAAAAACAACTAACTTTTCTGAACAAATCAATTTTTTTGGCACCAATCCGTCACTTAGAACTTGGAAAATGAATACTGATGATGCGGCCGTCATCATCAGAATTATTTTCCAATAATCCAAGTGATTTCATTGCTATATCACTTCCAAAATCCATTTAAAACAAAATTTCCCTCTTTAGAAATATCTCTAAAACAATAGTGCTATTATTTATCTTCAAATACTTCGATAAACACTTCCAAATCTCCGGAATTTAAATTTCTAAAGCCTGCTTAAATAAATTTCAACTATAATT